>ML058332.1:6405402-7005402 GCA_003013855.2 Liriodendron chinense
GTAACGCCTCGAGATTTTCGACTCTCATGAATACCGCGATGAGCTGAGTTTCCGGGTGTTAACTGAAATGCGCTAAGGACAGAATCCTCTACATTTCATTAATCATCCAAACATTTAATACTTGTGGCTCTCAAGCACAATGATGGAAACAAATTATCTTATTTCATAAATTTCTATACTAAGTTAACAACCAAATGTCCTTAAAAATGAATCAAATATAATATTCAATTTTTGTCTTCATTAGAAAGTCTTATTAAAATTTCGTTGGAAGTAGTAAACTATTCTAAAATACATAAACATGTAAAATCTTCATGACGCCGTCCGTCATCTGTTGCTACAAACCTTCGTATAATTCAGTTCATCTGCTGGATCTCTACCTGGATCACCTGGGATGTGTTTGGAACGTTAATCGTTATCATAGTGAGATAAATCCTTCCAAGACAATCATGATAATAATGATAACATAGAGTATACGCAAGCAGGAAGATAATATTAACCAAATCAAAACATACAAAGAAAATTTTGTTAATGAAATGCATGAGATGCATGCTCTGGCCAAGGCACCTTGACTAAATGAGACGAGACTTTTTCCAACTATTCTCATTAGCCACTAGTCACCAGAGGAAAAATAACTCAACTAATGGAAGCAAGAAACCCCCAATAAACTTCCACTAGATAGCGCATGATAAGAAACGAGATACCTCTAATACACTTCATCCGTGACATCCAGAAGGGCTGGCTCACCAAGTCGAGCCCTAGTGAATGCATGAAATTGTTTCACTTTTATTTAAATTGTTTCGCAAATAGTCGTTTTAAATATAACTCAATGATCACTATGGGGAATCGCAAGCAACCTGACATAGGCCAGCAGCTCAGGCTTAGTGTCCATAGCACCAACCTTGGCTCATGAGATTCATATACCATAAATGTTCACTCATTGTCCCGTCTTATAATCCAATCGTGTTCCCAAGAACCGATATTGTTCAACATAGCCAAAATCATCAAATAGAGCACAAGAATCCATCTTAAGCAACATAAAATTATAAGGATTCATTGACACAAATTCATTGTAATCTCATAACCAAGCTAAGAAACATCTTTCCATCATGGATACCCCACACGGGTTCCATCTCTCTACGTCATGTGATTTCACCAACATGGGAATAAGAGGTGTACATTAATGCAACATTCATATAAATAATCTCGTTCACATAATACATGTAATGTTTTAGAATCTACGTATGATTCTCACATAAACATGAAAATATTTATGTTTTCACATCCAAACATCCACACACGCATACCACAAGATAATATAATGGAACTCAACGATAATCCTATGGTTATCAACGCATAATATGGATCATCCATACAAATCCAATCAACACGATCTATATTAAAAGAAAATTAGAAAATAGAAAAAGAAAACTATGAATGACTTGAAGGGAAAATCCTTACCTTTTGGAAGGACACACTTGGAGGTTGAAAAGGCTGAGTATGTTGCTGAAAAATCAGAGAAATCTCCTTCCCCCTCTCCCTCTCTCTTAGGATTTGGACGTGCGGGTAGAGGTGGCTGTTCAATGCGGGTAGATGTTCAATGCTTTGACGATCCACATTATGATGTTCATGATGATATTTTGTGAAATCCATACCATTAATTTGATTTGGCATTAAAAGATGAGTCGTAATACGTAATTTTCTTGGCGGTCTACTTTCTAGATTGGTCGATCTTTGAAAATGGCATGATAAGTGCTAAAACGGGCTTGATTTCTATTAACGGTCCACGCTTGATGATCATGACCTAAAATTGGAGAAAATATGCAGTTATGATTGACAAACGATTGGACAAAATTTGGTGGTTGATCGATGGTGGGAAATGCCTAAATCTGAAATTTCAACTTTTGGCGAAAAAGGAAGGGGCTGACTTTGTGGTTCAACGGTGTAGGATTATAGATCGGGGTTCAAATTTTATAGAGTCTTGTAGTCATATGAGACCAAAATATGTTCCAAATTTGAGTTGCGTTTGATGATGGCAAGTGGATTAATTGAAAAGTCTAAATTTAAAAGGAGTTGGTAACTCGGTTACTTCGGGCTTAAGAAATAGGCTTATCAATGTGGAGTACTCAAATCACATTATTGGCCCATGATATGGATGATCTAAGTCACTCACATGAAGAAAAATATTCGACTACCACTAACCATCCACTTTCCTCTCTTGATGGACATTAAAATCAACGGTTAATGGGCTGATTTGCTAATTAGGCTATATATTCTATAATTTAAAGGCTGAAATTTGACATGTATGGTTCATTTATGATAGATAGCATGATATAAAATTTCATATTAATCAGATCATGAGAATCATATGAACTAGAAATTAAGGATCTAGATTAAGGTGAGTGATTAACATTTTTTAGCACTCAAGATTTTATATTTATACGCATTAGATAATCATACAAATTCTAGGATAAGGTTTACCACTAAGATAATCAATTTGGTATGGTTATTTTCTCAACTACATTCCTCGATTAACGGCTACGGATGCTCCTAGGTTAAAATCTCCATAATCGCGGGTCCTACTTGAAAATCTATCTATACACTATTGTTATACACTTAAAATTATGTTTACCTTTCGGACGGATTAAAAAACTACCTATTAATTGATCAGAAATCGCGAATCAGGGGATCCAAGGGCATTATCGTAATTATAAAAAATGTGAGTTTTGAGAAATCTAACCATTTGACGTCGTTCATGGAATTATTCTAAGAAATTTTTGTAAAGGGCCGGCCATCAAAACTCTCACGGATGGTCCGTTGTTTTCAAAATAAAGTAAATGCTCGATATTTAATTAAACTAAAATCATAATAAAATTTTAAAAATTTCCAAATATTATGAAAATTCAGGGCGTCACAGATATACCACTATTTAAATTCTCTTGCCCAAAAATTAGGCTACTCCAAATCTTGGGTTATAGTTTACAAAACAAATTTATAATTAAAAAATATTTTGTTGAAAGTCAATTTGGCTTCAAATCTCCTCATGAATGAGTTATATATTGTAGAGTCTAGATTAATTGACTTTAAACCACCTCATGAATGAGTTATTAGCAGCTTTGTAGACGTATGTGGACTTAGTAAAGTTAATAGAGATGGATGCACCTACCCTTTGTACTTCAGGTGGTAAAGTTACGTAATTGCAAGTAGAAAACAAAGTGTGTAGCGATCAACTGTGGTAGGTGGCATTGTCAATTCCCAACAATTCATTATAATATGAGGCTTAGGTGCACTCATTTTTTGTTTTTTCATTTTTAAAGTGACTCAATCCACCATTGACCACTGGTTGCTAAAATTAAGCACTATTTGATTCCAATGGCAAACAAAATATGTAGAGATCATGTGCAATAAATAGAAAGAAAATAATAGAGAAGAAACCAATTACAAACCACAAAAAGAAAATATAAGACATATGTGGTTGATCACGTAGGCTACATCCATGAGCAAACTGGAAAAGAAATAATTCACTATAACAATGAGAAATTATAAAGAACAAGGATATAGAGTGCCTTTTCTAAGAACACGAGAAAACCCTTTTAAATCCAAGCTTAAAAATGAAGACCATCAACCATTAATGCATATACTAATATAAATCTTTTTACCCTGAACACTTTGAGAAGAATATTTTGAAGCACCACTTGAGAAAGTCTTGGAACACTTAAACCTTGCCTTCAAGAAGAAAAACCTCTTGAATTATGTAAAAGAAAAACCTTCTCTTTATATCGTAACCCAACATTTTATCCAATACAACTTATCTTAAAAGTCTCTTTTTCATTAGTGAAATAGCAAAACTACTCATCCAATGGTCCATAAATACTTAGACCTTGTTTGTTTACTTATGAATAACATAACTTATGTGGAGCTTAAAAGGTGATTAAAACTACATTGATTTTGGTCTCACTATTTTAATATTTTTCATTAAATTTTCAACTAAACATTCAGATGTCAAGGAAGTTACTCCCCCTCTGTTGTTTTTGGTACAAATTTTCTAGAAATTTTGTTTTTACCAAATGAAACCTCCATGAATCCAATTTCTTAAGCCGTTCTTTCCAAAGGATGAAGTTACAAAAATAACCTCATTTGGTTTTCTTTTAAAATTTGATAAAACCAAGATTGTGGGCCTACTAACATGTATATGACATCCAACCTAGCAAACATATGCACCACACCATGATAATCACCAGGAAGAAAGAACGCCCCATCAAATAATGAGACGGTTGCACATGTATTATGATGTTTTGGATGGTGTATGCTCTTCTTTATGGAGTGGCACACCTTATGAATGGATCGACTCCATTTTTCATTCATTTGATCTTTTCAAGGTGAATGGGTTGAATGTCACATATTTCAACTTCAACAACTTTTAAGGTTAAATAATTAAGGGCATTTTGGTAATTTCATCCTTCGAGGAGGAGCATAACCTAAAGATTCCACTAGTATATCCTTTATTAGGTAAAAACACTTATGGGTGAAAATCCCAGCCATTCATCACATCAGCCATCGCCAAAAACACATATGGGTGAAATTTCATGTCCGTTGAATGGACCACAATATCATATTTAAATCTTGCAATTGGTGTCTTCCAATAGGTACTGACACGGTTTGTTAAACAACAAACTTTTAGTGGCATCCAAACATGGCCCAAGGTAATATGATAATCAAGGCATTACTGATGATGAGAAAATGCAATGTTGGGCCAGCATTTGACAATGCAATAAATAAATAAATAAATAAAGGAAAAAGTCACTTATAGGCAAAATAAATAAATAAATAATGTAAAAAGTATTAAAATAAATCATATAAAATATAGTATTCTACTTTTCTTTATTAATTTTTAAATACAGGGTATCAACGGATACGCTCATTAGGATCTTCTCCTTGCAGTATTAAAATAAATCTTAGACCAATACAACTTGGATAGGGATCCTCTACAATACATCTTGTATGTGGCTGATCATCCTGATCCACTACACAGGTGGACCACACCACAGGAAGCAATAGGGAGGGGCCACCAATCATAGGTTTGCGTGTGGGGCACACCATGCTTTGTGTATTACTTCCATCCAACCCATTCATCTGTTGCATCCCACCAGGATGAACGACAGAAAAGTAAATCTGCCTGATCCAAAACTCAGATGGGCCACACCGCGATTTTAAGTTCTTTTCCTTGTAGTGTTGTCCACCTGAGTTTTGGATCAATCTGATGTATGGACTTCAGGGTGAAAATGAGAAGGCCCACTTAGTGGATGGAGCTGATGTCATATATACTCAACGTTGTGTCCCACAGCGTACAACAGCTGTTGTAGAGGATTCTAGTTCATCTACCAAGGCACATGCTCGTCTCTTTTTTTTTTTTTTCGCCACTACCATAACACATACTCTTTGTTGGTGAATTTTCAATACTATATACACAGATCCAAATACACATTAAAATATTAGTAAGCATGTGGAATCTATTTACAACCTCCCAATGACCTCAAAATTCATATGGTGGTCACATGATAGTTGGATCGACTTGATTTTTTGGGGCATCCAACTTATATAATAGGCCTGGTTGGATGTCATATATAAACAATGGCGACCCATGCCCAACACTTATAGAATAATCTCATTCTAGAAAGACTTGTAAAGGAATCAGCCTTTAAAAGGATATTAAAATAATAATTTATGTCAAATGCCTTGTTGGTATGCTCACAAAAGAATTATAGGAAGCAAATCTACCTTGTGAGATTTGGCTAATTAACATGATGTAGAAGGAACCTAATCATGTTTTAATACATCATTAACCTAGTTTTAAAGTTCAATAGAAAATGTGCTTATAGAGCTAGACATGGCACGCATGTTGCTTGTGAGCAGTTGGTTTTATTATAATGTTCATGAAAAATCATTTTTTAAAGGTTTTGGCAAATCATTACATGGGAGAGAGAAGAGGGGGAAATTAGGAAAAGGAAATAAGAAGGGGGGACGTTGAAGATGTAATGATGATGTGTGGCCCACTAAGGAGCACGAAAAGCTGGATGGAATTAGTTGGATTTCCACTGCGGAGAATGAGAAATAACCCCAATAAGATAATAATAAATGAAGTGGACCATGTTGCACTTATCTTGATTGATTTGCATACATTGCATTTTGGCAGTGAAATGATACGAAACTGTATTTTATCAGTTCCCAATGGGAGTGTGCAAATCAGATGGGGGAGGAGTGCAGATACCACATTTCCTAAAAATGAAAGAAAGAAGCTAAAGAGGAAAACTCTTTACTTTGATATAGAGTGTGATGGATGATATGCATGTACTAACAAATTACTTAAAAAATAGCATGTGTGACATGCATGTGGTCCAATTAATCCGTACGTACAAATTATGGATGCAGCTTCGTCCCCGGATCCCCTATTGTGGGGCCAACGTGATGAATGTGTCTTATATTCATTTGTCCATCTATTTTGCTAGCTCATTTTAATATATGCATGAAGTGCAGCAGATTCAAATCTCAGGTTGACCAAACCAATGGAAAAAGTAGTGATTGACCCTTTAAGCTGATATTTGTATAACCCTTTCATCCATGTCTTTGTGACCTTATCCACTGGTTGTGTAGCAAATAAACATTTTAGTGGACCCAAAAAGTTTTTAATGATGAGTGTTCAATCATTGTTGTTTTCTATGGTGTGGTCCACTTGAGATTTGTATTGTTGAAGTATTGGGCTCATGCCTCAAAATGAGCTGGCAAACCAAATGGTTGGTGCGGATATAAGACAAATACATCATGGCCGAAAAATACCTCTGGGTGCTACGGGCTGGAAAAAAAAAGAAGACAAATACATCATGGCGGCCCCATAGTAAGGGATCCACCAACTCGAGGGATCCAGCGATCCACCGAAGCCATCTCCCCCAAATTATAATACCTAGCATAATGTATCATGAACAAAACAGTTAGCTTATTTGATTATTGGACTATTAGATTGGTGTAATTTTTTATTTTTATTATTTTTACACTTGTTTGGCTCGAAGTCAATCGGCTTGGAGGATGCCAAAGTCAGATGCAACTCAATTCAAACCAGATGCCTTTGACACCAAGCATTGACATAGACTGAGAGATCGATGACCTTGCAGAACAGTCATCTATTCAGTCACCTATAAAATAGATTATGCGATTTGTCAAGGAGGGTTCATTCTTTTAATGGGTTCTTTTTTCCTTTTAGCCAAAATGTCTTTAATATTCACATAATTATAATCATAGTTTAACAATGAAATAATAAATAAAAAAGAGATAATTGGTCAAAAGCTTATAGTAACTTAATTAAGGATTTATAATAAGCTAGAGTGGGTGATGATAATCTATTTATTGCTTGGTCAAGACTAAGCTTCTTAGGTGAGATGATCGTTGGGTATAGAAAGGTCATCTGCATATTATTTAGCGCAAGCCAAGCTTCATAGGCAAGATTGTATCTGAAAGGCAGATCTTTAATAATCTATTCATCACTCAACTTGAATTGAGATTCATATAGTGTCATGAAGTCATCAGTCTATGAGGCCAAGCTTCATAAGCGACACAATAAATAGAAATGACTATTGCTTTGCACGTAGTAGGAAAGCCCTACAGCCTTCGTTTGATCTTTCTTGTGATCCCATGGTATAATTATATACGAAATGTATATAAATAAACTAAAGATAAAAACTAGGACTTTGTTGATGAGTGATGGAAAATAAAATTAAATATAAAAAAATGAGCATTAATGAAGGGTAAGAGTATGACGATTTTGCCAAAGACTTGGAGCTCTCTAATCATTCTCCTGTGTATAGAATTATGGGCGGTTGTTACAAAGTTAGTCATGAAACCACTTCACCATGTTCTTATTGTGGGTGGTTATTTTAGACTTAGTGGAGCGGTTAGGCCACTAAGTCACTAAGTAGTCATAGTCTCTTATATCTTGCCTCATGTGCATTGCAATTTTGAGCATGGGCTTAGGATGTGTAGCACGTGTCACATGAACATAACTAATTGGCCATAATCAATCACTATTGACCGTAAATCGCCATAATGGACATTGTCATATGGAAATCGACCATTATGAGCATTATAGACCATTGGCAGTTGACGATCAACCATTTCAACACCCAATTTAATCAGTTTAAAGACAGAAGGTTTTCATTGAGATATTATTGCTACGTGACATCTTTTGGGCCATCTAATATGATCCAATTAGATCAGGTGTCTACAAGACTTAAAAATAAAAATATTCAACTATTATTCGGCCAAAAGTTTGCACAAATCAAAGGTTAAGATTGTTTGCTAATTTAATCTTGGGATTGTGAGTTGGGAAAGTTGAATACACAATCTTGACGTTGTTTACCCCATTTTCTTTGTTAATATGTTCGGCGTGAACAAATTATGAGCGCCTGCGTATCCAGTGTCACGTGCCAGAGTATCATATAACTCAAACCAAATCACACCATCACCTAAAAAAAAAATCAATAAGAAGAGGCCACAACGTATAAGCCATGGTACCGGGCTGAAGTGGGGTCAACGTGATTTATTCACGACGTCCAATCCTTCTGTCTACCCAGGGTTCAAAAACAAGCACCAACAGAAATTCGGGTGGGTGCAGTATAGGGGACAGGTTCAAAGGGAATGTCCACCTCTTATTTGCATGGGCCCACAATTTTGTGCATACAGAGTCTAGGCCGTCCAGACCCTTAACATTAGGTAAAAGTCAGGCTGTTTAACAACTCAGGTGGGCCCAGTGAGAATCACAGGTGGGTGTCTCCTCCCATCTTTTCTATGGCTCACCAGAGTTTCGGATGGTACTGATTTTCAAACCTTGGGTGTAATCTGAGGCAATGCATCTGATGGATGGGTTGGATGTGATACATATACCGCGTGGGCTCCACATCTTCGCGATACCACACCGGAAGATTTTGGTGGTGCTGGTAGCATTGGAGTGCACCTCTTGAAGATTCCCATTAAAAATTTAAAGAAATTTCATGTAGTGGATGCATTTAAAATCATCAGACATTAGGCTATATTTAATTCCCGTTAGCTGTAAAATACAGATGCTATAGAAGTGTTTAAATATTCCAAGACCCAGCTCGCTCAAAATCATGATGAGTCCAGTGAATTGGCAACTTAACGAGTCAACTCATGAGATATTAGTTGTCTTGCCCATGGCTTAGTGGTAAGCATAGTGCATTTCAACACCTATGGGCATTGAAACTCAAACCTTGTGTTGAAACTCCCAGGAGTCTACCAGCAAGGCAAGGATGAGAACGAGGTCCATTGCTCAAGTGGCAGACTGAGTGAAGATAGCCTCGTTTCAACACTAAGGTAACATTGTGATGTGACTAACAGGGGTGTGGTTGGGTGTACTAACAATGGGGTGTGTGAAGTGTGAACTAAACCATAAAACAAAACAAAACAAAAAAAAAAAAAAAAACAAACAAACAAAAAAAAATATGTGAGAACCCATCTGGGTGTCTATGAGTGTATATAAAAAGAGACATCCCAAACTCTGTGGGGTCCAACGTGATATAAATGTGTGTGACATCTACTCCATCCATTAAGAAGCACTTCATGTTCACCATACATCATAAATCTCCATGGGATTGAACTCAGGTGGACCACACCATAATAAAAAAGGTTAAATCACTTCTAAAACCTCTAAATTCAGGCAGCATGGCCATCTGAGTTTTGCATGATGCTGACTTTTTAGAATGTCCATTCGTTCTGTTAAATATCATCTGGTCAACAGGTTGGATGGCTAGGAAGATTTCGGTGGTGGGCGTCCCTATTCCCTATTTTGTGGCCCACCTGATTTTCCGTTGGGTTTAATTTTTGGGTTTGTTCTAACATGCAGATGAGGTGTCAAAACTGATGAACAGCGTGGATTTCACATACAACTTATGATGGGCACACAGATCTCTCCGGTGTTGCAAGCTTTTCCTAACATAGATACTGCAGAGGATTACAGTAGGAAATCTGCTGAGAGAGGGAGATCGTGGAGAGATTCTAGGAGATGCACATGTGGATTCCTTAAACATCGCGGCAGAGTTGGACATCAATCAAGACCGTTCAAATCGAGTGTGAATGAAGCATGACTAAAATATTACAATGAGAAAACAACATCGTCCATCTGAATATCTTTTTCCCTTAAATATTGACACTATTTTACTTTAGCCATTCATTTGATAGCTATAAATAGATGTTATGATTGATTGATTAAAGTGATTTTATAAGTGTGTCCCATCCACGAACCACAATTTGGATGGTCTGGATAGCCCTCGGACACTAGGACGTATTAAGGATGAGTCAACACAATTCTTTTACTCGTGAAAAACTAACATAGGAGTGTATCTATTCTCCGTATATTCGTTCCCCTTACACGTCGTGATCATTTAGGGTGAGTTTGATTTTTGAAAGCTCAGATAAATACCAGTTAAATGGGTAATTATTATTTTCTCAAATATTCACGACATTTACCCCCAACGCATGTTTTGACCGCCTCCATTTTAGATGCTAAAACCAAGGATGCCGCAAAATATTCTTGGGTCCCACCATTTGGCATATCACTTATTCACACCGTCCATTCATTATGCCACTTGAATTTATGGTATGATCTAAACAATAAGGCATATCTAAAGCTCAATTGGACCACACAGCATGAAAAAAGAAAAAGAACATATATTGTTAAATTCTTCTTAGGGCTGCTTTTTTGTTCAGTGTGGACTATTTGAGTGTTGGACCCGCCTCATTTTTCAACTAATGCCTAAAAATGTTGTCGTAAAATTTCTGGACAGAATGGACATATTATATACATCACGGTGGGGCTCATAAATTTAAACTAGCCATTTTGGACCGATTTTCAAGCAGAAAATCAAATGAATTTTCAAACAGGGTAAAAGAGTAATAATTACCCATTTCCAAGGTATTTACCAGGGATTCCAAAAATCAAACACGCATTTAGGTTATTTGTTTTTAATTACTTTTATAAATCCTTGTAAATAAGTAATAATTATTTACCCATGTCATTTCTTCGGGCGGCATTCTACATATAGACATTGATAGCTTGCTATTTGAAAGTAGTCTGATGCTAAAATGGAGGACATATACGGAAAAATGTGGGGCCCACCATGAAGTGTGTGGCTAATCCATGCCATCTATCTGTTCTGCCAAGTAATTTTAAGGCATGAGCCAAAAAATGAGGCAAATCCATGTTTCAAGTGCACTACAACATAAAAAATAGTGGGAATTGAACGCTTACCATTGAAAACTTCTTGAGGGGCACGAAAGTTTTAGATCAAGCTGATATTTTGTGTTTTCCACTTATCCATGTCTTTGTGACCTTATGAACAAGTTAGATAAAAAATAAACATCAATTTGAACCCTAGGAAGAAAATAAGTTTCCACAGTGGACGCTTTAGGACCTCTCTATTTCCACCGATATGGTTAGCTTGAGCTTTGGATTTGCTATTTCCATCGGTGTGGTCAACTTAAGCTTTGGATTTGCAGTTGTTTTTGGCTCATGCCCTAAAATATTTTGATAAAATGTATGGATAACATGGATAAGTCACATACATCACAGTAGGACCCACAAATTTAAGTCAACCATTTTTTGACCAGTTTTTAAGATGGAAATAGTCGTTGACTTCCAAACATGCATAAAGAGTTATAATGACTTATTTACCAATATTTACAAAGGGATTTAAAAAATTATTCACCCCTAGAGAAAGTCGCATCCTTTGTGAATCCACTCAAGGTAGATTATATCATGGTCCATTTTTTTTTAAGTTAAGATTGGATTTGGGTTCTTTTGGCAGATGCACAAGATAAGGAGAATGAAAAATTCTAGCTATTAAATCTTTGGCAATTTTTTTTTTATTTATAAAAGTATTCCAAAACACAATTGATGCATGCAATACAAATCCATAAGAAACGAGATAAATAAAAACCTAAAAGCCAAAGGAAAAAAACAAGACATGACGCATAAGGATTTATACTATTCAACAATATATCTACATCCACAATGCAATAATGTTGAGCTTTCTTCTTCACAAAAATAAGAGAAATGGAAAGTATGAGGCTCACATGTCTCTCCTAGTCTTCCACTATATAAGGAACATTTCACCGAAGAATCAACCACTAAAGGATCTCTCTCTCTCTCTCTCTCTCTCTCTCTCTCTCTCTCTCTCTACATGTGTTTCCTTATATAGACAAAACACTCTAAAGAAAGAGCACCTTTTAAAGCTTAGAGAAAATAAGCTTCATACTTGTGCATATACAAAAGGAGAAACATTTCTTGCTAGTAAATTTCTATACAAGTTTCACATGTATATATAAGATTTTCATCACCTTAACATCTTTCATTTGAAGACCAATTTCTTTGGTAGTATAAAGAACTCTTCTAATACTAATTACTCAAACATTACTAATCACTATGTAACAATAAACTCAAGAGAAATTGTTCATTAAATAAAATGTTCCCTTACAATAGATCGTTAGCATCTCTACTACATTGTCATTGATATAAATATTTTGTAATGAGATTTCTTTATCTTCCATTATATCACAAATAAACATCATATGTTTTATCATAGCTTGAAACACCAAATTTTTAACTAATTATTATATGTTTTGATTGTTATAATGATCATTATTATTTTCTGCTTGATTTTTAATTCTTCTAGTAATCTCTTTAACCAAATACATTCTTTGCATGCTTGTATAACCGATATTAACTTTACATCTTTAATAGATAAGGCCACCGCTACTATAATCTTGACATCTGACAATATCACTAGCAAAAAAAAAAGAAGATATACCTGTTGTAAATATTCTTTTATCATAATCTTTTACATAGTTTACATTCATGAATCCAACCAACTCAAAGTTTTGGTCACTATAATATATAGTAACCTCTGAAGTACCCTTGAAGTAATAAATGATCCACTTCATAGGATTCTAATAAAATCTACTCTAGTTTCCTATATATTTACTTATCGTTCTTAATGCTTGTGCAACGTCAAGTTTGTTGCACACTGTGACAAGCATTAAGCTCCCTACCACCTATGAATATGGTACTTGAGATATATGATTTTTCTACTTTAGTGTTATGATATAATATAAAGACAACTTGTAACTAATAGATAATGAAATACTAACTAGCTAGATTTGAATTTCATACATAAAAGAGGTGTACAACTCTTTTAACATAATTCTTTTAAGTTATCTTGAGTTTCTTTTTCCTTTTATCTTTAAGTATGATTATTTTAAGAAACTAATTTACAACACTCAAATCTTTCACATCAAATTCTTAGTTAAATGAGTTTTTAATTAATACACACTATCTCTACTAATGCTTACAACTAACATATCATTAGCATATAATAATAAGATAATGAAGCCACTATTATTATATCTATGAATATAGGCATAATGATTTGCCTCATATCTTTGAAACCTCAAGTTTATAATGAAGGATTTAAACTCATGTACCAACACCTAACTCTTACTTTAAATCGTAAAGCGATCTAGTCAATAAATAAGATTTTTTTTTTATTTTAATAAAACTTTCAACTTGAATTGTATAAATTCCTCATTAATATTTTCATGTAAAAAAGTCATTTTTACATCTAATTATAGAAGCTACAATTCAAGCACCGCTATTATGCTCAATGCAATATGAATAATATTAAATTAAACAATTGGAGAAATTATTAAAGTCAATACCTTATTTCTAAGCATACCATTTTATCATTAATTGATCTTGTATCTTTTAACATTTTCATTCGGGTCTTTTTTCATCTTGTAAACCTATCTACAACAAACAACCTTTTCATCATTTGGATAATTCCACCAATTTTCAAGTCTTATTTTTATGGAGGGCTTCCACCTTCTCTGTTGTAGATGCTCTCCACTGGCTATCATTCACAGATTTGCATGCCTCTCGATATGAACAATGCTCACTCTTCTGTCATGTAAGTATAAGCCATTATAGAATTCTTGAGCTACATAGAAGGTTATATAACTCTTTTCAATTTGTCTTAATCATTTTGGGTTTCAACATCTAAAATCTCATCCGCATGCTATTAACCATCTTCAACTATATCATTAACTTGTTGACAACTTTCTAAATCATCTATATGGAAACCGTTATTATAGATAACAACTTGCTAATAATTAACTTGTGAGCAATAGAGTCTTATACTCTATACCTCCCACTTACATATTTAAGAAAAATACATTATCTAGACATTACTTTCATCTTAGTCTTTTGCTATTTTCAGAATGTGCACAAAAGCATTATAACCAAAATTGCAAAAGAATGAATAATTAATAAATTTTTCAGACCATATATCTTCAGAGATCTTTCAATCTATTGCAATCATTGGAGAAGAATTTATCATATAGCAAGTCTTATTAATGACTTCCGCTAAAAAATAATATTGATCGAGCTTATCCGAACTTATGATGCCCATAACACAATCTATAAGCATACAGTTCATACATTCAACCACTCCATTCTGTTGTAGAGTACTAGGGACTGCATAGTTCCTCTCAATGCCATGCTTACTTGAAATCCTTAAATTCTTTTAAAATGTACTTTCAACAATTATCGGATCTCAAACACTTAATTTTTTTTACATTTTGATTTTTAACCAATGTTTAAACTTTATGAAATAAGCAAAATTGTCGATCCTTCTATTGGATGCAAAGAGTGAATGAATTAACTTCTGCAAACATATTTAACAAGGGTTTTGATAGACCATTGGATTGTATCACAACTACCAAATAGGGCCTCATTCACACTATTGGTTATGATGCACGTGGAAGATCTAGATAAATTCATAAATTTTGCACTAGAACATGATCAGGATTGGAAAATAGTATTGGTGCCTTGGTCATGTAGATTACACTTATATAAGAAAAGTAGTTCGCTAGAGAAAAAGTCTAATGGTCCAAATTCAACATACCAGTGTGGCCCAGTTGATGAGTGTGCTACCTGATTTTAATATCTAATATGTTCATAATGTATAATATTAGATAAATTGTTCAGGTGTCCAACATACATGTTATCCAACAAGAGGAATAAAGTGTGACCCGTATTCAATTAAAACCCCTCATAAAAATGTAGATTTTGTTACTTCCAATCCTATCTATATTACTTGACTCTTTTCTTCACTTTAAAGCTTAAGGACTTGTTGGATTTACCATTAATCATGGTAATGACTGGTAAATGGGGCAGTGATGATTTGCAATGGTAATCTTACTAAAACAGAGGTGAAGAAAAATGAGATATATAAAATTTGTGGGGCCCATCATAATGTATTTTTCTTATCTACCAAGTCTATCTATTTTATCATCTCATTTTAGGGCATGAGCTAAAAAATGAGGCAAGTCTAAAGTACACGTGGAAACACCATAGGCTACAATGGGAATCAAACACGTATAATTGAAAACTTATTAGGAGCCAAAAAAGTTTTTCATCAAGATGATATTTGTGTTTTTTTTTTCTTTTCTTATTCATCCATGTCTTTCTGACCTTATGAATTGGTTGGATGATAGATACACATCACTATATGCCTTGCACAAATTTCTACTTTTAATTGTTGAGATCATCATCCCCTTTGTTTCTTGTGGTGTGGTCCAGTTGAACTTACAATCTACCTCATTTTTAGGCTCATATCCTGAAATGAACTATTAACATGAGTGGGCAGTGTGGATCAAACACATATATTATGATGGGACCTGTAAATTTTATGTAGGCATCAATGTCCAATGCAATCTCAGTTATCATTGCGAACGAGAGGGAATGTACAATAAAAGGATGCGTCGATGGCAGAGGGAATGTACAATAACGAACGAGAAATGGTGAAAATGAAGCTATTTTGCCTATTTATAGCTGGAACCTAAAAATCAGATGCGTTGCATTGAACGATCGTGCGACCCTCACAACGCACTGGAGGGGCATCTGTTGGTGTTCCAAAAAGTTGGTATCCTCAAAACAAATAAAATGTTCACGTACTTCGAGAAAATCTCACTAAATACCCCTCAGCGCACACAAAAATTGAGATATGCAGTGTTAGGATCCACTACTTAGTCATTTTTTGTGAAAATCTCTAGCAGGGCCCCACAAATCACCGTGATCGGAACCACCCAAAATCGAGCCATGACCATCACCATGAATTATCATGAGCAGTGCATGACCATCATCAACAGACGGGCCCCGCAAACCCTTCATTTTGTAAAACCCAATTGATGCAGACAAAGAGTCCGCCGATACACCCACAAATTATAATCCGACGCACCCTTAAATTCATAAAAAAACAGCCAGCATTCAGGGTGTATTGGACTCTGACGCACTCATAAATTCAGTCCACCTGCACCTGAAAAATCAACAGAAATCCGAAAATATTTTAAGGGTACATTGGACTTCGATGCATCTAAAAATAGGTCAACGCATCCATAAAATCGATATAAAACATATGAATAATTTAAGGGTGCGTTAGGTCCGACACATCCGAAAAATCAGTCCTGACGCACCCAAAAAATCAGGCAATTTCATAATATCATTTTCGGATGCGTCAGAGCGCCACGCACACATTTGAAGGGCGCGTCAGAGGCATTTTGGGGTGCGTGGCACGTGGCAGTCCTTCATTGGTCATCTTTCGGTATTTTCGGGTATAAACACTCCTCTGCACTATTCATTTGTACGTTCTAAGAGAGAGTGCGTTCTAAGAGAGAGAGAGAGAGAGAGAGAGAGAGAGAGAGAGAACTATTATCCTCTGGGTATTTGGGATTCTCATAAAAAACCTTCACCGGAACCCCTTTTCGACCATCGCAAACCTTCCCGGTCACCGGAATTCCTATCCAATCACTAACGTCTTCCATTCGGAAGATCACTTCGACCACTGCAGGTCCAGATTATAAAATTTATAAGTGTGGGCATGCACCAAAAAATTCAAGATAATTCGGATAAGTATTTTAAGGGTACATTGGACTTCAACGCACCCGAAAAATGATCAACGCATCCGAAAATTCAACATAATTCGGACAAGCATTTTTAGGGTGCATTGGACTCCCACGCACCCGAAAAATGGTCCACGCACAAAAAAATTGACATAATTCGGACAAGTGATTTAAAGATGTGTTGGAGTCTCACGCATACGTAAATTCGGTCCCACGCACCCATAAAATCAACTAATTTTAGAAAACATTTAAGGGCGCTCGGACCTCATTTTAAGTTTTTTCAAGTTATATTTAAGCCTATTTTGGGTATTTTGAGCATTTCAGACGCAACGGAATAGTCAAACGATCATTTCAGGACACTTAATGAACATAATACATGCTTTCAAAGTTTTGATTCGATTCAACGCAATGAGTGAAATAACTTCTCGGAAAGAAGCCGCCAGCACCCAGAACTCTTAAGGTTGAAAATTAGATGAACGGGATTATGGTTACCACAGTAAACTATATCAAGAAGTTCTAATTCTTTACAAAGTAATTCCTATGAACTGCTACAACACAACAGTCGATGCCCTACCCATTCAAACAACATCCGTCGGTTGGGCTACTCAGGTGCATACAACTGCAAATCGGTTTTTCTAAAGTGACCTGTCCAAATATGATAGGCGCGGGCCCAAAGTCGCACCTCTTAGTTAAAAACCCTGACGGTCTCAGCTCAGATCTCCGGTCAAAACATGGGACATAGACATCTGACTCACATAAAGATGGCCTAGTCCATAACAAAACATACAGGTCTCTACGACCATGAACTATAAGACCATAGTCCCTGTTGACTAGCCTTCTGTCTTTTAATCAATGGTTATCGATTATTCGATGTAATTAAGGGCTTGTGCTAGATCATGACCTAGAATGTATAAGATCTTAGAATCTCTGAAATAAAATTTGCCTTCCGATATTTCTTCTTGTATACCTTTTGTGAATGCTTGTGATTGCCTATGAATGTTTCTACTACTCAAAACTCCATAATAACGAAATACCAAAAAACTGCATTGAACATTTTCTAGTTCTAATAGAGTCGAACGAGTTTTTTGAGCTTACTCGACTCGTGTACATCTCTAGTTATATGTAAATACTTTTGGTTTGGCCTGCATTATTTGCTTTTCAAAAATATTGAACATGAGAAATTGCTTTTTAGGAAGTGGCTTACATACTTATCTAATAGTCATTTTCATGTTAAACAAATAGACCATTATGCAAGGGTACAAAGCACATGCCAGAGATCTAAGTGATTCATTGGGTATGGTGTACCATGAACAGGACATATACTAAAAATCATAGTAGAACACTCATCAAGTGGGCCCCACGTGTACATTGAATTTGGACCATTGAACTTTTTCTCTTAATTACAAATTTCTTATACAATTTGACCTACTTGATTAGTGGAGGAAAATCATTTTTCATCCACTGGCATGTTCATAGTGCACTCTACGGCTCTACCTAACGAATGGCCAGATCTCCGACTTCCACCTTATCTTTGACACATGCTTGATACCTTGGTATTTGGAACCTCCATAAGAGATTATCCATTCTGGGCTATTTTGTAAAAAAAAAAAAGTCATTTGATGCTCTATAACGTAGTCGAGTTTGATACACAAGAACTTAGGAAATTGCACACATGGGATACATTAACTCAAATTGTGGAACCCACTGCACTTGCAATGGCCCTAAAATCAGATTAGTTGAACCATCATTGCCTCTAGTTTGTGGGCCCTTGTTTGCTAAAATAAGACCATTGAATAGTTTTGTATTTTAACCATCTAATAAATGTCCACAATCTAATAGTTGGATGATCACATAAGTGCAAACCTGATTCATCGTACATTTAAATTAGGACCCACAATTTGGAAGGTTTTAATCTTTTTTTTTTTTTTTTTACTTACATGACATGTCTACTTGCATGGGTACCATCCAAAAAACTAAAAGAGTATCACATTTTCACCTTTTCACCTTTTGTAGGATCTTTCCAATTTTAATTAATCTCACACATAAGCTGCGCTTCGGTGGTATCGGTACCATCATTGTTATGGTGGCAATGATGTACTCACGATATCCCACCCCTATCATCATTGTTATGGTTGTGATGATGTATTCACGATGTCCCACCTTTCCATTGGACGCGTCACCTAATGTTGCCCTAGGGTCTTGTAGATACCCCACCTAGTCATGGAATGACCGATCACATTAAAATCATACTAATTGCACCTCTTAGGAAACCCCGAAACCCTAGAACCATGTCCAAATTCATCATGTAAGTCATCACAGGCCCATCCCAAAACATCTCTAATCCAATCTGAACCAACCCAAAGCTTTATCTAAGCCGTCCAAACACCAAAATAAGGCCAAAATGACACTGTTGATGTTATTGGAAATCCAAAGTTTACATGCAAGATTTTTCATCTCAAAGTTGACACATGTTCCCACAATTAATCACAAATGAATTTTGTAGCAAGATGTTGGCCATGAGGAGGCAGCGAAAATCTTATTTTGCCCCTTTTCACCATCTACAAGCAGTCAAGTGTCCTACTGAACAACAATTCAAGTGTGCCTTAAAAATTGAATTAATGAGAGTAAGTTTCTTCAAAAAGTTTAATAATCTCAACAAATAATGGCCAATTAGTCACATATCAAGATCAAGTGAATCATCGCTAGCGAAAATTGGAGATGTAAGCTAGGAAGCTCGGCTAAAGGATAGCTAGGATGACCGAGTTGGTTAGATGTACTGGGATGGAAGGAATGGATAGCATGAATTGGGTGGATAGGCTAAATTGAATGCCTAATGCTAGGGCTAAAGCTAAGGCTAACGCATGTTGTGTGTATTTCGAAACAAAACAATCTTTGTTGTGTTGCTTTTGTGTTTTTTGTCTTTTCGCAGATTTATTTAATCCCACATCGGATTGAGTGGAAGAAAGAAAAGTGGTTTATATACCTTTGTTCAACATAGACTTTTGCAATGTGTCTTGGACTATGCCAAAGCCCTGTATGCGCTCGCAGGGGGGTGCAGCCGGCGGGAAAACTGATCTGGAAACCTTTGACCGGGTGTGTGCGCTTGTGCACACCCATATATACTCGGGCTAGGTTTTGTTCAAATTGATAAAATTATTTTTTAACCAGTCGCTTTGATCACGACCGTTACCATTGTGTGAAACGTGCCTTACTTATTGGGCACGTTGAAACGACGCGACCGTTTTCTCTTACGGTCTTTTCTCTAACATTATGTTTTTTAGGTTTTATAAAATGGGATTATGTTAGGATTTCAAAAACATATCTGAAAAACCTCGTCTCTCTTTTTCTCTAGGCAATTGGAATGGTGGTATTGGTGTTGGGTTCTTTCATGGCTTGTGCATACGGTGAAGGAACGTATCTGGAGAGTTGTATCTTGAAGGTAGACGCGTTGGTATCCTTCTGCACCGGTTATTTGCACCGAGGGGCGCGAACTATCTCAAAGATAGTGACAGAGTACGCACCTCGACCCAGAGCTTTTTATTAATTTTATCGACGATATCTGTTTGCCAGTAAAGAAGTTTGACATACCAGGTGCGAGGTTCCTATTACCAGATTTATTTTATTAATTATTTTCCCGTTTCCATTGAAGTATTTTCAACAAGGTAGGCTAAGGAATTTCTCTTCCTATTTAAATTTGTTGTTTGTGTAGAAAACAAATAGGATGAAGGGGTTTATATAGGTGGAGGTTATTGTATTTTAGTAATTTAGATTAAAAAAAAATAAGGGTAAATATTACATGACTTGTTGTGATTAGTTTTTGAAAGCCCTTAAAACATATAAATATATACTGGCATCAAATTAAGTATCATTTTGACCTTATTTTATTATATGAACGGCTTGAATGAGATTCTGAGTTAGTTAGGATGGGGTTGGGAGGTGACCCATCGGGGCTTATTTCTAGGGGGTTCAGGTTTCCTTAGTGTTGCAGTCCATTTGACTCAAATGCAATCAATAATTTTGTGGCTAGGTGGAGTATCTACATGCTTAAAAATAAGCCCAGAGAAAAACTTATGTGGACCACAGAATATGATAATTTGAGAGGGGATGTCCACCTTATTTTGAATTTAGAGCTACAACACTGTATAGAGAAAAACATGCAATATCAAAGCCGTCCATTGGGTGGGCCCAACAAGCAAAATGTTCTCACACAAAAGTCAGGCTGGTGGATTCATCATGTTGGCATGATATTTGGAAGTGACACGTATATACGTCTACATGTGGTGAGTGCGTATGAGACGCGCCTATCTCGTGTATAAAGGCAGGATGATTATGTAATAAGATTAACCATTCAAAGATCCAAAATCGATATTGTATCAGAGCAATGCAATCTTGGCCGCTGATCCAACTTTTTGTTTAGTCTCCAACCATTGGGCCCACTGCCCTTGCCAAATCAAACATCCCACTCGGCCACTGAAGTTTTGGATCAAGCCGATATTTGTGTGCTCCCTTTATCTAGGTTTAAATAACTTTATGAACAAGTTCGATGCCAAATAAACATTGTGGTGGGCTCTAAGAAGTTTTCAACGGTAAGCATTCAATCCCCACTGTTTCCTGTGGTGTGGTCTGCTTGATCTTTGGATCTGGCTCATTTTTCTGTTCTTGTCCTAAAATGAGCTGAAAAAACCAATGAACGGCGTGGATGAAACACAACCATCATGGTGGGGGCCATGGAGCTTTCATACCAGCCAAACCGAGGAGAGTTGGTGGGATAGTTGAAACGCAATCACTCAGAACTGGCACACGTGGCACTGATTAACTGAAGCTAAACTGCCCAAATTTCTGGACCCACTGCAGATAGGTCTGGCCCCAAAGATCAGATTGGTTGAACAGCCTTAGCCTGTTTTTCGTGGACGGACGCTTGCTGAATTGAGAAAGTTAGTTATTTTTAATTTCAACCGTTCGATATAAATGTCTACCAATCAGTTGATCAACTTATCAGAAAAGCCTAATTGCTTGTTTATGGTTCATCTGAATTGGGAATTACTATTTGAACTGTTTGATTTGAGTTAATTGCATGCCACGTGTACAATTTCCTAGCAACCGAGTACCAAACAAGCAGCCAGAGTAACAATTCTTCTCATTTCTATGAGAAATCGTCACATGCCTCACGTGTACTTTAACTTTCCAATGCAGCCCCTGCCCTTTGCCCAAAATGTCACATGCCGCGACAAGTGTCGGCTAACCTACGCCCCTGAAATGACCGGAACCGGATTAGGTACGACCACGGATCTACTAACGTGGGTGTATCCCTTACTGTGGAGCCCACCTTGATGTACGTGCCTTAAATCGGCACCGTTCATCCATTTTTACAGATCGTTTTAGAATATTATTCCAGAAATGAAGCGGATCCAAACAAAGGAAAAGGTGGTGATTGGAAATTAAAAACTTATTGTCGGCCACAAAAATTTTGGATCAAGATGATATTTGTGTGGTTCTTTCGTTCATGTCTTTGTGACCTTGTCAACAGGTTGGATGGAAAATAAACATTCGGGTCCAATCACCGCTGTTTCCTTAGATTTGGATCTGCTTCAAATTTTGGATTATCCCCTAAAATGAGCTGCAAAAAGGGATGGACGGCGTAGATGTAAGGAACATATATCAAGGTGGGCCCCACAGTAAGGGATCGACCGAAGCAGCGCCCGAAATGACCCGGCATGAAAAACAGACACGTCATCAGGGAATGAGAGTTCACATGCAGGGGCTGTATGCAATCATTTGTCTTTTTCAAAGCATCCAAAGGGGGGAGGGCGCATTTGTTTTGCGGGGCGTAATCTCGTACATACGCTGGCATGGGTGGGCCCCACAAAACTACCAAAAATTCAATCACGAATTTACATCCAAACAAGCCCAAAAAGAAGAAAATTTGGAAGTGGGATATTGCGCACCATGCGCAACGGAGCGGCAATGGATTTCTTTCTAAATTAGCCGGAGGAAAACTTTGATACTCTGGCAGAATGCGAAAGATGATACGCAGCCACTCAGAACTTGTACACGTGGTATATAAGATATTATAATGGAAAAATGATGTATACCTTCATAAACGAAAATTACACTTACTTGATTATATAAATATCAGATTCTTTAACAAACATTGGACGGTCGAAATTAAATTATCTAACCGTCCAATTTGACACAAGTGTCCACGAAACCCAAATTTGATTGATATGTAGTTACAGTGATTTCACAATATAAGCCGTTTAATTTGGGATAATGTATGCCATGAACAATTTATGTGAGCGCCTGCGTATGAAGTATCATACACTGCCGAGTATTTAAAAATAAATAAATAAATAAATAAAATCTCCCCTTCCTAATACACTCCAGCTGTAAAATCATATGAGAGCCGCCTCAATCCGAACGTGAGAGGAGGAGAAAGTGGATCAGAATTTCTCTAGTGGTGTCTGCCCTCAATAGGAACGCATTAGCCATCACTTTCTCTTTCTAAGGATGAATCTGGACCGCTAATCAACTTTCGTTTTCATGGCCGCCAACTGGATGTGCACATTCTCGTTATAATGTAACCAGCGGCCATCAGTGATGAGTTCCACCAGGTGAACGGTCCTGATCCACCATCTCTCCTATTAGTGTACAGTGATGGGCCTTTATCGAAAATCTCGGGCCTTTATCGTTCATGATTGGAAGGTTTTGATTGTCCTATCAATGATCTATTTTTTGGATCTAGTCCATCCTGATCGGCCCACAGGTATGGATCACTGAATCGTGGCCCCACTTCTGCAAAATGAATGTACAAACTTACCACGGTTGCTACCTCCGGAAGCAGATTGCAGACTGAGTAAACTCTATTTAGCTGGCTGTGGACGTATGTCTCTTTATTCATGTCGTCCATCTGCTTTCCAAATCATTTTATGGCATGAGCTCAAATTTGATGCACATCCAAATCTCCAGTAGGCCACACCACACCATATGAAATAATGGGATAGTAATATCCACCATTGAAACTTTCATAGAGCCTACCGTGATGTTTATTTGTCATCTAACCTTCTCATAAGGTCACACAGACATAGATGAAGGGAAAACAATTACCAGCTTGCAGTTTTCAACTGTAGGCATTCAATTCATATTATTTTGTATAGTGTGGCCTACTTGAGAATTGGAAAAGAGAATAAGAGTTTTTGGATGCGCATCAGATGTGTGCCTGACGTAGTGAAAAAGCAAAGATTCCTCACAAGAAGTGATGATTTGTCATTTTTCACCTTAATTTTATACGTGCATGTACATATGATGCTTTTTCACTGGCACTATTGAAGGCGGAGCGGTTAGGTGGAGAGCGGATTGCCTGTGACCCCGGGCACAGAGATATCTCTGTAGCCGGGGCTGTGTAGGGTCCACAGGGATGTCCTTGATAAATCCACTATGTCCATTCTTTTTTAAAGACAAAAGTAGATGAGTATTTTAAAAATCAGGGATATTCAAAACTCAGGTGGGCCACACCAACAAAACAGTGGGAACACCAACGTCCACCATTGAAACCTTCCTGGAGCTGACCATGATGTTTATATGCCATCCAAACCGTTCACAGAATTATTAACACTCAGATATACTGTAAAGAAAAATATCATCCTGATGCCAAACTTTATCACCGGTAACTGTTCAATACCCACTGTTTCTTGTGGTATGGCCCACCTGAGTTTTTGATCTGCACTATTTTTAGTATACTGTCCTAAATTGGTCTTCCAAAACAGATGGACGGAGTGGATTTATCACGGACATCCCTTTGGACCCTACACAGCCCCGGCTACAGAGATATCTCTGTGCCCGGGGTCACAGGCAATCCGCTCTCGGTTAGGTGTGAGAAATACTTCAACACTCTTGACAGAGTATGATTGATAATATGCAAAAGAGTTAGAAATTACTGAGAAGTGAGGTAAGAGCTATATTAAGTAATATAAATAAACCACTACAAATTATGAGATCCAGTTTAGATGTAACATGGACCAAAAACAAGCTCATTTATCATCTTATAATCATATTGGCATACGTTTATGGACCGTCTGAAAATGAAAAATATCCAACAATCTTATTTCAAAAAGCAACGGTCCTTGAATCAGATGTAGGGCTACTCAACCAATCTAATCTTTAGACATTAACTCAGAGATAGTGGACTCCACGATAAAATTAGACCGTTTAATTTGAGTTATTTTCTACATGCTCACTATCAAGTGTCATATTCCAGCTGGAATCATCTACAACACCTGTTTTTCTGCGTTGTTGATGTGACATCCATTCCGTCCTACCGGTGCGCTTTGATACCATATCCACAACTCAGTTGGGCCAACACCACAGAAAAAATGGGAGGGGGACACCAACCATAGCTTTGTGGTAGGGGCTACCTCATGTTATTGATGTTTATCTTTCATCAGACCTGGCCAAAAGTCAAGGTGGCCACACCACATGAACTTAGTAGTTTTTGGCTTGATTTTACAGTTTTCCATTGGTGTGGTCCAAAAGAATTGCTTGTCAATCTTATCATTTGTTTGTACGGTCATCATAAAGAGTCTCCATGATGGATGCAGTTGATTTCACATATTCAGCATCGTGGTACAACATTGAGTTTCCACTACTTGGGCACTGGGCAGGTGTTAGAGTAGGGCTGAAAGTCGGGCGGGTTGGGTTGGGTCGGGTTGGTGCTCAACTCTAACCCGTGCTCAACTCTAACCCAACCCAAGGTTCCTATACCTCAACCCCAACCCAACCCAACCCAACCCAACCCAACCCCGGGTTAGAAATTCTCAACCCAAGCCCAACCCAAGCGGGCTCAGTCGGGTTATATTTTCGTTATTATGTTTCAATACATATCTTATTTTTTGTACCTATGACTTTATTAATTATATATATAATTATTTATTGTAAAGAACTTCATTTTTTTCTAAACAAATAAGCTAAAATACATGATAATTATTCTTTTAACATTCAAGTATTTTAAATTCAAACATATTAAATTTCAAACATTATAAGTTTACTTAACTAAAGTATAACAAAATTATAAGTAACTTGTATATAGATTGGGTTTGGGTTGGGTCGGGCAACCCGAGACCTCAACCCAAGCCCGACCCAAACTTCATCGGGTTGGAGTTTTCATAGCCCAAGCTTGAGATCGGGTTTGATATTTCCTGCCCAAGCCCAACCCAATGTCGGGTCGGTCATGGGTCGATCGGGTTGAACCCGCCCAACTTTCAGCCCTATGTTAGAGACCCCCCTTTTTTTTTGTGAGGACAAAAACTCCCCTTTCAGACATAAGGTGATTTGTACGCACTCAGGAACCGCTGGTTACTGGATACTTGTTTGTTGAATCAGATCTTCCACCATTTTTCATAGGGAACTATTGGCTAATATTGGCCATATGTTTGTTGAATCAGATCTTCGATCATTTTCAATTTAAGCTTATTTTTGTTCCCTTTTTTTTTTCTTTTTCTTTTTTTTCCTTCAATGGTCATGATAACACAGTCCCTCGTCATTCAACCAATATAGCTTATGATAATAAAAGATTTCTTTGAAGGTTTATATTTGAAGTAAATTGAAATTCAAATTATAATTACCATAGAATTGAATCCTCTGTTAGTGCACTTTTCTTTGGCATACTAGTGCACCTTATTTGTCAATCACTTAGGTTAGTGAGTCTAGTGTTGGTTGAGCTTAATGAAGATGAAGATTGAAGACTCAAGATGGATCAACTACATCAAGGATGAAGAAACAGGTAAAAGAGATACTTTGGTGTGCCTTGCCTTGAACCTATCTAAAACCATAACCTCTTAAATGACTTGGACCAACTAGGTATACCTTTAGTCATCATCATTAGTCTTAGAACTCTATGAAAAATATGATAGGTTAGACTAATTAAAGAGGTGAAAGCTGTTGTAGACAATTTAGCTCAAACAGTAGTTTTCGATTGATCGGAGATCAATTGGACATTGGGTCCGATAGGATTCCGATCAATTGGATATTCTTCCGATCAATCGGAAGGGGTCAGTCTGATCAATCGGACAGAAGTTCCGATCAATCGGAAATTGTTCCAGCAACTTTGAAAAACCACTAGACATATTTCCGATCAATCGGACAGTCTTCTGATCCATCGGAAGGGGTCTGTCCGATCAATCGGACCATGATTCCGATCAATCGGAATATCTTCTAAAGATTTCACTAGATAGATTTTTGATAAATCAGACATTTCTCCGATCAATCGGACCTTTTTCCGATCAATCGGAGATGCACGAATCTGCCCCTTTTTTTACCGTTGGAAGAAAACTTATTTATAGAGGGGGATTCGTTTTTTAGCGTAGAGAGTGGATTTTGAGGAGATAGGAGCCACCATTGTTGAAGATCATCAAGAGCTCTATTCCTAACTCAAACAAGTGACTTCCTTGTGATTCATCACAAGTATGGAGCATTCATAGCTCAAGAAGAAGATGCACTTGTCCTTCTTTTAATCTTTAGAGATTGGATTGATCTTAATAATCATATTCCTATCCAATACTCTATGATGAGATCTTTGTAGGTGAGACTCTCTAGGCAACCCATTCC
The DNA here is from genome assembly GCA_003013855.2 of Liriodendron chinense. Classification (NCBI taxonomy): domain Eukaryota; kingdom Viridiplantae; phylum Streptophyta; class Magnoliopsida; order Magnoliales; family Magnoliaceae; genus Liriodendron; species Liriodendron chinense. The sequence continues at coordinate 6,433,015 of ML058332.1, forward strand.
CATAAGATCTTGATAGTCATATTCCTATCCAATACTTTATGATGAGATCTTTGTAGGTGAGACTATCTAGGCAACCTATTCCCATAAGATCTTGATAGTTATATTCTTATCCAATACTCTATGATGAGATCTTTGTAGGTGAGACTCTCTAGGCAACGACATAGTCCCCTCCCGAAAAAAAAAAGAAGAAAAGAAGAAAAATGCCAAATGACCTTTCCTATACAAGGGACTCATCTATTGAACTCATCATACATTTTATGTGGGGTCCACTGGGTAGTCTTGGAGCAGATCCAAGCCGTTCACATTAAATGAGTTTTAATTTCATGCGACCTGTTCAAGTTTGAGGGAAAAAATCATCATGAATAGACCACACCGACGGAAACAGTTTGAAATTAACTCACAACATTAATGTAGGTGTGAGCCACAGAAAGCTCCAAATTATTTTGCGAAATGACCCTCCTATACGTTCACAGATGTCAATTAAAATGAACGGATTAAATCGGTCGAAGGGTGGCCCCAACAATTGATTTTTTGGGGCCTACACCCAATTCTCAAAAGGCCCTCTCGACTTTTGCAAAAAATTGTTGCCGTAAGAAAGAGGAAGTGTGGTAGGCTGTGGCAGAGAGGCGCATTTTAGTCTAGGAAAAAATGTTTTAGTGCCCAATGGGCTACATAAATAATAGTTCATGTACCGACGGCCAATAACCAAAATGAATTATAAGGGTTTGTCAACTATTATCCCCCTTGAAAATGACAGTAACCTTCCCGGCAGACCTTAGAAGAAATTTCACGGTTAACCTTCCCGGCAGACCTAAGAAGATATTTCACGGTTAAATTACGGTGATGCCCCTCTCAACTGAAATTACCAAAATATCCCCCACCATGAGAAAAACGTGTCACCTGAGGGTCCATGAGAAGAACGATTACAGCCTCTTCTGACCAAATGAAAAAGCTTTAGTACCTTGAAGAGCGTGCTTGATGCCTAAGCAGACAATTAAAAAATTGGACATTCACATGCAAGTAATTTAAATTGAGCCGTCCAAACCATATGGTCTCAGTTTACATGTGTCATAAATAAAAAATTACACTTATTTATTTATATAAATATAAGATTGATGGACATTTATTGGACGGTTGACATGAAAGAATACAATGGTCCGATCCGGCAAAGCTGTCCACTGATCAGAGGTTATGATAATTCAAGCAATCTAATTTTGGGCTTGTAACTTGACTACAGTGGGTTCTACCATTTAGACGGTTTGATCGAGTGAAAGTAAGCACATGTACAATATATGGATTCGTGTGTATCAAGCATCATCCTCTTCCAGAGTATCAAATAATCCGCCGACCAAAATAGCTCGGCAGAGTCATATGAATCCTACGCAGGCCCTACGAGCTTACTTAGAAATTGCATATGTGGCATACAATTCAAAATAAACTGGTCAAAGTGTGGGTCCCAGTTTAGATATATCATGAACCAAAATAAAGATCATTTGATAATCTGACCGTCAGATTGGTGGACATCTAAGTGATGGTTGAAGATGAATGGTATCCATTGCCTCTGTTTCAACAACTAAGTGTCCACGAATCAGAGGTTAGAATTGTTCAAACAAAATGATCTTCTGCATGTTAGTTAGATTATCTAATGGTTTCCACAATTTAGTCGGTTTAATTCAATTCATTGTATGCCACGTGTACCTTTTTTTTGTGCGTGCATATGAAGCCTCATCCACATCCGGAGTATCAAATAACTCTCCTTTTAAGAATCAAGAGAAATGCTCCAGTTAAACAGTCCCATAAATCGATCTGAACTGTCCATTAATTCCAAAATATATTCCTATGAATAATATAGAAAAATTACACTAATCAGATGATCCAGTCCATCCTTGATTTGACTTATTTTCTCTAGCCGTCCTTTTTCCAGACCATAGATGGTATGGCTACAATTGCCTAACAGAAGTGATTCATTATAATCATAAGCAATCCATGATAGTATTTACAACATAGACAGATCAAATTGTTGATTGGACCTAATTTATCTAAATGATCTTGATCGTCGAATTTTATGACCATTGATCAAATGGTTCACATTAACAATATCGCTATAAATCTTTCGTGGTGGAGAAAGAAATGTCTGTTGGACCTAATGAACGGTCTAGATCAGTAGATTGGACTTTCCAAGTGTCCCAATACAACTAAATGCTACTAGGAGCACTATAACTTATAGTGCTCTTAGAGCACCGGAGCATTTTTGTCCCATGGACCGTAACAGATAGACCATGGACGCCTTTGACAGCCCTAATTCAGAAACAGGCCCGGCCCGAAACAGTTCAAAATCCGGGCCGAGACCTACCACGGACCCGGCCCGTTGAAAGCCCTAATCCAGACTACCTACCACCGCATGGTCAAACTTTCCAAGGGTAGCTTTGTCGTCGGAATAACATGTACAGCTGTAGGGAAGCTCCTGTGATTTTCTTGTAGTATAGGGGCATTTAATAACTTGACCTCAATTTCTGAAAATGCAGATGACGGTCAGCTGACATGGCTTCCCACCAACCACACCTTTGCCTTGATGAGTAAAATCCCGCGTTCGGACCTCATGCTTCTGTCATGCAATAGATGTGCGCCACGTGTCGGTAGATTGACCGTCGGATGTCATGAAGATCCGACGGCCACGAGCGTTCTTCAACTAACCTGTAGGGGCGTGTTTGGTAAGGCCTCTATTTAAAGAGCCAAAAGCAGGTGAACCAAACTCAGGAAATTCAATCAAAAGCTGAAATTTCCTCCCACAAATAAAATCTTCCATTTGCATTGCATTCTCTGCTCCACAACTCAAAACTCATTTCTGGGTTCTCCTTTGTCTTCAGATAAACGACTTCCTTTCAAGAAAAAACAGTTTCTTTTGATTTTTATCTCTTTTTTCTCATCTGGGTCTTCTTAATTTTCCCTCATTTTCTTTAAATTCCTCTTCAAGATCCTGAAAGAAGCTAGTTTTTTCTAAATGGAATTCGCCCAAGTTCACGAAAATGGCAACGGCACTGTCGCGGCCGAAAGCTTCTGCATCAAAGACCCTTTGAATTGGGTAGCGGCAGCCGAGGCACTAAAGGGCAGCCACCTCGACGAAGTGAAGAAGATGGTCGGGGAGTTCCGTAAGCCGTCGATCAAGCTTGGTGGGGAGACGCTCACGATCTCTCAGGTGGCCTCCGTGGCCCACCATTCGGGCGTGAAGGTCGAGTTGTCCGAGTCGGCGAGGGCCGGCGTGAAGGCCAGCAGCGATTGGGTGATGGAGAGCATGAGCAAAGGCACAGACAGCTATGGTGTAACTACTGGTTTTGGTGCAACTTCTCACAGGAGAACCAAGCAAGGTGGTGCCCTTCAAAAGGAGCTAATCAGGTGATTTTCTCTAATCCAGTATTAATCGTGATTAGCAAGTATTAATCCTCTTTTTTTATAATGATTGTTAGTTTTGCATCATTTAGAACATGACGGATGAGTTATCCTCCTTGCATTTGGCACTGATGCAGAGATATCCAAACCATCCAGATTGTGGGTCCTATTGACACTGATCAAGCAAATTTTACCATCCATTGAAATGGATGGTTAGGATTAAAAAATAGATGGTTTTCTGTTATTGTATCATTTTGGTTTTACGCTTAGGCTCCACCCAGATCAGGCTCAGCAATTTGGATGGTCTGGATTGCTGTACAACCATTCTGTGAACGTTTGAAGAGTCAACACCATTTTTTAAATGGTGCAAAACTAACATAGAAGCCTATAAGGACGCGTCGCACCACTTTCCATGATCATCCATCTTAGGGGAGAGTTTCATCAATTGGACAACATCTTAACCATCCAACTAACAATCTACAACGGCAACTGTAGGGGAAGGTCCAGTAATTGGACATGTGGGATCGTCGAATAGGCCAAATTTGTGGACATGTGGGATTGTTAGTGGGACCCACGGACGAACAGTCTAGATCATGGAATGGTTGTCCCGGATGCCTAAATCAGCGATAAAACATGCATCTGTCCCTTATTATTGTCTAATTTGGAACCATATGCATTTATATGTTTGTGAGGTCTGTTTTTATCTTTCCAGAATTTAATCATGATAGAGACTCCGGATCCTTTTCTAAAGTGGGCCAACCATAATTCCCATCATCCATGTGAAAATGATAAAAGGTTCCTACCTTTCTCTATAGAGGATGTCCTAAAAAATAAAATTGCTAAAACTAATGTTATGATATTCTACGACACTAATTATGGTTAGGATTTTTATGATGGTTATGATTTTATGACTACCACCCACACATCCATGCTTTGATCTACATAATAAACGGTTCGGATCATTACAAATATATATCATGTATATGGTTTAGAATGCGGAAGCACCGAAATTTGGTGCTCCTGAGCCATTGATGACGACTTGTGTGATAGTTTACCACCATTCCAAAATGCTCGCGGGGATTTCGTACGGATCCCGTGCGTTTCTTTCGCTGACGTGGACGGAACAACTTCATGTGTATGCGATCCACCTTGTCCATCAGGTGCACCACCCTGCAATTGAATTGGATTCACAAATGAGGCTGATTCAACACTTAGGTGGGCTACACCATGAGACAGAGTTGAGATGGGAAATCACGCCATTAAAACGTCCAAATTTCTTGTGGGGTCCACCGTCGTGTGAAAATTCAATCAAATCCACTCACATGACGCACCACCCTAGGATGAATGAAATCCCGGAAAATCAGGATATCATGTCGACCACACCACGTGAATTTAAAGTTATAAGCATTGTTTTTCACCGTTCCCAATGATGTGGTGCACGTGAATCTTTTATTTTCCCAACCTTTTAGGGTCCACGATGAAAGTATGACGTGGCACCTGATGAACGGGGTGGATCTGATGCACGTCTGTCCCACGTAGTGATCAGTCAGAGCACGTCAGTCTATCCATGTGCCGAGGCAAGTCAAGCCAGCGCAGTCCTTTCTAACTTGGGACCGAACACGTGGCATAGTTTTGGAAATCCAGACTGTCTAGATCGCTGATTCATCTGTAGATGGAACCCAACTCAAAAGTTTCACCGGGAAGATATCTAGCCATTCATTTGACAGCCATCAATTGGGTGGTTAGGATTGCTTTATCAGTGCGGTTGTAAACAAATGCTCCATCCACAGCGAGAGTGCCACATTCGTAGATGATATGATCGCAGTGGGCCCACGTCCAAATAGTATGATCATGTGGTCTGAAATTGATTACAGTCTGTTGCTGTTGAAATAGGGGCCCACGCCTTCTACAAATCACATCATCGTCTAACGTGCATCCACGTTTTTTCTGGATGATCCGAACCGTCCATCTACTGGAATTACCATGGATTGATTGGCCCACGAGCCGAAAATCTACTGGACGGATGATCCTGATCGTTGATTAGTAAATAATCTGAAATTTAGTATTCCAGTCAATGGTCTGGATTATCCTAGTAGTTCCTTTTAGATAGAAGGCTCTGATCACTAGTCTGCATGGAAGATGAACGGCTTCATGTCACATCAGTGTTCTGATGACCAACCATCATGTGGTGATGATGATGATGATTGCACAAGCACTAATTGGTCCTTGGAATTTCTGTCCACAGATTCCTCAACGCCGGAATCTTCAGCCCCGGGCGAGAATCCGGCAATGTGTTGCCGTCAACCACCACCCGTGCCGCCATGCTGGTGAGAATCAACACCCTCCTCCAGGGCTACTCCGGCATCCGATTCGAGATCTTGGAGGCCATCACAAGCTTCCTCAACCACCAGATCACCCCATGTTTGCCACTGAGGGGAACGATCACCGCGTCCGGCGATCTTGTCCCTCTATCCTACATTGCCGGACTCTTAACCGGCCGTCCCAATTCCAAGGCGTTCACGGCCGACGGGAAGGAGACCGATGCGGCGGAAGCATTCCGCCTCGCCGGAATCAATACCGGCTTCTTTGAATTGCAGCCTAAAGAAGGCCTTGCACTGGTGAATGGGACTGCAGTGGGGTCCGGTCTAGCATCAATGGTGTTGTTTGAGACCAATGTCCTCGCCCTCCTATCGGAAGTCCTGTCGGCGGTCTTTTGCGAGGTAATGCAAGGGAAGCCGGAGTTTACAGACCATCTGACCCACAAATTGAAGCATCATCCAGGCCAGATCGAGTCGGCGGCGATCATGGAACACATCTTGGATGGCAGCTCGTACATGAAGATGGCTAAGAAGCTGCATGAGCTTGATCCCCTCCAGAAGCCGAAGCAGGACCGCTACGCCCTCCGCACATCGCCCCAGTGGCTGGGCCCACAGATTGAAGTGATTAGAACATCCACGCGGTCGATCGAGCGGGAGATCAACTCAGTCAATGACAACCCTCTGATCGACGTCTCCAGGAACAAGGCACTTCATGGGGGAAACTTCCAGGGGACACCGATCGGTGTTTCCATGGACAACACCCGCCTGGCGATCGCTTCCATTGGGAAACTGATGTTTGCTCAATTCTCCGAGCTGGTAAATGACTTCTACAACAATGGGCTGCCGTCGAACCTCTCCGGCGGGCGCAATCCGAGTCTGGATTACGGGTTCAAGGGGGCTGAGATTGCAATGGCGGCCTACTGCTCTGAGCTCCAATTCCTTGCTAATCCTGTGACTAATCATGTTCAAAGCGCTGAGCAGCATAACCAGGACGTGAATTCACTAGGCCTGATCTCGTCGAGGAAGACAGCTGAGGCCGTCGAGATCTTGAAGCTCATGTCTACCACTTTCCTCGTCGGGATCTGCCAAGCCATCGATCTGAGGCATTTGGAGGAGAATTTGAGGAACACAGTCAAGAACACAGTGAGCCAAGTAGCCAAGAGGGTCCTAACCATGGGCGTAAACGGTGAGCTCCACCCATCGAGGTTCTGCGAGAAGGACTTGATCAAGGTGGTCGATCGTGAGCACGTCTTCGCATACATTGACGACCCGTGCAGCTCGACATACCCATTGATGCAGAAGCTACGGCAGGTCCTGGTGGACCACGCGCTGATCAACGGCGAGAAGGAGAAGGACCCAGGCACATCCATCTTCCAAAAGATCGGTGCATTCGAGGAGGAGCTCAAGACCCATTTGCCTAAAGAGGTTGAGAATGCCAGGGCTGACTACGAGAGTGGGAATTCAGCCGTGCCGAACCGGATCAAGGAGTGCAGATCCTACCCTTTGTACAAGTTTGTGAGGGAGGAGCTGAAGACAGATCTTCTGACCGGTGAGAACGTCCGGTCGCCGGGTGAGGAATTCGACAAGGTTTTCGCTGCCATGTGTGAAGGGAAGGTGATTGATCCACTTCTGGAGTGTCTGAGAGATTGGAATGGTGAACCTCTTCCCATCTGTTAGGACTGTTTTGTGGGAGGTGTTTGTGGTTGTTCTCTTTGGTTATTTTGTTCTTGTTCACTCCTTTTTTTTTTTTTTTACTTCATGTATTTGTATTTTGATGAAATTCTACGGAGATGGAGAATATGATTTTAAGATTTCATGTATTTGTTTTTTTTTCTTTTATGTTTGATTTTTCGATCTTTTTTTTTTGTTTTTTTTTCGTTTCAAGGAGAAGTGTAATGTGTATAGAAGCACTTTTCAGTCCATGTCTGTAGTTTTGTTCTCTTCTTTTCATCTTTCTCTCATTTGGGTCAACTGCAGGGCTTGGGGACTCGGATTCCGTATCTGTGGGCCCCACCATGATATATGTATTTTATCTATGCCGTCTGTATTTTAGGGCATCATCCCCAAAAATTAGCCATATCCAAAGTTCCAGTGGACCAAACAATAGGAAACATTGTGGGATTGAATTCCTACGGTTGAAAACTTCTTGTGGGCCACAGAAGATCTGGATCAAGCTGATTTTAATGAACAGGTTGGATGGAAAATAAACATCGCGGTGGGGCTTAGGAAGGTTTCAATGGTGGTGGTCACTATCCCTACTGCTTCCTGTGGTGTGGTCCATTTGGGATTTGGATTTGCCTTATTTCTGGGCTCGTGCACTAAAATGAGCTCGTGGTATGAATGGACGGCATGGATAAAACACATACCATCATGGTAGGGCCCACAGAGCTTTTCCAGTACCGAGCTGGGTACTGTAGGGTCACTACCGAATCGGAGACCCGTATTGGGTGGCGCCAAATAGCTTTTCATCATCTAAAAGCCATGGGTGATGGTAAAATAACCTCGCACTATTAGATGAATGGGCACTTTTTTTAACGGTTGAGATGCTACCAAATCAATGTGCATATACCCCTGATTTTCATCTCAACGTCTGATTTTTGGATTCATCTCAAGTGGTCCACTAATTGGACGGTCCCAACCCATCAACAAAGTGAACCTATCAAGGGTTTCGCAGGACAAATAACAGTTATTAAATGGTGTCGTATGCACATTGTACGACATCATGGTGGACCCCACAAAGCTCTGAATCGGCGACCCAAACATTATGAGGTACTTTCATTATTTTGGTATGCACTGGGGGTATATCTCTTCACCAATGTGAGATGTGGGCTGGAATCCTCTGCAACATCTATCCTATGTGACCTTTCCCACCATGTGTATATGTAAAATCCACACGGTCCATCAGATCAGAACCTTGATTTTATCTCCTTAAGCCAAAGTTAAGGCAGATCCACAAATTAGATCGGCCACAAAACAGGGAACAATGGAACAGGGCACCAACCATAACTTGTGTGCTTTTTTTTTTTTTAAAGGCCACGATGGTGTGGAACTAGCCTTATTTTTGTAGCAGTTGATTTTCATGGTGGGCCCCACCTTTGCACTTGTAGGATTAACAACTTTTATGGTGGGCCTGCCATCTTTCCTCATCTTTTAAATGGGCGAGTACAAGGAGTTCCTCTCTGGTCAATTCATTTTTATTTTTTATTTTTTTTTTGTGTGTTTGTTGACTAGTGCCACGTACTGTGAAGGGAGCAGCAGCGAAGGGGCCGGGAAGGAGGGGATGAGAGGGTGCCACGTGTTGTCCAGAGAGTACGGACGGGAAGTGGATGGAGCATTATATCAACAGCAAGCATGAATCGCAAAAGGCATACCAGGGCAGGTCTAACTCCCGGGCTCGGATTAGGTGCTACCCGAGCATGTGCTGTGCTCAGGACAAAACCGACGTGACACATACATGTCACATTTGCATTGGTGAAGGGCAGGCTGTTAGAGACAGCGGATTAAGTACTATCTGAGCCCATACCAAGCTCAGGAGAGGCAAGTACATGATTGTGTCAGGCATGCTGCCATGGCAGGTCTCTTCCAATAACAGATCCTTCACCAATGCAAATGTGACACGTAAGTGCCCCCATAGGGACTGATTTAAGCCTGAGATAAGCTCAAATAGCACCTAATAGGAGCTCGTTGTTAGAAGAGGTATGCCATGTCAACCAGCTTGACAAAATCATGTCACGCATCTCCTCCCCCAATGCCCACACGCCACGTTTACGGCAGGCTCAGGTAATACCTAATCCACGCTCCTAATTCCCCCCCACCACTTTGTGGCCGAAGCGCACGCGTTGAAATAAAATAATAATAATAAATAAAAAGTGTGAGGCCCACCGTAATGTCCGTATGACCCATCACATTAGATGTAAATTCGAAAAAGCTCAAGTGATCCACAATTGAGAGTTCCTCACACGTGTCTCACGTGGTTGGGACTCCGGAGTCTTCCCTTCTCAGTGACTCCATAGCCAATTGTACGAAATTTGCCTCCACACTGGAGTGGACCGAACGCGGTTTGGCTAGTGATCCCAACACCAGCCAGATAGCTGATGTTAAAGCTACGTGGGCCCCATCATGATGTATTTGTTTTATCCACGCCGTCCATCCATATTTTCAGTTCATTTTAGGAGCATTATCCAAAAAAATGAGGCATATCTAAATCTTAGGTGGACCACAACACAGGAAAATAAGTGTTGATTGAACATCCACCATTAAAAACTACCTAAGGCCCACTATATTGTTTATTTTCCATCCAAACTAACTTACCTGGATGAAGGGAAAATCACAAACATTAGCTTCATCCAAAACTTGTGTGGCCCTCAAAACTTTTTAAACATTAACCATTCAATCTCCACTCTTTCCTATCATGTATTCCACGTGAGATTTGGATCTGCCTCATATTTTTTATGACGTCTTAAAATGAGTTGTAACAATGGATGTACGGCATGGATAAAACATATACATCATGGTGGGGCCCACATAGCTTTGACACCAGCTAGTTGCCTAGTGTTGGGGTCACTATCCAAATTCCAAACTCCGTACGGAATGGACCGGCAATGAAGAATAGCGTTATTTGTTGGAGCAGTAGAGGCCATGAGGTGCTTGGGGGTGGGGTAGGGGTGGGGACGTGGGACGCATGAGTACCTTCCCCTTTCTACTAAGGTGTTGGACGAGCTATCTAACAACGACAATAACTGAGGCCACACATTCCTAAGCTGGTGGGCCCCACATGTGAAGATGCCTGATTGACAGCTACAGAGACCCATCATACTTGCAGGTTTTGTTTTTGTGTGTGTGTGTCTCACACTTGCATTGGTTTTGACTTGTTGGATCGAAATGGCAGCTGAGGTGGTGGGCCTGGAATGTCCATCCAGTGGACCCTTCACTGTAGAGAACACAGTACACGGTTTGGCCGGTGACCCCAACACAAGCGAGCTACCTGGTTTCAAAGCTCTGTGGGCCCCACCATGATGTATGTGTTTTATCCATGCCTCCTTTCGTTTTTATTTTTTCTGCTCATTTTAGGGTGTGAGCCAAAAAAAAAAAAAACACGAGGAAGATCTAAAGCTTAAGTGAGCTATACCAGATTGAACTCTTACCATTGAAAACTTCCTAAATACTAGGGAAGCTTTGGATCAATCTGACATTTCTATTTTTCCTTTATCCATGTTTGTATAACCTTATGAACAAGTTGGATAACAAATAAACATAACTGTGAGCCCTAAGAATGTTAGGTAGGTGGACGTCATTATTCCCCCGTTTTCTGTTGTATGGTCCAGTTGTTGAGCTTTTGATATGCTTCAATTTTAAGCTCATGCCTTAAAATGAGCTGGCAAAATGAATGGACTGCGTGGGTAAAACACATCCATCATGGTGGGGCCTATAGAGCTTTGACACCAGCTAGCTGGGCTTGGGGTCGCCAGCCATACCACGTTGGAAAACCCATGGTTAAAATCAATCACGTGCTGGGACACTCTAGCCATGCCAACGGTCCCCTTGACTTGGTACAAAAAGCTATTTCCACGTGACATTCACACCAGGTTCAACGGAAAAGGTACATTGGAGGGACTCAGGGTGTATTTTGTTGACGTGGCAAAGTTATGTGGCCCTGCTGCGATGTGTGTTATATCACATGTCTATCCATTCTTTTCCAAATCATTTTAGGGTAGGAGATCAAAAAAAATTCCAGACCTTTTTAAGCCATGGGACCAAAACTGTGGTAAATCTAAAGCTCAAGTGAACCCCACCACAAGGGCCAATGGGACAATGATACCTACTGTTCAAACCTTTGTAGAGCCCACCATGATATTTATTTGTCATCCAACCTTTTTGTAAGGCGGACTTGAATGAAGGGAAAATACAAAAAACAGCTTGATCCAAAACTTTTGTGACTCTTAAGAAGTTTTCAATAGTAGACGTTTGTCCATCACTTTTCTTCTGGTGTGGTTTGTTTGAGCTTTGGATTTGCCTCATTTTCAGGCTCATGTCTTAAAATGATTTGAAAAAATAGATGGACAATGTAGATATCATGGTGGGGCCATAGTGATTTACCGCATCGACTCAGTACATACCTTACGCAATCCTGACCCCAGCACATAGATGCTCCTATGCCCGGGTTGTGTGGGGCTCAGAGAGATGTCTGTGACAAAGCTACTACGTCCATCTATTTTCAAAGACTATAATACAGAGTCTAAAAATCAGGCAAATCCAAAAGTAAAGTGGGACAACACCAAATGAGACAGTGGGAATGGAAATATCCACCAATGAAACCTTTCGGGTGCTGGCTATGTGCTTATATGCCATTATGCCATTGAAACCGCTCGTAGGATTAATACCACTCAAATAAAATTAAGGCACAAATATCATCATGATACAAAACTTATGCGGCCCCGGCTACTTAGTCCCCACTATTTTCATGTGATATAGCCTACATGAGTTTGGGATCCAGCTGATTTTTAGACTCCTATCCTACTACGTCCATTCGTTTTGATATCTCATTTTGGGCATTATTTGATAGGACTGGGACATCAAAGAAGGACCACCCACATGATATGATTATTCTTGTATAATCAATCTGGACCTGTTATGCATCGACTAGATGGTGGGATTGTTTCGTCAAAGTGACTTTTCAAAAGACAGGCAATTAAAGATGAGCCCCACATGGTCCAAATCAATTATCCTATTTCACTAGTCTGGATCTGGTCCTCGCTTATTTTTGGGTCTCCAGAGCATCTTGGTTTCCTCCTTTCGTCATGTTGATACATTGTCCGAGTCTGAGACTGCAGAAATACTTGCTGACTTTCCTTCAGTCTCAAATCTATTTTTCATCTTGGTCGATCATTGGCTCGTAGATTCGCCGTGACCATGTTGGTTTCCATTCGATAGATGGTTAGGATCATCCAATCAAAGCGATTTCTAATCCGGGGAATTAAAGATGGACCTATGAAGAAGTGTTTACCAAACAGAAACCAAGCCCCTTCTGAGAAGAACCGTAATAGCCTGCTAACCCATAGGCACACTGGGCGAGCCTTACTAACCGAGTGGCACGTGGGGGACAACTCACATGAAATCCACCCCATCCATCAGGTGTATGCATCGTGCTCACCCCGCAACCCAAAAATCAGGCCGGTCCAAAACTCAGGTAGGCCCCACTGCAGGGAAGAGTTGGGATGGGACGCTCACCATTTGTTGAGTGTGGGCCCCACAATGGTTTATTTATGCCATCCAATCCGCTCATCTGACACGAACACAAGGCTGAATGGACGTCCAAAAATCCATGTTCTGAAACTCGGGGGGCGACAGCAGGTTTTAGGCATGATCTTACACTGTTTCTTCTGGTGAGGCCCACCCAAGTTTTGGACGAGTATGAAGTTCGGGGTCAAGGCCAAACATTCAGTGGTGCACCTGATGGACAGTGTGGATCTCATTCACGTGCAGTCATTCAAGCAGTGAGCACACCTGGTATACAGTCTACCAATCAACAAACATGCTAATTCCAAAATATAATTGCCCCGTAAATCCCTCTTGCAGAAGCTTCATAGAGTCGAGCCCGTTTGGATGCACTCCCCAAAGGGGGTTTGAATTCTAAACACGAAGAAAAATCAGGCTGGAAAACCCCGTTTTCCCAGAAAACCCCAAAACCAACCATTTGAGGAAGTGCATCCAAATGGCCTCAAATGAGTTTTGCCAGTCTATACAACTGATCTGCTGCATCCCACAGCAAATGGACCATGACCAGAAATTCTCCCCTGATTACCTGTAATTGTAATCTTTCCATCTATGACCTACTACAAGCAAATTCCACATTCAACTGAATGGAGTCCAACAAATTTTGGCTAAGATCTTCCAAACCGTGAGATTCATGGGCCATGTTGCATGCAAGCCTCTGTATAATGTGCAAAAATGTGCATGCACTTCCACCATTTCCTTCCAGAATTAATATTTCCAATTGGTAAATACTGTGATCAGTTACATCATTTTTGTGCCCCGCCTAGCTTTGTTCAAAAACAACTATAAATTCCCACAAAATTCAACTAGAGATCTGCACCAGTAGCAAAATTCACTTCGATGCGTTCGCCGTAGCTTCTGGAGAAGACCATCACGACAAAATTTCAGGGCACACTAGACGAATGAATTAGTCATATTTTTGCAAGATTACAATATATTACAAAAGGCCCCTGTCATCTCCGACTATGAACAAACGCCACCTTCAAGAAGCACCATCCCATCCTTCCAATCATCTTGTTGGATAACTAAACAACATCCACCGTGCACATTCTGCAGGAGCAGCATCCACAACAGTGCCCCACCTACTGTCATCTCTGACCGTAAATTCCACCTTCAAGAAGCATCATTCGACCCTTCAATCATCATCCGATAGGCAAACAATGTCCACAGCTGCTTGGGGACGAGCAGTAGACACACCAGCAGTGCCCCGTCCACTGCCAGTTGATAGGTTTGATGGGAGCAGTGTGTCGAACGATAAGCTAAGGTCAGAAAAGTTTTGTAGGTTTGCCCCGGAGCGGCGATCAAAGTCCATGAGTAGCTCAACTGCTGATAAAGAGTTGTGAAAAGCTGGCAATGCACCAGATCTGTCAGGCAAGTGGGTCCCACTAAACGCTCCTGAAGGAACAGATTGGGGGCCATGTGGAAGCTGTGGGGGTTGAGGTGGTGCAGTGACGGATTGCTGACTTGGCATCCCGCTGGTCGGAGGCAGATGACTGGGCGTTGAAACGGAGGAAGGCCTAAATGGCTGGAGGTGTGGGGCTGGGGCCCGCAGTTCGGTGCTGAGTTGGATGTTGACCCGAGGAGGAACCGTAGGGCTGAAGTGGGGTGCAGTAGCTGGATTGCTTGAGAAAAGTGCAGAAGGGCGGTGGACAACTTGCACAGGTGGGGCTGGCGGACGGAGGGGCCTCTGTGCAGTTTGTGGCAAGGATTGCATGGGAAACTGCTGGATGCCGGAAGTAGAAGGTGGCACTGAGAAATGAGAAACAAGGTCAGTGAAGCAACTAGAAGAGGAAACTATGGAGATTCTCTCTTGCAAGGACGACACCATACAAATCCAACGGTTGCACAAGTTCCAGATTTGGTGCACTGCATTCAAATTGGAGTCACATGGCACTACAGTCCATGATCCAAGCTATTTATCAGGGGTGGATCCCCCTATTGATCAGCCACATTGTCCCAATCTCACTGATATGCTGATCCAACTGTCGGGTCCATGATATAAAGATGAACATATGAGAAATGTTTCAGCAATGTTGTCAAATCGCATATGCCATCGTATGCGACAGGCATATGCTGTTCGTATATGCCATCACATACTCGCATATGCCATCGCATATTTGCATTGGCTTTTTTTTTTTTTTATTATGTAAAAAAAAAGAGAATATTAAAAAATAGAAAAAATAAAAAAAGGGAAAAACTACGCCTAATTACTACAAGTGATTCGATTGAGTTCTTTTACCTATTTCATTGTAGTTTAAGACTATTAAACCATCTATAAAATAAGTTACCTGTTTAATTACTTGTATTATATTTACATAAAATTTAACAAAACAAAACATGTTACATTAAGAGAGTTAATTATTAAAAACTTCAAACATAAATTTTTTATTGATAAATGATAACTTGAACAACTTATAAGTTACAAGTTGCAACTTAATTTAAAAATACAATTTACATTTTACAAAAAAAAACACAACTTGCAAAGTAAGTCATCGCAAACTCAAATATGCCATTGCATACTTATAGCACAAAAAGGAATGCCATACCATACTATCCCGGATCGCATATGCCATGATGGCATATGTGATCCATCTAAAAAAATGGCATATGCGATCGCACATGACAACAATGGCAATAATCAAAACTGAAAGGAGAAGGGTCCACTAATCAGATAGGCAGGTTATCCAAACCATGCAATTTGGAAAATGATCCATCCACCGTAGACCCATCCTTTCAGCCATTTGGATCATGACTGCTGTCCATGTCTACACTTTTAAGGCAATGCAACAGTAACTGAACTGCAATGTTGCGCTCAGGTTAGATTATCCCTAAATTAATATGGATCTTTGTAAAGGGGGAAAAATCATGATTCTCCCTAATAAAATTATTTAGATCCTAAAACCAACCTATACTACCTACAAAAGGGGAATATGATAGGACGGTGCCAGGCCTTACAATGTTGGCTACACATGAAATGTACCTCAAATCCTAACTGCCTAAACAATGAAGCCCACTGTAGATCAGTCATCATCATCATCGTCATCCAAGCCTTATCCCAATTAATCCTGTTCCGCCATTCCATTCCATAAAGGGCCACCCGCTGTAGATTGGTCATATCCCCAAATTGAATTGACTAGACAATTTTACACTCTTATTAGTTGGACGTTTGTTGCATTTAGACTGTTTGCTGCTTTTCATTTGAACGTTCATTAGTCAACCAGTTAGGATCATACTTCCCATGTAAGTTGGGAACCACTATTTGAACAACTCAAGAGTTAAGATACATGCCATGTGTACAGTCAGGAAACCTTCTCTGCACCATTTTGTGGAGAGAGAACAGCAAATTTTATTTGAGAGCTTGCAAAACACGAGAAAAGAATACAACCCAAGAACACACAATCAAAAAGATGCAAAAAAAGATGGCCAGCCGAAGTTGCCTTTGCATGCACAGCCCAACCCGAAACAAGGCCTATAACTTTTCTAATGACCTCATCCACACCCTCACATTCATTCGGAAAACAGAGCTGTTCCTAGATCCCAAATGACCCAAACACACCCATAATAATCGATCTCCATATAGCTTTACTGGATTTGCCAACCCCTCCATGCCACGCCCATAACAAGTCCATTGACTTCGGCATCACCCACACGGTGTGAAGCGAGTTAAGGAAATAACCCCAAACTCTAGCAACAAACAAGCAATTGAGTGAAGAGGTGATCAATCAACTCATCATTATTCATGCACATCAGACATTGGGAAGAACTGGTGATCTTCTCTGCAAGTTATCAACCGTAAGAATTCTCTTCTGACCCACAGGCCAAACAAAAACCATCATCCAAGGAGCTCCATAGAACCAAATGATGGAACGGATGTGGCCTCAACTATAGGATCTGATCTTATTCTTGAACTGCAGGTTTGACAGTCTTTAGAAAGTCCAAAAGACTAGCAAACTCGACTATCTCCTTGTCCGACATGTTCCTCTGACAAGGAGGATACCACACTACTAACCCCTCATCCATAGAGAAACATTCAGCCACAAACAAATTGATCAGGATCAAGATGAGCAACCCAGGGGAACAAATCCTGGAGCACATGATCGCCACACCAAACAACTACATAAACAAATACAACGCTCGTTTCCAAGCACGAAGGAAATACCCCTGCGAACCAGACACTCAATAGCCGCTACTACTTTCCAAATGCTAAAGGCTCTATAAAGAGAAAAACTTTTCACCTGGGGCCTTATCCCCGCAAATAGAACCTAGGGCAACTTTCACTTCTTCCTCCAATATTGGCTTCTCAAGTGAAGAGGCATCCTCAAAAGATGGCTGACAAAACTCGAGGTTATCCAGCCTCGGACTCCCCCACTGCTCGCCAAATAACAACTTTCTGTAAAATAGAACAATAGAATAGTAAATTTGGTTCTTGTCTGAAGTTCTTGCCCCATCCGCAATCAAACTGTAGATTCTGTTACTGTGAGCTCAACACTAGCAATGCTAAGAAAAAAGCGAGCAGTCTTGTCCCCTTATTTAAGCCACACTGATCTGGAGCCATTTAATTTCCTCTTTCTTAGCCCGATTAGCATATCTAAGAGAAAGATCAACTCTTTTTCATTCTACCCACCACTGAAAGGCACCCACCCTCTTTTAATAAATCTAGTCCTGTGAACGTCTTCTGTCAATTTATCAAACTCTTCCTCACTCACACCAAGGACCTCTTTCTTCCACAATTTAAGCCTTTATTTCAATAGCTTTAGCTTTTCGCTGATCCTAAAGCCAACGTAATTGTCAACCAACAAGGAAGACTGCCAATTTGCTATTAACCATTCAAAACCGTCAGCTTCCAGCCGAGTCATTTCAAACCTGAAGGGTAGGGCTGTAAATGGTCGGGTTTGGGGCGAGTTTAGCCAAAACCAGACCCGCCCATTTACTAAATGGGTTTGGGTCCAAATTTTAGATCTAAACCCTTCTACTAAATGGGCGGGTCTGGGTTGGGTCTAAATCAACCCATCAGACCCATTTATAAATGGGTCTTACTAAATGGGTTTGGGTCCAAATTTTAGATCTAGACCCTTCTACTAAATGGGCGGGTCTGGGTTGGGTCTAAATCAACCCATCAGACCCATTTATAAATGGGTCTAGATCGAGTAGAGGGAGATCCACCCAGACCCATTTATAAATGGGTCGGGTCTAATGGGTCTGGGTCTGGGTTTGGGTCTGAATTTGGTATGCAAGCATTTTTAGTAGGTTTAAAACCAGGTCTGGATGGGTCCCTTGCAACATAGACCAAACTCGCCCACTTACTAAATGGGGTTGGGTCGGGCCTAATATAAAGGAAACCGGATCTACACGCGTTTAGCAACTGGGTCTGCTCTTGGACCCAGACCCGTTGATGGGGACATCACACATGAGGTACCTCTACTACGCACGTACAAGAGAGAGGAGGAGGATCCTACCATCGATCTACCTTGGTGACAACATGGATTGAAAACCCACAACTTGTGGGAGGAGTATTGAGAGTCTTAGAGTTTAGGGTGAACCCAATCATGGCCCATCATGTCATGATCGTGGCCCACCACCATAAAACTTCGTAGAATTTTGGATTATATTATTTTTCATGCTTAGGTTTCTAATGGTCGGATTGGATTGGTTAGTAATTGTTTGGTTTTTATTATTTTTATTTGGACTTTTTTGCAAACATGGCGCAGAGACACTTTAGTCATTCTCCCCTCTGAGGGTTTCTTTAAAACTCTAAAAGTGGGGGCTGGAATTTTTTAATGCATGAAATAAAGAAAAAATACTTGTTTTCTTTCTTCTCTTTGTGTGTAGAGACATGAGCCATAAGAGGGTGGGAAGCCCCCCCTTGTTCATCAAGGGAAGACTATCGAGGTGTGAAGCCTCATCCCGATTCATCCACCACCACCATCATCATCATCCCCTCCACGTTTTCCAACCTAAAAGAGCATCCTAGTAGCAGTTGTTCATCTTCCAGATTCAGCCCGTCATAGGACCACAACCTTCGGCGGAGCACTGCGCGCACACCGAAAGTCGGATCGAGACAAAACTTGGATGGTTGGGAGATCTCCCCTGGCCGACCAAGGTGGAGGTGGCCGTTTCCACCACACGTGCCTCCCCACACGTGCGAGCCACTAGCGCACGTGTAGCACACGTGCGGGCCCCACGTACAGGCCTCTTCTTCCTGGTTTGATTCCTCCATCTGGTAGACCTCTCTTTATACTTCAAAACCCCTTTTGAATCAACTGATTTGGATTCCCGGTTTGAAAGATACAATTTTTTATTATTTTCCCCAATTTTCTCCTATTTTCTGCAAAATCCCCAAATCAGCCATGTTCTTCAAATTGACCAGATTTGTTCTCAATTCCCAACCCAATAAATCTTTCTAATCCAGAAACCCTAACCCTAGGATACCAAATATTCACTTTTCCTCAATTCTAGAACCCTAATTTTGCCCTAATTTGTGATTAGAGAATCCCATTGGCAGTGGAACAATCCTACACATGCTTGAGGGCTTCCACATGTTTTGGTATTAACTAGATTGATTATTTTGTTTTGGAGGTAGCCCTAAATTGCTTGTAGGCTTGGATCTCCATGGATTCCCCTATTGAATGGTTTGGCCTTGTTGTGAGATGTGGAAGGTCGAATATTGTTTAATTATTTTGTGGTGATCTAAATCTGATTTCTTGCATATCATGGCACGTTTTCACGTTCTGCATCAAATTTGGTATCAGAGACTAGGTTTTTCATAGGGGAATGCATTGCATATTTAGGGTTTAGTTTATTTCTGTCCATTGTACATCAAATCTCCTCATTTAGGGCTGTTTAGGACCCATAATTCACAATATGGGCTGCTGAATTTTCTATTGTCAGAAAATCCACAATTTACATTGCTGAATTTTCTGTTAACAAATTATTTGGGCAGTTATATTGCTGGAATTTCAGTAGAGTCGAGTAATTTCCTTCAAATATTTCGATAATGTATCGATATTGCCAAAAATTTGTTTATTTAAAAAAATTCCATTTTAATTTTTTTACGGGCGCATGGTTGTATACATTGTTCAAATTGTCAACGATAATATCGTGATATTTTCGTTATCGCAACATGGGCAATATCAAGACCTCTTTCATTTCCTTCTAGTTGTCGACGATTTCTATGCAAAAAATCATGTTGTCAATATTCTGGAATATCGATGGATGTTTTGATGGAAGGTTGGATGGATAGATGGGATTGATGGGATGGTTGGATTGATTTCTTATACAGCACATGCTTTTAGGCCCTCATTAAATGGAAATTTATTATGTATGCATTCTTTTCGCAATTTTTTTTATTTCTAAATATGCAATTGTGTGTATTTTAGAATCTCCTGAAGTTTGACTGAAAATGTCCACCATTTTCCCCATATTTCCCCGCATTTCCGGTTATCGACGATATCAATATTGTTTCCATATCCCTGGCTATTGAGACTTGTAGCAATATCGATACTTCGAACATTGACTATGAGTAAAGAGGGTTGCAATGATTCTCAAGACTTGCCTATCACTCCCTTGGCTTTAAGGGTATCCTTGGGAAGTTTTCGAGCCGCAGAGATCTCCCTATTCAACCTTACAATCTATAGCTCCCTTAACTTTCTTCCCAGCATTTCGTTCCCTTCCTTATTTCTCAGCTTGGGACCAAAACAAGCTCTTTGCACCATGAGCTTCCTCCCCATGAAGCTTTTGCCATGAAGCATCTTCATCGCTTGAGCCAACTCCTCCTCCAAGCTCCATACAGACGAAAGCAAAGCTTCGATAAGCTGTCGTGAATATATGTCTGGACAGCACCACCTCCATCATTGCAATCGCTCTCCCGAACACCCTAAAAAAATTAATCGGCAGCAAGCCCTCCGAGAAACCTTCGACGTAGAGAGTTGGATACTCAAAAAAGTTTGACATCATGCCCCCTCTTCTCTGCCTCCAATGCCCCAACAAATGGCCAAATGGAGCCAAGAATCACCAATACTCAGCACCATAGTATGGTAAAATGCCTATTCTCTAGGGCTGTTAAAAAAACCGACCAAACCGATAAAACCGACCGAACCGAACCGAACCGGTCAATTTCAGTCGGTTTTCCATTCTATTTCGGGTCGGTTCGGTTTTTTTATATTAAAAATTGAGAATGTCGGTTCGGTTGTCGGTTTGTGAAAATTATAAACTGTTTTCAACTGAACCGAACCGACTATGTGTGTGTGTGTGTGTGTGTGTGTGTGTGTGTGTGTGTGTGAATTATATTTATTATGTATATGTTACCCTACCATATTTCTCACCTTGATAATATCTTATATATCAACGCTGTCCATTTATTTTCTCGGCCCATTTTAGGATGTGTTCTAAAAAATTAATCAGATCCAAATCTCAAGTGGACCACACCACAAGAAACAGTGCTGATTGAGCGCTTGCCATTAAAAATGTCCTAGGGCCCACTTGAAGAAGATCTGCAATGTATATTTGCCATCCAACCCATTGATAAGTCTAAACAGATCTAGATGAAGGGAAAAATCAAATTTCACTTTCAGCTTATCCAAAATTTGTGTAGCCTATAGTTATAAAAAGTTTTAATGGTCATTCACAAGTTTTTACATTAGGGTCTTAATTTTTTAAATGTTATGACAAAACCGTTAAAACCGACAAAACCGAACCGACCCGAATTTATCCGGTTCGGTTCGGTTAGTGAGGGCTCATCGGTTCGGTTCGGTTGTTAAATATTTAAAACCGACTAAGTCAGTTCAGTTGGATATCACCCCTCAAAACCAAACCGACCGAACCGTGCACAGCCCTACTATTCTCAAATTTAGACAATTTGTTGCTTTTCTTTTTACCATTGTTTCGATTTAGTTGGGAACCTCTATTTGGACAGATCAGACTTGAGGTAGAAGCCATGTGTAAAGTCGGGAAGCCTTCCGAGCACTGTAGTGTGGTATAATGCCGACGCCCTATAGTAGCACCCTATGAAAAGAACTAAGGAAACAGGCAAGACGGATGGTGCCGGCGGTTGAAGCTACAATTGCATAAAGTGTGAAAGGGAAGCAGCAGAAGATTCGAGTGTACTATAATTTGCCAAAGTCCAATTTTCTGTACGACAACTTCGCCTTAATTTAAGCATTTCTCAAGGACCTCATCATAAAAGCACCAGATTAAAAGCAAGGTATTAAAAAATGGTTACGTAACACGGTGGGAACTGTTACGCGTTAAGGCTGACACAGTTAAAAAGAAAAAAGGTTGCAATGGCCGCTACAACCCTAATCATAACGGTAAGTATGGTAACTGCTAGGCAACTGTTACCATTATTGAATACCTTGATAAAGAGGATCCACACGTGTACGTTTCCAAGATGATATGCATGCCTGAGCTCTAAGTTATGTATGAAGTACTGTCACTGCACACGTGGTGAACATGTACAAGATCTGGAATGTTCATCAATTGGGCCCTTATAATAGATGGACCATACCGAAAGAACCCTAAAAGTTGGATTATCCCAACTACTGGTGAGAAAAATTTGATGCGTTGGAGGTCAACAAGTGGTTGGAATTTTTCTATACCATTCTCGGCCTTTTGGCTAAGATCAAGTGTAGTATCTGTTCTTTCTAAAAAAGAGGAAGAAAAAAAAAGGCAGTTGGAATTTTTCTCTAACTTCCAAATCGTAAACCTTGAAATTTCTCCAGCCTGAAGCTGTGATTATCTGGCACGCTGATTTGGATTATCCATGGTATGGTCCCATTGATGAATGATCTGCATTTTATACATGAGGGTCGTGCCAAAAGTGTTGGCACCCAATCCTTTACCTTTTGCAGGATTGTAGGATCCTAATGCATCAGAACACAAATTGTGTCCAGATCCAACAACTTATACAAATGGGATCCATGGCTCGAGACCCAGAGCATCGATCAGAACTGTCCTATCATGGATGGGTATTCCAAAAAAAAAAAATCCCATTTTAACCCCTTCAATAACTGGACCAGAAGTAGAGGGTTATGAGAAAAATATAACAGCCCAAAAATAAATAAAATAAACATTAAATTGCTAGGTTCTTCCAATCTAGAAGACTTTGGATCGACCTCCACCTTCAGTGGGTCAGACAAGATCAATGGTCTGGATCAATCAAACCATGGGCCCACTTGTACTGATTGGATGCATCTGGACAGTATTCATGTATTCCACTTCCGTTTTCATCATGATTAAATTTATACCAGTTGGATTCTTTGACATTAAGATGATGCAGTGACTAGCAGAGTGTCACTTGCACTTGTAGATAATAAGAATGAGAAAAAGGAAAAAAGAAAGGAAAAACAAGAAAAATCAGCTCTCAGAGGGGTCTCAAGGTGCTTGTACCTCGGCTTAGTGGCCCTGACCTAAGCTTGACATCAATGCATTTCAACCTGAATGCCTCTGCCAACCTCTGGTTCATAGACACCTTGTACATGTATGTCTCAAGCTTCTTCATCCTCTCCGCGTATATCTTATCTGAATTCTGAAGTAAACCATTGTACTTCCTACGCACCTCTTCAAGCTCTCTCTCACAATCAGCTTTCAGCCGATTGTTCTATTCATTGAGCAGGAAAAGAAAACAAATGAAACATCCAATGGCATAAGACTCATTAATAGTTGAGATATAAAACAGCATATCAAAAGACATTCAGAGAATACAAACCACATCTTCATGCATCTTGACGGTTTGTTCCTCTTCTCTTCGTAATCTCGCCAGCTCATTTTGAAGGGGGTCAAGGCAGAGCACTTGAGACCGCTGAGTGGTCATGGGAAAAGAATGCGGGGGGCGTATGGTGGGTTCAAGTAGCATTCCAGCAGCTCGAGGATCTGAAACAGGCATTCCTCCATAAGGAAAATCTGGGTAAATGGGCAACTGTGTGACAGACTGAGAGACCAAACGACTTGATTGATCGATTTGTGGATGCCAAGCCTCATCTAGTTGTTGCAAAGAGACTTCTGTTTGTTGGGAAGAATGGAGGCCTTCATGTCGTGGCTCACGTTCGCTCCCATTAGCAGCAGATGAATCCGATTGAATTTGTTCGGTAACAGGTACATTTGTAGATGGTGGCAGCTGTAGCTGCACAACAGGCTGCAGGACTGAGACACTACCATTAGATTGCTCCACTAGTGGTGGTGCAGGATCAGCAGTTAGTGGTGGTGAAACCGTAATTTGATGGGGAGAGCTCTGCCCTCCACAACTGGGTACGTGTTCCTGCTCCCCTCTGGGAGATATGGATGGTTGATCATGATCAACTGAGGGCACCTGGTCATGTCATGATAACAATATACCATTAATTAGTTCTCGAGAAAGGGGGAAAAAAAAACCAACCATGTGGACATGCCTGAACACAAACAAACAAGCAGACTTGCTTTACAGAGATTAGAGAAATGGCAATATACCCACAGCGTCATTAGATGAGACTAGCTAACAGTTTTGTTTTTAATGCAGACACAGGCAGAATCTGTATGACTTAGAAATGCCGACATGCAAGGTGTAAAGAGTGATATATCCAGACACATTGGGGCAGTTCTTATTACCCAAATATTAGTTGATATTTGCAAGTTCCATCACTCGAAATGATGTGACCCACCAATACACACTGTTTCCACTAACAGGAGCACTAACATGCACAATCCAAGGAGCAAACAAGGAAAGTAAGGCCATTGAGCAGTTGCCAGGAAAACCACTAAGGAGGAAGGTGTACAAATGTTCCGCCATCAGACAAAGGTGGAAACAACATGCTCAAGACGTTGTAGGGAAAAGTGAGGGACCCACCAGTAGATGCTTACCACGAACACCACTCGCCAACAAATGCCCAACACTGCACTTGAACCTAACTATTGTGCATAATGGCAAACAGATATGTTCTCTAGCATGCAACAACAGTTCCCACCCACATGGAGAAGTTAGCAATGTCTCCTAAACATTTAAATGACACATGTGACAGCCAATCATTGTCCAGACTATACATTCATCCATACGAATATTAGCGAGCCATGTTGCAAAAACAACAACAAACATATGATCATAACCATCTGATCAATAACACAATAATCAGACAGCCAAGATTGAGTAAAGAAAAACATCTATTCAATAGACTCCACTGAATTTTTCATAATTCCAGAGAAAGAACTTTCATCAAATGATGCTGATCTATGGCTTCTAAAAAACTGAGTTTTGTAACAAAACAATCAATATTCAAAAGGCTTGGATCATCCGATCAGTGTCATTTTTCATCCTGGCCTTCCAATAATGGTAAAGAAAAAAACAGACAGTCCATGTCCCACCTGTCATTTACGAGCTTCTAGGACATTGCTGGTATCCCCACTAAGGTGACGGACATTAGCATTTCCTTCCATATACAAATTGTGGCGAGTGGAACAAGAATTGAGATGAAGGCAAAGAATAACTCAACAGTAAAGAGTGGCAAGTCATGATGAGTATCTTCAAGTTGCGATGGACGTGCCAAGCACATCGCAGTGATTATCAGATCAGATAAAGAACATTCCTAGCGAAATGGAAGATTAACTGAAGACCTCAGATTTCGTGATAGCTGAACCAATTTAACTAAGCATTCATCATCAACTACCATTGAAGCAGAAGAAGATGTGAAATGAAGGCTTCCAACTTGCGACCAAGTTCTTTCAAAGCGAGAGGGGTCACCCGGTCATTCAATAGAAGTCCAAAATGGTACCTATTGATCATCATCTGGTCAGGTGCATCCAAGGGTTCAGATTGCAGGTACCCAATCAGACCCGATTTATTAAACGAGTCCAAAATATGGACACACACGAGCCTCCTCGGGTACCCAATGATCCAGCTACCTGTTGAACAGATTGTACACAAAAACAGCCCACACAGTTGGTATGTAAGTATAGTGGGGATTCAAACTCTTTATTTAGTTCTTTGGGTACATATTCAGTCTAATTAAATCCTTGTTTGATTCTTCAATCATATAACACTAGTGTTTGTGTACAATTTGCAAAGGAATTGGAAATGAGGAAGGAAAAAAAAAGGTCCAGCAATCTTGTCCTACCATTGGGCAGCGTTCGTCAAATTTCAATGGCTCCTCTCTCCACAAACTAGGCCTTGTGGCATGGCAGGGAGTAGTAAGTGTGTCATTGATGCGGACATCAGGCCCTTTAGGGTTTATCAGCGTAGGAGGCGAGTGACACCTATATCTTTATGGATCGATAATGACGGGCCTGGATCGTTCGTGACAACTTGAGGAGCATCGAAGACCTTACACATGTGGTTCGAGACATTTGAGAAAACCCCACATTGGGATGACATGTGTAAGTTGCTTGGATGAGATGATTGGACCGTTGGATCGCAAGGATGGCGTGATCGGACCGTTGGTTCGGCGGACCGTTGGTTCGTCGTGGCCCACTTTCATTGTGCCATCATCGGAGGCCATTGGGCATATTAGATTTGCTTTTATTATATGCACTTTTACTTATTTGAGTTTTGGGTCAGTGTGTGCACGTTTTTTCGTGCGAATGTCTTTTTTTTTAAATTTTGTTAGTAGGGGTATTTTCGTAATTTTGTTAATTCCGAATTTTATAAGGGTGTTGCCCTAAACCTTTTTTATTAGTTGATTAATTAATGAAAACCAAGCCTTTGATGGCCTCCCTTCTCTCTCTATCTCTCATGGTACTTCTTCTTCCTTGATCTTCTTCTTCTCTTTTCTTCTTGTGCCCCTCCAACTTCTTCTAGGTAATCTCTCTTCTATTCTCTTCATTCTAATCCCTGTTTTGTTTATTTCATATGACCTAAATCTGATAATTGATCCCAAACCCTAGTTCTTCATATTTTTTCGAATCCCTCATCCGAAAATCCTATGATATTTCAGATTAGTGATTCCCATTGATCGTTTGGGTGATGACCATGCAAGATCGGAAGGTTCCATTCCTCATCGGATCCAACCCTAGCACTAATTGAACTTCACACTTCGTGGTTGTGATGAATGGCCCGCTTCATTGCATGTCTCCTTGTGATTTTCTTAGTTTATGATGATTGATGCTAGATTTTTTTATTATTATTGTCTTTTATTTCCGTTGATTCATATGTGTTCATGAGCATGCATCATAATTAGGGCATCCAACGTCAAATTTGGTATCAGAGAATAGGCTTGCATAGTTATGTTTAGATCGAGTTATCAAATGAGGGTTTTGACTGTAGGTTTGTCTTAGGAAAGTTCCGGATTTATAAAGTTTCCAATTTTGGAAAGTTTCCTAATTTGAAAATTTTTCAGATTTGAGTCGCATCATCTAGAATTAATTAAGTGTTAGTTCACTGTAATTTAAATCCATTGCATTCATCTTGTGAGTCATAAAACCATAGTGGTCAAGTTGGGTAAATTTTGGTTCAAGTCTTAGTTGCATGCCCACGAGAAGAGGTAGAGGTTTCGGACTTCAACCAACCATGAATCACGAGCAGTTATCTGAGTTACTTGCTCAATTGATACAAAAGATAACCGCTTTAGAAATGAGCCAAAGGCGAGAGTTCGCTCGCATGGACAACCAAATCGCAGCCACCATGACTAAGGTCAAACAATTAGAGGCATCCCAAAGGGAGAACCCCACTGTTGAGGATTATGCGCACTCCCAAGCGGGAGGAATTGTTGAAGAACGCACTCCCACACGTGGAGATAATGGTGGTAGAGATTATGGGACAGGTCGTGGTGTTGTGCGAGAGGCACAAGCCACATATGATCATCAAGACCGCTACGATCCAGATGAGCGTGCAATGAAGAATGTGAGAGTTGAGGCCCCAAGTTTTGATGGGCGTCTAGATCCCAAAGCATTCCTTGACTGGGTTGCTGACATGGACCACTACTTCGAGTGGTATGACATGTCAGAAAACCGTCAAATGCGGTTTACAAAGATGAAACTTGTGGGCTAGGCCAAGTTATTTTGGACCAACACTGAGTGAAAGACAGAAAGAATTGATAGAGCCCCTATCATGCATTGGTATGAGATGAAAGAGAAGTTCAGAAGGAGAAATATCTTCCTCTCTCATATCGACAGAAGATCCTTGACCAATGGCAATCCTTAAGCCAAGGGTCAATGTCTGTCGCTGATTACATCGCCAAATTTGAGGAGTTCATGATGCGATGTGATGTCTAAGAAGACCCTCTAGTAACGCTTTCGCGTTTCAAGACAGGCCTTCGAACGGATCTTTAGTGCGAGCTTATGACTCGACTCAAAACAGACTTGGATGAAACATATCAAGTTGTGCAAGAGTTGGAGCAATACTTGAGAACTCCTATCATTCGACGTTTTGAATCCCGAGACTCTAACGCTAGATTCGGTTCCCAGGGAACTAGACTTAATGTTGGCAGTCAACCCAAGGCACAGGCGACTGTTCTGCCTAGGCCTAGGGACGACAACGGCAAAGGGATTCTTGGTGCCGGTCCTAGTGGGGGTAGCCAAGTGAGAGGGTATGAGTGTGGGAATCTCGGTCACATGTCCAATCAGTGTCCCACAAAGAACCGTGGAAAAGCCTTAGTTATAGACGAATCCCACGAGGGTATAGATGACCAGGGTGATTATGAAGTTAAAGAGTATCACCCTAAAGGAGGTCTTTTTGATGAAGACGAAGTAGATGGAGAAGCAACGCTTGCAGTAGTCAGGTGTGTGCTAGCTCAGTTTAGGGGTAATGTTGATTGGCGTCAAAACACTATCTTCTATGCTCTCGCCAAAGTGGGGAGAAGAATTGCAAGGTGATAGTGGATAGTGGAAGTTATCAAAATGTGATCTCCGCTAACACATTGGATCGTTTGAAGTTGAAATCCACACCTCATCCTGACCCATACAAAGTTTCTTGAGTTGACAAAACATCCCTTCCTATCACCCATCAATGTTTAGTTCCTATCGAATTTGGGTCATACAAGGAGTCCCTGTGGTGTGATGTGATACCTATAGATGTTGGACATATTATCCTAGGCAGACTGTGACTATTCGACAATGATGTCACGATCTTTGGCCGTTCGAATGCATGTACCTTCATGCATAATAGTAAAAAGATCAAACTTAACCCTATGCCACCTGAAAGCACATTAGGGAAGAAAAAAGATGAGAAGGCAAGTGAGCCTAAGGAAGTGGGGAAATCCAAACCTAAGTCTCTTCATATTATCAATACAAGAGAATTTCATATGATGCGGAAATTAGGCCCTTTAGGTTTTATCAGCGTAGGAGGCGAGTGACACCTATATCTTTATGGCTCGATGATGACGGGCCTGGATCGTTCATGACGACTTGAGGAGCATCGAAGACCTTACATATGAGGTTCGAGACATTTGAGAAGACCCCACATTGGAATGACATGTGTAAGTTGCTTGGAGGAGATGATTGGACCGTTGGATCGCGAGGATGGCATGATCAGACAGTTGGTTCGTCGTGGCCCACTTTCATCGTGCCATCATCGAAGACCATCGGGCATCTTAGATTTGCGTTTATTATATGCACTTTTACTTCTTTCAGTTTTGGGTCAGTGTGTGCACGTTTTTTCGTGCGAACGTCTTTTTTTTTTTTAAATTTTGTTAGTAGGGATATTTTGGTAATTATGTTAATTCCGAATTTTATACGGGTGTTGCCCTAAACCTTTTTGATTAGTTGATTAATTAATGAAAAGCAAGCCTATGGTTGCCTCCCTCCTCTCTCTATCTCTCATGGTACTTCTTTTTCTTCCTTGATCTTCTTCTCTTTTCTTCTTGTGCCCCTCCAACTTCTTTCAGGTAATCTCTCTTCTATTCTCTTCATTCTAATCCCTGTTTTGTTTATTTCATATGACCTAAATCTGATAATTGATCCCAAACCCTAGTTCTTCAGATTTTTTCAAATCCCTCGTCCGAAAATCCTTTAATATTTCGGATTAGTGATTCCCATTGATTGTTTGGGTGATGACCATGCAAGATCGGGAGGTTCCATTCCTCGCCGGATCTAACCCTAGTATTAATTGAACTTCACACTTCATAGTTGTGATGAATGGCGCGCTTCATTGCATGTCTCCTTGTGATTTTCTTAGTTTATGATGATTGATGCTAGATTTTTATATTATTATTGTCTTTTATTTCCACTGATTCATATGTGTTCATGAGCATGCATCATAATTAGGGCATCCTACGTCAGTCATTCACATGGATTTTTTGGTACCCACTCATAGAGGTTGCTGTGAAGGATAAGACCCTTGGGGAAGCCTTAAGGAATTTTTCAAGGACTTTTTTCGCCTCGTGATAGTGGATGGCAACCTACAAATGCTCTTGCTTGGGCATCAACGAAGGGGCCTGAGCCATTAAGATCTTGTTTTTGTTTTAATTAAATCCAGGATATTACCTCTAGGTTAAACAAGAGGAAATTGCTTTTCTTTTAATAAATTTCAATTGTCTTCTCAAAAGAGCTTTAAAAAAAAAACTTCGCAAAAGTGAAATCCACATTTTTCCAATAGTAGTATATTTTTTGTACGATTCTCAAGTACTTGAAACACTTAATTAAGTACCCAGAAACTCAAAAAGCTGGATGACAAATAAGCTTTTCAGAAAGACTATGTATGGGACCACATTTGGAGCGATGAATCAGAACCAACCAGGCCCTCCTCAAGTATGAGCACCATTTCCAGCTTTTATACCTTGATGCTTCGAAATAACAATTTTTGGCAGATTCCATAGTAAGCATTTCTTTAACAGAAAATTTCTGATCAAAACTTGCAAATTATGTTGAAAAGGTGTACCTGATAAGATGGAAGTGAATTAGCATGGCCAGGACTAATGCTAGAATGATCTAAAGAAGGCAACTCTATCTGACCCTGCTGGGGAGAAGCTATTAAACTTGAAACATCGTGATTATCTGCCCTAACTCCAGCAGCACCAGAATTATCATGGCCTGGACTCCCTTGAGGCTGATCTAAAGAAATGAGCTCACCCAGACTATGTTGGGAAGATATCGGACACGCATCAACAGAATTGCACGCCCTAAGGTGCTGCATGAGTCCACCATCAGAATTATCATGGTCAGGACTCATACAAGGCTGATCTAAATGAGGTAATTCAGCCTGACACAGCCGAGGGGAAGATACCGCATGTGCACCATTGGAATCATATGCCCTACAATGCTGCTCGACTGTGGTAGCCTCTCCTCCTTCCAAGGCTACATTGCCGTCCCTGCCACTGTCAATGCCAACTAAATTCATGCTCCTGGAGTGATCAGCAAGTTTAATTGTTCCTGGAGGCCTGCTCCCTGCCACTTCATTCTGAACTATCACTGGAGCTTCAGCTGATATTCCAACCACAGCTGTCAATGCCACTTGAGCTTTGGCTGATATTCCACTCGCTGCTGTCAAATTCACCAGTTCTGATACAACTTCATTAACATTGTGTCGCACTGAAGATGGACTAGACATCAACATTGCGTTACCTGAACCATCACGAACAATGCTTTGTTGCCAGGCCTCCATTCTCTTCAGCCTCAATCCTGATTCAGATAATGGAAGATTAGAGAAAGACTCTGACAATCTTCCTGATTTTGCATCTTCCAACCAGCGGGCCTTTATCCGCTTCTCCCGATTCCTTGCACCCCGCTGCATTTCTACAAGTATTCTCTGGAAACTCTCCATGCGCTTTGAAAGTTTATCCCGTTCTCTTGCAAAATTCTCTTTTATTGTCTTCAGTTTGTCTGACCTAACTGAAGGATCTTCACGCATGGCACGAACACGATCTGATTCCAACAAGTGTGCTTGATTCAGCTTCTCCCTTTCCATGTCCCAAAATTTCTTGAATTCCGCAATTTCTTCTTGTTGCTTCGATAGGATCTCCTTTGTCCTCCTGCCACAAACTTTCTCAATTTGTCTAATACATTTCTTGGTGAATTCGGTTCCCTGGGACCCATTTTCACCAAGGTGAGGATGGTGCATATTACTATATTGCTTATTAATCCCTGCATTGCCTAGCTCATGGTAAGGTGCCTCCTCAACAGAGAGTTGTTGCTTGAATGAGTTATTACTAGGAGATATCGCATGTATCTCTCCTTCCACCCCTTGCTGATGAGAAGCCATAGATCCCAAAGTCTTAGTATGAAATGGATGTCTTGCAACATCATCATTTCTTGGTGTAGATGACTGGCCTTCTTGAGAATTTGATATGCTGGATTTCCCTGAACTCATTTGCGGTAAAACCCTTTTCTTCAGCTTCCTCAATTTTGAATAAACCTGTTCAGCCTCCTCCTCCTTGCACTCAAACTTCAACAGCTGTTTTACAAGTGCAAGTGATTGCTTGTGATCCACCTTGTGTTTCAAGAAAGAAGCTGCTGCCCAACACTGAAAATTGCAAAAGGAAACATTTATCATGCTATGTGTGCAGGTTCACAGAAAGATGATTCTAAGATCTCAGCTTATCCAGGCAAAAAAATATTATTAAAAAAAAAGATTAAGATGTTTGTCGATGCAAATAGGGCTCTCACCAGCGAATTTAAGAACCAGAAAGAGCTTTCTAGTAACAAAAAGTACACAGCTACCCAGGACTCTTAAGGAAACAACAAAATTGTAACCAAATAGTTTCTAACCAATCTAAAATTTCTGAGAAGAATAAAAAAATTCCCTGGATTTCACTACCAACAACAACAAAACTTGTACCATTTTCTTAAAGTGTAAAACTAGAATGGATGGATGCAATTAAAAGTGAGACGATGAAAATGTTACTAGGTTCTTTCTTCTTCTTTTTCTTCTTCTTCTTCTTCTTTTTAAATATTGTATGTTCTTTTCATGACACTAAAAGTCACTAGGTTCATGACATTGTCCTGGAAAAGAATGGTAACAAAGGTTCCAAGCATTCTTAAGAATTGAACATTATCAGCACGAAGAGGTTACTCAAGTTTTTTTTTTCCTAGTGTGAAGATTATCCTCTCCAAGGTGTGCCAAAACGGTTACGTATCGGCTGATACGTAATAGAAACGGCGTCAGCCATTACGCGATACGGGGTCCAAAACGGGGACCCCCAAAATTTTGACCCGTAACGGCCGTTACACCCCCTGTAACGGTCGAAAAACGGCTACTTTTTTCTTTTTCTATAAATCTGATTTTTTTTATTTTTTCACATTTTTCTTCTCCCATTTCTTTTCTAATCTGTTCTTTTGCTAAAAACGACCACAATTAGTCTATTTTGGAAAATTAAAACGACCAATTTCTACGATTTTGGATGAATCGAAGCTCCGTGGGCCATTTTTCGAAGAAATCCAAAAATAGGTATTTATACATTTTTCTTCCTCTAATCGCTTTTTTTTCCACCTTGATATGATGTTCTAACCATTGTAAAATGTTAAAATGTGTATTTCAAGTTTATGCAACTGATTTTTATATTTTTTTTATATTTTTTTTTTAATTTCTGACTATTTTCGGATTAATATTAAAAATTAGTAAAAATCATGTTTTTTTTTTCTGGTTTAATGGTTGGATTACATGTGTTACTTATAGTAGGACACAATCATGTGCATTTTACAGATTATGCATGTGATTTGCTATTTTTTTTGTATTTTTTAAATTTCGGATTAATTTCGGAATAATTTTAAAAATTAGGGAAAATCATTTTTTTCAAAAACAAATTCTGGTTTAAAGGTTGGATAATATGTGTTACTTATAATAGAATATAATCATGTGCATTTTACAGACTATGCACATGGTTTGTTATTTTTTTTAGTATTTTTTTAATTTCGGAATAATTTTAAAAATTAGGGAAAATTATTTTTTTCAAAAAAAAATTCTAGTTTAAAGGTTGGATAACATGTGTTACTTATAATAGAACATAATCATGTGCATTTTACAGATTATGCACATGGTTTGCTATTCTTTTTGTATTTTTTAATTTCGGATTAATTTCGGAATAATTTTAAAAATTAGGAAAATCATTTTTTTCAAAAAAAAATTCTGGTTTAAAGGTTGGATAACATGTGTTACTTATAGTAGAACACAATAAGTGGTGGAATTACGCGACTTAAACAACATTTGGCAAATCGAAAGGGTCAAGTTGCAGGATGCACCGAAGTTCCCAAAGAGATAATGATACTGATGTAAGCCAATTTAGATGAGTCAAAGGGGAAACGAGCTGCTGTGCAGAAAAAGAAAGATAATATCCTTGATGCGGCCCTGATAAGAGGTGTTTGGTCCAGAATATATGAGCGTTCGTAGCGAAGATATCATCGATTCTGGGGAAGATTCTGATCGAGAAATGACTATAGCTAAGAGAGAAAGTGTGCGCTATGCTCGTGAAGAGGAAGAACGTCGACGCACGTTTGGTTCAAGTGCGAGTGGTAGTGGGAGTGGCCAGGGGAGTACAACTGCAGCTCCAACGGGAAGTACAACTGGGGTTGGAGGGGGTATGTTTGGTGGATTAAGGCGTATTTTTAGCAGCCGGCGGGGCACATCTTCACATGCAGCTCGTCATCCTATAGATGAAGATGTGGAAGAAGAAGATGTGCCTAGGAGACCCTCTGTTGATCCGATCCTCTTTAGGAAATAATCTAGTAAACAAAAGAAGATAAAACAAATGTGGAGTAGAACTTCTGTTGAGAAACTGGGTAGGGCAGCAGCAAAGTTATTTATACATGCCAACATATCGCCTAATGCGGCAAACTCTCCATATTGGCAGGTGGTAATTGATGCAGCAGCAGAAGCAGGTGAAGGAATTAAAGCTTCTACAGCCAAGGAGATTAGGGAAAAATGGACAGACGCAGAGTATGCGGATACAAAGGCATACGTAAATACCTTTAAACCCATATGGCAAGCCAGAGGATGCATGATCATGTGTGATGGTTGGACTGGCCCAACAAGACGCAGCATGATCAACTTCATGGTGTATTGCCACTTGGGAACAGTGTACCACAAGTCAATTGATGCCTCGGATGAAATAAAAAATGCTAAATATATTTTTAGCTTGATGGATAAAGCAATGGATGAGGTTGGGGAGGAGAATGTGGTGCAGATTGTGACAAATAATGAAGCAACATATAAGTCTGCAGGAAATTTGTTGATGCTAAAGAGACCACATCTATTTTGGTCACCGTGTGCTACACATTGTATTGATCTTATATTGGAAGATATTGGAAAGAGAAAGAATGTCAAAGAAATGGTTGAAAAAGCAAAAGAAGTGACAACATTTATTTACAACCATAATCACCTAGTTGCAATAATGAGGAAGTTCACGAAGGGACGAGAGTTGCTTAGGCCAGCGGCGACTAGATTTGCAACAAACTTTATAGCTTTATAGAGTTTGTATCAGCATAGGGGAGAGTTGAGTAAAATGTTTGCTTCCCAACAATGGCTCAACACAAAATATGGGAAGAAGACATCAAGGACGCCGGTTGATGTTGTAAACACCATAAGAGACAACAAATATTGGAAGATGGTTAAGAAAATTTTGAAGGTGATGGAACCACTGATGAGGGTACTCCGTCTTGTTGAAACCGATGAAGTACCTACGATGGGCTTCCTCTACGACGCCATGGATAAAACGAAGTTGGCAATTCAACGTGATTGTTCAAGCTGGCAATCTTACTGGAATTTGATCGACAAAAGATGGACAAAGCAGCTCCACCACGATATTCATACAGTAGGTTATTACCTACATCCTAGATATAGATATGTCCAATCATTTGTTATGGATGATGAGGTTCGTATTGGATGAAAAAATGTGATAAAGAGATTAGCGCTTGACTTAGATGTACAAATAAGGGCTTTGAATGAATTAGATATATTTGGAACTCGCCAGGGTAGCTTTGGAGATACTCTTGCACAACATGCAGTATCTAGGTTGCAACCCGCCGACTGGTGGGTAAATTTCGGAGAGGACACACCGGCTCTCCAAAAAATTACGGTAAGGATTTTGAGCCAGACAACGTCTTCCTCTAGTTGCGAAAGAAATTGGAGTTGTTTTGCACTTATTCATACGAAGAATAAATAGAATTCAGACTAGGACGTTAGATAGACTTGTCTTTATGCATTACAACATGAGGCTAAGAATGCACATGCATTCAAGGAGGCCTAACGCCAATAATGCCGGTGATGTGGATTATTGTCCAATAAACTTGGACAATATTTATGATGAGGAAGACCCACTTCTACCTTGGTTGGAAGCAAGGGAAAAAGAAATAGAAGAGGATAGTGAAGAAATAGAAGTTGAAGACCAAGAAATACGCAAGGCGCAGCAAGAGAGTCGTGCATTTGTGTTGGACCCAGAAAGGGGGGCGGATTTCATGCAAACTCAGCAGAAGAGTGCGAGCTCTAGCGATACTGAAACAGATGATGATGATGATGATGATGCACCTAATGCTGGTCCCACTTCTGGCATTGCTCAACCCACCTGGGGCTACTGATACCATACAGCCGTCTACGGATCGCGAGGCTGATGAGCTTCGACGAAGCAAGCGGGGCCGAGGGGGTCGAACTTATGAGTGTACTGAGTCACGATACAACCAGCAGGAGCCTGGCTCCAGTAGTGCACCTGCAGGTCCTGCATCGCAATCTACACCGACAGATCTGAAACATCAGCATGCGTATGGCTATGATCTAAGGAATTATGGGTATTCTTACAGCCAATGGGATTATAAGGAACCTGTTCCGCCACTTTCATGTTGGAGTAGTCCTCCTGACGCTGTTCCACATCTACCATATGAACCAAATCCAAGTTATCCATCTCAATCTCAACAGCCTGAATACGAGTACCAGTATGGGCACGGCTATTCGATGGGCACTAGTAGATATCCTTACTCAGGGTCAGAATCTTTGCCTAGTCAGGATCAGTCATCATCAGGTTTTGTTGACCTGGTCTTTCCCTCTGGCACTGAATATTATGGATATGCAACAACAAGACCGCAACAACCCGATGATGATGACGAAAACGACGTGGAGGTTGAGCAACCACAACAAAGCAGGTTTTCATTTTGGTGGTGAGTTCCGGTTTGGTGAGTCTTTTCCATTACCCACATGGTCATACATTCACCAAAAAAACACACACTTTACATTATTGAACTTGTGTTTAAAATAACTCCTCCGACAAGTGACAACCAGTCAAGTAATCTTTAATCAACATGCTTGTAGGGGAGTATATCAGGTACTACTAATTTTTTTTTCTACTTTAGAATGTTCAATTGGCAGGACAAGAGTCGGTCATAGATTCAAGATAAGAGAAGTCTTAATACATTATTTTTTGCAAGTCCTTAGTCCTCATTCCTCAGGTATGTAAATAAATTGTAAATAATATAAAGTAAATTATAAAAAATAATAGTACATGTGAAAATTGAAATACTTTGATGTTACATTTATTCTAATATACATATTATTGGTATTAG
Organism: Liriodendron chinense; assembly: GCA_003013855.2. Taxonomy (NCBI): domain Eukaryota; kingdom Viridiplantae; phylum Streptophyta; class Magnoliopsida; order Magnoliales; family Magnoliaceae; genus Liriodendron; species Liriodendron chinense. Next base: position 6,470,364 of record ML058332.1, read on the forward strand.
ACAGTTAGAAATTTGAATTTATAAGTTTTGCAGTTAATTCCAGGTTATCAGTTTCATAAATTCATCAGACAGCCTGATACAGCTTTTTCACCAAAGAGTAGACTGCTTCACCACCATAAACATGTTCAAAATTATAAATGAATGCATATTTGGGATGTTTGGAATTTTCTGGATTTAATCCATATTTTTTTAGAATTTTTTGGCAAAAAAAAAAAAATTGAACCGTTACGGGGGCCGTATCGGCCGTATCCGTATCGGAAACGGTGGGCACCGTTACGCCCACCGATACTGCTACGGGACACCTTGATCCTCTCACTTTTCAAAGAGCATGCCAAATAAGCAGTTCCACACATCTAATTTAGCAGATTCTTAAAACTGGAGCATTATAGAAGGGTAACTGACATTCAAAACCACCAACGTCATAGACACGGCCTTCCTTTCGGCTCCGAGTTGAAAAAAGAAAATCCTGCTTTTCATCTGACAAATGTATGTGCACGCTAATGCGCAACAGCTTTTCAACCGTTGTTTGCTTGCCCGGATGTTTAGTAAAGGTTTTGAAATATCCCCACCTTCCCCATAGCTTTTAAATGGCACACGGGGTGACCAATTGTTGATCCAAACCATTCCCTCATTCATGCAACCAGGAGCAGTGCAAAAATCATGAGAACCGGGTGATCCTAAGCTTCCGATCAATAGCATGAAAATGGATAGTCAAGATTAACTAGAGAAACAAAATAGGTCCAATCATCATCTTGAAACATCTGGTAGATAGATCCCACTTTGTATTTCTTATGATTCTAAAGTAACACTTTGATTTGATGATTCTAACCATGTCAGTCATGGCTCATTAACAACAGATGATTGTAACATATTGGCCCCATTCAAAGCGCTAGGATCATCCGATCGGCGTGATTCTTGCACTGTGGCTTGCTCCTAGTTTTATGAAGGTTTAGATCGATGATAGGTCACCCTGTGTGCCATTTAAAAGGTTTGGGGATGTTGCTAACATCCCCATGACCCTTTAGTAAAATACGAGTGATTTGGGAAATGCATTCGAAACAAGCTCAAACCATGTGTCCAACAAACCAGCAAGTTTTTTTTTTGAAAGATAACTAAATCCAATATCATTTTTAATAGGTTACGGTTCAAAAAGCCAAACATGTCACTAGAACAGTCAGATGGTTGAACATGAAAATGGAGAAGGATGCAAGATTCTTACCAGAGATATCTGAAAAGCCTTTAATATGGAATCTGGTTCTCTAACGATGCGATGATTATTCATTATGTATTCAAGAAACCTTCTAGCCATATGCTTGACATCCTCCTGTAATTGAATTCAAATGTATCAGTCAGCATTTATTTCTTAGAAGTTGCTCAAAACATCATCAGAAATTATACCACAGAGCCAACCAATTCATGATAAAAATAATAATAATAATAAGCATTATCTTTAGCATATGAATGACCTGCAAGCATCAGGCAAAAAATGAACAAGAACGAACTTTAAACACATCAGGAAAATCAATGCACAGAATAGAAAATGTACTTGCATACTTTTGGCGAAACAGAAATGACAAGAATTAAGTATTCAGGAAGTCCCACGACCTATGTTTCGAGTTTGAATAATTCAATATATATCCCATGGAAGATGACTAATGATAAAACTTGCATATTATTTGACCAAAATTAGACACTGAGTTGCATTAACAGTTCAAAAGCTTCAGGATCCATGATTTCTAATGGTTTTAAAATTAGTTTTCTCATATGGAATAACAGCAGATGAAATGGAAGTGCAGTTACCATTCTAAAACTTCTTCACAAGACTGATTGGTTAGGATCCTGTGTAGTTCATCATTTATGCTAGTTTGGAAAGAGAGTTCATTAGTTTAGTTTATCTATACTAACGCATTTGGAATATTTTAAATTGACTAGAATCAATTTGTAAATAGTTGACTGGTAGTCTCCTCACATTTGAAGGAGACTCTCTGTTATTCTATACCATCATCAGAGCTTTGTCACAGTTATTTGGAGTCAGATATCTAATGCTTGCTCAGTACAAATTCAAAGATCAGATGCCTCCTAGTTGCCCCTTTCCCACACTTGGATCCAGATGGCACATTGTTACAAGGCAAAGTTGGTATTCTTGTTATATTATATAAATATATAAGTCTTATGATTTAGAATCCTATTTTACTACTTGATTCGGTTCTTTTAAATTGGTAGTACTGACAGACCTCTTGACCCACAAAGTTCCAGGTAAAGAATAAAGCAAAAGCGCAACTTTTTTTCCTTTCATCTCCCAAATGTGACCTGATGCTGTAATAGGTTGACCAACTTAATAAGATATGTTTTCCTTTTTAACTACTACTTGATTCTTTAAGAGTAAGATCCCAGAAAATAGGGCACCAGAAATACTCAAGCAGAAAGAAATTTGACAAGATTTGGAGCAGCACTTGAAGTTTTCTGTTTTTTTTTTTTTTCTGTTTTTTTTTTTTTTTTTTTTTTTTTAAACCAATGACCAGTGCATGGATAGGAATATTGGTATTGTATCGGCCTATACGGCCATATCGTATCCGTATTGGCACAAGATGATACACGATACGGGGTCGTATTGGCCCAATAAGAAAAAACTGACCCCTATCAGCCGATATAGGGTGTATCGGCACCGATATGGCCTATACAGGCCTATAGACCCATAAAACCTCAATTTTGATTTTGATTTTTGATTTTTATTCTTTTTAAATTCACTCATGTCTCCTCTTCTTCTTTTCATTTAGACCATGGAAGAATCTCAAAAACTCATTTTAGGCTAGATCTAGACTTATTTTAGGATCAAAACAAATATTTTGACGAATGGGAGACGAATCAAAGTGAAGTGAACCATTATCGGAAAATCGGAAAGGGTAAACCTTCACTTTTTGTTTTATATTTTCATCTTCTTTTTGTTGTATTTCCAATATAATGAGCCATTGTTCATCAAATCATGTTTGATTTGCCTTCAATTAGAGCCCATTTAGTTGACCTTCAACAAGTCAAATCAACAGACAACATTTTCATCAAAAAATGGTCCAATACACCATTAAACACATGGTCAAAACACACACACGAAAAAAAAAAAAAAGGATAGATTCTTGGATGACTTATTTTTTCCTATTTTTTTAATATGTTTCACATTTTTTCTTTAAAAACATTTTGACCAATACAGGCCGATAAGGCCCTGCTACCAATACGGCCCTGATACCGATACGCAACGCCATATCATATCATTTTTCCATCAGGGCCGAAAGATTCTTGGATATCTCATTTTTTTCCTATTTTTCTAATATTTTTCATATTTTTTGCTTTAAAAAGAATTATGACCAATACTGGCCGATATGGCCCCGATACCGATACACAACGCCATATCATATCCTTTTTCCGCCGAGCCAATACTTCGACCGATACTGACATTCAAAACAATGGACCAGTGCCTGATTTTTTTTTTTTTTTTATCAATTGGAAGATCACACCCACAAATTAACAAAGAAAAAAAAATATTCAATAAACATTTACCACAAAGCCATACAACATCTACAAATTCATCTATGTAAAGATTCAAAACCCTAGTCCAATCCCTGCCATTCATTAAATCTAATCCCAACAGACTATTTTATTAAAATACTAATAGTTACAAAAATATCCCTAAATCATATCATTTTTTTTAAAGGTACCTTAAATCCTATCATCAGTTCATCACCACAAATTGACTACAATTCACTCAAATCATGTCAGAATTAATCCAAATGCAAGATTAACAAACAAACAAAAAGAATTACTCAACAAATATTCACCACGCAGCCATACAACATCTACAAATTCGTATATGTAAAGGTTCAAAACCCAAGTCCAATCCCAGCCATTCATTAAATCTAATCCCAACAGACTATTTTATTAAAATACTAATAATTACAAAAATATACCTAAATCCTATCATCTTTTTTTTAAAGGTACCCTAAATCCTATCATCAGTTCATCATCACAAATTGGCTACAATTCACTCAAATCATGTCAGAATTGCATGATCATGAGCTCATCTGAAAGCACAATATAGGCTTTCAGACAGGACAAGTTTTGTGCCATTTGAACACATAAAGAACCCAAAAAAGGTGACATGAAAAATAAGTAACAAAAATATGGAATTTTTTAGGTGTTACAAAAACAAGGATTTCTTTTCTAATCCTTCAAGAATTATGTTTCTTGAGTCACAAGAATTGTTGTTATGCTATTCTAGAATTCCCACCTGCTAAAGAATTTTCTGTCTCTCTAAAAAAAACTACTAAATAATGTAATATCCCAACCACATGGACAATGTGTGCCAGTTTATTAATCAGACAATTAGTGGTCCACTTCACTGATCAAGTAGATGGAAATGTGAGAGGTGCTTACTGGAAGTTGCAGAGTTTCACACAGTTTCGATATCTCTGGCTTCAATAAGAAATGAAGGCTTTTTTGTTCATCACGTAACTTTCTTCTTCCCTCAGATTCAACCATATTAACTTCAGGTGATTCTACAATTTTGGGACTCACAGGAGGAATGCGTGAACCATGAGCTGGATGATTCATATTAGGTAGTGATCTTGACAAATATTGTGATCCACGATCAGTTTGAGATCCAGATGCTCCTGCATAGAATTAAAGAAGACTTGAGAATAACAAAACCAGTCAAGAACTGAAAAGCTCGATTGCATCCTATCAGTACCTGATTCCTTATCTGCTTCACTTGAACAAATTTGTGATTTCTTTAGAGAAATAAAACATGATTGATTAGAGGTAGTAAAAGCATCAGCTGGTCTAGCTTCCTCACCTGAGGCAACTACTTTTCTTTGGTCTTCCACCCAAGGCTGGGGAGACAGTGAATCAAGGGAGGCCACTTTCTTTCGCTTCTTCCTAACTTCATCATTGCCTGCTCCTGGTTTCTCTGGTAAATCGTCAAAATATTGAACTCGTTTTCGGGCCCTTTGAGATGAACCAGTCAGATATCTCCACTTAGGAATCCTACCTTCCAGTAATTTTTTCCAAAAGGCATGAGGTTGCTCTTCATCTGTCAACTGCAACTCCAACTCACCTAGCAAAGAAATATTTCTAGAATAGGCCGCTCCACTCTGTTTTGCTTTTAAAATGATCGAGCAGTTGCTTGTATCATTGGTTTTAACCTCATGCGGTAGTTGAGCCAACAGCTCTGACACTACATCATTCAAGAGTGATTGCTCAGAGGAAGTGTTTGAACCTAAGCATGGCCTATGACCATGGTGAAACTCATCAAGCCTATTAAATAGATAGGCAGCACCCCAAATGAGCAGCATGTGACTAGTACTACGGCTTATATTTTGTATATTGCTATCAAACGTCACATCTTGCTTTGCAAAAATCAGAACTTTTTCTTCCACAGTATAAGATGAATATAGCCTAAATACTTTTAACTGTTTAAACTGTGAATCAAAGTTGATCTTCTGCAGTGCCCTTAAATCATTCGATGGGTTCCAATCGCTATCAAAGATGATAATTGTATCCACTGATGAAAGTTTAATGCTTGGATGGCAAGCACGATTTTCAATTAGAAACACAAACCTCCCTCTCTCCTTATTATTGAACATGCTTAAGGCAGCTTGTCTCTTTGATGAGACCAATCCACTATCAATTCTTTCATAGGAATCAGGACCAAATCTTTGACGCATATAATCATCCAAAATATCCCCAATAGAATTCCGTCCCGATCCACCAATAGACTGTCATATAAAAAAATTTAAAAGATGTAAATAACAACATCATGAATGAACATAAAAAGGAAATAGCAGCAAAATGTAGCCACAACAGTAAAAATAAGAACTAGAAGCAACCACAACATTCAAAGCCGAAATAAGTTTTCTTTATTGGCACTCAAAGCCAAAATACTTTTAGTAATGCTGAATACATTAGAAGGGAACATGAATGATGCAAAAATAAGAACTAGAAGCAACCAAAACATTCAAAGTTGAAATAAGTTCTCTATTGGCACTCGAAGCTAAAATATTTTTAGTAATGCTGAATTTATTAGAAGGGAACATGAATGAAGCAAAACAATTACCCACAAAAAACAGAAAAGCTGTAACCTAACAGGAAATTTATTCCTTGGGTGCCACGTTCACCAAAATACATGTACCTTGTACCAGGGACATCCATACCTTGTGTGGTTCATTCATAAACTAGTTTGGTAAAACAGGCAAATCAAGGGAACCCTAGTATTGTAGGCAGTACTGTGCAGTGCAGATGTGATACTTACATCACATTTTTAAGAAATAAACACATTATAGAAAACTAATCCTACACGAGCACCAGGTTCTTTCAGTATGTAGCATATGCATACCTGTACCACATACATGTAGTTCTTCTTCATGGCTTCAAGGTTGACAAAAGTAGTTCTCCGATTTCTAACTTACAATTCACCGATGACACTATTATTTTTGCAAAGTGGATCCAGATCTGGGGGCAAGCTCGGAATGGTGAAGATGCTTTGAAGTAGTGTCTAGGTTGAGGATGAACATTGCTAAGAGAAAAATGTTGGGGATTAGGGTCCCAGTTGAAGAAGTGGGGTAGTTAGCAGGGGTCCTCGGGTGCAGGCCGGGTTCTTCCCTTCCACCTACCTGGGTCTCCCTCTTTGCATCAGGAAGCCACCAAAGTACTTGTGGGACAAAGTCATGGAAAGGTTCGAAAGGAAGTTACCTAGATGGAAAAGAAAATATTTATCTATGGGCAATTAGATAGCGCTCATTAAAGCAGCCTTATTTAAATGCCTAAAATCGCTGTTGTTGAGGTTAGAGCTTAAAAGAGAGTTTTTTTGTGGCAAGCAGTGTTCGAAATATCGTTATCGCATTACATATTGCAGCCTTGGGATACAGATACATATCGATTATCGCATGGGATATATCAATTGTATTGCGTAGTGTATCGTTGTCATTGGAAACATTGGAAAACTGCTCGAATTTTTCAGAAAAACTTCAGTGATTGTTAAAAAAGACATCAATACACACTTATAAATCAAAACATTACAAAAAAACAAGTGCATATAATAGGTTTTCTTTGTATGGGGTCCTAATCTATGCATTGTCTAACTAAATTGAGGCAAGTACATTCAAAGTCTATTCATATAATTTATAAATGAAAGAAGACGTGGAAACACAAGCAATACATTTAAAACCAAAAGAAGAATCACTAGATCAGGTTACATGCACGTTTGATTTTATGTTTTGACACAAAGATTGCAACCGATTTGTGAGAAATTGGGAAAGTTTGATTTTTTTTCAATTTTCCGTAGCTCGGCCCATCTCCTCCAAATCTCGAAATCGAAGCTCCCAATACATAATTTTTCATGCAAAACCAGAAAAATCATGGATTTGTAACAATTTGCATGAAAAATCATGGATTTGTAACAATTTGACACTTATTTAACATGATTTACAAAAAAAAAAAGGATTGAAAATCGAAAATGCTCACCGGATCGAACATGTCAGATATATCCCACCACTCGTGTGTTTCGTATCGCACAGGTGGGATACAAGATACATCGTGGCCCGTGGGATATATCGGCCAATATCGTCAATACTTGAAACATTGGTGACAAGGATTGGAAGGTAAGACGAAGTTTCATTTATTGGGGTGGAAAGCTGTTTGCAAGAGATAGGCCAACTTGAGAATTGGAGACAACGAATTTGGTGCTATTATGAAAGTGGCAATGGAGGTTTGGGATGGAGGAAGACTCCTTGTGGAGAGAAACGAATACAGACAAATATCGATGTGAGGAAAGGGTCTGATGGGCTACGGACTTGTCTTTATACAAAGCATTAGGCTTGTGGAGATGTGTCTTAAGCATGGAAGCTAGGTTTAAGGAGGGGATCGGCTTTCTGGTAGGAAATTGAGAAAATATCCTATTTTTAGAAGGATGTGTGAGCGAGTAAGACTCCCTTCGAGAAAGTGTTCGGAAGACTTGAGCGTAATGCAATGGAAAACAACATTCTTGTAGCTAGATATTGGGCAGTTGGGTAAAAACTCGGTGGTGTGGTCTCCCCCCTTCTGTCAACACATCTATATGATGAAGAAATTGGAGACCCAATTTCACTCCTAGAGAGAATCCATCTTATCACTCTTTCGCAGGGGGAATGAGACAATATGCTCTGGCAGAAGGAGAATTCAGGCTGATTCTCAACTAGTTTGTTCTACAAGTTGTTTCGCCATTCACAAGCAATGTTGTCAAAATCGTTATCATATCGCAAATCGTAACTGGGGTTGAATCGTATCGAATCACAAATCATCTTGTAAATCGTAAGATCAGTGTTATCATAATTGTACGATGTACGATACGAATCGTACGATTCATATCGTATCGTACCATCGTACGATCCATATCATACGTCGAAATCACATTTGGAGTCGAACTGTACAATTCGTACGAATCAGATCGAATCGTATGATTCGACTCCACCGTTTGAAAACCGATAGTGCCCGATGGAAAAATAAATAAATAAATACCTCAATCATCTTCTTCTTCTTCTTTCTTCTTCAGCGGCTGTTGCAGGCTGCTGCCGCAGCTTCTTCTTTTTCTTCTTCCATGGTGCGGCCCCCTCCTCTCTCTCTCTCTCTCTCTCTCTCTCTCTCTCTCTCTCTCAAAACAAATGGAAGGCATGGTTGTTTCAAAGCCACACACTTTAACTTCTTTTGTTTCAATACTCTGCGACGCATGCAACTAAGTGCACATGCATGCACTGTTTTGGTGCACGGAGCCCACCTTGATTTATGTGTTGTAATCCATGCCGTCCATCAGTTTTTTTCAGTTCATTTTAGGCAATGATCCCAAAATGAAACAAATCCAAATCTCAGGTGGGCCGCGCAGTAGGGATTGAATGCCCGCAGTTAAAAATTTCCTATGGCCTATTGTAATGTTTATTTGCCATCGAACATGTTGACAAGGTCACATGGACCTGGATGAAGGAAAAAAACATAATGGCAGCTCGATCCCAAAAATCTGTTGGCCCATAAAGTATTTAATTGTGGGAATTTAATCCCTATTGTGCGGTCCACCAAGATTTGGATCTGCCTCATTTTTTGGACCATGCCCTAAAATGAGTTGGCAAAAAGAATGGACGGCATGGATATACAATAAATGTTAAAGGTGGGCCCCACATTCAAGCCATCACTCACTATGGTCCACCTAAGATTTAGATGTCTGATTTTTCATACCCACCCTTAAAATGAGTTGGCAAAATAATTGAGATGGGCCCCACATTAAGGGCCTCACCCACTAGTGGTCCACCTGAGATGTGGATCTACCTTATTTTTGGACCATGTCATAAAATGACTTGGTAAAACGGATGAACAACATAGATATATAATACATACATCGAGGTGGACCGATCTACATTGCCTTAAAAAATTGTACATGAGGCATATATTAACTCAAAATTAATTAATTAAATTATGGATCGTGTTGCTAAATGGATGATTGATATTTTTTAAATTTTTCTTATCTATGTATAATTATTTGTTATTTTTTATGATATTTTTATGAAAATCTAAAAAATCTTACTATTTACGATACGATACGATTGAGACAAGAAAACAATTTACGATACGATTTACGATTTGACAACATTGTATAAGATTTTTTATTTGATTTTCTTAAAAATATAAAAAATATAAATAAATCAGAAAACTATAAAACTTGACAATAATCCTTTTGCCATCAATATGCACCAAGTAATACCATGTCAAGATAAGGATTCTTATCTTTCTTTCTTTCTTTTTTCTTTCAAGAATTTTTTCTTAAAAAACATTTAAGGATCCTTCAATAATTTACGTTCTTATTACCTTGAGTGTAGAATCACATGAATATGTAGTCTGACAAAAAAAGATATTTTGATCTCTAAACATCATTCCACAATAAATAAGTCAACATGATCACAAGTCATAAGATTCATAACCATCCATAAAAACATTCCAGATAAATCATACATCAATTTGGTGTTTCAACCAGTTAAGAAGTAAGAATAAGAAATTATATATATAACTCTACGATTTAACGTTGAAGAGAATACATATCGAATGATTCTTTGTTTTTTTTTAATGATTCTTAAAACCCCAACCAATTTAAAAACATAAAATGAAAGCCAAGTTCATATAAAAAGGGATTCGAAGGTGGGATTCAAATCGTTTTGCTTAAGATTTGACTCAAATTGTATATCATAAATTGTAGGATTTTGACAAAACATTGTTCACAGGTAGACAGACAAGTAATGATCACAAAGGTGTCACATCATAAGGCTCCTCCAAAAGTGGTGACTGTTGTATGGTTAGTAGGTAGGTAGAGGGTCTTACCCATTGACAATCTCCAAAAAAGAGGTATGATCATTCCCAATATATGCGCAATGTGTATGCGAGGCACTGAATCATTAAAACATTTGTTTATTTATTACTCCTTCACGCGTGGGGTTTGGTCTAGCCATTTCAGTTCATTCAGCATGCTATGGGTGATTGCCAAACTCAGTGGCGAGTTTGCTTCTGACATGGCATGGGGTGAGCTTCGGGGAGCAACCTAGGTCTAAGTGGAGATTAGCGTTGATGGCTGTTATATGGACAGTGTGGGGTAAAGGAACAGGAGATGTTTCAACAATATAAGCAACTCTATTTCTCATGTTATTTGGAGGGCAAAATCCTATGCAGTTGAATGGACCTCTTGCATAGCTATCTTAAAGGATTGTAATCTTCTTTATGCTTGATTGGGCTGGTTGGTTTGTGCGCCATCTCGGCACTTTTCTAATTAAATCACCTTTAAAAAAAAACAATGGGAAAGGGGTAAAACAGTCACAGCTGATAATGAGGAAGGCGGTGCCATCATGTCCAAGGATAAGAATGGTGCCAGAAGATGGACAAGGCCATTTCAGGTCAATCAAAGAAGAAGAAGAATAGCCAACAGTAGAGTTGTACACCGAGCCGAACCAAATCGAGCTGGGCCTAGCTCAGCCAATAGGCAACCCTGGCTCAAGCTCGGCTTGGCTCGTCCTTCGAGCAGAATTGGCAGGCTTGGCTTGGTTCAGTCAAGCCGAGTTGAGCTGCGATCTAGTCAAACTTCGAGCTGAGCCGAATCAAGCTTGGGTCAGCTTGACCTCGGCTCGAAAATCCTTTCAAGCTTAGAAAAACAGATCGGCTTGGTTCGAACCCAACCTTCGAATTGAGCCAAATCGAGCTGGTTCGAGCCGAGTCAAGTGAGCTAACCGAGCTAGCTTGGCTCATGTTCAGCTCTGGCCAACAGGACTAGAGCATTTTGGCTGTCCCTTGGCCTATTGTAGACAGTATACATTTATTATAGCCATCCCACGACACTTCTACTTAAGAACAGTAATCAAATCCCCCTCTGCAAAGTCCCACCATAAGTCTCAATTGGTTCCATGCCTTACCATTCTAATCAATCAGTCCATGGGTATGAACACACAACTATGGTTGTCAATGGCCAATGCTAGCAAGGACAAGGCTACAATGATGATGATTATGATGACCGAGCTAGCTTGGCTCGTGTTCAGCTCTAGCCAACAGGCTAGAGCATTTTGGCTGTCCCTTGGCCTATTGTAGACAGTATGCATTTATAGCCATCCCACGGCACGTCTAATTAAGAAGAGTAATCAAATCCCCCTCTACAAAGTCCCACCATAAGTCTCAATTGGTTCCATGTCTTACCATTCTAATCAATCAGTCCATGAGTATGAACACACAACTATGGTTGTCAATGGCCAATGCTAGCAAGGACAAGGCTATGATGATGATGATTATGATGATTAGAGATAGGGAAAGACGTGTGTACGTAAACAACACAAAATCCAAAAAATAAAAAATAAATAACAAAATAAACATGAACAGTTTGATATCATGAAGAAGTCACATGCCTGAAAAAGAATCAGTACTCTTAGCCCTCGGTTTTTAATGTCTGGAAGAATTTTGTCAAGAAGCTGCAGCTTGCCACTAGCATTCACTCCAATATCCAAGTACTCAACCTCCGCATGACCTTTTGTCAGCACAATTTGCACAGATGGGTCGACTAGGTAGGGATGGTCACAGCACTGCCAAGAAATATCATTTAAGACATCAATAAAATACCAAAAGTATCAACCAGCAAGTCTAGTATTGCTCTGCACAATATGAGAAAATTTGACAAATGACATGCAAATGAAACCAAAATAAACATGGACAGCATGTGATGAATTTCAGCTAAGATATGTTGGTGTGGATAACATTTCAAACAAATGCAAGAGGCAAATACAGTTCTATCGAAACAAGATTTAGTTAGGTTCAACCTTCCTGGTAGAAATAAGAATATCACGAAGAGCACCAACGGGATCAGTCTTTGAACATGAGCAAAGGGAAATAGAATTTGCCAGTAGAGTGGCACAATACTGTTCAAGCTGCACCATGGAGAGCCGTACAGGTACCCAATACTCAACAAACTTCGAGGAATCCGACTTCCGTTCATATAACAGATACCGGGAAAACCTATCCTTCAATGCAGCAAGTTCCCTAGTACTATCATTAGTGTCGTTCTTGAAACTATCATCACAAACCCCACTCCCCCTTGAATCCAGAAAGGCCAGCAACTTGCGGTACTCGGGTATACTGTCCTGAAAATTCTCAAAAATAAGTTAAAAAGTTAGTGAATTAAACCCCAGAGAGTCATGTATTAACCATAGGAAGAAAGAACTACCTTCATTTGACCACTGATAAGCAGCAGCCTAAAATCAGATATAAGCGTCCCGATTTTTTCAAAATGCTTTGATACTGTAGGAAGCTGACATTCATCAACTATTATCGCTTCCCATCCTAGGCAAGTCAGCGCTTCTAAGTCCTTCACAACAACATTTCAAACGCTTAACCATATGTCAGAGGTTTATCGAGTACAGAAGAGTCCTGCAAATCAATATTATACTGCAACTAAAACCACAAGATAAGGTACACATTGGGCTAGATGGATAGCCAACATAGCACTTCTATGGTTCCATGACAAACTGGCATGAATCTTTATTTTAATAGCAAAGGTTTTCAACTGGTTGATCCTTCAATCAGCTGGAACCATCATGCAGGGGCAGGGAACAACTCATTTATGAGATTAATTTTCTAAGTTCAACTATAAAACATGTTTAAACCCACAAAACTCAAAAAGAAAAAAGAAGATTAGGAGAGCTGTTACCTCAACAACAGCATCTGGAGGTGATAGAAGTACTTGAAACATTACACAGCCACCTTTTTCATAGAACTCCAGCGACCGAATGCATTTACGGACATCCTTATTCCCACTGTAAACTACAAAATTGAAAGATGGTGCTAAATGCAGCAGCTCATCTTCCCATGCAGTAATAGAAGAGGAAGTTGAGATAATGAGAAAAGGACGACACATATATGACTGTATGGATATGATGAATAGGATCACTTTCATAATTCGTTCCTGAAAACAGGAAATCCAAGAGGTAAATTGAATTTTGAACAATGAAAATACAATATGTAATAATTTGAATGTTCAAGAAATAAATAAAGGCAAGTCAAAATCCAATAGGATTCAGGCAGAAACTGGATGTATTAGAAAGTAAACAATGAGTGAATAAGAGTCAAGAGAGAGATGGAACAAGAGAATGAACAATGATTTTACAGCAAGCTTCTAAGAGTTAACTAATAATAAACACAATTCTTGTAGAGAGACCAAGAGCAACATCTCCAGAAACAAATGAAGAGAAATTTTGCTAAAACAGAACTGCTGAATAGTAATACCACTCATGCAAAGCAGGAAATGATCAAACGAAACACATGACTGACAAAATTCCATTCTGGCCTTGATGAGGTTGCATGAGGAGAGTCCAACCATATGAGGATGAAACATGAAGAAAAATATTGTAATCAGCATGATGCATTAAAAGGAAAACAATCAGCTAATGCAACACCAGGTCACGGACATGATAAAATAAAAAAGGACAACTCATGGTCAAGGAACCCCTACATACAAATCAGGCTACCTACTGAATGGGTAGCCAGCCTTCAGCCACCTGATTCACCTTCTGGTGCACATAGGAGTCCTTTAGTACAACTAAACCAACCACAGGTAAAAGGGGTTTTCCATGCCACCCAAACTTCTAAGAATAACGTTAACCTTGCAACAGAAATGATTAAATTGCAACAACTTAAGGGGCTGTTTGATTTCTATTTCACAGGGTAAATGCAGTGTAAATAGTCATCATTATTTACATTGCTATTTCCTTCTCTTATTTCAAAGTTGACAGCCGGTTGAAAGTTTGGCGCAAAACAGGGGCAGGAAAATTTTTGGAGCGTAAAAACTGTGGGGCCCACCATGATGTATAGATCAAATTCATGCCGTCCATCCATTTCGCCAGCTCGTTTTAGGGCATGAGACAAAAAATGAGGCAGATCTAAAGCTCAAGCATACCACACCAGATTAAAAAGTGGGAATTAAACTTTTACCATTACTAATTGCTCGGGGCCACAAATTTTGGATCAATCTGATTTTCTTGTTTTCCCTTTATCCATGACTATATAATCTTATGAACAGGCCAGATGACAAATAAACATTAGTGTGGGCCCTAGGAAGGCATTAACTTTTAACAGTTAAGGTCCGTTGTAATCATTGTTTCATGTGTTGTGGTCCATTTTAGTTGTAGATTTGCCTCATTTTTTAACGCATGCCTTACAATGGGATTGTGGAACCGATGGACGGCATGGATATAACATATTCATCACAGTGGACCCTATGTTTTTGTGCGTATACAAATAAATGAAATTCAATTAAAATTATTACGATATTCGAGGCAGTAATTCCTCAGAAAAACAAACTACTGTAAAAGGTAAAAATTACCTATTTACATTGCATTCACAGGTATTTCGCAAAATCAAACAGGCCCTAAAAGTTCAGCATTTTACACAAAAATAACATACAGACACTGTAATCCCCATTTGTGTATTTAATTTGCTTATTGACATTATTACACAACAGAAAAACCCAAAAAACAAAATTAATCAGAATTGGATAAATCTCATCCGTGTCCACTTTTATCTAAGAAACCAATCATCCTACTCAAGGGCTAGAGTCTAGAGCAATGCCAGCTCCATATTTTATTTTACTTTTATAATGAAAGGCCAGCTCAAATAAATAAGGATGAATTAGATAAAACATGGGTTTCATAAACCAGCCATTGGCATCTCAAACTTCAAATCTTTTGAGTACCAAAAACATTGAAAACCTTCAATCAAACTTCGATCTTTTGAGTACCAAAGACATTGAAGCCCTTCATGATATTTGCAGTCATGGTTAAACATCCCAGGCACCAATACCTTAAAACATTATATTTCTCAATTTCATGTCTTTATATGAAATGTAGACACTACACCACATCAACTGTGAGAACAACATGAGCATAAAAGAATCAGTAGGTAAAGGAAGTAACTTTGGAATAGAGATCTGTACCTGCTCATCAATGACAATGGCATTTTGGTACTTGTGCCAGTATTCACGAAGCTTATTAACAGAATGTAGATGATCATTATCCAGTCCAGCTGCAAACTCGCTTGGCAACTTTGGCAGTTTAGAAAGGGAACCTTTTCTTTCCTGCAGTACCTGCAGATTATTGAGTGTATAATCAGGAAGTGAAGAGATGCATTAGAATGCTCAAGAGGATAAGAGTTGAGCATATTCTCAACTGTGTTTGAAAGCATAACCAATGTAATTCATTGAACTGAACAAGCCTCTATCCACCAATTATTTATGCAGGAGTCAGTATATTAATCATCTTGCTAATAACAGAAATGGTCAGAAAGGCCACCACCAACAGGGATATTAATCCTCTTGTTAACAAATAAAAATGGTCAGAAAGGGTGTGTTTCTTTCGCCCAATTGAAGCACTTCTACTTCTGGAGATAGTAGCAGTTCCTTTGCTGTTTGTTTGAAGCATTACAACAAGGAGATAGTAGCAGTTCATTAGCTGTTTGTTTGAAACATTACAAGGAGGAGGTTTCTTTTCAAACTGACAATTTGACCCTTTTTTACACTTTCTTTGGTAAGCACTTCTACCCCACACCCATTATATCAAAGTGATGCTATATAGTGGCACTGGGAATCAAAGGTGGCGTGAACAAGAGCGTCCATATCCACGATCAAGCATTCTATAAGATCAAGACGATTCTTAAGAGAAATGGGGAATTGGAGGTGGGCTCCACTTGATGGATGGTCCAAATTCATGATTTGACCTATTCGCCAAAAATTATCCAGACAGTCCTTTTTGTTGGCTATTGTTTAAATGCTTAGATCATCACATCAAAGTGGTTCTTGAGAGGAACGCGAAATTAACGGTGGGGCTAGTGAGATGGACAGTACAGATTCACAACCAAATGTTTTTTTGTCATAAACAAACAATGCAAGGAAAGAATAGAATTAGAACGAGATGTTTATAGGGTGACTGTAGTTGAAATGGTGATGTTGAGGTGGATGAGTGGCAAGAAGAGGAAGGATAGAACTAGAAATGAATGCATTCGAGGTAACCAACGGATAGCTGATAGGTAATAAGATGAGGGTAAGTAGACTTAGATGGTTTGCCCATGTGCAATAGAGACCAAGAATTGTGCCAGTTAGGACTTAGGAGTGAGTTGATTCAAATTGAAGGCTTTAAAAGGGCAAAGGAAAGGCCCAAAAGGACATGGTGGGAGGTAGTAAGAAACGATTTGATGACTTGTTCTTTAATTGAGGATATGGTCCTTGATTGAGTGGAATGGTGGTGCAGGATTCGTGAAGCCAATCCCAAGTAGTTAGAATAAGGCTTAGATGATGACGATGATCTACACCATCCATTTCATTTTCAATCATCAAATGGCAAGAATCACGAAATCAAACTGGTTCAACAAAGGCATTGGGCGTTAGAGGTACGGCCCATAATTTGGGCAATTTAGATCCATGACCCGGCATTCGTAAATGATCTAGACCATCCATTTACTTGACATTGACCGCACATCTAGGATCATTGTATTTAAGTGATCCTTGAGAAGAATGAGAAACTTGAGGTAAGGACCAAGGTATTCAACAACAGTAATGGTGGCCGTAACGGCCAGCCTTATGGTTGTTACAATACGAGTAGTAACAACTGTTACGACCAGTGTTCGCATTGTCGGTATCGTTACAAGTCTCGCTGGCCGGAGATAAAGATATAATATCGTTATCGTCGATAATATCGCCGATAACCGGAAATTCGGGGGAAAATGGGAAAACATGAGGAAAATGGTGGAATTTTTCAGTGAAACTCCAAGAAATGCCTAAACACACACATTTACATATTCATGAATAAAAAAATTACAAAAAGAATGCATTCAATAATAAGTTTCATTTAATGGGGCCCAAAAAGCATGCATTCGGTGAGAATTCATGCCAATAGTAACTAAAATGAGTTTTATATAATACAAATACAGCCACCGTACAATCATTAAGTCATGTAAAATTAAATGAAAGCTCATTTTAAAGCATGATCCAAAAAAACAAAAGAGATCCAAATCTCAAATGGACCATAGAACATGAAACAGTGGTAATTAACCATTAAAAACTCATTGTAGGCCACAAACCCTTTAGATCAGGATGATATTTGTGTGGTCTCTTCATCTAGGTCTGTGTGACCTTATCAATAGTTGGATGGCAAATAAACATTCGAATGGACCGTGAGAGGAAAGAGTGGGGACTCAATGAGATTTAGAGCCCCCTCATTTTTGGTCCACTTGGGATTTGGATCCACCTCATTTTTGGCATCGTGTCCTAAATAAGCTTGCAAAACGGATGGATCTTTATGAGAAATCCACTAGGACCTAGTTGGAGACAGACGATCTTGTTAGAAGCTTTATGGGGCCCACTGTGATCCTTATGAGAAATCCACCCCGTCCCCGTTCATCTGTTACACCATATCATTTAAGTACATGTGCCCAAAAATGAGATAGATCCAAATCTCAAGTGAACCACATCAATGGAAACAGTAGTGATTAAATCTCACCATTAAAAACTTCTAAGGGGCCACGAAAGTTTTCAATCAAGCTGATAATTGTGTTTTCGCTTCATCCAGTTCTGTGACTAAATCAAGAGGTTAGATGAAAAAAAAAAAAAAAAACATTACAACAGGCCCTAGGAAGTTTTTAATGGGCCATGGAAGTTTTTAACGGTGGGCGTTTAATCACCACTGTTTCCTTTGGCATGGTCCACCGGGGATGCATGTCTGCCTCATTTTTGGGCTTAGGCCCTAAAATTATCTGGCAAAATAAATAGAAGGTGATGATAAAGCACAGTACATCATGATGGGCCCACATAGCCACTAACAGCAACAAGTGGCATGCCCGCAACTTCGTAGGAAAGTGGATTGTGTACTGAGTAAGGACGTTTATGGAATTGAGTAAACTCTCTTAGGTCCACTGTAAATGTATTTGGTTTATCCACACCGTCCATCTGTTTTTCCAACTCATTTTAGGTGTTAAACATAAAATGTAAGCATATTCAAAGCTCAAGTAGACCACACTACAGGAAATAATGAGAATAATGATTTCCACCGTTGAAACCTTCCTAGGGCCCACAGTGATGTTTATTTGTCATCCGATCTGTTCATAAGATCGAAAAGATATGGATGAAGACAAAACACAAATATCACGTGTATCTAAAACTTCTGTGGCCCCTAAGAATTTTTCAACAGTAGACGTTCAATTCAAACTATTTTCTGTGGTGTGGTCCACTTGAGCTTTGGATATGCTTAATATTTGGCATCAAGCCCTAAAATTATTTAGTAAAATGGATGGACGGAGTGGATAAATACATAAATCACGGTGGGCCCCACAGTGTTTACTCAGTACGCTTAGCGTGCTGAGTTACTCCGTCCGCAATCCACTTCCGTTCTATTCTTCGGACGTGGATTAGCTACTGTAGCGTATCTCGCTACTCAAGTGATGTCACCAAGTTGTGTGGGTCCCACCATGATGTATGTGTTGCATACACACTGTCCATCCATTTGGAGAAATCATTTTAAGGCATAAGCCAAAGAATGAGGTAGATCCAAAGCTCAAGTGGACTCCACCAGACAAAACAATGGTGATTGAAAGCCTACCATTAAAATTTTCTTAAGGGCTACAGAAATTTTCGATCAAGCTGATATTTGTTTTTCCCCTTCATCCACGTCTGTGTTAACTTATGAACAGGTTAGATCTCAAATAAACATCATGGTGGGCCCCAGGAAGGTTTCAATGGTGGGTGTCACTGTCCCCACTGTTTTCTGTGGTGGGGTCCACTTGAGATTTGGATTTACCTCATTCTTTGGGTCATACCATAAAATGATCTCTCCAAATGGATGGACGGTGTGGATACAACACATACATCATGGTGGGGCCCTTTGAACTTGCTGACGTCACTTCAGTAGCTGATCCGCGTCGCCGAAAATCAAACACGCCCTTATAAAGGGCATCTTCATCTTCCAGAGGGTTTTTCGCCGAAATGGGGGGTTTTTGACAGAGGGTTTCAAAACCCTAAATCGCACCCAAATCGAGTAGAACAAATCCATGAATCTCGCGACGTTCATCTTCCTACCGAAAAAAAAGGAAATTTTTGAGGTTTCCGGTGCCCGATGCCCATGGGATTGTGATGTTCCGTGTTTCAATCAACCAACAGGTACGAAAATCTCGCTCTTGAAGTTTTTTTTCTCTCTTTTCCCAATTTTTGTGCCTACAGCCCAAAATGTCGATGATATCGGAAATATCGCCGATATTTCGCCGATTTCTGGTAGAGAAACGAATAATTGTGGTTTCAGTGTCGCCGCACCAGTGACACCGATATTATCGGCGATAATATCGACAATTCGTCGACAATGCAAACACTGGTTACGACTATCAATTTTTTTTCAAAGGAAGAAAAAGTATTGGACCATTATGGGCCTGTAACACAGCTGGGTATCGGCACGTTACAAGCCATTTTTTTCCAGAATGATCGTCACAGCTCTGTATCACATAATAAGCTCTCGTCGTTAACATTACATAACTGTTTTTCTAATACCATTCTACAGACAACAAGATGGACGATTTAGATCCAAGATTAAAAGGCTTCCTGTCCATTTTGTTGGCCATTAATTGAATGGATGAGATCATCAAATCGAAGTGATTCTTGAGAGGAATGAGAAATCATAGGCGAAGCCCACATGATGCACAATCCAAATCCTTAAGCAATTTCTTGTCGTAAATGATTTAAAGCATTCCTTTTGTTTGCCCACTGATCAGATTGCAAGGGTCATTTCATCAAACTAATTCATGAGGAATGAGGAATTAGAGTTGGGGACAACAATATGGTTTAATACCATTGTAGGGACCACAAGATGGATAGTCCAAATCCGTGATTAAAAGGTTTCCTGTCCATTTTGTTGGCCATTGATCAAATGGATAAGTTCATCAACCACAAGAATGAGGGGAGGGAGTCTTGACCACGAGAAAACTTCGGAGAGAAATCCCAGCGGAGCCCCATATAGAAGATCTTGAGGCGAGAGTGGAAGGTTCTTAAGAGGAAGCAGGCATTGGAAAGGGTCTTCATCGTCGAGAAAGAAGTCCGTCGTCATGAGAGAAGTCCATCACTCCAAAGTAGATACCTCTCAATGAGAAAGATGCCGGGAAAGGGAAGTGGGTCTCGTCTGGTAAGAGGTAGAAAAGAAAAAAGAAAGATAGACCATTGAGAGGTCCAGGGTGTGTGTGGGTGGGTGGGGGGGTTGTGATTCTCTTCAAGAACTCTGCATCTAGGGTCCAAGGCTCGTCTACCATTTGGGGCTTCACTTTTGTTTCCATGAGTTGTCCGAAGGAGCTAGCTAAGACAATAGAGGGGCTGAACGGCAGAAGCTAGGGCAAATGAAAGGTTCATGTGCAAAATGCGCACTTCGGCCCGGAAGCAATTAACCTCAAGGTGAGGAAGAAGGGTGGGAGAAAGGTTCTGGAACAGTGGGAACCAAAAAGGAAAGACTATGACACAGGTCTCAAACCTACCGAAAGGTAGGGAAGGGCGCACTAGTGGAGGAGTGAAGTCCTATAGGGAGGTTGTAGTGGTGGACCCCCCCTATCGTCCAGCAGAGTGCACCTCAAGCTATCATCGACGAGGGTTATCCCGCTCCCTCCTTGGATGGAAGTAGATGGGTGTGGAAGGTGTCGTCGGTTGGCCTGGCAGTAAAGGACACCCCAGGTGGTTGATAATGCCTTAAAAGCCCTCTAATGGAGCCTCGTCGCCTCTCTAGAGAAAGGCTCTTCTACTAACAACCTAGGGAAGTGGTTCAACAAGAGTTGCAATCTGAGAGAAGATGAAAGCATCTTAAGGCCTCTCAAGAGCCAAAGATCTGGATTTACCTACGGTTTGCAAAGAATGTGGGTAGGATAATCCTCGCCATCCATGTCTTCAGAGGTGGGTCGTTCACCTCCATCTCCAAGTGGGCTGATAAGTTTAAGTTCAAGAAAGCTGATGTCTAGGTCCTAATGTGGGATCTGCTATTGGAGTTGTGGTTTGAGGGCCTGTTGGTGGTGGTCAACTCTTCTCTTGGAGAAGTTGTTGCAATTAATCCAGCTATCACCTGATGAGAGGAGCTTAGGGCTACCAAGCTCTATGTAATGTTGAAGAACTCAAAAACATGCAAGATCGGATTCCTGTGGAGATTGGACATGTTCGAGTCTCTATGTGTGTCACCCGAGAAGGGGAGGAGACCACCTGGCAATGAAGGTGGGAGTTGTTGGGATAGGCGTTGTGTCTGACTCGTCTGCAAGTAACAAAAGAGTGGTCAAGGGGAGTAAATGTGCACCCTTTCGGTGCTTGCGTGGTGTACTAGTAGCTGGCTCAGTTATGCGTGCGATGGAGATAGTGCAATAGGTGTTAGGTGGCGTCAAGACCCCGGACTTAATATCACGTGGCCTGGCCCCTTCAAGCTCAAGTGGTGGAGCAGCTGGCTAAGAGAAAGGTTGCCACAATCCCCAACATTGATGGTGTCATGATGGCCTTCACTCTTGTCAGTGCCCTCGGTCGGCAAGGAGAATGCGTGGACGGCTGAGGTCATCTCGTAGATCAATCCTGGTGGAGATGTGATGGCAACACATCCCTAGAGAAGTTAGTGACAGCTACGTGATGATGGAGAATGTGGTGGTGACACGGGTCCCTAGAGAAGTCAGTGATAGCATCATGGTTGTAGTGATTGGTGAGACTGCACCCTCAAGGCATGGATGTCAAAACTCTTGATGTCTCCTCAGTACCTTCATTAGGTAGCACAGGGCAGGAGGAGAGGGAGAGGGAGAGGTGTAACGTAGACGTTGTCAATTTGGAATGAGATGGCACTCAACAGAAGAGCAACATGATGTTGTGCCATACGGAGCCTACTCCGGAGCTGCTCCTACCGATGTACGGCTACCTCAGACTTCAAAGGAGTTAGGTGGGGTCGTGGCTTTTGACACTCCGACAGGTGGCCCCTCGATCATCTTTACATAGGAGCTCTCTCATGTACCATTTTGCTCGCATTTGAGGGAGGTAATGGGACTCGCTCGTGTGGGAGAGTCGATTGATCCTAACATGTGCAAATCCCCTCATTTTCCCCCCAAGTCCTCTGAAGACTTGCATGCACCCTTCTAGTTACTCTCTTCCTCTGCTTATCTCGAGTGACCTCTATTTGGAAGTTGGGTTGAAGGTTCATGGCATGGGCAATAGCATGGCGAGAATTCTTAGCCTTGATTGAGGTTCCCCAGCTGAAGTCTCTACCAAGTTTAGTTGTTAAGGAGTTGTGCCTTCGGATGCTCTTAAGTTTGAGCAAAAGATATCTCGAATGCTCAGAATGTATCCCCTTTGCAAATCGTTGTTTGCGACGTCATGATCGAAGATTCCCCTAGCAAGCTCCGTCTTCGCATGTCCTCAACCAAATGTGAGGGAGATTTGCCAATGTCCTCAACCACATCTTGAGTAGCTTTTGTGGTTTCTCTGACTGAGTCTAAAGGCACAAGCTGGAAGATTTGCTAATGGCGGAGTCCAAATTACATGGTCCAATGGCTAGGTGAGGGCCACCATGTCAAGGTTAGATCAATTCATGGTCTCTCCTGTGCGGCCAAAGAGGTTTCGTCTAGTGCTTCAAAGAGGGCCTCCCTAGACCTGTCTCTAACCATTACCCAATGCTCCTACAGGTAGATGAAGATTAATGGCTTCGAGTTAGCCTGACTCGAGCTGGATGGCTTTCATGACCTTGTTTTGGGACGGTGGTCCTCCTTCAAAGTAGAAGACTTCGCTAGATTCAAGCTCTTCTAGAAGTTAAAGACGCTTAAATTTAAGCTAAAGACATGAAAGAAATAGGTGCTCAGTCTACGGGAGTAGGAAATGGATAACAACCAATGCAATATCCAAGAGTTGGATGTTAAAGAAAATGGAGGGGAACTCCTAGATGCAGAAAGAGCTTCAATGGAGAATCCAATCACTAACTATAAAAACAGGCTAAAAGAGGAGATCAAGTGACATCAACAGTCGAGGGATAGTTGGCTCAAGGAGTGGGATAAGAACATCAAGTTCTTCCACATGATTGCCAGTGCTTGAGCTAGAAATAACAAGATCCCATCCCTGTTGGTGGATGGAAGGAGCCTTGCAAATAAAACCCAAATCTGAGATACCGTTGTCAACTTTTACTTGGATCTCCTCTCGTAAGAGAAGTGGAGGTGACTGAGTTTCGACAACTTGTTGTTCGATAGAATCTCGAAGGAGGAAGCGATTGACCTTGATAAGCTGGTTATGGAAGCGAAAGTCAAGGCAACGGTGAAGGTGCATAAAGCTCCGAAGCCGGATGGGTACCCCTTAACCTTCTTCCAAGTCTTATGGGAGATGGTTAAGGCTGATTTGTTGAGTTCCACTAGTGATTTCTTTTATTTTGGCCTATTACCATTGGAGATGGGGCATTCATTCATGGCCATTATTCCGAAACTAAGGGAGCTGAGAGCCTGAAAGACTTCAAACCCATCAGCCTCATCGATAGCCCCTATAAAATCATTGCCAAGATCCTAGATCAAAGGTTATGATCCATCCTCCTGAAGGTCATCCCCACAAAGTGCTTTCATTTTCGGCAAGCAGATTTTGGATGGTGCACTGGTGGCTCATGAGTGCATCAACTTGTGCCCCTGCGTAAGCTGTAGATGTATTATCTGCAAGCTAGATTTGGAAAAAGCCTATGACTACGTCAACTAGAAGTTTCTTAATTATATGTTGTGTTGGTTGGGAAGTGAGACTCGATGAAGGAAGTGAATCCAGGCATGAGTTTGGGCAACAAAATTCTCCATTCTGATCAACGACTTCCCATTCAGCTTTTTCCAAGCCTCAAAGGGTCTCCGATAAGGAGACCCCCTTTCTCCCTTCCTATTCGTGGTTGTCTCAAAGGCGATGAGCAAAATGTTAAAAAAGGGGGCCAGATCGTAGTTCTCTTTGAAAGATTCAAAGTGGAAAATATCAACTTCAAGATTTCCTAACGTCAATTCGCAAATGACAATCATCTTCTGCAGAGCTGTTGAGTTCGTGGTAGAAAACTTGCGTAAAATCATGAGGTGCTCCGAGGCAATCTCAGGGCTAAAAGTCTATCTCTAACAAAATTATCAGGATTCACCCATCCAAGGTGGAAGGTTCTAGGTTGGTTGAAGTCTTCAGTTGTCGAGCTAGTTCCTTGCCCTCTCCATATTTTTGATCTCCCTCTCTATGTTGGCAATCGCCTAAGCATCTGCGCCCTGCAAGACTCGATTGCCGGTAGAATATAGAGGAAGCTCTCATCTTGTAAAAGCAGTCATCTGTCCTTAGGAGTCAGAATTACACTCATCAAAATTGCAGTCTCAAATATGCCCTATATTTCATCATGTCCTTGTTCAAGTGTCTGTCGTAGGCTCTAGCCAAGATTGAAAGGCTAAGGGATTTCCTTTGGCAAGGCATTGCAACCGGATGTAAGTTCCCTCTGCTAGACCGGAAGGAAGTATGCAGACCATACGAGGAAGGTTGTGTAGGTATTAGGCAATTGGAGGATGCCAACTCAACTTTGTTAAACAAGTGGGTTTAAAGATTCGGGATTGAAGAGGACAGTCTTTGGAGCTCCATCATTGCATGTAAATATGACATTTCTACCATGGGTTGGTGGACCAAAGCCTCTTCCCTCTATAGAGCATCTCACCTTTGGAAGGTGGTTGCCTAGTCGGCGAGCAAAGTCTTTGAAGTGATCAGCTTTTCTATCGAAGATTAGGTGGAGATTCAACTCTAGGCCAATATATTGATTGGGTCGACCTCGCTTAGATCAAGTTCCCTAGCCTTGTCGCCCTCTCTTCTTCTCCGTATTTACTGATTACCCAATGCTTCTAAGAGCCTAGGGATCGCGGCGTTTGGCCCCCTCCTCCCTTTAGGCACAACCTCAAAATGACGCTGAGGTGGTTGAATCGTTGAGCCTCTTATACCGCCTCCAAGGAATTCACTCATACAGGTGTGAAGGACTCGCCAGTTTAAGTTGGGAAACAAATCCATAAAGTTTTCTATGAAATCCTTCTTCTCTCGAGTGAAGTCTGGTGTAAGGTGCACTCACATGGGCCTAATCTGGTCCTATGAAGCCCCACCCAAGGTAGTGGCCTTCGGTTGGCTCATCGGTAGGAACAAGGTGCTCACCATTAATAACCTATACAAGAAGGCCATGGTGCTTTCTAATGTTTGTCTCTTGTGCATGAATGATGTGGCGTTGGTCGATCATATCTTCATACACTACTCCTTTGCATGGGGTGTGTGGATCAACATTTTGGAGCCTATTTTGTGGGTGATGCCGGGCCAGTGAAAGGGTTGTTCCTTGCTTGGCACAAAGTTGAACTCGAAAGGAAAGGGAAGTCGAGATGGCAACTGGCCTTACTTGCTGACATGTGGTCCGTTTGGGGAGAGAGGAACAATCGTAGTTTCAAGAATCATTATAGGCCCATTTTGGTTGTTAGTAGTAGGGCTTTAATGCATATCAGGACGTGGGCTCCGTAATTTTTGGGGGTCTTCCTTTCGCGTTGCTGCTTGTCACTTGTATTCTTTCAGCCTTTGAGCTTTTCCTTAATAACGTTCATTATTTACGTCACAAAAAGGAAAAAGGGATAAGCTCGTCAAATCGAAATGATTTTTTTAAAGGAACAAAAAATCATATGCGAAGCCCAGATATGCGCAGTCCAGATCCATAAGCAATTTCTTGTCATAAATGATTTGAATCACCATTTTGTAGGGCCATTGAACAAATTGCTAGGGTCATTTCATCAAACTGGTTAATGGGAATGCGGAATTAGAGATGGGAACAACAATATGGATGGTCCAAATCCATTTTTTGAGATGTTATCATGAATGATCTAGACCCTCCATTGTGTTGGTCATTGATCAGATGGTTATGAATGATCTAGACCCTCCATTGTGTTGGTCATTGATCGGATGGTTATGATCATCATATCAAAGTGATTCTTGAGGGGAAAGGAATCAGAGGTGGGACCCGTTGGAAGGTCGATGTCCATAACTGGCATGTTGATTATGTTGACCGTTAATCAAATGGTTAGGACATCTTTTTCTTTTTTTTTTTCAAGAGTCAAATGGTTAGGACATCTGATTAGTGATTATTGAAAGTCATAAGCAATAGATGACATGTCGTTTGAGATGCATGGTCCTACTAGATAATTTGTCATTTTTATCACAATTAATTTGAACCAAGCCTATAGTTTTACAATGGGACCATTCAT
Source organism: Liriodendron chinense (assembly GCA_003013855.2). NCBI lineage: Eukaryota > Viridiplantae > Streptophyta > Magnoliopsida > Magnoliales > Magnoliaceae > Liriodendron > Liriodendron chinense. The sequence continues at coordinate 6,497,184 of ML058332.1, forward strand.
GAAGTAGTGTACGACATGACACAGGCAGTTAAGTTTATGAAAATTTTCATGAACTCAAGTTCCCTTATGAGGACTTTGTGGAAACTTTACATTGACAATTATGGCATACCACAAGCAGAAGCTGATTGCATACTTCCCCCGCCTGGACGATAATACGTCCAAGCAGGGCTCTGTGGAGCCCAACCGTGATGTATGGGTTTTATCCACTCTTTCTATCCATTTTTCCATATAAATTTAGAGTATGAACCTAAAAACAAGGCAGATCCAAGGCTTAAGTGGACAACATAAAAGGGATTAAACTCCCACCATTAAAACTTCTTAGGAACCACAAAGGCTTTGGATCAAGCTGATATTTGTTTTTTCCCCTTCATCGAAGTCTGTATGGCCTTATGAACAGGTTGGATAGAAAATAAACATCACCGTGGCCCCAAGGAAGGTCTCAAAGGTGGGTGTCATTATCACTGTTGTTTCGTGTAGTGTGGTCCACTTGAGCTTCGGATCTGCCTAATTTTTAGGCTCATTCCCTAAAACGATCTTGGAAAAATGGATGGATGGCGTGGATAAAACCCATACATCATGGTGGCCTCATAGAGTCCCTTCCTAAACAGATTATCGTCCAGGTGGGGGCAAGACACAATCTTCTTCCACCACAAGCTGTTAACTGCAGCTCCTGCAGAAAACCCTTGATTAAAAGGAAAAAACCAAAGCCTATCTTGTTTGTAGGTAGAGTACAGTGTGCACACAATATATTGCTATGATCTGATGACGATTAGAAGATATGCTAATAGATCAGGACCTGATGGTGGACGTAGCCAAAGTTCTGTAAATGGACTGTATAAGTTCATGCATGAGGGTTCCAGTTGGCTTAGATGACAGAATGTAGGAAACAATTTCCTTATTATGGACTTTCTTTGTATAGCAATAGTATGACTCAAGCGCAGTGTGGACACAACTGCGCAAGAAAGCATCTCTTGATATTTTTGTTTAATAAGCACCCAGCAAGGGAAAGTAGTGTGCATGGACTACTGGTAGTGTTCTATGGTGCCACTCTGTTTTTGGAATTCCCAGTGATCCATGTGTAAAGTCTGTGGGACTTATCATGAATTACTATACATCCAAGATGTTGAGCACGTCAGAATTAACACTCCACCAGAGCCCAAATAATGATTCAAAGGTGCCCTCCTGTGAAACTTGGGATGCATTTGGTGCATCAAGAGTCATTCCAGTGGGACCTTAGTTGCACCATCCTCCTAACCAGGTGATGTCCTGCTCCTGCTTTCTACCTACTTATGACAGGAAATATTTGAAACAGACACTTCCCCAGTCCCACACCCGAATTTGTTTTTACTTCATTCACACTTTGTTCAACAAAAGGTGGGACCGGAGCACAGCACAGAGGTGCAACAAGGGAGGAGCAGTAGGTCTGACACTCTGGAAAAAGCTTCTAAATTAGAGAAAGGAAAGGTAACTCACTCAATTAGACTGTCAAAGCTGATAATATCCAACAGTCTAGGAGATAGACTCAAAAAGAGGCACAAGGGTGCCTGACACATCGGATGCATGAAAGAATCAATAAGAAAGTGCATTCCCTGAAAATTGGGTGCTGGTGTTGAGACTTTGGTGAGTAACCACTTGGTAGGACTTGAACAAAAGTGTTTGGGAATGCTAGGGTGCATGCCTGAGATGGGGGTTAGGACCTAGAAAGAGAGGGTTGGCTGATACTCCATGAGAATATGAAAAAGACTTGGACAGGAGCGCAAGGTGCTTGGGTCAAAGAGTGGCTTGGAATGCTTCTCAGCAAGTCTAGGGTTAGACCCAGGAGCAAAGAGTGCAGGGATTTTCACAATGTTATGACCGAGATTTTTTTATTTATTTATGATGACAGGGTGTCCCCGCCCCTTTTAAGGCGAGCCTATTCCCTGCAGATGCATGCTATCACCCGCCAACCACATGCATTGGGCAATCCACAGGGAGAGGAATCAAACTCCTGTCTATGGGGAGCAAATCCACAACCAAAGCCATTCGCCTAAACCCGTGACTATAGTTTGGAAGGCACAAAGGTGCCTATCAGGATGGAAAATTGGGTGCAGAGTTGCACCCATCAGAGGTCCAGAGATGAACTCTGCAAGGAGGTGCCTGTTGCGCCTCTGCAAGGCATACACTTCCCTGCATGAAAGGAACCAGCAGTGGTTCTCTTTAAGTCAGGAAGGAACCCTAGGATAGAATCCAAGGGCATCCCCTTGCAGCCAAAACAGGACTTCCCATTATCCCATGGCGAGGATGATCAAGACTATGGTCTATCGATAAAAAAAAAATAAAGAGTTTGGATCTATAAATCAAAATCACAAAAAAAAAAAAAAAAAAAAAAAAAAAGAAACACCATCAAGACTGGATCAAAAGGGATCCCCTTTACCACTTGCAAGGGAAAATAGTTGCAAAGAAACAACTATCACAGGGATTAAACTTGCTGCCGAACTCTCTTGAGCGCAAGAAGGAGAAAAAGAATAAGTAAGACTAGGGTCATTAAGGAGCTCCCTCTGTGAAAGGGGGTATAAAAGCGCCATAGACAAGGTTTATACTTGTAAAGAAGTGTGACTCCTGATCTCTAAAGGGAAAAGAAGAAGAAAACGAGGGTCCTCTAGGAAGAAGCTATTCTTCATTGCAGAGAGAAACCTCAGGTAGATCTTTCTAAGGCAGGGGAGATGGATCCCTTTAAAGGAATCCCTCACAGGGTTTTTATATAGAGCTTCCTGGATGTTTAAGTCCTAAAAAGGAAATAGTTTGCAGGTGGCAATTTCCTGTTGGCTCTAGCCACTGGGTCAGACCATAGGGCTGCAGTTGCAGGTCCTAGTTAGCCCATGCCAATCGAGGGGAGGAATGTCCTCAAGCCAGAGGATTTCCTTTTTAATAGCAGCATTTCTATAAGGTTTTAGAAGGTCAGACCTTATAAAAGCGACCCAACCCATGTGGCAGGCTGCCACTAGGTCAAGGTTAGGCTCAAGCCTCAACAGTCTCACATGACAGTCGCTGGATCGATCGCCTATTATTCTTTCATTTATGAAGTAAGGGATTTCAGTTTTTATACATGCACAGAAAGCCTATTGACATGGAAGGCACCCATGGATCCTAACTAGACTGAGGCTCCTACCAGCCTACCTTCTGAAGAGGCATAAGGTGATAAGCCCTTCTGTCATTTGTTGTGCGGTGAAAGGAAACAGACTCAAGCATCTGTAAGTAACAGAGCATGCTATGAAGGGCATGTGGAAGCTGTTGAGGCCAAGCTGCGAGATGGGAAAGGTCGTACTTCACAAGATGAGAAGGAAAAGAAGAAGGAGAACGAGAAATTCAGGTATAGGAGTGTACGGAAAACGGCAGAATGGCTTGGTTTTTTGCTTCTTGTTGTATAGCTTTTGCACTTTTCGCTCTCTGTTTATAAAATTCTTTGTTAACTCTCTCAAAAAAAAGGTTGTGACTTCAAAAAAGTACTGGGTTATATTTTCCATTAGGCATGCATTAAAACACACCTGATCTGCTCTAGAAGGACTGGATGCTTTCCTTGCCTTTTCACGACGACTTTCATAATCTCTCATAAGCATCTTAGCTTCCGGAGAGCTTAAAAATGATGCGTTCTCTAACTCCCATGTGGCATGCTCGTAACCAAGACCTTTCCATTTCACGAACCACTCATAAAAGCAACTTGAAACATCACAAGAACGCCCATCAAAGTATTCATCCACCTGCTTTGGGGTCATTACTAATCGTTTCTGCACAAGACGCTGTGGAATAGTCCAGTCTGTTTTCCATCTTACAACCTGAAAAGGAACTTGAAATCGCAAGAACCATTAATATGACAAACACTACTTGATGGGAAGCAAAGGAATCAAAAGCATGATAAATATACTTCTTTCCATAACAATTCATTTGAAAGTGAAAATTTTAACACCATAATCTGTCTGATGCAACTCTATATCAATTATCAAGAGGTATGTGACCTGATCTTTTTGGTGCCTTTTATTGTATTTGCTAATAAGCTGAGGAGCCTCATGCAGAAGTTGGCTTTCTGGGATCCAGCGGTTATGCACGTGAGCAAGGCCTTTGTACTTGACAAAATATTGTTTCTCCTTCTGCATTCCTAACATCATATTATCAACATCATTAGCAAAACCACCCCGAGCATCAATATCTTGTCAATTTACTATTTGAGAGCAACTACCGACAGCAACATTAATTAACAGATGATAATCGGCAATAGGGAGGCCTCCCTGTTGAGGAGTACCGTTGCCTGACAAATACAAGAAGATGAGAATGGATGGAACATCAAAATTGCTGGTGGTAGACAGGGGTCCACAATTTGGAAAGCTATCTCTTCGGTGTACAGAGTTTTCTGAAGCACTCTAGCTTCAGGGTCAGAGTTGGGATAATGTCAGATCTTGGAAGATTAGTGGTGCACAGAGGTTCAGGTATGTATCCGCGTGTATCCTTTTCAAACCCCTGTATGCTATTGCTCTAGAAAAAGGAGGGGATGGAGGCTCAAGCCACTCATCATTTGCAGTGGTTGGTTTGGAAGGTGTTCTGGGTGCCCCTTTTTAGGCTTAACCACTCATGCAAGCCGACCAAGGTGTGCCGTCTTGGTTTTGGTGGGCGTAACAGTACCCACCGAAACCGAAACACGTAATGGCCATAATAGGGGCATAATGGACAATTTCTTTTAAGAAAAGAAAAACTCCGAAAAAATGTCAAAAAAAATTCAGAATATTGAGATTTGTAAGGATTCCAAATATGTATTCTTTGGTAGTTTTTAACATGTTTATGATAGTGTAACAGTCCACTCTTTGGTATAAATGTTGTCTTGGACTGTCTGTTGATTTTATTAACCTGACACTCATCCTGCTAATGCACATCTCCAAGCATTTGACATCATTCTCCCCAATTAAGTTTAAGAAAAAGTTAAAATTAAATTCGAATAAATATTGCTGCCAATATAAGGGACCACTCGAATGCCCCCAAATTCATGCAAATTATGCACTCAGCCCACTAATGGATATGCCTAAGCATTTTACATCATTCTCTCTAAGAAAATTTTAAGAAAAAATTTAAAATTAAATTTGAATAAATAGTGTTGCCATTTTGGAGGACCATTGGAATTGCCCCCAATTGTCCTGAAAGTCATGCAATCTATGGCACTATCTCACTAAAACAGTGGGCCCCAAATTATGCTTATTTCACCATCCAACTATCAGATCGATGGACATTTACCAGACAGTGAAGAATTAAAAATATCCATTTGTCTTATTTCAATAAACAAGTAGTCTGCAAATCAATGGTTAGGATCATTCAAACAATTTGATTTGGGGATTGTGGCTTAGCAATAATGGGCTGCACATTTTAATGGGTTTAATTTGATTTAATATATGCCACGTGTCATGTACAAATTTCTAAGTGCAAGTGTATCAAGCTTCATAAACCACTAGAGCATCAGATAAAGAAAAATGAGAATGTTCTCAAGTCAAATCGGTTGGAACACAAGCTACGGTCCACCTAGCAATATAAATTCCAACTGTTTAAGTGCACGTGAAATCCAACATTCCCAATACATTGGCCCCAAAATGAGGGTCACCTAGTGCAAAAATCAACCATATCTACTCAACGAGTGGGCCACACCATAGACAAAAATTTCTAACCATTGATAAAAAGCAAAAAATACAACTACGGTCTGCTCGATGGCTGAGTTTTGCATCCTCATTGTAGGGGCAACTAATTGGATGGATTAGATTTCTCACACAAAACATTACGGTGAGCCTTAGCAAGGTTTTAATGGTGGAGGTTCAAATAGAACTCTTTCTTAAAGTATGGTCCACGTGAGATTTGGATCTAATTTATTTTCAAACAATTCCATATAATGGTCTGAAAAAACATATAGACGGAATGGATATACATTACATACATCAATGTGGCCCCCACCGTAAGGACTGCACCGTATTGGGTACAATCGAGTCGCACCAAACCACTCTTTAATTACGGCAGAGGGTGAGAGAGTTCTTCGAAACTCTCCTCGTCTTCTCCTCGAATCCCGTTAAAATCCCAAAAATCTCTCCCTAATATCATCTTTTTTTTCAAAACCCAACCCAAATCCCCATAAACCTCGGCGGAAATCTTGTTTCTTGTCAAAGCAATTCTCTTCGAAGAAAAAAAGAGGTTCTAGGTTTTCTTTCATCATGTAGGGCTGTCGATCGTGATTGGCCCACCAAATCCAGGCAGATCTTGAGTAACAAGGCAAGATATATATATATATATATATATATATATATATATATATATATATATATTCCGAATCTCTGGAATGATAGAGAGGATTGTTGCCTGATGTCACCGAAGATATTGACAGATATCGACCGACTATCTGGATCATAAACAAAGAAAAGCGCACGATATTGTGCGATATATCGCCGATATCAATGATAAATTGCGATATCGACGATATATCACACGATATCAAGGATTTTTTTATTTTTTGGATACTCCTGGGCAATTTCGTATCGCTGGACCACGATACTGATAATATCGGCCGATAGTATCGATATTGCAAACACTGATCCCCACTAAGGTCATAACCAACAATGGGCGACCCTGGATTGTGAAGATAACAATGATCAAATCCTTCGATTGTTGGAACATGACAGATAGCCCATAATTAAGGTAGAAACTCATTGTATGTTGACTACATCGATTGGCTAAGCAAGGTATGAAAGGTGTTTGGGTACAAGGAAACGGCGGAGAATCGGAAGGTTGAGTTAGTAGTTATGAAGTTTTCAGGTCATGTATTAGCATGGTGGGACTATCTCCAAATCAGGAAAAAAAAAAAAAAAAAAAAAATCCCTCAAAGTAGAATCCTGGATCCTCTGTTGGCTGCCAAACAGGAAAACCATGTTTGGAGCCTTTTATTGGTCCACGTCATCACCATTGTTTCACATAGCGTCTGTAGCATACGCTACATGTGTCGTAGCATATGCTACAGCTACGTAGCGTGTAGTGTTTGTAGCGTAAGCTACAATGTATTTTTTTATTATCTCTAAAAAAATGTATTTTTTAATTTTTTTAATTAATTGTTTTTTTAAATGGTGTAAAAGTCACAACATAAAAATAAAAAATAAAAACTGAAAATGTAAAGTCAAAACCAAACCTTCTATGTTTACTTTCACTTAAAATGGTGGTGATCCTTTGTTAAAGTTGGTGTGAAATTCACACTACTAAACAACCTTTAAAACTAAAAAGAAAATGGGTTTTGAAAGAGGGTTTTCGGGAACCCCTCTTAACCTTTAGGATTTTTATTTCTTTTCATACTTGTGAGTTGTGACTTGTGGTTTCAATTAGACATTATTAATTAAAGCGGTTTGCATAGAAAGTTGTTGATGTGATAATTATTTGATTATTGATTTTTTTATAACTTTATATATGTGGATTAGCTTTTGATAAATAATAATTAATAACTTGCTTGAACATGTTTATAATAGAAAAAATGAATCATTTGTCAGGCATTTTTATATTTTTTACTTTTTTTTCTTACTAATTATCATATTTTTCTTATTTTTAAATTAAAAAATAGAAGTATCATATAGCTTACACTATTACGCTACATGCTAGCGAGGGTTGATCGCTACACAACACGCTACCGCTATTTAAAACACTGGTCATCACATAGGTCTGCAACCATGTCACATCCTCAATGTAACTTGATCACACCTCAGTGCAACCTGATCACACTGACATCATGCAGTGAGATGTGGACCAATGAAAAGGCTCCAAACAAGGTTTTCCTGTTTGGTAGCCAACGGAGGATCCAGACGACTCAAAGTAAGGAGAAAGTACACACACACACACACACACACACACACACAAATCGTGAGAGAAGATGAAAAAGAAGTTAAAACCACCCACAACTTATACCCATGACATCTACCAAAGATGCCGCAATCTACATTAGGGGAACAAATCAATAAATGAACACACTGAGTTCCATACACTAACATTATGGGCAGGGTTTCGTGAGTATGAAGACCAAAAGATTTCAAGATGCCTTAATGGCCTTAACTCTAACATCAAAAAATGTAATGGCTTTCCAAGATATACTTAAGATGTCCGATGCACACATACTTGCATTAAAAAGCCGAAGAGATAATAATTGGAGACTTGAAAAATGATTTAGTGCCCCATGAGGACTGTCATCAACAGTAGGGAGCATGCAAACTTGAACGTAAGACAACCACAAGGACCTCCCATAAGTAAAGGGATAATGTGCCGATGTCCAAGAATCAAGCCAAACCCCAACTTGGGGGAGGTGGTTATGGATAGGGGGCTAGTATGCCTAAGATGGTGCAAAACATTACTCCTTTCACAAGCTTTAAGTGTGAACAACTGGGACATCGTTCTTTTTACTCTTAATATTAGTCCACATTTAGATTAAATTTGGTTGAGTAAGGAGAGTATATTGAAAACACTTCCAACTGCATGCAAATGAAAGATAAAGATGACACAAAATATGAAGAACGTGCATACGCGGATGGGGTGCATGTTGAGGAAGATATACCAGATGTATATGGTGTAAGGGTGACTCATTAATTATCCAAAGGACTATCTTATAGACACCTCGAGTGATTGATGAAGGGTGATGGTTGCGACACAATATCTTCCACACCACTTGCACTTTTGGTGGGAAGATATACACGATTTTGCTAGATGGGTAGCGGTGAAAACAGTCTCACAAAAAATAGTATATAAATTAAAGCTCAAAGAACATAAGCATCCACACCCATACCAGATTAGTTAGTTTAAGATAACTCCAGGCGCTTGGCTTCTTTCTCTATTATATCTAGGTACAAGGATAGGGTAGTGTGACATGATTTCTGTTGATGAGTGCCACATTTTGTTAGGGACACCATGATTGTGAGACCGAAATATGGTGCGTTTGAGTCAGGCTAACACCTTCACCAAGGATTGTGTTAATATCACATTACACCCAATGAAACGCCTTCCAGCACCCAAATCTGGTGAGATGACGTCAAAAATCACTGTGTAGAAAAGTTTGCAGAAGAAAGCAAGGAGAATGGCATCATTTATACCTTCTTTACTAATGAAAACATAATGGTCGGATGTTCTATCTCTTATATACGAGTTCCCTCATGAATATGAAGATTTGGTGCCTGAAAAATTCCCAGTTGGATTCCTCCTATGGGGAACATTCAATATCATATTGATCTAATGCCAAGTTCAAGTCTACCAAACTTTGTGCACTACCTAATGAGTCCGGCCGAAACATGCCAAGCTCCACAGACAGGTTGTTGAGTTGCTACAAAAGATTTAATTCGGGAAAGCATTTCACCATGTGTAGTTCCTGAATTATTAACCCATAAGAAAGATGGTTCTTGGAAGATGTATGTGGACAGTCGTGCTATCAACCGGATTACTACCAAGTACAAGTTTCCTATTCCTCACTTGGACAATATATAGAACATGTTGCAATGAGCAAGGTCCTTTTCAAAGATCAACTTGAGAGGATATCATCAAATATGTATCCAGCTCGGAGACGAGTGGAAGACCGCATCTAAGACTCGAGACGAGATGTACAAGTAGCTCATCATGCCATTCGACCTTTCCAATGCGTTGAATACTTTCATGAGCCTGATGATAGAGATACTCTGCCCTTTATGGGAAAGTTCTTAGTTGTTTTCTTTTTATGACATTCTTGTTTTTAGTCCTGATTCATCTGTTCCCCTTGATCATTTATGGCAAAAATTTGATGTACTATGGAATGAGTCACTATTTATTAACTTGAAAAAAGTGCTCCTTTCTTGTCAATAGTGTTGTGCTTTTTGCATATATTGTGTCTGCAAAAGGAATTAAGGATGATCAGGAAAAAATCAAGGCCATTGATAGGTGGCCCACCACATGAACCCTTTTGAAGGTCCTTTCTTTCCACTACTTAATGACATCTAATAGGAGATCTATCCAAAATTTCATCACAATTATCGCACATGTCATTGACAGCATGCACAAAGGCAAATTGGAATGGCTAAAGCGGTGGACTGAAGCTTCGGTACTATATATAAAAAATAAAAAATAAAAAATGATAGAGATCCCATTTCTTACAATTACAGACTTCAATAAAATCTTTGAAGTGGAAAGTGACGTTTCAAATGTTGGCACTAGCATGGTGTTAACTCAAGAAGGAAAGCCAATCACATTCTTTAGCGTGAAGCTTAATGATGCACAGAGAACTACTCCAAAAATGATGTCAAGTTCTATGCAGTGGTCCAAGCGTTATGGCAATGAAGGAATTACCTGATCATCAGGAATTCATTCTATTCCCAGACCATGAGGTGCTGAGATATCTCAACTCCCAAAAAAAGTTGAGTGCTCACAATGCGAAGTGGATGGCTTTCCTACAAAAATATACTTTTCCTTTACGTCACAAAGCTGGATGTCATAACAAAACAACATATGCTTTGAGTAGAGGGTGGTTCTACTAAGAACACTCATTGTGGAGGTCATGGGATTCAAGACATTAAAAGAACAAAGAAGGACGCCATTTTTAGCAAAGTGCTAGACAGATGTGGATGGTCATCCAAAGTGTGAATTATTCATCTCACACGATGGATATTTATTCAAGAGTTCCCGCTTCTGCATTCCTAAAAGATCGTTGTCAGAGAAGATCCTATTTGAATTGAATAGAGGACTGGGTGGACACTTTGAGAGAGAAAACATTGGCCATGATGGAAGAAAAATACTACTAGAGCCAATGTGTCGAGATGTTGAACGGTTAGTAGCATGATGTCACCAATGCCAAGTCTTCATAGGTCACATGCAGAATACTGACCTTTATATGCCGCTTCTCATTCCAATCGAACCATAGGTGGACATTTGTATGGACTTCATTCTAAATCATCCCAACACTTAAAGGGGAGCATATTCGGTTTTCATTGTGGTGGATGGCCCACTTCATTCCAAGCAAAAGAACGATGGACGCTACATATATCTCCAACATATTCTTCACAAAAATTGCGCAACTTCACAGGGTACCACAAATAATAACTTCGAACCGCAATTCAAAGTTTGTGAGGCACTTCCGGTGCACTTTATGAAAGAAGTTGGGGACTAAGTTTCAATTCTCTAGTGCTCATCATTCTCAAACAGACAACAGAACCAAGGTAGTCGACAAAAGCCTTGGTAGCCACTTGGGGAGTATCGTAGACAATAACATATCTTAGTGGGACTTGGCTCCACCCACACCAAAGTTTGCCTACAACAACTCCGTAAACCCTATCACCAAAAAATTCCTATTTAAGATCGTAAGTGGGATAAGTCCACATCATCTGCTTGACTTAGTACAATTGCCGGTACAAGATCAAGTAGATGCTTATGCTTTCGCCAAGCACATCCAAGACTTGCAAGCTTAGATAAAGAAAAATATTGAAGAGAACAACACCAAGTACCGAGAGCTGCAAATGAACATCGGTGGGAGAAGATGTATAAAGAATGTGACTTACTTCTGGTTTATCTCAGCAAATAAAGGTTTCCTAGGGGAACTTAAACTTACAACAAGCTCAAAGTCTAAGAAGATTGATCTATGTCTAGTTAAGAGGAAGTTGGGTGGCAATGACTATGAGATCGAGTCCAAATAACTTAGATATCTCATCGACTTTCAGTGTAGCAATTTTTTTCAAGTACCATGGCAAGGTGCCTAACATATATGATGAAGTCATTATCGACAAGCTCTCGAAGAAAAAGAAAGGAGAAGTTGAACAAGTGTTGCGCATGAAGACTATTGACACTCAACGGGGGCCAATATAAGCAATACTTGGTTAAATGGAAGAACAAGCCCTATTCTGAATGCACATGAATCAAAGGTAATGAATTGAAAGATTAGATCCAAACCTCTACCACTTGTGTGAATTGTCCAACTCGTAGGAGTCGACTTCTTTCCAACTTGGGGGGGATGACAAAGACTCGTGGCCCACCGTAAGGCCCGGCATATGTTGATTTTGGATTGCTTATTTATATATTTAAAGCCTAAATATCAACAGCTACAATTTACTACTTGTGGGAGATATAGGAGGATGTGATGGATGATATGGTGATGACCTAAAGATGTGATTGAAGATTTTGAGGACTATTTCCTATATTTGCTTTTACTATTATTAGGATTTTACCATCTTAGGTAGATTAAAGTAATTTGAAATCAACTATGATTAAGATTAGATTTATTTGAAATCAACTATGATTGGTATAAAACCAATCCCTTAATTGTGGGGATCCTCATTAAATATTCTTTTAGGGTCTATAAAAGAGGGGGTGGTGTAGCAAGCATTCCAAAATTTTCTAAGCATGAGTTTTTCCAAGTACCGTAAGAAGAAGTTTGATATCGGTAAAGTATTTCTCCCTTTCTGCTCAAATATTTTTGTGGGTGCACTCTTTTCCATTTCTTTGCGATTCAGGTGTCGATGTTGCATTGACTCAATAACCAGGTTACACCAACCACAAGGACGATGAAATTCCTATGCTACCCTAGTTGTTGAGCAACTAGAAGAGGTGTACTTGTAGAATTGGAACGCAGACCACAGAATCTGGGAGCTAGATGCTAATGGATGGTTCGCCGTTAGGTCACTCTATAGGTTCATCCAATCGAGACATGAATCTTCTCCTGCTTGGCCATCATCAGTTTCTCTGGTAGTGCTGCACTGAAGGTGAAGATGTTTTGTCGGACAGCACGCTTGGACTAGATTTTAATGTTGAATCATCTTCATAGGAGAGGTATCGCTCTTCCTAACCATTGTGCTATGTGCCTGGTCGAGGAGGAAAGTGTTCTCATCTGTTCCTTCAATGTGCATTTGCGTGGAGGATTTAGGCAATTATCTTTTGAGAAATTTTGCATGCAATTGTTTACCCGTCGTTGGTAGGCAATCTCCTACTAGGTTGAAGTTCTTCTAGGTAGGCGGAGCAAGTGAAGATTAGCTGTGAAAGCAGGCCTTTGGAGCTGTGGTGCATGTGGTTGGAGAGGAATAGGATAATATTTGAAGGTAACAGAAGCTCAGTGCAGTGGGGTAGAAAATTTTCAGTTTGATTGTTGAGAGGGATAAGCAAGGCAACCTCATGAGGGGATCCCATCTCGTATTTTTCTTTCTAAATGGGAAGAGATGTTGATGTGTGGTAGTCCGAAATCCAGAGCTGCCAAAAGATGGTGCCCTCTGCCTGGTGGTTTAAATGGAATTCAGATGGATTCGCAAAGTAATCCTGGTCTACCAGTTTTTGAGGGATTAACAGGTGCAATAGTAGGTTGCCGGTACATGAATTTCCAGCCTCACTGGACATTCAAAACTCTAGTTTTGCAGCAGCAACCCTCCTTCAAGTCGTTATATTAGCAATTGATTTCAAGTTTACCGCTGCTTCTTGTAGGGGATTCAGGTAATGCCACTGAGTGGATAAAAGAAGGCAGATGCCCCTATAGGCAAGCAAACCTGATTGAAGAAGCCTTAGATATCTGCTCGATATTTTTTTCTCATTTGCACTGGTGCAAGCACTCTGAAGCAGATAAGTTGGTCGAGGGGGTTCATAGGGCAGGTATGCTGTGGTGGTGTTGGTTCTTAGCTGTGGTTCAGATTTGTATTTTGTTTGGGTAGTGACACCTATTTGTTGTTGTCAAGGTGCTCTTTGCTTCATCTCTTTTGTAGTTTGTTTCCTTTTCTTTGAACAAAATTGTCATTCATAAAGAAATAATGACAGGAGTTATCGATGCATCGTTGGTCCTTACCATCACAATCTGATGCCTCTGCTTCCCTAGCATCCCAAACGGATTCCAGTCCTTCAGACATTGAATATACACCAAACTCCATCTTCTTCTTCACACAATGCAGACAGTGCCAAATCCCAAGTGGGACATCTTCCACAGGAGGGTCAAGGCAAGGGAGATGGTACCTCCTGCTGCAACCTTTTCCAGCACAACATCTGAAATTGCATCCAACAAAAATCTCAAAATGTTGTATGTCACAAAACATCTAATCTGACTACAAACACATCAATGAAGTAATAAAAAATTTTATTCATGGCATAGGTGGAAAGTATTGGATATATGAAGGGCTCAAAAGTATGGATTAGTAGAAGAATGAAGTGCATCAAAACAAGTGATACAAGTATCTCAATGACTCACTACAATTTGAAGGTGACTTAAATTTACAGGCAACAACTAAGGAACAAACAAAATTCCACTTGCAACAATTGCACCTCTCCTTCATGTACATCCTCTTTCCCTTTTTTGTAATTCTGTATGGTGAACATTAGAACAATTTTCCTTGCTCAAATATTTGGCCTTCCAATTTTGTTCAACCTTTTAGGCACTTCAGTTAGCATGTACACAAATCCATTTGAAGCCACTTATTTTATTCATTCAAAAAGTAGGTGAAACATATAATCATCTCTTTTCAAAATGTGAGCCAATTGGTCCATCACTGTGGGTACCCTTATATTATATTAATATAATTTAAATTCAAAGTTAAGATTTTCCACAAATACAACATCCAATCACATCAACAATTTTGTTGTGTTTTACTGCTTTGGAACTATTGGAAGGGGTGAAATATATAGCCTGCAGAGAGGAGGCGAACAACATCTAGTCAGTCATTAACAGGTAGCAAATAACAATTATTTCTTGACCCCTTGTTGATGATCTTTCATGGTGTAAGGTCTGTGAATCTGTAATAGCTTTCTTACCATCATAATATGGAAAGTTTTCTTGCTAGAGTAGGAGCAAGGGTAGAATCTTTTTTTTTTTTTGGAGGGTAATAGTTTTGTTTTATTGTAAAACTGCTGAGGGACATGGGGTGCAAACCTCAGTAATGCGACCTCTTCAGATGGTTAACCAAGGACCCCAAGACCATAGGACAGTTATTTTGCCTCCACATATAGGCAAGGAAGAATTGGTCAAACTTGATACAAGAAGTTGCCAATTAACAGAATGGCAGACAAACTAATCGGCCAACATATCGTAACCTTATCCGGATTAGGTCAATCGACTCACTGAGGTGCCAAGAGGCTATAGAATACCGGATTGTACAGTGTTTTCCAGAGAGACGGACCAATCTATTGTCGAGCATATTGGTCGTTGTGCCATGTAGTGTGGTGAATTTCAGCTAATGAATATGTGAAACTGAAATGGTTTCCAAATTCATTAACAGATATGCCTTTTCATGGTATATAGGTTTGCCGCCCAATTCAGTACATTGCCGGCAAGACATGGAAGAAATGTTTCATTCTCAGTTCTTTCGAACTGAACCTGGTGAATCGGCTGAAGGATATATTGTTCGGTTCAAGAAAGCAAGAAACAGACGCAGAGTTTTCATGCTAGAGGCTCAGATCGTCAAACTAGCCATGGAAGCACTCGACATTGAACTTCGAAAGAAATTCGAAGGAATGGATTTCGAAGATTTGGTCGATCACCAGGGCGACCAGATACGAATGGCTTTTACAAGAAGAAAGCCGATGGAAGAACTCATCACCAGGGACATATTACCATGATCCGAATTTTGAGATAGTAATGGCCGAAATAAACTTTAAGAAGCCTTTTGTTTGGACAGCCCTAACGAAAGCGGATGACAAGTCTTCTACCCAAAGTTCAAAAATTGCCAAAGAATTTCCAGAAAATGGTAGACATTTTTCTTTTGATATAACAAAGGCCGATGAAATTTTTTATATGTTTCTGGCCGGAAAATTTATCAAATTATCGCCAAGGCAGAGAATACCCACAACAGAAGAATTAAAGAAAATCGAATATTTTAAATGGCATGGATCGCTTTCTCATTCCACCAGGAATTGTGTTGTTTTTAGGAACGTGATCCAAGATAACATTAACTCAGGGATGCTGAAATTTCCCGAGAAGGAAAAAGAAGCTATGTTGGTGGATACCGATCCATTCCCGTCTTCAATCAGGATCAACATGGTCTCTACTAATTTAATAAGAATGATTGCTCCTAGAGAGAAGGTTAACCTTGCAACGAAGGCAGGACAACCGCGCCTACATCAGTCAAAACATACCGATGGAGGGTCGAATCCAAGTGAAAGGAGAACTGAGCAATTGAGTCAAAAGAACACCACAATTTTTACAAAAAGTAGATTATGTGAACGGTGCCATGAAGATGTCCGACGACGGAACTCAACACAAGCTTATTATGCATTGTGGAAGCAAGTGAATGTGCATGGCAATAGCACGATCCAAAATTATCAGGCTATTGGTCCAATTAAAAAACCACGAGAACTCGCCCGATGGTCTTCCTCCGACAAATATATCAGAAAACAACCAAGAATGGTCAAGCCTGTCGATACTAGAGTTAACCAATGGATCAGAGCTCTCCATCCGAAATTTCTGCAATATCCATTGAAAATTACTAGAACACAAAAACGCAGTTGGCAGCGACGCTGCGACAGAGAGTGGCAAAGAAAGCTCTAGATGCACAAAACAATGAACCGGGTTGGTCGAAAAAACGATACATTGGTGAATCGTGACCACCCACAAGACATTGGACATGGGTACGACAAGATATCGGTGGTCAAAAGCAAAGCAACAACTCAAATACCACAAATGGGGCAAATGGACAAGCAGGCCAAACCACACAAAAGCCTGTTAAAAAAGCCTGTAATAATAAGGTATCGAAAGAGACTCCAAGTGACCAAGACTCATCCTATGATGGCTTGTTGATCGAAGAAATGTTGGCAAAAGTAAAAATATTGAAAGAGGATCCGATTTTCAACAAGCCACTAGCCCGAAAAACGTGGAAGTCCATGAGGAACAGGGAACGACCACTACTACATCCAGGACAATGCCGTCATTACGAGTAAAATGCAATATGGTATTTACATTACCACTCAATTTCTTGGCTTAACCCAACCAACCAAGCAATATTGAAGTGGATATCAAAGAGACTGAAGCAAATGTGGCCGAAGGAAGATCAGCGATTCCGGAGCCAATAAAGCCGAAAGATATCTCTACCATCACTATCGAGCCAGGTACTCATTCAGAAAAGGTTGTTTTCGAACAACCTACCCAAGAGATGTCTCAACATCTTAAACCATAGTACATATCGGCACGTATGGAAAGATGTCCAATTGCTCGTATTATAGTGGATAACGAAGCATCCGTCAACATCTTACTGAGGACATCCGTTGAACGTGCTTTGGTGCTAACATAGCCCTAATAGTTACAGGCTCTTATCTTCAAATCACGCAAGTAGCATGACACCTTAAAGATTCGCTCAGTAATGAGCTATCCTCCGTATATTCGGCGCATGGCGAGAAGATATCATGCTTGCCACGATGGTTGTTGCGACGGTGTTAATCTGGTGCTACCAGATCTTGTCCAAACACTACCCCCCACATTTCTCGCTATTAAACTAAGAATGGAGAGAAACATGAAGTCTTTTCACCGAGCATTTATTACTCAGCCACATTGCAATGCACTCATTTGTCACACCTACGAACGGTGTCTCTGTTGTTTCATTCCTTTTGCAGGCTTCAACCACGTGTCAAACGAAGATGGTGTTACTATATCCCTGTCGTAGCCTTTGTCTCGAAAATCTCGCCTATCATCATTCAGCAATAAATGATAAGCATGGGCAATGCCTTATATACTTTTGCTTGCTTCTCTTCTTCTACTTTCGCACTTCCAATTCTCAAAATCCCTACCTGCTGCCTTTCTCTGTCGATAGTCATGGCTCCCAAGAAAACCATGACTTCGGCTTTTACTTCTCTTCTTTCCCTACTGGAACCGCTTCGCATTTCATCTCGCCCAAAGGTAATTTTCTCATCTGAGTTTGGTACTTCTGATTCCGTTCTCTTTCTAGGTTCATCTTTTCCTCCTACCTCTTCTCCAGATCTTTTTGATATTTCTCCATATTCCCCTACCGATGAGAAAGAAACCTTCTTGATCGATCGTGATTCCATCAACTAGAAACACTGGCACCCTGATAAAACTCCCAAATTATGACCCAAAACCCTTGAAGGGTGGGTACAATAGTAAAAACAGGTCAAGGCCAACTACTATTCTCTGTGGGATGAACTCGGCATTATTCATTTGTCTGTCTGTGAAATCACGCCCAATCCCACCCTTCTTGTTGAGGCCGCTTGTTTCTGAAGTTGTTCGACCAACTCCTTCCATTTTACGTGCGGTCCTATTGAGTCCACTATTCTAGACATCTGTGGTTGTGCTCTAACGACCCTTCCACCCACTCGGATAAAATTCTATCCAGGGTATCATCCCAAAGACCACAACAAACCTTCTTTCGACAACACTAATGCACATATGTCATATGGCCCTTACATGGCAGAAGAGGCCAAGACCGAAGGTGAGGTCTCCCATCAAGAGCACTATGCTTTCCTCATGTGGATTTGTTGTCTTCTCAAAATCGTGTTGGTCTCGAATTCGGCCACACGTTGGCGTGTTTTGCAAGCGTGCCAGAACCGATTTGCGGTCCGAATCTTAGGGCTGGTCATGAGCCGAGTCAACTCAAGAAACTCGATCGACTCGACTCGAAAAAGCTCGCCTCGGCTCGACTCGACTCAGTAGAACAAGTCAAGCCAAGCTTCATTTAGGAGCTCGAGTCAAAAATCAAGTCAAGTTCGACCACTCGACTCGACTTGACTCAAAACTCGACTCGATTCAAGCTCGACTCGGCTCGAGCTCAAGCTTGACTCATTTCATATATATATTTGTTAAAAAAAAAACCCTAATCTTCTGATTTCTTGGTTCTCTCTCCCCCCCTCCCCCACACACACATTGGGGTCCAAGCTTAGGACATATAAAACCCTCACACGTTGGGGGGGTTTCTTAATCTTACTATTTTGTTCAGGTAAGAACATTCCTTGTTAAGCATATCTGATGGATTGAGTAATTTCAATTTTCAAGTACGAAAAAATGGCGAGCACACAGTGGTTATGTGTTTAACACGCTACACAAACACAGGTGCGACAGTCAGACCACACACCATACATATCAACAAAACATGGGCTATGGTAAGACTAAACACCGTATGCAGCTATTGATTGCAATTTTACGAGGGAGGTGGTGCATCTGATCCATGAATCAGCTGGGCCTCATCATGAAGATGGTCCACACAATAATCAGGGCAGTCCATTCATGTGGCGAGCTATGCATGTACTGTGCTTATTATGGTTAAGAAAATATTACTAATGGTCTGCATTCAAACGCACACACTGGACCGGTTCCTTTTTTGGTTAGTTTCGATCCAGTAAAATTACCACCCCAGGGTGGACATCTTATTGATAAGAGGGGATTATATACACACTGAAGAACTTGAATTACAACAACTGAAAATTAAACATAAATTTTTATATTATTTAACTCCACCCTCGTTCGTACTGAGCTGAGCTCCATTCGAGCGGAGCTGAGTTAGGTGATCGAGCGGAGCTCGAGTGGAGCTTTCAAAATCGTTTGTTCCGTTCGAGGTTACCATTCGAGCTCCCACTCGAGCTCGAGCTCGAGCTTGAGTTCCTCTCGTGTCTGCTCAGTTCGGTTCGAACCGGGTGGAGCTGAGCTGAGCCGAGCTACATGTCGGGATCCAGGCTAAGTTTGGCTTCCGGAGTCTGGGGACCACAGTTTTATCTCACCATATGATAAATTACCAGCTTTCTGGTTGGTAGATAAGTCGGTTAACAGTTCACGCGAAGAGTCCGCTAAACACTTCTAATGGGCTCTTCCTCCAATGAGTCCCTTTTGCCCTGAGAACCAATGACTTCCAAGACTGCAGCAAGTGGTTGAGCGAAGTATGACGATGGAAGTCGGAAATGGATACAGAGGATGGGAATGATGAAACTTACCATTAACAGGTATCACTGTCCTAGCTAAGAGCAACGGGGTGCTTAACCTGCTATCGCATTGCTGCTTGAATCATTACTGTGTCTGCAACCTCTCCGATAACATTAAAGAGAAAAAAATCCCTCTCTGTATTGTAATCATCGGCCGTTGGCTAGAGGGGAATGGTATTCTTCTCTCGGGGGAGCTGAGGGAGACGAACTTTGTGCCATATCTGGTTTTGTTGATTAGGAACCGAAGGCATCATTGCTTGACAAGGCACTTCAAACACCCCTTTAGGCCGTCGTTGGCATGTAGTCGAAGCATTTATTTCATTTTTTTAAAGGACCTCTATGGACCTCTATCGTCAAAACAGAGTTACACTTACGCCCAGTGTTTTAAATAGCGATTAGCGTGTAGCGTAGCCTTCACCCCTCTGAAGCGTGATGCGTAAGCTACATAGCGTGTAGTGTAAGCTACACACTACTTACATTTTTAATCTAGGTTGCACCAAATCAGATGATTAGTAATAAAATTTGACAAATTTTCATAACATGCTAGATAAAAGTGATTAAATATAAAAGTGAAGAAAGAGCAACAACACTTATTTAAAACTATTTCTTATATTATTTTACTAAAAGCATTGCAAAGACTAACTAATTTTCATTAAAATAGAAAAATGTAACAAATCATTAAAAACGTTATTGATTTTAATGTTATAGTGAAAAATGACTCGTAATGTGAGCTATGTAGCGTGTAGTGTATCCAAATTAATCATGTAGTGTAGGCTACACGCAACTTAAGCTATTTTCATGAGCTACGTAGCGTTTAGGCTAAGCTACGCTACGTTGCGTAAGCTACATGCTACATAGCGTAGCTATTTAAAACTATAACCACTGCTTACACCATATTGGTCGAAAATAATCGAATCTTTACATGTGTCCTCCTTGTCACTGAAGGCAAATGACGGAGGACCCTGATTGAACCGCAACATCTCAAAAACAATTTGTATCTCTCGAGTTTGTTGTCATAGTAAAAGGCTGGGAGATGGTGTGAGAGGTCTTCTCAAGAGGTTGGGGAGATAATATCGGCTTGAATATGAGACCTGAGATCTCATGTATTCTAGAGCAGTTGGCGATATCTCGCGAGAGAAATTTCTTATCTCGGGATTGTGATATATTTGCATTAAGTCAAGCACCAGTTCCCGAAGGTCTCCATCCACGTGTCAACCATCGACAAGAGGTGGCGGTTGATGGGTCTCACACGATTGGAAGAAGACGACGCACGTATGAGTCATCGATGACGGTAGTCCACCCCCCCTTGCATCCTTTGATTTCACGTTTGATCTCTATTTCCACGGCTTCTTGCCCCACTAGAACTTCCACAGATTTCAGAATCTCCCTAGATTTCTTGATTTTGATGAGCAATCTGGCAAAGCTGATATCCTCCCAGCTTTTGATTTCTTGATGAACCTACAACACCTCCCAACACAAGGACCCAAAGTTAGAAGAAGAAAAAAATTCGAACCATTGTTCAAGGGCAACTCCAGAAAAGAAAAACCAGGCATCGACCGTTCCAAACCTAGACCAGTCCGACCATTTGCACATCCCTTGAACAGGACCCACACTATTCAGAGAGGCAATGGAAATAATTGTATCTATATCAGAATAAGAATCTAGGGAGACCCAAACTACGTCCGGCAAGAGGCTGCCAGCGGATAACACAATATTCATCGAATAGGGGGCAATAATAACATAACCAAGCCGAAAGATCCCTGCGCGAGAAACCCTGACGCACAAAGACCGCGATCGACCATTGAAAGTTTTCTTTGGCTCCATCAATGATGCGTTTTGACACAGACATTGTTGATTGACAGCCATCCTAGCAAGGAAGAACTTGAAAAGGGCTTTGAAACAAGGGGAGGGGAGGGGAGGGGAGGAAGGGGTGGAGGAGGATCTAGAGGCGGAGTGGGAGGGATGGGGGAGTTGGGGATCAGGGTGGGGGAGGAGAATCCGACAACTTTGGAGGACAGAGGAAGAGTCTTTTTTTCCTGCAACACCTATTTAAAAGACCTTCTAGTGGCAGCAAGGAGGTTTATACCCTCAACCCTAGGTTGGGGTGGAGATGGGAGGGGTTAGGAGGCGAAATGAACTCTAGGTGGAGGGCACGACTGATTTGTCAGCATCCTCTCAAAGTTTACTCTTTCCGGGCCGAAGTGGGAAATGTTTACTCTGATTTCCTTCCTCCCATCCCTTCCACAACTCTTTTCAACTCCTCATTCGAGTTCATCGTAACAAAAGCAAAACCGCTAATAGATACAAAGCCTCTTTTCTTAGGGATGACCACCTCTCTGACCTCCCCAAACCTTCCGAAAACTCTCTTGAAGCCATCCATTCTTCCGAAAACCTATTGACATACAAGGTCGGTAGTTGATGAAGGGGGTTGAAGGCAGGGGTTCGTTTCTAAGAAGGGTGACATTTTGTTTTTTTTTTCCTTGACCCTGATCCATTCCTTAGAGGACTTCAGGATCAAAGCATCCCGTGAGATAGCGTCTTCCTAAGGTCGCTTTTGTCGGCCATGGAGCCTATGAGAGTCTTTCGATCTAATGGTCTCATATTCTCTTATCCAATCACCATCCAAGCTACAGAAACTATCAAAGATAAACGACCGACTGCGCGCCTTGGAGGATTTGCTTCGATCTCTATGGGATCGGGAGTGAAGGGAGAAATCGTGACCAGACTTTCTCGAAGAGTTTCGATGATTATATCTCCCTCGATGTTCTTCTCGAGATGAAGCCGCGGTTGAGGGGGATGATTTTTTATGATCAATTTACCTCGAGACAGAATCCTCTTACTTCTATATCGTCGACGATCGTCGATGTAGGAGCTCCTCGTCATACCCTCTCCTCGGTAAGAATGTTGTCTTTTGAATATGCTATCATGACCGTAAAATTTTCTAAATGATACGCTATCACTAAACATGCCTGTTAGATGATCAATTTATAAATGAAATTGATATATAAAAGTATACATGCAATAAGTATGCTAACACATGCTATAATGCCTAAATATGGTCATGCTAACTTAATAATTAAATATGTTGTTGAAATAAGTATGGACATGAGGGCTTGTTCACTTACTAATGATAGAAAGTCACATAAGAATGTTTGGGACAACAGGATTCATAACACCAACCCATACAGCCGGGGCAAGGAGATGATCGTTGTTGTTGTTACTACTGCTGCTGCTGCTGTTTATTTTGATTGCATTGTACATTTTGGCATGCGTGAGCCCATGCATAGCACGGTTTTTCTTACTAGTAAATTATTAGTGCAAGGATAGTTCAAAAAAATCCACATAAGAATTTGCTGAATCTACATTGAGTTATTCATGAGAAATATACAACGGGGGTAGAAAGATATGCCAAGGTAATCTTTTTTTTTATGCAAAAAATTAGTCAATGAAGCAGGGAACCATTCCAATAAGGCAATGATCAAATTTTCAAGCAAATAAATAAATAAACCAACATGAAAGGTGAACGATCTATTAGAAAGCTGAAATCACAAGCTAGCAGATCTCTAATTTTTGTCTCAACCTCAACTTTGAAAAAGAACAAAACCTCAACTTTAAAAAGGAACATCAACAGAAACCATGCATCAGATCAAAAGTAGGGTTACCCACAAGAGCTCTCCACCACGCTTGCAAATAACACATGCATTACAGTCAATATCTGTTTGAGCGTCTAATGAAAAATCCTTTTGCCGAGAATTATTGCCGCATTCTTCAATGGTTCCTATGTTGTGACTACCTTTAAGTTTCCCTCTATCCTGATCAAAGCATTAAGTTAAACATGGCAATCAATTCCAAATAAAAACTACATCAGAAAAAATGTCAAAGTAGAGCCAATGAATTTATGCAAGATGAAATGGCACAAGTCAGCAATCATTTGATCTTATATGAACATAGAAGAGAAAATCAAGCTACAATACATCTTTCAAAAGAACTGAGACATCAATTGTAGCAGGTGAAACAGTTACACGCACATTTAGAAGAAAATTAATTAAAGAGAATGCTAGAGGAATAACCAAAACGCCTCAAGCCGAGCCAGTCACATCTAATTCCAGTTATTGATTATTCTCTTTCCCCCATAAAGAGAACGCCACTTGGATCTCCAATGAAAGATGGTATGATTGCAAGAAGCGTGTGATGAAGATATAGTCACAAAAATAACCAATTTGCAGGTCCTACAGTTCATTCAGCGGACCCAGGCATAGAGTTGGGTTTGCAGTTTTAAGGGGATATGGATCCCAGATTCCCAAGTATGGTGATTCTTTATAGTCTTCACTAAGGTTTTTTTTTAATTATTATTCTAAATCGGATCGTTTGTCATTAAGTCGTTAGTAGTTTTCTATTTTGGGATATTTGTATCTTGAGAGATCTTTAGGATATTATTTTTATAATTTATAAGATATCTTTGCAAACATCTCTTGGCATATGTAAAGACATCTAAGGTTATTTTAAAGGAGAGTTGGAAAATAATGAGTTCGGAATTTTCTTTTTCTTTTTTTAAAGTGTGGGTTTGGAGAAAATGTTCTCTTGCAAAGGGAAAAAAAATCCTTTTAAAAAAAAAAAAAAAACCAAGCTTGTTGAATTGTGTGGGTTGAGTAAAAACCCCCTCATCTTTCTTTCATTTCTCATCACTCCTCATGTACTCTATCTTTATTTATTGCAAAAGAACAATTTCCCTTCCTTTTGCATTTTATTAACCACCCTTCCAAACTCACAAGCCTCTCGCCATTTCATGATAAGAGCTTCACATGTCTAAAACCCCCTACTTTTTTCTGTCCACGTCTTCCATCACAGTGTATCAAGAAAAGCTAAACTAAGCAACTCCAAGGACCCTTCTCGTTTTTTCCTATGGCCCCTCCATGCACTGCACCCTTGACCACTTGTTGTATAGCGATTTTTCTTGTAGCTCTTCGAAAGTCAGATGAGTTTCAAAGACATAAAAAGGAAAAACTAGCGGTATATAATTGTTTGGGCTGACCAGGAAGGTATATTCCCAATAAAATAAAAATACACTGAAACTATAGATGGGGAGATGGACCTAGCCCAGTTGAAGCAATCAAGAAATATGGAGGTGGAAACCCTTCAGTAAACAAAGAAGATATCCCAAGTCCAAACCTCAAAAACCCAATTAATGTGCATGATATCATCCTGTCAAGCTTTGCTAAGCCCACACAGGTGCACAAGGCAGCTCATGTACATGCCAGTATGCCACACATGCCAAAATGGACACATACAAGATCCAATCCATCCATCAGCAGGGTACCACCATGTAGATGTCTTGGCCCAAGAATCAGGTCGGTCCCCTATACAGGTAGGCCACAGTTTACGAACTAAGGATATGGCTGCAGACAACTTGGCTGGGGTTTTCAAACCATCCACCTGTTTCTAACATAAGGGCCCATCTACTAAGCAAACCAGATCTATTTTCTTGAGGAAAATGTGCTCAAAGGGGATTTAGAAGACATATTTCCACCCTTAACGGATATCAGCATACCAAAAAACCATCCTTTAAAAGTACCAAAAAGGTACAAAGGGTAGGTCACAACATTATGCAGGTGGCACCCGGGTGCACTTAGGCATCTAGCACCAGGCACCTAGGTGTGCACCTAAGGAAAGGGCCTCAACTGGGGCCCAGATGAGGTGCAGATGGCCCAAAACGGCTAGGCATGCACCCAAAATGCCTTTGACTACACTGTCGGGTTTTCAGCTCTACTGGAGGGGCTCATGGTTTAGCAACCCAAACTGTTGATATGATGGGCCTAACCATGGATGAACCATGCACCAAAAATCCTGTCCAACCCTAACTTTTCAATGGGAAACCAAGAAATTGACCATTAGGAAAGAAAAGACAGCAACAGTTGCAATTTGACCAGAAAACTGAAACTTTCAACAGGTAGATCTTCCAATCTGGGGGATTTTTTATGCATGGACCACCTATTAGTGAGACCCATCACATGAAAGTTTGGGTCACCAAACAAATGGGCACTAATTGCACAAAATTATAGACTTAATGGTACCATGCAAACACTCAGCCATAGCATCATATAATGCACCATGTTAAATACACAACCACAACGGCAAAGACATCAGCACATGCTGCAATTTTGTTGTAACTTGTCACCATACCATCTAGGATTAACATAAGCTGCTAATGTGCCTTTATTGACTTGGCACCTCAAATTCACTCCCTCATTGAGGATAACATTCTAAATGTAACTAGCTGGACAGGAAATGGGCATGCTGTTCCTGGGCAGATTTCTTATACTCTTAACATGAAGTTAGTATTGGAGGCTCCTGTTTCACAACTTCCCACATGCATTAAGAAATTATATATATATATATATATATATATATATATATATATATATATATATATATATATATATATATATATATATATATATATATCTTGACCTCTACTAGGGAGCCTCAGAATCATGATAGGAACTGCCCCATGTTTGGTTGGATTTCAGTTGAGGTTGAGGTTGAGGTTGTTAAGTCACCAATTCGAAACATCTGCCTTTATTTGTGTTTATTTCCTACCTCAACGGCAGTGTTGTTAAAATCGTACGATTTACAATTTGAATCGTATCGTACACTCGTACGATTCAAATCGTACAAGTGAATCGCAAATCCCATATAATCGTACGATTCGATATTGAATCATACGATTTTATCGTGAATCGTACTATTCGATATTGAATCGTACGATTTTATCGTGAATCGTACGATTCGGTGGTGGTGTTAAAAATCTTTTTTTTTTGTTTAAAATCGTACATTTCTCTTTAATGTGTATTTAGGCCCACCCTCATTAGAAAAACACATCTTTTGCAACTTTTGGAGCTTGTGGGGCCAAGAAATCTTGGAGAAAGAAGTTCTGCTATCTTTTTCAACGTTCAATGGAATAATTGCGATTTTACTAGATTTTACGCTTCGGGGGCATTGCCCCCGAACCCCCACCAGGGGGGCACTCACTTGGTTCGACGCCGCCCCACCCCCCCGGACCCCCCGGGCTCCGAATAGTGGGGGGAGACCCCCCCACACACCCCCTTTGTCCAAGTGCACTTAGAGATCTAAGGTAACATAATACAAGACACAATCAACACCACCTACATTAGAATATCTCATCTTTTCCTTGTTTAATCTTTTCTTTTTCCTTTCTATAATTTTTCATGTCTTTTAACTTGATTATGATATGATACAACACAATGATACATTTATACAAGGATACATACATACAATTAATGACGAGAAATGAGAATCATGTTATGGTTAAATTGTTTTTTTAGTATATTCATGAGAAAATGGATGAGTAATATGTTTTTTAATTTTTCTGATTTATTTATAATTTTTTTTGTATTTTGTTATGATATATTTATGAAAATCTGAAAAAATCTTACGATTTACGATACGATTCAAACCGATTACGATTCACGATACGATTTACGATTTGACAACATTGCTCAATAGACCCAACTACCAACAGAAGAGGCAAACACACATACATGTTTTCACATGAGGTAACTTGGAGAAAAAATTGGAACATCTCTAAGAAATTTATTACAAGTTTAAAGTAGATAAAGGAGGGGGAGCTTTGCTAAGCCCACATGTGTGCAATAAAGCTCATGTACACGCCACACGTGCCAGCATGGCACAATAGGTCTGAGCAATATTGGAAAAATCATTATCGTATCACAAATCGTAACAGGGGTTGAATCGCATCAAATCGCAAATCGTAAGATTTTTAATTTTCTTAAAAGAAGAAAATCTGCAAAATATAAATAAATCAGAAAAAAAAAACGAAAACTCATCAATCATCCATTTCCCATCCACATGCACCATTATACCTCCATATCCTGATAGTGTCGATGATTCTTGTCTTTCCTTTATTTCTTGAGCATAGAATCACATTGGAAAAGTGGCACTCAGTTATGTGGACTGACCAAAAAGTATATTTTGATTTTTAACCATCATTACCACAATATATATAGGTTAACATGATGACAACCATCTATAAAAACATTCCAGATAAGACATACATCAGTTTGGTGTTTCGACCAAATAAGCAGTAAGAAATCATAAGAAAAGGCAAAATAATTTAAAGTTGGAAGAGAATATTCATCATGTAATCTCTTACTTGACCTCTTCCAAATGATTCTTAAAGCCCCCACCAATTTAAAATATAAAATGAAAGCCAAGTAAAGCTTAAAATAGGAGAAAACAAGGACAATTTGAATCGTAAATCGGGATTTGAATCATAAATTGTAGGATTCAAAACATAGAATCATAGGATTCATCTAAAAAGGAATTCAAGGTGGGATTCAAATTGTTTTGCTTAAGATTCGACTCAAATTGTAAATTGTAAACAGTAAATTGTAGGATTTTGACGACATTCAGTCCGAGATCCAATCCAATCCATCCATCAGAATAGCACCACTATATCAATGCCCTATCCCAAGAATCAGGTTGATCCACTGATCAGGTGGGCCACAGTTTGCAAACAAACTTAAGGCTCTGAAAAACTTGGCTTAAGTTTCTAACCCATCCACCTGTTTCCACATGCAGATGGGACCAAATTTGATTTATGGGAGAACATGTACATGGTCAAACCAAACTGATGGATGAATTAAATCTCACACATGTGCCATGCCATGGCATATGTGGCATGAACACGAGCTTCACTGCACGTGTCTGTATCTAGCAAAGCTCAATGGAGTGAACCCTCTTAGAGAAATACTGATCAAAAGAATGACAGAGAAGGAAACAAGCAAACCTCAGATAAATAGATGTCGCATAAATCGTGACTTTCTGTAGCACTGCAAGAGCAGACCTCTTGGTTTTCTGAATCACAGTCCACGCTGCCATAATCAATAATAAGATTAAATTAATCAATGAACTATCAAATATATTTAAATGTTCACAAAGGATGTATATAAATGAACTTCGTCTGCAACACACAAACTGATATTTGGTCCTATAATGAACAAAAATCATTTGAGTTTTTATAGAGTAATGATGGGGATTATATTAATGAGCACACCCTCTTGCAAAGACACATCCAGTAGTCTACATTTACGATGTATTGCAAAAACAGAGTGATGTTATTCCACTCATGGTAACGATTGCCTGCAGATTTGGCCAAGATATCAGCAGCCTCATTAGCTTCTCTACACAAGTGCCTGGATCTCCAAGCACTAGACCCATTCAGCAAGATTCAGTTGTTCTGCAACATTGCCCTGGTTCGCCAATATCTGTAATCCTGATTCAACAAGGGCCTAATAGGATTCCTGAGGCAAGCATGAAATTGTCATGTTACTCATCTCACAATATTCTCTCACCGACCATTTTCTTTTCAACAGCCTCTGTGTTGACCTTTAAAGAAGGAAAATTCAGTTATTTCTTTCAAACCAAAGACACCACGAGATGTATGGGAAGAGTGCTTAAAAAATGGTGTGGGGTCATGTTCAAATATGCCACAACAATCTCCACTTTCCACTAGAACATATAAAATGTATATCTGGCCACTGTAAGCTACAAAAGCTTCTCTTGTCATCAATGGAAATTTTATTAAGAATTGAGGAAAGAGTACATAAGTTTCATCAAAGCAACGAATAAGAAAAGCCTAACCATAAACGTGAACAGTAAACACGTGAACACCATGCTTCTCAGGAAATGACCAGGGAAGTTCTGGACAGAAGAAGAGAACTTGTGGAAAAAGCAGTTTGTGTAAATGCAGGACTTCACTAGGATGGTGGTTTGCTAGAGCATCATCTCCGTACAGGACTTAGGGCTATGGAGACCTATGTTTAGAATTGGTGATGGAGCACTCATCCAATCTTGGGAAAGATGTGTAGAGTGCTAATATACCCCTATTGGTCCACATGTATAACTCCTTTAACTTAAAATTAACATTTTAAAGTTGTACTAACTAAAGGAAAGAAATAAAACCTTTTCAAAAAAGTGAAAAAAAAATAATAAATAAAAGAAAGGAAAGAAGTAAAGAAACCAAATAAAAGAATTCATCCATTATTCAAATTCCGTTTGTATTTATACAACCATATGGCCCTATTTGTCTGTATGGCTGTAGTAACAAAAGGAAAGAAATAATACCTTGTCAAAAAAAGGAAGAAGTAAAGAAACCAAATAAAAGAAATCACTCTTCAAATTCTCTTTGTATATATAAAACCAGATGGCTCTAGTGGCTGTGTGATTTGTACGAAACCCCAAAAACATGGTTTTGTAGACATATATCCTATAAAAGACCTCCAATTGGATTTGTGGACCCCACAGACCAACCAGTTTTGTTTTCTGGGCCATCCTATTAGAGTTGTGATCCCCACACAGCCCAATTGGATTCTTCCTTTTGCCTCCCTCTTCAATCAAATGCAAGTGGGGAGCCGTCATTAGCCCTTCAGTGTTCAATTTATTGAATATATTGGCCAATATTTTATGTATCACAGGTCAGCAATACGAAACCATCCAGGAAGAAAAAAAAATTCCCATGTATCGATGACCAGTCCACCACGATATTTGTGAAAGTACCCAAATATTTGTGATATTTTTTTTCTGAAATATCATCAATATTAGGGCTACATTTGCAATACTTTAACTGAAACCAGATAAATCAGTGAAATCAGAGAAGGTCACAAAGACAACAAGCTCTGGATCATTGGCCCCTCACAACAAAGGTTTCATCACAATCTTTGTTCTTACTCTAAAACACTGGCATTAAAATGTTTGGCAGTTGCAATGTATCAAATTAATATAAAGACAAATGTTTATGGAATAAATATTGTGCAAGTGAATACCTTTGCTGCTTAAAACAGGCCATACATCTCTTAACAAGTTTATTGATTTTGCTCCCAGATGGTGAAGACGCATTGAGATTAACAGATGAAGCCAGAGAGCAGATCCCTTTTGTTTTTGCAACAGAGATACCAGTATCCAGTTCTAAAGCATTCCTCTTCCTTTGAGAAGCTCTGGCTGACATAGTTGGCTCCAAGTCGACATCATATGCTTGTGACGACAAGTCTTCTCTTGCAGAGCAATCCGCTTCTACCATGCCAGCATCATTGATAGCTTCTGGCGAGTCTTCCGTTGACAAACTATCCAATTCTGGCCCGTCAGCATCATCAGAGGCTTCTTCTTTGGTTGTTAATCTATCAGGGGAAGATTGCAACGAACCAACACTACATTTGGGAAGTAGTGAATTATCTCCACATTTTGACTTTTTAACCATCAAACTAAATTTGCGTTTTTTGCTAAGGTGAGAAATTTTCACTTTTCCATCACGATCTCTCAATATCCCATCAGCAAGCTTTTCCGAACCAGAACTAGATCCTTCCACAGCTTCTTCACCTCCTTCACCGAAATACTTATTAGTGGACTCATCTCCCTTTTTAACATTACACTCATGTATACTCTCTTCAACTTTCTTAGAACCTCTAGTTCCAGTTTTGGTGCTGTCCCTTTGAGATGAATTATCCTCTCTTCCCCGGTTCTCACCTAGATCTACAATTTCAAATAGAATAAGAAAAATAAGCTCAAATATAGACCACCAGCCATATTTTGACTTCCCATTTGCAACAACAAATTCAAATATTCAAACAAGAATTGGTGTGAACCACAACATCAGGAAGGATAATATGGGGAAAAAAATTAAGAATGTGCTTGGGTAAACATAAAATTGCAATTTAACTAGTATTTTCTAAAATTGATATTTTCTATGATTTTAATTTAAATGGACCTTAGCAATGTCCCAAAACATTTTAAACAGGACATGGGGTGACCTATTGTTGATCTGAACCGTTCATTCATTCATACAACTAGGAGCAGGCCACGGTGCAAAATTCATGCCAAAAGGATGATCCTAAGCTTCCGATCAATAGCATGCAAATGGATATTCAAGATTGACCAGAGAAACAAAAGATGCCCAATCATCATCTTGAAACATCTAGTAGATGGATCCCACTTTGTATTTCTTATTATTCTGAAGTAACACTTTGGTTTGATGATTCTAACCATGTGATTTATGGCTCATAAGCAACAGATGGTTGTAACAAATTAGCCCCCATTCAAAGGGTTAGGATCATCTGATCGACATGATTCTTGCATCATGGCTTGCTCCTAGCTGTATGAATGAATGAACGGTTCAAAATGAAGATAGGTCACCCTGTGTGCTGTTTTAAAGGTTTGAGGATGTTGCTAACGTCCCCATGAAGGTGGGAAAGTTAGCAAAATCCTAATTCCAGTCTTTATGGGAAATTTTTGTAATTTTTGATATTTACTTTCAAAATCAACTGTCAAGAAAGGAATTTAAAAAAAAAAAAGGTAAAATTATCTCTAAATACGATTTAAAAAATCTTATTTATGCCTCTCCCACAATCTTAATTACAAAACTAAAGTAATTTTGGGAGAGAGAGAAAATCAAAGGTGGGCCCCACGTGATTAGCATTCACAATCAATGATTGGACCTTCTCCATTGTAACCAATATGAACCGTCAACAATGATCCGATGAGAGAGGCTAAGATGGCTAAAATCATATGATCAAAGTGCCTTTTAAAGGAACGAGCAATCAAAGGTGGCCGGCCCACAGACACGAGTTGCTCCCCACAGAGACAGTTTGGGCGAACGGCTTCGGTCGTGGGTTTTGCTCCCGACAAACACAAGTTCAATTCCCCTCCCCATGGATTACCCAATGCACGTGGTTGGCGGGTGATTGCGTGCATCCGCATGGAATAGTCTTGCCTTAAAATGAGGCGGGGACACCTCGTTGTCATCAAATAAAAAAAGGCGGCAGGCCCAACGTGATGGATGGTCCATATCACTAGTCATAGTCATACCTTCTCTATTACAATCAATATGAGCCATCTATTTTCATAGCCATTCATCGGATGGCTATGATCACTCAATCAAAGTGACTGTTAAGAGGGACGGGCAATTAAAGGTGGGCCCAGCTTGATGATGCTTATCAATGATCATACCTTCTTTATTATAACCAAAAATTCAATAAAGACCATCCATTTTCCTAGCAATTAATAGGCTCGTTGGGATCATCCAATCAAATTGTCTTTTGAGAGGAATGGCCATCAATGATGGGCCAGACATGATGGACTCTCCAAATAAATAACTAGGCCTACGCTATTATAATCAATAAGGACCATCCATTCTCATAGCCAGTGATCAGATGGTTAGGATCATCCAAGTAAAATGACTTTAATAGGATGGGCAATCAACAGTGGGTCCACACAAGCAATGATCTAGATTTATGATCGGACTTATTGCAATCGATGTGGACTGTCTACTTTCCTAAGCGTTGACCGAATGGTTAAAATGATTCAATCAAATTGATTATTCAGAAGAATCAACAAAAAAAAAAAAAAAAAAAAGTTTGGCATGATGGGCAGTTCATATCACTGTGTTCATTTCATATCCATTGCTTGTACGGTTAGATCATCCAATCAAAGTGACTTTCAAGAGGATCGGCAATCAAAGGTGGGTCCCACGTGATTGATGATCCGAATCAACAATTAGACCTTTTTTGTAAGTAAAGACAATTTAGACGATTCCTCTTTTATTAGGATTACTTTTGTTTAAAACCTTTAGAAGGCTCTCTCTTGGACGTGAGACACTTTTTTGCTTGAATGTCAAGCCGAGATTATGCAAGTCAAGGATATTAGCACAAGAGCAACCTAAGATATCAGCAACCACGATACCCAAAGCAAGGACCACATGCAGCTACAGCCCCTCATCATGATTGTCCTGATTATAGCGAAATGACTCAAACTCGCATAGAGGACCCGACGAAACAGATTAAAACCGAAATTGAAGATTTCCCTTCATGATTGGTTGAGAGCATTGGTGAATCATATTTACTGGTTTCAGCAGACCGAACCAGTCAAGATCCATTTCACAACCTTTAAGTTAGTAGGGTCATAATTAAATTGGTGGCACATGGTGATACGAGAGCAACAATGTGGCCTCCCACCCATCTCCACTTAGGATGAGATGAAGGCCAAGTTGAATAAACAATTTCTACTGTTGAATTACAAGGCCAATGGTTTCAGCAAACTCCTTGGCCAAGAACAAGATGACCTGACTTTCAAGTACATGCAGAAATTTTATCACTTGATAGTGAGATGTGACATGAATAATATTGAAGAACAACAGAAAGGGAGATATCGTCACAGGCTAAGGATGGAAATACAACGGGAAATGGTGGAAGTCTGTCCCAAATGTGTAGACTAGGCCTATCAAAAAGAACTGCAAGCCCAAGCACAACACGGGAAAATGGCAGCCCGGCGCAACAGTTTCCAAGTTTGGGGCACTTTTTCCATCTTACTCACGCCAAATAACCCCACATAGTACAGGCCAAATGACAATAGGAATATTCAGGTCAAGCAGCAGCAAAATTCAGTAATCCACCCAGCCACAACAAAAGTTTGAGAGCAAAGCCAAGGAAGTGGCTCAAATCAAGCCAAGCTGGCTAATACACGTTTCAAGTGTGGTGGGCAAGGACACCTCGGATCTGCTTGTCCTACACTGAACCTAAGGGGCTGTTTGGATAGGAAGAATCCAAAACACAGATATGGAAAACCCTCTTGGAAAACTGATGACGTGAAAAACAACAGAAAAGAAACCAGATTCCACTGTTCAAAGTGCAAGGTTGCTTTCCATGGGAATGTTAAAAGTCAGCAGTCAAACAGTGAAAGTTGTCTCTCATTACCATGGAAACCTCCATGGATTAGCTTTTGGGTGAGGCAACTCAAAAGGATTTTCTTGGAGAAGTGTAATCATTATTTTTGTAGCCTTACCTTGTTTTTACAATACCAACAGTGCAACAAGTAATTCATGCAAAATTGATTTCATTTCCAGTGATTTCCAGCTTCACACACCAATACACTAACTCAAGTAAACACCAAGGATGGTGACTCTAAGATGCTCGCGACAATTTCATCTGAGATGCCAGCGACTTTGACGATTGGAGACTTTAAGATGCCGGGCAATACACACCAAAACGCTAACTCAAGTTAACACCAAGTATGGTGACTCTAAGATGCTCGCGACAATTTCATCTGAGATGCCGGCGACTTAGACGATTGGAGACTTTAAGATGCCGGCAATACTAACAGTTTTCTGAATGGCGACTCGTCCAGCATTCGAGTGAGATGTTTTCTACAACTGTAGACCCAAACCTGAGAGAAGAATGGCTAGCAGCAAAAAGCAAGTAGCGAGATGGAGATACGGTCCTCTTGGAAGGTCCACATGGTGATGTTATAGTAACAGCACACCGGCTGGGAGAAGGGGAGCACTGGAGAATGGTGCGAGAAAAAGGAGTTGAAGTCGAAGAAAGGGTATTCCTTCAGGGACCTCACAAGAAGAGGCAGCTTCTTCCAGAGAAAAGTATTGAATAAGGAGGCCTGTGGAAGAAAAAATGCTCAGCAGCGAAGGGAGGGGAGACTTCTTCCAAAGAATATGATCGTCGGCCCCATCCAACAGAGCCCCATCATCCCCTTCGACCTGGCCAAGGTGAGGGAGATTGGATCCCTGTAGGTAAAAGGAGAAGAAGGGTTGCAGTTATAACCCCCTAAAAGAATTCCCCACCCTATATGTAGACCGGTTTCCCTTAGAATGGAAGGAATACAACTCTCGGGCGTTCAGCAACTTCGGCGGGGTTGTGGATGTCTGATGTAGGACGGGTCGCTGACTATTTCATGGCCCAGATGGAGCAAAAGAAGACCGGACGGGGCCGAAAGTGATCCGGACCGTCAGGACCGTGAATCGGTCGTATCTCACAATCCGGAATGAGTTACGGGACGTATAATATATCAATTTGGGGTAGCTCGAGCTACTTTAGCCAACCAACCCAGCTACGCCGGGTTGCCCAATCCGGAATCGCGAGAATCGACCGTATTGACGGTCATTAGGCTAGTTTATTTTCGTTTTTACTATTTATAGTAAGTTTTAATTCGATCATAACTTTGCATCCGTATGGTTTTAGAGTTAGTGCCCAACATGAAAAGGGCTTAGAATATTTCGTAGAACAGCGTGGTTGAGGCCGTTTGAAAACTTTCTATTTTTGGCCGAAAACCAAGAGTTCTAGTAGGATTGAACGACTTCTATAAATAGTAAGTTCACTATTTATAGTAAGTTGCGTTTTCTAGGAGTTTTAGTTGGAGTTGGATTTTGATACTTTACCTAGGGTTTAGTTTCCTATTTATATGCATTGTAATTCCGTTTTCATTCATTCAATTATCAATAAATCAATTATTCGGAATTTATTTCCTCTTTTTTATCTTTTATTTCTTCTCGTGGATTCGAGAACTATCGGTTAGGAAGACGGTGATCGACCTACCACGTCCTCCCTGCGTCATTGGTATCAGAGCGAGGTTTCTTCCTCAGGACGATGGCCTCTAATGAAGGGTTGGATTCTCATCCTAAGGACGGTGCTCCAAGGGACTATCTAACGGCGACAGCCTTCGAGGCAGCATTCGAAGCAGCACGACGGGAGAACCGGTTGATCCTGCAAGGTATACAGGCGACCCTCGACCAGATCGCAGCATCGCTAGCTCCTCTTCGAGCCCAAGGCGACCAACAACCACCAACAGTTGTTATACGGGACAATCCTGTTGTCCGTAGAACACCCCAGGTGGATAACCGTAGGGTTACGCCAGACGATTCAGAACCAAGCGATGACGAGGTCGAAGACATGTTCGTACAACGACCGGCGCTAGGGAATGAGCGTGTGGAACGAGCAGAACGAGATTATCGGGGCAAAGCTGATCTTCCCAGCTTTAATGGCCTACTTCGAATAGAGGAGTTCCTCGACTGGCTGGCAGAGGTCGAGCGATACTTCGACTATATGGACGTACCGGACGACAAGAAGGTAAAACTAGTTGCATATAAGTTTAAATCCGGTGCTTCAGCATGGTGGGAAAACCTACAGGTTTCCCGCACCCGTCAGAATAAGACACCCATCCGAACATGGCCTCGGATGAGACAGCTTCTTAGAGCTCGATTTCTCCCTAACGACTATGAACAAATTTTGTTCCAACAATACCAAAATTGTCGTCAAGGAAATAGAACCGTAGCCGAATATCTTGAAGAATTCCAACGATTGGCTACACGGAATAATTTATCGGAATCAGAGGCACAACAAGTATCACGATTCATTGGTGGGTTGCGATTTGCAATCCAGGATCGAGTCCAGATGCATCCCATTTGGACGTTGAGTGAGGCCAACCAATTGGCCACTCGAGCAGAAACACAGTTGTCACGGCCCCCTGCTCGACCCTATCCGGCAACACGAAATCCCAACACCGGACGCACTCAAGATACAACGTTGGCCAAAGGCAAGGAACCTATAGGAGGGCGTCCTCAACCTCCTACGGTCACGAACCGGGACTGGGGAAGCGGTTCCTCAAGACCTCAACGTACAGCTCCCACTACAGCGGGTTCCAGCAGGATCCCCAATCCATATGGTCGCCCAAGACCAGACCATTGTCTCCGTTGTGGCCAACCAGGTCACTGGTCGAACGCTTGCCCTCAACGCCCTGCAGCACACTTAACTACGAATGAAGGCGGCGTGGAAGGTGAGCCAACAGAAGATAATCCTGAATTGGAACAGGCCGAAGAGGGGGACACAGAAGATGTCGATTGGCTGATTGAAGATCATGGGGAATCGCTAGTAGTAAGACGACTACTTTACGCCCCCAGGAAGGAAGTGCACCCACAACGACATAATATTTTTCGCACAAAGTGCACCGTGCAGGGCAAAGTCTGTGACGTGATCATAGACAGTGGGAGTAGCGAAAATATTGTCTCGAGAATTATGGTGGATAAGTTACATCTGCCTATGACGAAGCACCCTACCCCTTACTCTATCGGCTGGATCAAGAAGGTGAACGAAACCAAGGTAACTCATCAATGCATTATTTCATTCTCCATTGGTAAAAGCTATAAGGACGAGGTCCTCTGTGATGTGGTTGACATGGAAGCCTGCCACATGTTACTTGGGCGGCCATGGCAATCGGATCGAGATGTGACCCACAGTGGACGGGAAAACATATACATGTTCACCAAGGATGGTCGGAAAATTGTTTTGGCCCCTATGACACCAGACAAACACCCTGAAGCTTCTAAAGTGGAGGGGAACTCTCTCCTTACCATTCGCGAGTTTGTTAAGGAATCAAAGGAAACGGGCGAGATTTATGCGGTTATGGTAAAAGGCGAGGAGCCAGGATCCTCTAATATTCCTCAACGCCTTAAACCGCTGCTAGAAGAATTTCGAAGTACTTGGCCTGCAGAGTTACCAGATGAGTTGCCTCCCATGCGAGACATACAACATCACATCGACCTTATCCCAGGGTCCAGTCTACCCAACCGACCGCACTATCGGATGAGTCCAAAAGAGTGTGAAATTCTACAGGGACAGGTGGAGGAACTGATCCTTAAGGGTCTTATTAAAGAGAGCATGAGCCCGTGTGCCGTTCCGGCACTCCTTACCCCAAAGAAGGACGGAACATGGCGTATGTGCATCGATAGCCGCGCGATCAATAAAACAACAGTTAAATATTGATTTCCAATACCGCGGTTGGATGACATGCTGGACATGCTCGAGGGCTCCAAGGTGTTCTCGAAACTGGACTTACGGAGTGGATACCATCAAATCCGTATTAGGCCAGGTGACGAGTGGAAAACGGCCTTCAAGACCAAGGAAGGGCTATATGAGTGGCTGGTTATGCCCTTCGGTTTGACCAACGCACCAAGTACCTTCATGCGTTTAATGAACCAAGTGTTGAAGCCGTTCATTGGCCGTTTCGTTGTCGTTTACTTTGACGACATTCTAATATACAGTCAGGATGAAACGGAGCACATGACCCACATCAGAAAAGTGCTACAAGTGTTGGCCGACAATAAGCTATACTTAAATCTGAAAAAGTGTAGCTTCTTAACTGATCAATTATTGTTTCTGGGGTTCATCGTGCCGTCCACGGGTATCCGAGTGGACGAAGAAAAGGTACGAGCTATTCGGGATTGGCCGACTCCGACAAACATTCATGAGGTACGAAGTTTTCATGGGTTGGCGACCTTCTATCGTCAATTTGTGCGGAACTTCAGCAGTATCGTCGCGCCGATTACCGACTGTATGAAGAAGGGTCCGTTTCAATGGACCGAAGGGGCTGAGAAGAGCTTTGCAGAAATTAAGCATCGGTTGTCCACTACCCCGGTTCTGGTACTCCCTAATTTCGACAAGCTATTTGAGGTAGAATGCGACGCATCTATTGTCGGCATTGGGGGAGTCCTTTCTCAGGAGGGCAGGCCGGTTGCCTTTTACAGTGAGAAACTCAGCGACGCACGACAGAAGTGGTCGACCTATGAACTTGAATTATATGCAGTGGTTCAAGCACTGCGCCATTGGCGCCATTATCTTATTCAAAGGGAATTTATACTGTACACTGATCATCAGGCCTTAAAATTTATCAATACTCAGACTAACGTGAATCGTATGCATGCTAGATGGATTTCGTTTTTACAGGAATTCACGTTCGTTCTGAAACACAAATCAGGGCAGCAGAACAAGGTGGCAGATGCACTAAGCCGACGTGCATCCCTTCTTATTACAGTGAGCAGTGAGGTGATCGGGTTCGACTGCCTCAAGGAACTTTATGCTGACGACGAGGATTTTGCAGATGCATGGAAAAAGTGCCAAGAGGGTCACCCGAGTGATCTCCTAATTCAAGATGGTTTCCTCTTCAAAGGAAATCGACTTTACATTCCGCAGAGTTCGTTACGGGACAAGATTATTATCGAGCTGCATGGCGGTGGCCTCGGCGGTCATCTAGGACGAGATAAGACTCGAGCGATGGTGGAAGAGCGGTATTACTGGCCGCAACTTGCTCGTGATGTTGGCAGGGCGGTACAACGATGTCATATTTGTCAAACCGCTAAGGGACAATCTCAAAATACAGGTCTTTACACGCCATTACCCGTGCCAGATGCCCCTTGGGAGGATTTATCTATGGATTTTATATTAGGGCTCCCACGAACACAACGCGGCATGGACTCAGTGTTCGTGGTGGTAGACCGATTCTCCAAGATGGCACACTTCATTCCGTGCAAGAAGACCTTTGATGCGATACATGTTGCGAACCTTTTCTTCAGAGAGGTTGTGCGACTACATGGTATTCCTAAGACGATCACTTCAGACCGGGACACAAAGTTCGTTAGCCACTTTTGGCGAGCCTTGTGGAATCGGTTCGGTACACGACTTCACTTCAGCAGTGCTTATCATCCACAAACAGATGGACAGACTGAGGTCGTCAACCGCACATTGGGAAATCTCATCCGTTGCCTTTCAGGTGACAAACCGAAGCAGTGGGACATGGCCCTGGCTCAAGCAGAGTTTGCATTCAACAACATGGTAAACCGATCGACAGGAAAGTCTCCATTCCAGATTGTTTATGGGTGCGTGCCTCGTCACACACTCGATTTGGTTCCCCTGCCCAAGCTTCCGGGCATGAGCGTTACAGCTAAACATATGGCAGACCGAATCATGGACATACATGCAGACGTGCGCAACAAATTACAGGCTTCGAACGAGAAGTACAAAGAAGCGGCCGACAAGCATCGGCGCGCCAAAGTGTTCGAAATAGGTGATCAAGTGATGGTCCACCTACGTAAAGAGCGATTTCCTACCGGGACCTACAACAAGTTGAAACACAAGAAGATTGGACCGGTACCGATCATTCGCAAGATCAATGACAATGCCTACGTTGTTGATCTTCCAGATAACATGGAGATTTCAAGGACTTTCAACGTGGCAGATCTGTACGAATATCATGAACCAAAGCTGGACGAGAACTCGGGGTCGAGTTCTTTCGAAGTGGAGGAGACTGATGTAGGACGGGTCGCTGACTATTTCATGGCCCAGATGGAGCAAAAGAAGACCGGACGGGGCCGAAAGTGATCCGGACCGTCAGGACCGTGAATCGGTCGTATCTCACAATCCGGAATGAGTTACGGGACGTATAATATATCAATTTGGGGTAGCTCGAGCTACTTTAGCCAACCAACCCAGCTACGCCGGGTTGCCCAATCCGGAATCGCGAGAATCGACCGTATTGACGGTCATTAGGCTAGTTTATTTTCGTTTTTACTATTTATAGTAAGTTTTAATTCGATCATAACTTTGCATCCGTATGGTTTTAGAGTTAGTGCCCAACATGAAAAGGGCTTAGAATATTTCGTAGAACAGCGTGGTTGAGGCCGTTTGAAAACTTTCTATTTTTGGCCGAAAACCAAGAGTTCTAGTAGGATTGAACGACTTCTATAAATAGTAAGTTCACTATTTATAGTAAGTTGCGTTTTCTAGGAGTTTTAGTTGGAGTTGGATTTTGATACTTTACCTAGGGTTTAGTTTCCTATTTATATGCATTGTAATTCCATTTTCATTCATTCAATTATCAATAAATCAATTATTCGGAATTTATTTCTTCTTTTTTATCTTTTATTTCTTCTCGTGGATTCGAGAACTATCGGTTAGGAAGACGGTGATCGACCTACCACGTCCTCCCTGCGTCAATGTCTCTATTCCTAAAGTTACGGGAACTCAATCCCTCAGAGAGTCCGCTTCGTGAGAATGGAAGTTGTTGATAACCTTCACCCCGCAATTGAGGGCCTGAATGGAAAGAACTTCAAAGGGAAGGCCATTAGGGTTCAGGTTGCTCGGTTCGGACCCTCCGAGGTTAACAGGCATAGGGGAGGAGAAGGTAACTCTCGTCCTTCAGGAAACTCGGTCCCGGACGCCCTCTGGCCAAGTTAGGGGGGTGGCAGCTGGAACTTAAGAGGGTCGGCTGAAAACGTTCAAGGAATCCCTCATGGGGACTTCTCGTCCTCTTCATCCATCCCCATCTATTAAGGTCATCTCTCCTCCCATTCCGGTTGCTTCAGTCCCTGAGCCTCCAGGCTTCCGTCCTCCACCCCCTCCCCTACCGTTCACGATTTCATGGTCAAACCAGTCTACCCCAAAAATTTTCGTTTCCCCTTCGTTCCTTCTCAACGCTACCTCTGGGCTTCAGTGGAGTTTGGTCGTCTCTTTGAATCCAAGGCTTTGTCTTCAAAACCTTGAAGCTTGGTTTAGGTATTATTGTAATCTCCATCCTAGCGATATCATTTTCTGGTTCTTTAGATCAACAGTCTGTTTGGGTATCCCTTCGTCCCTCGAAGGACTTGAACAGAATAGTATTTAATGGTTAGATCCACCAAGTCAATATGGTGGCTGCCATCCAAAATGAGTGGACTAGTCTCCATTTTGGTTCACTAACGTCTAGTTTCTCTTCCCAGGCATTCTGCTAGAACTTTGGTCCTTTGAACTTTTCAAGTCTCTAGGATCTTGCGTCGAGGAAATCCAGATCATAGATTAATCTTCTGAAAAATGGGAGGAACTTCAAGCGGCAAGGATCCTCATTCAGGTCAGTAATGTAGCCAACACGCCGACCCTTGTTCGGCCAGGGCCTCTTTGAGCATTAAAGTTCTCCGGGAGGAATCTTCGGAGCATCTTAAGTGGTCCAGGGAAGAAGTGGACCTTGTTAATGGCGAAAGTCAACCTCCTACTCCACCTCCAGCAACCGGAGGAACAGAGTTTTTCCCCTTTCCTCTGGGGAGGTCGGTCATGGTGGGTATGCGTGCGAGCTAAGGTCAACGGATGGTGTGCATGCAAGTCCTCCAGCGAATGAGAGAGTGACTCGTGGTCAATGAGGGTTAAATACCTGTCAGATCCAGGCTCCCTTCTAGAAGCATGTCTTAATCCTTGGCCTTTTAGGTTCCCGTCCTCAAGAGGGGACCCACAACAATAGACGACTGAGATCCCTCTTGTGGAGACGAGTCGCGCGTTGAGTGGTTATCCTCACCGTTGATTCCTACGACCTCATTCTCACACGTGAAGCCTCTCCGGGTACAGGAGATTCCTCATCATCTGAGACATCAACTTTGCTTTTGTCCTTGGGTGCCTTCAATCTTGATGCAAGTCATCTGCCATCTACATTGCCAATATTAATTACAAAACCCACGTGTCCTCTCCCCATTTGCTACAACCACCCTCCGACCTACGACGATAGTAATGATGGCCCACGCGTTGACCTCTCTTCTAGACTTGCTCAGGCGCTGGAGACGATGAGGAAGGGAAAAGTAAACACCTATCTAAGTGATCAGCTTGAGGTAGAAATCGAGAGGACATCTGACCTCGATTTTCCCTATCATATCTCCGTTCGCTGGGAGAGATCTTATGGAAAACGTTAGCATGTTGTAGCTTCTGACAAAGGTAGAGATATTTCCAATATTCAAAGCTCTCATTCTAACACGTGTTTGGCTAACTCAGAAGACTTCTCACCTGCTGCATGTCAACGAAAACCTCCCCATCTCTCTTGAATTCCAACATGATCCTGGGCAACCTTTCGTCCGATCCTCCTCATCCCTCAATCTCTTTTGCTCCTTCATTAAGTCAAACTCTGCAGATGCCTATCCCTCCTTCCCCATCAAATTTGTTCCTAACCCCTCAGTCGTCCTTCCCCCCTCAACTCAGCTTTTGTTCGAAGCCCCCCAGTCTAGTAGAGGTAGGTCCTTTAGCTATTGTTACAATCCCAACAGTTACGTCAAACGTTATATCCCCCTTGTCAAATGCCAACCCTTTTGATTTGGGACTCGGGGATTATTCCTCAAGGAGATTTTGGAGAGGCCTTGTTGGTTCCCCCATTACGATTTCTTTTAACTTTTCAAACGGCATTCTTCCTCAGGATAATCCCCTGCCAGTAGGCCTCTCTCAAGATCAGATAAAAAACCTTTTGGCGGTTATCAAAGAAAAAAAATTGGTAAAAGAAGCCTTTGAGCATGTGGGAAAACTTCTTGGGGTAGTATTCGAGGAAAGGGATGAGGATATTACATCACTTCGTTCTATTAAATGGTGGAAAGGAGGTATAGGTATTCCTTCCTTCGGCTCCCCCAAAAGTCACCCTAGGATGCTAAGGGTAACCGAAAGTTAGCAAACTTAGGTGTAGAAGGTGAGGGGGTCCATTTGGCCACCCCTTGTGTTGAGTCAACAATAGGGGTAAAGCGTTGATGCAAGTCTCCACATGAAGATCCTCTCTTGGAATGTCAGAGGGTTCGGTTGCCCCCACAAGCGATCCATTGTCAAGAAGGTTTGCACTAATTCAGAAGCTCGCCTGATAGTTCTTTAGGAAACCAAGCTCCAGTGTATGGAGAGAAAGTTGGTCCGTTCAATTTGGAACTGGAAAGGTATTGAGCAAGGTATTCCATGACAATAACGGTGGCCATAATGGCTACCATTGTTACCTTTACGATACGGATCGTAACAACT
Source organism: Liriodendron chinense (assembly GCA_003013855.2). Classification (NCBI taxonomy): domain Eukaryota; kingdom Viridiplantae; phylum Streptophyta; class Magnoliopsida; order Magnoliales; family Magnoliaceae; genus Liriodendron; species Liriodendron chinense. Next base: position 6,541,472 of record ML058332.1, read on the forward strand.
ATTATGGCCCCTGTAACGATCATTACAATCTCTATCTTTATTGAAAAAAAAAAAACTAAAAACTCGGATCTGCCCCATAACATTGAAAAAAAAAAACTAAGAAATGTGTATCTGCCCTTTAAAAAACCATTACAAGGTTGTTATGGCCTTTACAGGGGACATAATGGGCCATTAACAGCAATTAGGTCATTTTTTTTCCATAACAGTTGTTACGGTCGTACACCCCGTAACGTACAACAGTTGTGATCATTACCTTTACGTAACAACCTTTACGACCCCATAATGTCCTTTACAACACATTGTGGTATTGAGTGGGGTTGCTCTTAATGCCTCAGGTTCAGTGAGTGGAATCTTCCTCCTTTGGGACCTTATAGTTTGGCGTAGGGAAGACTGGGACTAGGTATGTTCTCTATGAACATTGTTTTTCATGAAATTGCTTTAGAGTTCCATTGGCTCTTCTTAGGGGTTTATGGTCCTTCCCTTAGACCCTCTCTCTGAGAAGAACTATCCCTTGTCTTCGAAAAATGGCCCATTCCCTGGTGCATCAGAGGGAACTTTTAACGTAGTCAAATTCATACACAAAAAATTAAACAAAGATAGAGTTTCTGCCAGCATGAGGGGCTTCTCCAACTGAATTCAGAAGCACTGCCTAACAGGCCTCCCGATGGGAGGAGTCAAATTCACTTGGTCCAATAGCCATGCTACCCCAGCCATGTTCTTGCTAGATAGATTTTTGGTTTCTCCTAGTGGATTCTAAAGTAGCCAATTAGACAGTCAAAGAGGTCTCCCCAAGCCAACTTCGGATCACTACGCTATTTCCCTGTAGGATGATGAAATTAATTGGGGCCCCAAATGATGCAAGATGACAGCTTTCTAGACGAATGTGCGAGATGAGATCAAATTTCAGACAAACACAAGTAAATCCAGCATAAAAATCATGTAATCTACCACAAACCGAAAATTCATATTTAACTATTTAGGTTCCAACCAAAAGTCTTCATCCCACAATACATAACCAGTATAAAATCATGAAAGAAAGGATCCTATGAAATATGGGAATCCCGTTCTAGCATAGAATGGTTCCAACAATCAAGTAGATTATCGATTTCACGTTGTGGTTCCAATTGGGGCTTAGGGTTCAAGGTATGAGGCCTAGGGTTAGAGAATCTAGGGTTTAGAGGGAAGAAAATAGAGTTTATTGTGAGGAGTTTAGAAAAGAAATAACAAGGAAAAAATTAGAGGAAGGGGGTTGTCCATGCGGACAGCTATGCATGCCCATACATGCGTGTGTGCGTGCTATGGTACTATGTCATTCCTATGAAGGTTCCACATCCTACTACCCCTAGCTATACAATATGATGGTGGACCCTTCCAATCACAAGAGTAACTATACTTTTGTTGATGGTGGAAAACATATTACACTTAATCCCATGAGGAAAGATGCAGGTAAGGACATTGTTTTCAATTTGACATGGTTTGTGAACAAGAGCCAAGGGGTGATGCACGCCACGCCACTCCATGATGAGGTGAGCCAAGAAGGAGCAACACACGCCTTGATGAGGCGAGCCAGGAAGGAGCGATGCATACCCTAATGAGGCATAACTATAAGCCAAATTGAGCAAACAAATTTTCCACACCATAAATGATTGTAGTATCCATAATATCAGCCGACATTATTGACATCACACCCTCCAATACAAAACTACCAAGGAGTTATAGAACTTGTATCATGCAATACATCATCAATATCATGGTGTCCATAATATATTGCAAAATATCATCCTGCACCCTTAGTATAAATCCCTTGTATGGTCGAAATGCTCCGTACGCATCAACAAGACAAAGGCATGCCTATTCCCCTAAAAATAATTGAAAAAAAAAGGAGAAAAAGCCATATATACCTAGAGAACGCCTCTCTCTTTGCCCGCCCAAGGACATTGTTTTCAATATGACATGGTTCGTGAACAAGAGCCAAGAGGAGTGATACACACCTTGATGAGGCAAGCCAGGAAGGAGTGATGCACTCCCTGATGAAGCGACCTAGGAAGGAGCGACACACGCCCTAATGAGGCGAGCCAGAAAGGAGTGATACACGCCCTGATGAGGCATAACTATAAGCCAAAACAAGCAAAGGAAGTTTCCACACCATCAATGATTGTAGTATCAATGATATCGACCGACATTATTGATATCACACCCTCTAATACGAAACTATAGGGAGTTATAGAACTCCCTGTATTGCTGGATATATTAACAATATATCGCAAAATATCATCCTGTGCCCTTTGTATAGATCCCTTAAATGCACCCCCCCCCCCCCCCCCCCCCACACACACAATAAAAGAGCCTCCAAAAAGGATCTAATACGTGGCTCCATATCAGCCATGTTTTAAACGGGAATTATACAATACTCTGGCGGCATATGATGCTTGATACACTTGCACTCAGAAATTGTACACATGGCATATGTTAACTCAAAACAAACCAATTAAAGTGTGAGATCCACTGTTGCTATGTCACAGTCCCAAGATTAGATTGTTTGAATGATGCTAACCATTGATTTGTGCATGCTTCTTTGTTGAAATAGGACCATTGGATAATTTTTCATTCTTCACCATCGAATAAATGTCCACCAATCTGATAGTCAGATGATGAAATAAGCATAATTTTTTGGGAAATGCGCTAGTGCTCTCGAAGTACTATGAAGTATAAAGTTACAACTTACAATGCTCTTAATCGCATTGGGACACTTAGTCCAATCCACTGATCCAAATTGTTCATTAGGTCAAATGCATGTTGCATGGGGCTAGCATGCAAATATCATGCCAATCTAACAAATGGTTAATGATTGATACAACTTACACAAAACTAGGTCCAATCAACAAATTAATCCATCTGTTTGTTAGGGCCCATCATGATTTTTATTTTTATTTTTTTAAGAGAGGTAACATGAAATTTTATTAAAAGACCCACTGAAAGGTGAGGAAAGAATACAGCCCAAGACTACACAAAAAAGGGAAGAAAGGTCAACGGTCTTTGCTGCTTTCATGTAGGCAGCCCATTCCATCATGAATTGCTTATGATTCTTAAGAATCATTTTTATTAGGCAATCGAAACCATCCTATCCATGGATTGGAAAATGGAAGGCCATAGAAAAACAAAAAAATCAACGATGGATTGGACCATCCAATTGGTGCGATTTCTGCATGGTAGCCCACGAGATTTGTTGTGGACTTGATGCACAGTTCAGATCAATTCATTAGATTGTCCAAGTAAACTGATGCAACTAGGAGCACTATAACTTATAGTATTGGATATTTTAAATCTTTAACAGTCCAATAAATGTCCACCAATCTAATAGTCAAATAATTAAATGAGTGTAATTTTTTTGTTAATCATATATCTAAATTGGGAACCTAGACCTGACCCCAATTAGCTGGGATACAGCTTAGATAATGATGATACATGTAAATTGTAACCCATGATTTGAATGGTTTAGTCTGAATCAGTTGTAATGAATTTATTGGAATGATTTTTATGAAAGTTGTTTATTAGAATGATATGAACTCATTTTGGATATAACTACATCACGTCAGGCACCGCATAGTTTAGGACTTCATACAATGGAAACTTATTATACATGCTTGTTTTCTGTGATGTTTTAAATTTTAAGTTCTAAGTGTGTAATAATGTGTCTTTTAATATCTCCTGAAGTTTCATTGGGAAAATTCCATAATTTTCCCAATCTTAGCCAAATGTTTCTCTTCGACTGTGACACATTCCAGAGACATGCAATATTTCCTTGACCCAAGGGTACAATACATGCATTGATACTGATCCTGCAAACACTGCACAACATCACCTGAAGTTCAAGACATTATCTCAATTCCAAGAATTGATTCCAAGTGAACTTCCTGGCAACTTTCCACCCCCACGCAACATTCAGCATGCAATATATTTGGTTCCAAGAGCTCCTTTCTCAAGTCTACATGTATCGAATAACCCGAAGGAGCATGAAAAGCATCACCAGCAGTTGGAACTGGAAGGCTTTTTGGCCAAAGGATTTATCCAAGAAAGTCTTAGTCAATGTGTAGTGCCTACACAATTAAAACTAAAGAAAGATGGTAGCTAGCTGGCGAATGTCTGTGGACAGTTTTGCCATCAACAACATAATGGTTAAATACCATTTTCCCATCCCCAACTGGACAATATCTACAAATGATGTCTAATGCTACAATCTTTCTTATATTGAATTACGAAGTGAATATCATCATATCAAGATCAACTGTAGGAGATGAATGGAAAACGGCATTCAAAACAAAGTATGGTCGTAGAGTGGTTGGTTATTTTGTTCAGATTAACCAACATGCCCAGCACCTTATATGCCCATGATGAAGTAAATTTTACCACCATTTATTGGAAAGCACAACATATTCAAGCAACTCAAAAAACTTGACATTTCCATTAAACGCGATGTTCTTGTGAACTCCTTGCAAGCGGACCACTTCTCTAAAGAAGATTTTAGCAATGTGCGTGGCATTCAAAGTCTTCTAACAGGGAATAAAGTGAGCCAACTTGTAGAAATGATCGACCACACTGCAGATGGAATACTGACCAGTAATCCCTAGACAATCCATATAGAGATCTTGCCATAGTTTGTCTAGGATCAGTCAGCCTTGACTACCTTTGGCCAATCAATACAATCCACAATTGATTTCATTTGCCTCACAGGACTGCTAAATTGCAATTTTTATTATGCATCCCAAATATGCACAATGCTACAAATTTAATAACATTTTGATTTAGAGTTAGCTGGCCTAACAGTCGATGAAACATAGAAAAAAAACAAGGCAAAACCTCTGTTAAATCAAAAGTTATTATTGTTCAACAAAATTGTGAATTAGGAAAGTTTTGCTTGCCAAACAAACCCTGAAAGAACAATCTTTTTTAGAAATTGGATGCTGGTTTCCAACATGTGAAATTGTGAATGCATCCCATTTTCAAGTGATAACTATGATACAAAAATTGCAGAAACTAAAACAAAATAAAAGAGGTAACAAAGGAAACCCCACTATACCTGACTGCTCAGCCTTCTTTGTCTGGATCTTGAATGATGCCCTATAAGTGCGTGCATCTAATCTCTTTTTTTTCTTCAATACAACAACAGCACCCTTCTTCTTTGCTTTGCACCGTTCCTTAGTCTCCAGCTGCACTGGTTTCACATTTTCCTCTTTCTTCTGCTTTTTCTTTTTTGGATTCAAAGAACTTGAACCCTTCTCGGACTTTTTCGAACTGGAAGAACTTAATGACCGATTCTTCTCACCTCTCTCAGACCTTCTTGGCGAGCTTGGCATCTTTTGCTTCTCTCCTCGTTCTAGTTTCCTCTTAACTGGAGCCAGTGGGCTCCGCTTCTCAAGTCTCTCAGACTTTCGTGTAGTCGAAGGACTTGATGACCTCTTTTTCTTTGAAGGTGTCTCTCTTGAAGACCTTCTCAAACCAGATGCTGTTGTTGGGGAGCCAGAAGCAGGCAAACTTTTAGCATCCTTTAATTTACCACCTATTTGTTTCTTCTTCGAGCTGCCACTATCTTCATCTCTCAATCTCCTACTTGGTCGTGCGACATTTGCCATTTTCAGGATAAAAATTTACCTGAAACACAAAATTCAACCCTTTTTTACCCAGTTGGCAAATTCGTGCTAATACTAACCAAAAATGTCATTTAATTCCAACCAAATTGAGTGAACACAATTTCTTCATGTGAAATAAAGAAAACCACAAAATTTAGCCTCTGATTTGAACAAATGACCACTAACATCGTCCAATAAGAAATGCCCTTATGGAACTCTATAAACCAAACACTGCCATATATATCTGCCAACTTGGCATGGTATAGGACACCCAAACCTGATGCATGGTGGACAAAATATCAAACCAGCCAGGTAGGCCACATTTGTAAGTTGAATGTGGAATATTACTAATCTTTTTACGCTGCCCATTGACCTTATCAATGTGTGGCCTGACCTCTGTTACAGTAAAATCTTTTTTCTTTTGTAAAAGTTACATTAAACTCTTTTACTTAGTAAGAACCACACCTAATTTGGGAATTTCAAGTAAAAAACAAGAAATTTTACCAGCTAATTCACAAATTTTTAGATATTTACAATTTATTCGTGACTAACAACTTATTTGCAAAAATATACAAAAACATTCACATATCATTGGTGAAATATTCAGTAACTTACAGAAACACCAAAATTACTCAAGAAAAAATCCAAAAATACTAAAGATAAAGTATTTTATTCCGAGCCTTTTAGAAAAGAACTTTGCAAATGTTTTCCAAGTCTTCCTAAAATTTCCTGATTTTTTAATGAACAGCTATTAATTGTTTTTCCAAATTCTCCTCAATATGCACTTTGTAACATTCAGCCAGCTGATGAATTGGTCACGTCACCTACATGGCAGGGCCAACCATATGCATGGCTTAAATATCCCCCAAACTGAGTACAAAGGTACATGTGAAGAAGCAGATTTCAGCTTTGTTGAGCTTGGAGCCATACCAATAAATTTCCAATGTTTTCTCACTGAAATGATACCAAAATAAAATAAATAAATAATCCACCAATTACCCATTTATTCAAACCAATAAAGTTGCATTCAGCCAACTCTAATAAACTCATTGATTGTAATCAATATATGTAATAGACTATTAGATAGCACTTGATTGTAACCAACCCATGTAATTGTCTATTACATTGCGCCTATGGGAGTTTTGTGCTCTTGTTGCCGGTCCCCAAACCACATAAAGGAGGAGGGTTGCATCAGGTTGGCAACCAGGCCATAACTTTCATCACAAATCTGAACAATATGACATTCCAAACCAAAGGTATGGCCCTTGATAAAGTGAAATGGTGGAACAAGATTCATGTAGTTGACCCCAATTAATAGGGATGAGGCTTAGATGATGATGATAATGATGATTATGCCAAAAAAGAGTGCCATGACTTCGTAACAAAAACGAAAAGACCAGAGAAAGTATTTGTAAATACAGCTAATGAACTGCATAGAAATCTTACAGATGTTTCAGATGAAGCCAGCTGACACTGATAACGGTGAAATCTATTCTGCCTTTCAAAACCAGCCCTTTGTTTCCTGAAAACCTAGTGTAGCCGCATGCAGGTAGAAGTAGGATGGATGCTTGACCATTGAAGTGTTTTGCTACACAACAGCCAGATTTTCCTCCATAAGTTTAAGGAGTAATCAGAATATAATGAGGAAAAAATATCAAATAAAAGCATAAGCGAGTTTTGCAACAAAATGCAGAGAAGCCATCATTTTCATCCAAAACAGCTACAAGGTTAACAGCTCCTGAATGCAGCAATTTAGGTAGCATTTGGAATTAACCCCAAATTGGCGTGGTTGGATATGTTGGTGGGGCGGCTTTGTTTTGAAAATCAACTATTTGGGACAGGGTGGAAACAAAACCAGGATGAGCAAATCATCATTTTCTTAGCCACACTGACGTAACATTCCAACTTTTTGAAATGTGAAATATTCACTTGTTTCAAGCAAAATATTAATTTGACAGAAACACGTTCAGCATGCCCATGAATCCTCACGTTCCGCATGCCCATGAATCCTCTCTCTCTCTCTCTCTCTCTCTCTCTCTCTCTCTCTCTCTCTCTCTCTCTCTCTCTCTCTCTCTCTGAGGAAGAATCTCGCCCCTATTCTTTGCAATGTTCAAAATCAAAGCGTCCATTGATTTCTGCAACTGTTACAAGAAAATGCATGCAAATTGATATAACCAGACCCACGACAGCTGAGAGAAATCTGACACCGACTTCCACTGGTTAAGTTCCAGGAAACCGTGGAAATCTTGCCCATCTATGACGAGAAGAACAAGACCCTAGCAGTTACGAATGCGGAACATCACAATGCCGGAACCCTATATCACTGCATACGATGCCGAATCTCTGGTCAAAATCCTTACTTTCTTCGAAATCCGGGAAGAAGTGTCTGGAAACAGCGTAGGAAAGGAAAGCCTGGATGCGAAAAAGGTTTTTTTGCATCAATCGTAGATGAATTCCTCGCACACAGATTGCTCAAGAAAAAAAACGGAAAGAAAATAAAAACCTTGAAGAAAGGCCGGAGATGAAAAGATAAAAGAGAAGAGGCGAAATTTGCAGAGGATATGCAGCTTGAATTTTTAAGAAGAGGAGATTAGTCGATTTTAATGAATCTTTTATGAAAGAGAGAGAGAAGAGAGAGATCTAAAGAAATTGAAGTTTCGCGAAATCTTACTGTGAAATCAGATCGGATTTCGCTTACAAGAAGGATTTTCTCTCTCTTCTCTTTCTCTCTCTCTCCCTCTGAGAAAAGAGGAATCGGCGTTTGTATAAACGAAGAGCTATGTCATTGTACGTCTCGGAGTTGCTAAATACGCCGACTGCTTTCTTTCAGGGTACTTGACGCAAATTTCCTTAAGAATGGTGTTGAACGACACACGTGCAACAATAAAGGGTGCGGATTAGGTGTTACTCGGGTGGGTGTTACCCTTTCCTTGTGGGGCCCACCTTGATGAATTTTTTGTATATCCATACGGTCCATACGTTTTTTAATGCTCCATTTAGTAAATGAACCCAAAAATTAAGCAGAAAAAAGTCTCAAGTGGACCACACCAATGGAAATAGTGATGAATGTTCACTAAACTATTTATGGACCACAAAAGTTTTGGATCAAGCTGATGATTGTATTTTACCTACATCCAGGACTTATTTACGTTATCAACAGGTTGGATGGAAAATAAACATTACAGTGTGCCTTAAGAATTTTTAAAGGTGGGCGTTTAATCACAACTGTTTCTTATGATGTAGTCCATCTGATATTTGAGTTTGCTTAATTTTTTGGACCAAGTTATAAAATGGTCTTGGAAAAATGGATGGACGGTGTGGATATGCATCACATCATCAATGTGGCCCATGGTGAGGGTAACACAAACTAAGGTGTTCGCGTGGATTGGGTACTACCTGCACGAGGAGGTAGATAGAGGCGGACGGTTCTGTCAGGAGCTCTGTGGGCCGTCGTTATATATTTGTTTTATCCATGCCGTCCATTAATTTTGACATCTAGTTTTAGGTTATTCACTTTAGAAGAAGGCAAATTGAAGGAGTAAGTGGACCACAACACAAGAAGTGCAGGAGCCAATGATGCCCACCGTTGAAACCTTCTTAACGCTCACAGCAATGTTTATTTTCCATCCAACCTGTTCATACCTCAAAAAGACTTGGATGAAGAGGAAATATAAATATCTGCTTGATTCAAGACATCTATGGCTACCAAAACAAATTTAACTGCCGGCACTCAGTCTCTACTGTTTCCTTTGGTTTGGTCGACTTAAGCCTTCGATCTTGCCTCATTTTTAGGCTCATGTCATGATAGAGCTGTCAAGATAAATGGACGGCTTAGATTTAAAAAAAAAAAAAAAAAAAAAACATACATCACGGTGGGCCCCACAGAGCCACCACAGGACCGGCCGTCTCTAGCCACGCCTGGTTGGGGTACGATCCATTCCGCGCTCTAAGGCGTTATCCCGTAGCACCTAGTCGGCTACCGAAAAGATAATGACAGATTGCACGCGATAGGAACTCTGTGACGGGAAGTTGGGTGGGGCCACTATGACGTTTATGAGAAATCCACCCCGTCCAGTCCCTTCTTCCCTATCATGTTAGGACATGGGTCCAAAAATGAGGCAGATCCAAAACTCAAGTGAACCTTTTGACTGAAAACAGTAAGGATTGAATGTTCACCGTTGAAACATTCATACAGGTTACAATGGGTGGTTCCTTCGCCACTTTTCCAAGTCGTGTGGCACACTTTGGATATACCCCTTTGAGCCAATGTCCAAACATGATTTGGAAAATGAAAGGTTGGCTGCAAACAAAAATCAAATCTCTGCTAGGAGCCGTTTTCATTGGTCCGCATCACACTGCATTACCTCAGTGTAATCAGGTTGCAAAACGGAGGGACGAGGTAGATTTCCCACAACCATCGCAGTGGGCCCATCTAATTCCAGGCAATCCGCGTCCCCGTGTAACATCCAATACGTCCGTCAGTTCTAGTAGCTCATGTTAGGATGTGAGCCACCAATAAGGCAGATTCAGAACTCTAGCGGCCTGCACCAAAAGTAGACAGCGGATGGGAAGACACACCTCGGGCCCACCACGATGTTTGTATGCCATCCAACCGTTTATAAGGTGAGTCTCATTGGGATGAAGAGATAGCACGAATTACATTATGATCCAAGACTGCAGTGGACGATGGGGCCTTGTTGATGCTTTTGGATCCACAGTTTTGACGGATTGGATCTGAGACAAACATTGCTGTGGAGCCGATGGAGCTGTTTGTGTGCATGGGCTCCCAGCAACACTTGTGGTAGGAAATTGGCATCCCAGTTTTCCTATGGTCGGTGCTAGAAAGCACTGTGGCCCACCGTAACGTGTATTTTGTTTGTACTATCCATCCATTTTAGATCATTATTTTTAGGGCATTGGCCCAAAAATGAGGTGGATCCAAATATCAGTTGGACCATGCCTCAGGAAGCAGTGGTGATTGAGTTATAAAGACATGGATGCAGGGAAAACACAAATATCAGCATTATCCAAAACTTTATGATGCTATGGAGAATAAGTTTTTTAATGGTGGGAGTTCAATCACCGATGTTTCCTTGATGCGGTTCACTTAAGTTTGGATCTACCTCATTTTTTGGAGATAATATCCTAAAATGAATTGGCAAAAGGAATGAACAACATGGATAAATCACATACATTATTGTGGCACCATAATACCGATAGAGCTAGGCAACGATTCGATCAAAGTCGAATATGGATCAAATCAGATCGTATTGCTTTAGTAGGTGTGTTTGAACAAACATTCGGAACAAGGTAACTATGTTCAAACTCATTCATTCTAGTCCAACCCATCTTCGAACATATAAATTTCGAACAAATTTTTCGAGTTCGAATAAGTTCGAACAAGTTCGAACAAATAATACTAATAATCACATATCACAAGTAATCAAGTAATTGACAATATTTTCATATCAATATTGATAAGCAATTAATTTTAAAATATTCCAAAATCAATATTCTCAAATCTTAAAAATACTAATAATAAACATAACAAATGATCAATATTCACAATTATTCTAAAATTAAATAAACACAACGATATCCCTAAATCATTATTTACAAATTCTAAATCTCTAAAAATAATAAATCAATATTAAAAAATAATTAACAATGATCCTAATTCAATATAACAATATGATAAATTGACAAATGACAATATTTCCAAATCAATAAAATTATAAACATAACAATACTCATAAATCTGACAAGAATTTTAATTCCTAAATCAATATGACAAATTCACAAATAAAAATTTCACAATATTCCAAAATCAATAGACAATATTCAATTCTTCACATCACAAATCCTAACTCGAAAATCACCAAAAACAATATTCATCATTAACCAACTACAAATATTAAATTTATAAATTCTAATCCAACCAATAAATGAATCACAAATTTGATATTACCTTCACAATCAGTGAATCACATATGCACAACAATGGAGGCGAGCTTTGGGCTTGACTCAGGCAATGAATCACACACCGATGGAATAGCAACCTTCGGGTTCAGCTATTTAGGCAGTCAATCTTGCATGGACAGTCGTATTGGTTCAGGGTGACTGCTGAGAAAGAGTATCGGACATGGCAATTACCAGCTAGGTAACTAAGGCCTAAGAGTCAGACGAATCTGGTGATCCGTAGAGGGCTACCGAAGGTGAGTAAGGAGGAGGGGAGCAGTTGTAGGTATGGTTTTAGAAAGGGAGAGAGTTTCGTTTAAACAGAGGGTAAAAGTAAAAATGAAAAGGGTTGGGCACTTAGGGTTAGCAAAAGTAAAAATTATATATATATATAATTATATATATATATATATATATATATATATATATATATATATATATCATTTTAGATCAGCTCAGCTCAGCCAGTTATAAGCTCAGCTCAACTTATCTCGACACTAGCTTTAACTGAGCTAGAAAAAAATTGTACGGAACAAATAAGCTTACTTCAAGCTTGTGCTTCTGAAAAACAAGCCTGGCTCTAAATACCAAGTTGATCCAAATGATTTAATTGGTCAAACTCGATTCATGTCCAGCTCTTAGTACCTACCTTGGTATAACAAGGGTCACTACACAATCCAAGACTTTATGTTAGGGCTTTCAACCAGGCACACTGACTATGGATGGTTGCATGTACAGGGCACTTAAAAGTTGAGTAACAACACATGTTAAGATATGTGGGGCATTTTATAAAGAGAGAGGTCATTTCCTCTTATTTTTCTTCATTTGTTGAGAAATAACATTTTTTAAGTGTGGTATAAAAAGCCAAAAAAAAAAAAAAAAACACAAAACAAAACAAATTGTTTTGAGAAATTAGACTGAAATGAAAATGCATTTCTAAAATTTATTAAAAAATAACAAAAACGTGAAAGTGGCATTTCCTCAATTTATATTTCAAGTAATCAAAATAAGTTTTATTAATGTTAGTAAAACAATTTTTCCTAAGAAATCAATTGTTTTCTATGCAATAGCTTACCAAACAAATCATACAACCTAATTTGAAGCTTGGACCTTAAGCATGTGTTCTGTATTATCATGTGTGGTCTAACAGTCAATGATCTGTTGGAGGAGCCTTCAAACTATGCTGAATTTGGGTGCTCAGTTCAGTCGCCCGACCAGTCTGATTTTAGCCTAGGAAGCACAGCAAGGTCTCTGGACAGTTTTCGGTGTTTCAGATTGGTTGCCGACCGGTCGGTGGTGTGCTCCAATCGATTGATTGTTGAGGCAAGACAAGTCAAATTTAGTAGTTTCCTCTCTGGACTGATTTCTGCCAAGTTCGACCGGTTGGAGGTGGGCTCTGACTGGTCAACAGGAATGGCGGTGTTTTACTCAATTCTGCGTAAGTTGTTTCTAATCTTGGTTTTTTCTTCTATATAAGGGGATTGTAACTAGGATTAGGAGGTATCCTAAGGTGTCAAAGGTTTCCTAATTGTATTAAGGGTGAGAGGAGAGTGCTTTGTGAGAGAGAGAGAGAGAGAGAGATAGAGAGAGAGCTTGGGTTTTCTCTTGGGTTTCTTGCTTGTGGGCTTTTATCTATGTAATCTTCTGATATTCATAATAGATCGCTTTGTGTCGTAGTTTTTTTACCCGTTGAGGGAGTTTTCCATGCAAAATTGGATTGTCTCTATGTGGTTGATTATGTGTGGGTGTGATTGTCGTTGTGTTGCTCGTTTGATTCTAGCCAGTTAATTGGCGAAAAAGCTCTATGGGCCCCACTATACTATATGTGTTTTATCCGTGATGTCCATCCATTTTTACATATCATTTTAGAATATGTGCCTAAAGTTGAGGCATATCCAAAGCTCAAGTGGACCACACCACGTGAAACAATGGGATTGAATGCCTACCACTATAAAATTATTTGGAGCCACAAAAGTTTTGGATCAAGCTTATATTTGTGTTTTCCCTTCATCCAAGGTTATGTAACTCTATGAATAGGTTAGATGGCAAATAAACATTGTGGTGGCCCCTAAGAAGTTTTCAACGGTAAGCGCTCAATCCCTAATTGTTTCCTAAGATGTGTCCACTTGAGCTTCGGATCGCCCTCATTTTTGGGATCCTACCTAAAATGTGCTGGAAAATGGATGGACGGCGTGGATAAAACACATACATCATAGTGGGGCCCACATAGCTTTTTCACTAGTTATTTGGCTGGTGTAGGGGTCAATAGTTAATCCACATCTCATTTTAATAGCTCAGGTTGATTGGTTTATTTTGAGAAGCTAGCTTGATCGTTATAGAAAATTATTGGCTTAATGCTTTTATTTCTCTAAATAGGGCCAATACACGTGTAGTAGTGTATCCAGATCGCCCATCTACTGGGTCTACTTTTCAGATGGCCTACAGTTGGAAAAAAAAAGAAAAAGAATTACATCGATCTGATGATCCTAGCCTCCATTTTCCCAAGTGAATTTTAACCCTTTATAAGGTGGTATAAAGATTGAGGAGTGATAAGCCCACCTACAATAACATGTTTTGTTGCATATTCTACAAAAAATAGAAATCGAGACAATAGGGGCAAACATGACAAGTTGTTAATTTTTAGACATTTATGATTTCTTTTTACTAAACAAGTTTTTGTGAAAAAGTTCTTATCTTTTAATACAACTGATTTATTTTTCCAAAAGAATTATTAAACAAAAATTTCAGTACTTAAATTCAGCACTTCAAGTTTTTAGCACTTAAATTAAATGTTCAAACTTATTTTCCAATTTATCAAATGACACCTTAATTAGGTTTGCTACAGTTCATCCGTATTGCAATTTTACCATTGCATTTTTGTTTGTTGGATATGCTCTACGTTGAACCTTGCGCTGAATGTGTAATAATCTTAATAGTGCACCCAACTATAAAGTCCAGAGCCCAAGGTAAGAGCAATAAGAGCTCTAGCCTCTAGGGCTATATATGACATCCACATGGCATTCACTTTATCCATCAATTGACTAGCTTATTTTAGGACATGATCTTAAAATTAGGCAAATCAAAACTTGATTGGAGCATCATAGAAAAGAGTGGGACAAGAATATGAAAAAACAATGAGAAAAAATTTTGAATTTTCTTATTGATTTTTTTTTTTTTTTAAATATGGAGAGATACGTATATACATTGAAAGAATAGATTGCGTATAACACAACTACTTACCTAGACACGAGTAGTTGTATTACAATACAACTACTTATGAAGAAATTGTAAAAGTCTTAATCTAATTAAAATCAAATCCTCAACACTTCCTCTCAAGTTGGAGTAGAAATATCAACAATGCCCAACTTGTGCAGTGAGCTTTAAAACTTATATTTTTCAACAACATTTGTAAAACAATCAGTTGATTGGTCTTCAGTTCGTATAGACAAAATCAATATATCTTTGGCTTCAATCTTCTCTGATGAAGTGACAATCTCACTATACTTTATTCTTTCATGAAACGCGAGATTAGTCGCAATGTGAATGTTTGCCTGATTGTCATAAAGTATATCAATAAGTTTTCATTAAGAAATTAATTGTCCTTAAGTAGAGTTTTAATCTAAACAACTTCTGCATAGGTCACACGTAAATGAGACTTTTCAGTGGGACTTCAATAGTGCACGTACTTCCAATCGGAGTCATTTGATTTTGGCCTTAAAGAAGAAGATTGGGAAGAAGACATGATGACACTAACTTGTAGTGTGTGTCTGAGTGTGAATTAGAGTCTATTAGATTTAATAGTCTAAGTAGTAACTATTAAGTACTAAAGTAAGCATGTAATGTACTATTATGTAAGTACTAAGTAACCAAGTATGTAATGTACTAACTACTAAATAATAAATATAACTATTAATTTAGTAAATTTTTTAAAAAAAAAGAGGGACTCACTAGTATTATGGTTGTGGAGTTATAATTGTGAGAGAGAGAGAGAGAGAGAGAGGGACTCACTAGTCGTGGAGTTACAATTGTAACTTGTGAGAGAGAGAGAGAGAGAGAGAGAGAGAGAGACTTGACTCTTTGAGTCTTGAAAGTTGAAAATTGAAACTTGAAAGTCTTGACTTGACTCTTAATTCTTGAAAGTTGAAAACATCTCCTCTTAAACTTAGATGGATGTCTTGATCTTGAAACTTGAAACTCTTGATTCTTGAATATAGACTCTTGAATTTTGAATTCTTGATTCTTGTCTCTTAAATTCTAAAAACTAATCAACTATGAGTCTACAAACTAGAAAATAAAATTAAACTAGAAGTCTATAATAGAAACTAAAAATAAATTAAAAATTAGCAAGTAGAAACTAAAAAGTAAAAGTTCAAACGCTAAACTAAGAACTAAGTACTTAATTAGAAATTACAATTTACAAATGACAATACAATACAATTATACAAACTTGAAATAAACTTAAAAATGAAATAAACTATAATTCTTTCTACAAGCTTGAGTCCTGAGTCTTGAGTCTCTAGTCTCTCTTGAGTCTTGAGTCTTGAGTTGTGATTGTGAATAGATCAACACAACAACTACTACAAGCTAAAAATTAAAGATCAGAAATTGAAAAAAAAAAGAGTAGAATAATAATTAATAAGAGAGTAGAGAATATGAAATTGTAAGTGTAAGAGAAGTAGAGAATGGATTAGAGAAGAGATGAGAGAATAACCAAGAGTGTAAGAGAAGTAGAGAATAGATTAGAGAAGAGATGAGAGAAAAGAATATTAGAGAGTGTTGCTTCTTGATCTTCAATATTGCCTTCAACTTTAAGTCTTCAAATGAATAAAACCAAGGCTTAAGAAAGATTATTTATGATAGAGATTGAGAGAATTGACTTTAAAATGAAATATGGGAGCAAAGGAGAGTTTGTAGTAAGTATATGTTGCAAATGAGGGTGGGGGGAGCGCCTTTTTCTAGGCAAAAGTTCAAAAAAAAAAAATAATTAATGTTTTGCGATTGCATATGCCATTATGCGATCGCATAATGGCATATGCGACAGCATTATGCGATATGCGATTTGCATAATGTTCAGATGGCATATGCGACCTTCGCATATGCCATCTGGGCCCACTTATACTCTTATGTGATCGCACTTAATGTTTAACATCCTCCAAAGGAGTGCAACTTCAAAATAAAAATGATGTTTAGGTTTTTTTTTTAATACCTAGAATCGCATAATGGCATATGCAACCGCATTATGCGATATGCGATTGCATAATGTTCAGATGGCATATGCGACCTTCGCATATGCCATCTGGGCCCACTTATACTCTTATGCGATCGCACTTGATGTTTAACATCCTCCAAAGGAGTGCAACTTCAAAATAAAAATGATGCTTTAGGTTTTTTTTTTAATACCTAGAATCGCATAATGGCATATGCGACCGCATTATGCGATATGCGATTGCATAATGTTCAGATGGCATATGCGACCTTCGCATATGCCATCTGAGCCCACTTATACTCTTATGCGATCGCACTCGATGTTTAACATCCTCCAAAGGAGTGCAACTTCAAAATAAAAATGATGTTTAGTTTTTTTTTTTAATACCTAGAATCGTATGAGTCGGGTTGGGCCAGGCCGGTGTTGTAAGAGATTGGGTTCGGCCCATTTATTAAATGGGCTATGTTAGGGTGGCTCGTTGCTGGCTCAAACTCCACTTCGAACCGGGCCAAACCGGGCTTTTTCGATATAGGTCGGGCAGAACTTCCGAGCCGGCTCGGTTTGTGTCCAGCTCTATATCCAACACTTCTAATTGGTTGGTCACACGATTATGATCATGCTGAATTCAACTCAATCCACTCATTAGGCCATGCAGATGATATTTGTAACAGATTCTGCTTGAATGAATAGAAAAATATATAATTTTTTATTATTAAATGCACTAGTTGGATTCTGCCTTGATTGATTAATAATGGACCGTGACAATTTTCTACCTCCTATCAATGCAAGAGAGGATCTTACGAATTCAAGTAGGTCAAGGACCCATGACCCAATCGAGTAAACTGGTTGATAAGGTTAACTTCAGGACGACTCCCAATCATAGAGTCATGGTCCATTCATGGTGGAGCTGACTAGGGGAATCGTCTATCAGATACATTAAAAGTATCATCCGAAACCAATACATGCCATCTTATACGAACCGGTTTCATCCATAGACAATACCTGCTGTATCAGGCCAATACAGGGTGATACGATCAGGTTTTGGTGGAACTGAAATAGTTTCTGCTTTATCTGGAAGTTAGGGATTTCATGGGGCCACCAGCTGTTTCAATTAACATGGAGGTTTGGTAAGATGTTGTATATATGCTTGGGTAGAGTTGTTTCTGAATGGAATCCTCTACAAAACCCATCGTACAAATTGCATTCAACACCCAAGCTATGTGATTCCTATGATTCTAGGATTTTACTTGATTAGAACATTGGCATGATGGGCCCTAACAATGAATTGGAGAAGCCCTAAAAATCCCACTGATTGGAAAATCACAACCCTTTGATAGCTGGCCTTTTCCCGTCAAATCTTGACCATTGCTGCGTGTATTCTCAGCTCTCTATTTGCAGACCAATGAAATGGTTAGGATCTTCGAAGCAGTGGCGACTTGTGGGGCACCCCTCATTAACGAACGGTACGACCATCAGACCAACGATCTCAAATCTTCCAAAATTTCCCATGAAAGAAAAGGGAACAAGAACAATACAACCAATAAAATCCAAAAATATAAAAACACAAAAAAAGAAAGAAAGAAAAGAAATGGATCGAAAATTTAACACTGAAACCCTAAAAAACGTAGTTCCAAATCTCACCTCCAAATGCCTAGAATCCATCTCCTTTGACAACTGGATCTTCAACTTGAGCAGCGTTCTTAAAGTTTTTTTTTTTTTTTTTTTTTGAGTTCTTGTGGGAGAGAAGATGGAACAGTTTGGAAAGGCATGAGAAAGTTTACTAGAAAGGTATTCTTTTCTTTTTGTTAATTGTTAGCAGGGAAATTTAAGTAAACTTTCATCCAAAAATTTTAACGGAAATCACTTAGCGCATTCAGCATTAAGTGAAAGGTCTGTGACTGAAAAAAATCTATGGACTTCAAGTGATAATTATGATTAAGTATTTAATTTTTAAATTGTATCAAATGGTCTGATTTTTCAATGATAAGTCGTAAAAAAAAAAGTTTTACCAAACAACAGCTCACTCTCTAACCTCCCCATTTCATGTCATTATTTAGACGTCCTAAATCTACAATCCTGAAATTTGACAAGCTTCATAGAAACTTTCTTTGACAGGAAATATCCAAATTCGGAAAATTTCCCCTGCTCAATTGGAACGAGGTTCATAAACCAGTGTTGAAAGTTAGGGCAAGTATTAAAAGTCTTGATTTAGTTAACTCGATGTTGTTAGGTAAGTGGTTATGGTGCTACACCTCTGCCGAGGACCTCCTTCGGAAGAAAGTGATTTCGGCTAAGTATGGTACGAAAATGGGGGTTGGAGGAAAACAAAAAATCCTCTTACTATAGGGCCTTTGCCCCGTGGAAAGAAATAACGAAAATGGTTGATGTTATATTGGGAAATTCCTTTCTTAGTAGGCAATAGTAACAATGTCAGATTTTGGGTCAATGGATGGTGAGGAGACCCTCCCCTTCAGGTCTCTTTCCCTTTGCTTGCCAGGCTTTCTCGGAATATCAACGTCTCAATTGCAAATTGTTATTCTTTCTCGGGCCAATTTGGGATGCGAACCCCCCTTGGAATTAGAAAGACGGCGAAGTTGAGGAGTTACTAGTCCCTTTCTCTCATATGCAGGGTTACTTGGTTAACCCAAAGGTTATAGATTCTTTGAATTGGAACCACGATAGGTTGGGAGCATTCTCTGTTCATTTGGATAATCTTCAGAAGAGAGGTCTTTAGCTCCCTGATGCCTGCCTCCTAGGTCTTATGGAAGCTGAGTCTGTAGATCATCTCTTACTTCATTGCAAATTTACCTCTGCTGTTTGGAATGGTGTTCTTTAACAAGCGGAGGTCTCCTAGGTGTTATCTGCCTCTATCGAAGGTCATTTCAAATAGTGGAAAGTGGGTAGTGGAGGGAAGCATGGGAAAAAGAGATGGAAACTCTTACTTGTGGTTTTATGGGTGATATGGACTGCGAGGAATAGCCATTGTTTTGATAATAAGCGGTCCACGGTGTGGGAGGTTCTTTGCAAGGTTACTCAATTTTCTCAAGGAGTGGGCTCCTTGATGTGGGGGTCTAGGTTTTTTAAGTTCGTTGGCTCTAGTGTTTTTTGTCTTTCTTTCTTTTGTTGTTGTCTTTGCCTTGTTAAGGTTTCTCTTTGTTTTATGTTTCTGTTTGGTTGTTGCCTAATAAATTCTTCACCTTTAAAAAAAAAAAAAAAAAAAGCTTCTCAAACACACCATAAATTTCTTTGAGGATTGGGAGGAATGGTATAATGGAGATGGTGCCATAGAGGAGAAACATGTCAATCAAGGCTAATGACCAGGTGGAAACAATATAACACTTAATGGTCTACCAACTGACAGCAACCAAAGAAGGGGAAGCAGATTGGTTGCAAAACAATATTTTCCATATACATGTGAAGTGTGGAAGAGCTATGAAGTTATATTGATATAGCGAACAGTATCAATGTAGCCTCATGATCAACAAGCTAAAGATCAAGACTGGAAAGCACCCAAAGACAAACAAAGTTGCTTGGGGTGATGAAACATTCATCCCAGTAACTAATAGCATAATAGGTGCTTAGTAAACTTCCCATTGGAACGATATAAAGAAACCCTATGATATGATATTATTCCTATAAGGTTCTACACTGTTTTAAATAGCTACTCTATGTAGTGTATAGCTTATACTATGTAGTGTAGCTTAGCCTTTACATTACATGGCGTAGCTTAGCCTTAACACTACATAGCTCATGAAAATAACTTAAGTTTTGTGTAGCCTACACTATGCCACATGATGATTTGCATACGCTTCACGCTACATAGACTACGCTATATGCTACGTAGCTCACATCACAAGTTACTTTTCACTACAACCTTAAAATCAAGTAATGTTTTCAATGATTTTGTTACATTTTTCTATTTTCAATAATAAAAAAAATAGCTAATCTTTTCAATGCTTTTGGTAAAATAATATAAGTAACAATATTAAATAAGTTTCATTGCTCTTTCTTTACCTTTATACTTGATCATTGCCCTTTCAGGGTGCATTTGATTGCACCATATATCATGAATTTTTGTTAAATTTTCTTATTAATCAGCCTAATTTGGTATAGAATATCATGAATTTGGTACAACCAAGCACAAGCTTGATTAAAAATATTGTAGCATTTACCTTACAGTACACACTATGTAGCTTATGCCTCATGCTTCAGAGGGGTGAATGCTACGCTACACGCTATTTGCTATTTAAAACACTGGTTCTACATCCTACTACCCCTAATTATACAATATGATGGTTGACCATTCCAATCACAAGAATACCTACGATTTTGCTGATGTTGGAAAACATATTACACTAAGTCCCATGAGGAATGATGAGCCCAAGGACATTGTTTTTAATATGACATGGTACGTGAACGAGAACACTCTGATGAGGGTGTCGTGAACAAGAACTAAGGGGTGAGCCAGGAAGGAGAGACACACACTCTAATGAGGCATAACTATAAGCCAAAACCAGCAAAGAAATTTTCCACACCATCAATGATTGCAGTATCCATAATATCGGCCAACATTATTGACATCACACCCTCCAATACGAAACTATATATCAAGGAGATATTTTCAACCTTGAAACTTAAATTTTCCATGAAGTTGGGTTATGTTTTCATTTAGCTTGGCCTTTAAATTCAGGTAATGCATTAAAGGAGACTTTAAATTCAGGTAATGCATTAAAGGAGAAACTATAGAACATCAAGAGTTCATGTGCCTGTTATCATCCTAATTCCTAACATTTAAGCGTAATAAACACTAATTGCATGAAAATCAATTGTGGCCTCAATTAGATTACGATATAATACCTATGCTACTAATTGCATGAAAATCAATTTATCAATTTACCTGTGCAACTTCCACAGAAGCATTCTCTTTCACTTGAAATTGTGGGTTGCTCCTTAAAGTGTCCCGTAATTTTGATTCCCTACGTTTAACTTCTTCATCATAATAAAAATTGATTCGACATGGAAAAATAAAGACAACATGCATGATATATTGGTCACAAGCCAAAGAAGAAGAAGAAGAAATATATATCAATAATGGCCCGGAAATATGTATCACCATGAAATGCAATCCTTCCTTTTGGTTTATCCTCGAGAACCCTATGACAATGGCCATTGCTGTTCAATGATGATAATGCCCGTTGGCTACAGATATTCACCCTGCGTCACAGCAATCGAAATCCATCAAAATTAGGAATTCAAGGGAAGATTAGGAATTCAAGGGAAGAATGGCCTCCCATGGAGCTTGAATCCGGAATTCAAGATCTGGATTCGGGTCCAACTAGAAGCCTTCTCTTAAATAATAAATGTAGCCCAAGTAAGAGAAATGCTCCAGTGCACTCAGAGCACTATAAGTCATAGTGCGCAGTTGTATCGGTTCATTTGGAGATCTTTGGAAATGTTTGAATAGGTGATATAAATCTCTGTTTCACAACTAACATATTGAATATGCATTGAACCACATTGAGAGAACCATTCTCGAAGATGGCGTCCAATTCCTCGCAAGGTCTTCTTCTCATCACCATGACAATCAAATAAAATAGATGAGTGTCTTTTTCTTTAGAATTTTTTGAGCCCAACATATAATGAAAACAAATGAAAAAAAAGGCTTATGTTACCTTTCGAACGGACCGATGAATGTCTTTTTTTTTTTTTTGGAAATCTTTCGAGCCCAACATACAATGAGAATCGACATTGCAAGAAGAATATATATAGTGTGTGTGTGTGTGTGTGTGTGTGTGTGTGTGTACGCGCGCGCGCACCGATACGGTCTAGTTCATAACGAAGAGCTGCCTACATATCCAAAAAAGCGAATTGGGATCAAGCCACTACATAGTTTTTTTCAGTTAACCAAGTTACTAAAGGACCCAAATTCTGTATTCAACAAAGTATCAGCGAACGTTGTCTCTACTCACAGTAGGTAGCACTTTAGGAAAATTCAAATTATTTGCAATCAATGTATATTCCTTTTACAAATCTCTTGCAAGTTGTGATGGATGTGGAAGAGGCATCTACATTGAAAGTAGGTAATTTTCTAAATTGTTATCTACAGTAACTAGAAACATTGTTCTGTTGATACTTCGGTTGCCTATGAAATTTGGGTCCTTCGGGCCTGTTTGGTGCATGGGATTAAGATGTATTGCAAGGGATTGAAATGCCTTTTTTGCAATTAATGCTATGGGCAGTGGATTGTCTCCCATTCCATGATATTCATCCTATTCCATCCCATATTTGTGTAATCTACCTGGCATGGTGTAATTCCTTCTTTTAATTCCATACCACATTAGAAAAATATGGAACTATAATCAACGGACCACATTTTACATGTAAAGGGCATAAATGGACGATCGATGTAGATAAAACACTCACATCAACGTGGGGCCCACAGGTATAGTGGATTTTGAAATCCACCAAAAATCCTATTGTATACACCATTAGCATTGGAATATGTGATACTCGGATTAATCCAATCCTTCCTTTTGTTATCAAACACCGGATAGACTTTTCACGGGACCAAATGCAATTCCATATTACCTAATCCCACCAAAGCCCAGTGATTTGGTTAATTGAAGATAAATGAAAACAAAAAAGCCGTCTTTTTCTTTGGAACTCTTTCGAGTCCAACATATAATGAGAATCAACACTTCAAGAAGGGGAAAAAACATTTGTGGCTGCACCGATACGGTCTAATTCATTACAAACAGCTACCTACATACCCAAAAAGGTGGATTGGGATCAAGCCACTACGTAGTTCTTTTAATATTCGAATCAGAACATTTCACGCATTAGTAGAGGAAAAACTCAAAACAAATCACACTAGAAACCTTTGTAGATTACTTGCGTGCAAATAATTGATAAAGAAATACACAAACAATCCACCAGCACGTTTTCATCAAACAATCCATAGTTCAAAATCATCAAAATGACCAAAGCCTAGTCTAGAAACAAAAAAAACTTAATAGAAACCACTGAATATTCATGTTTTTGTCAGCACTCTAGGCCAAACAAGAATTTCACCCAGCCCAACATCTCTAAATGTCCTGTCATCACCAAACAAATCTGCAGTGGGAACCTCGATACCATCTAATATGACCTTGACACATTCTGGAGGGATGTCCTGCATTATCTCTCATCAACTGCCCCCTTGCAACAACTCGACCACGGATATCTGTCAAATGGCAAATCTGTTCTGTCTGTGGAGTTGGGGCTGAATCTTGTCGAAGACTTGAGTCCTCACCGGATTGATGGTGGGCCTACATCAAATATATTCTTATTTTAGTTAAGTAAATAATAATGCTACCTTTATCTAAAAAAAATTAATAATTCCACTTTGTCATGGCAAATGCAGTACCTGATATGCGGCTGTGTTAGGGGAGAAGTGCATTGGTTGGCCTTGACGAGCAATTTGTTGCCTAATTTCAGCCATCTCTTGCTTCATGCTCATACGAAAAACCCTTTCCTCATCCAATCTCTGTTTCATTTCAGCCATTGATGCTTTCATTTCAGCCAATGCACTCCCCGCGGCTCGAGCTTCTTCCATATAGGGAGTGGAAGCAATAATGGTGGTCTTTGAAATACCATCACCCATCCCCCTAACACGTCCCCTTATATCACGACCACAAACCTATACAATAATTTTTTAAGGATTAGCAATACATGCATATTACATGCAGAAAACATATAGAAAACTGTGTATGTAAAAGTGAGGAGGATGAATGAAAAACCTGTGCAACCGGGTCGTGGTCTAAATCCCTCTGTGTACTGGTAGGGTCACTGGCAATTATTGCTTTTATTCTTTCAGTTGTGGCTCTTAGCTCTTGTGTAGGGAAAGACCCATCGGATCTACTATGGGTGGCCACAAACAAGTCTGTTCTGGAAACGACAGTATCTGGATTTTCCTTTTGCTGTAATTGCATAGGCAAATTGGTGGATATGATTCTATATTCTTAAAAATTGAATTGAAAGAAAATGAAGTTGAGTTACAAATTACCATCTTCTCTGCCGTCCTAGCAGCTCCTCTTCTACCAGTCATGTGAGGGTGTTTCATCTCTCTTCTGGAAGCCTTTCCCTTCTCACGACGAATCTTCGACTGTTCCATCGACTCTAGATCAATGAAATTGTCCCATTCTTCTTGCTTCACACCGTTGGGACAATTTCTTTTTCTCTCTGCATCCTGATCATACATATCATAATGCTTTCGCAAATAGCACTTCCAGCCCCTCCATAATTTATTTACTTTCTGAAGGACCTTTTGTTTGTGCTTCTCCTCAATGTCATATGTGCCCTATTTCATTATGGAACATCAGTCAACATTAATTACTTAGCGCAAAAATTAAAAAGTAAACTTAAGAGATTTTCATGCTCACCAAAACCATAGACCAGATATTATCCTTCACTACATCAGGTACATTGTGCCAAACACCGTATGTAATTGGACAGTATGTCCTGGCCAGTTGCCCTGAAAATGTGGAAAAAGAAGCTGCGTTTTCTCCAATAGGCTGCCCAACTTGATTGAATTCAACTTGCTTCCTTGTGTTGCTTCCTTGGGCAAAAGCTGAGGAAGCTCCTACATGCGGCATAATTCATTTCAAACCACTAGTCATTTAATATGTTGCTATATATTTTAAATAAATATAATAGTTAGTAATATGGGTTTTCACAAAACAACATATTAATGGTTGCAAATATACATCAATGTCATGCCCTGGACCATTTTTTTTTTCTTCTGGGGATCAAAAGTGTTAACATGGTAAACTCCTTCTGTATGCATCCACAAAGTGATGCTTGCTGATCGACAATACGGCTGGGTTGAACGTCTATAAGAGTCTTCTAAAAGACTTATGGTTTAGCGGCTATACCGAAGGGGAGTTGTCAACTCCACAGAAGCCAGCACGACATCACGACACATGATACCTCCCGACGATCCATAAATGAGGTAGAAGATTATACGGAACAATCATAACAGGCCAACAACTATATGAGTTTCTCATATTATCAAAGGGATTGAATCCGTCCGCTGCAAATCTCAACGGAACGTTATGTGACTTTGCAACAAAATCATCAAACTTTTTATCTAAAAACTTC
Source organism: Liriodendron chinense (assembly GCA_003013855.2). Taxonomy (NCBI): domain Eukaryota; kingdom Viridiplantae; phylum Streptophyta; class Magnoliopsida; order Magnoliales; family Magnoliaceae; genus Liriodendron; species Liriodendron chinense. The sequence goes on from ML058332.1 coordinate 6,567,401, forward strand.
CACAGAGAAAAACGTGCATTTAAATCAGTTAAATGAAAGTATTCCAAACTATCCAACCTTGAACTGTCCAAACAGGGACAATTTATGGATTTTATGCCTCCAAAAGCATACTATAAATATGGCTGGCGACATAGAAATCATCAAATGGGCAACTGATTGTCCTATACTAAAACAAATCCATAATCAATGCCAACTAGCATTCATTATCTAGCTAAATCATAATAGAATGTGTTTAAGCTGAAGAAACAAATTTCAAAATTTGCACAATTAGAATCTAAACAACTAACCTATTATTATCTACTACATACTAGTAACATACAAACAATATTGGAGCACCATATCATGGGCCACAAGAATATCATGTCCCCCTGAAAAATGAATCCTCCAGGGTTAACATATGTGTGTGTGTTATTAGTTGTTTATTTCCACGCTCAATAGCAAGTACCATTCAACATCCAATCAACTATTAACAACATTTGGATAAATAAAAGATATCCAACCAACTATTTACACCAACTTGTAACTTAACCTGATGTGAACCATCATGCATTGTAATGTCTTACAACAGGATGGTTTTGAGGAGTTACAAGTTCGACCTCAAGGAAAGAAATATTTACACATCCCATAAAATCCCTTAAAGAGTATCTCTACCTAATTGACTAAATTAATCACTCATTCAAGACCCAATAGATTGTAATGCTTTCATTTTCCAACTTAAATGTTTACGCCGAAATTCCAGCAGTATCTCCCAATGCTTCTCCAGATATGTTGATTTTGCATTTGATTCCTACGTCAAGTATTCATACAAAGTGATGATACTTGACAATGGAAATATATTCAGGAAACATATCCAAAGAAAAAAAAAAAAAGATGAAGCGTGGAACATGCATGTGCATTTAATTTTTTTTTAGTCATGCAATACACCCACCTGTTATTTGCGCAACGCACCCACATGGTTAGTCACACAATGCACCCACCCACCGGTGGGGTTAGTGTGTCTCCTTAGCACTCGAACCTGAGACCTACTGTTAAAACGCCTAGGCGTCTTCCAATTGGGCATGTGCATTTAAATTGGTCAAATGAAACCATTCAAATCTATCCAACCTTGAACGGTTCAAACAGGGACAATTTGAGGATTTCTTTGCCTCCAAAAGCACATTATATCTATTCCTAGCCGTATAGAAATCCTCAAATGAGCAACTGGTTGTCCTATACTAAAACAAACCCATAATCAATGCCAACTAACATTCATAGTCCAAACAACTCACAATGGAATGTGTTTAAAATGAAGAAACAAAATTCAAATTTTGCAAGTAGAATCAAAGTGATTAACTTAGTATTATTTACTATATAGTAGTAACTTTTAAGCAATATTGGGGCACCATACCATAGGCTATAGGAATATCATGTCCCCCTAAAAAATGAATTCTCCAGGGACAACATGTGTGTGTGTATTATCAGTTGTTTATTTTCCTGCTCAATCGCAAATACCATTCAGCATCCAACTAACTATTAACAACATTTATATAAATAGAAGGTATCTAACCAATTATTTACACCAACTTGCAACTTATCGATAATCAATGCCAACTAATATTCATCATCCAACCAACTCATAACAAAATGTGTTTAAACTGAAGAAATAAATTTCAAAATATGCATAAGTAGAGTCCAAGTAATTAACTGAGTATATCTACTACATACTAGTAACCTACAAGCAATATTGGAGCACCATATCATAGGCTACAAGAATATCATGTCCCCCCAAAAAAAAAGGATCCTTCGAGGATAACATATACTCTGTATGTGTATTATTAGATGTTTATTTCCATTCTCAATCGCAAGTACCATTCATCATGCAACCAACTATTAACAACATTTATACAAATAGAAGGTATCCAACCAACTATTTACACCAACTTGCAACTTAACCTGCTAAAAAGTGCCATCCACTGTAATGTCTTACTTCAGAGCAGGTTCTGAAGAGTTATAAGTTGGATCTTATTTCAAAATTTGCACAAGTAGAAACCAAATTTTAGTAAGAATAAATGGAAAAAGAAATTACAGGTTTTTTTTTTAAATGCAACGAGTCACATGATTAGCATCCCTAAGGCAAAAGGAAATCAGCCGCCATACAGAATAGAACAGTCACATGATCAGCCACCATACATAATAGAACAGTCACATGATCAGTACACAAATGTAGCCTACCCGATGAGTGGACAAGCATGTTTTTGCACCAGCTGATCCTTTGATCCAAACTGCTGATATCTTGGGCCTAAACGTCAATAGTTATGCACCAAAATCTTGGATGATTGAAAATTCACAAACATTTCAATAGGTTGGCCCATAAAGAAACATTAAGAAAGAAAAATACAACTATTGTTTCCATTCAATCCATAGAATGCCACATATGTTGTATCTAGTTCCTTGGAATCTATGAAATATTATGTGAATGGGCCATCCATGGTGAGTCCCATCATATCAAGTATTAAGAGTTTGGATTACAATAGTTGGAGAATTGGGGCAAATGTAGAATATTCTAAACAACTATACAAAACTTTGCCACAAGGAATTGTAAAATAGGCAATGAAAGAAAAAGTGAAATCAAGGCAGAGAACAGAGGAGGTCCAGGTTGATGAAAGGTTAAAATTCAATTTTCATCTATTTGGGGTTTTAGATTTCATGAACACCCACAGGAAAATGTTTATCTAGGATTTTTTTTTTAGCCTAATTGAAAGGATTTTAGATATTATTTTGTATCCTATGTTAAATTAATTAATTAGTCCATAGTCGGATGTATCAATATGATTTTTTCTTCTTTTAGCATAAGAACATTTGGTTATGATTTAGTTTCTTACATATACATCCTTGATAAATAAATAACTTTCACCATTTGACAAATGTCTCTTCCAGCAATATTTCAATTCTTTTGAAAGGATGCGCTTTGAAATCCATCAGGCCAGGAGCTTTATATGGTCTTATGCTATTGACAGCTTGAAGGATTTTCATATCCTTTGCAGGTTTGAGAAGCTTAGTATTTTCCCGTGTTATATATTTATTTAATATCGAAAGGAGGCTAATCTCAGTTGTGATTACTTGCATAGAGGAAGTCCCATACAGATTGTAAAAATGTCTTAGGATAATGATTTCAATTTCCTTATAGTCCGTAGTGATCCAAGGGGTGTCATGGCTTTTTAGATGGTCAAACTTATTTTATTTCTTCTTGTAATAATAGAGAAATTAAAGAATTTTCTGTTGAAACCATTTATTTCTTGAAGTTCTAGGGCATTAAGATATTCTGTGAGTCGCAACCTTTGCTCATCTTGACGTTGACAATTAAGATGATTATTTGAGTTATTAATCTGGATTAAACTAATCTTATTTTTTAGCTCTTTTATTTTTAATTTGATTATAGCAGGTCTGAATATTCTGATTATTAGGTAGAATTTAAACATAAGTGATCCATGAATGTTATGGTTTCAAGCATTTTCAACCAGATTATGGAAATCATGATGATCAAGCCAAAAAAGGCTTTGAATATAAAGGGTCCATGTTTGAATTTCCTATGGGGGACAAAGTCAGGTATAATTGGAAATGGTCCAATCCTAATTTGTAGGGAGATGTAGAAGATTGCCGTTTGAAAAACACCGATCAAGTCCCAACTTCAACTCAAGACGGGACTTATACCAAGTGAATGGGCTTCCATCGAAGCCAATATCCAAGATTCCACAGTCATCCACCAATTCCTATTGCCCTTTGGTTTTCTTTTCCATTGGTGAAAAAACAATGTTGAAGTCTCCCGTGAGCATCCATGTTACGTGAAAGAATTAGATAGATGTCTAACTTCTTCTCAAAGGATTTGCCGTGAGAGGAACTGAGAACTTGAATATATCATCTTTAGAAGCCACAGCGTTTCATCAGTACCGAAACAAGTGTGGATTGCAGATTCATTGTTACATTTGAGGTGGAATATTCTTTCTAATGGACCGGTGATTGTAAAGATGTTTGGAACTGGGACGCTGTGGAATTTGAAATATTGTCATTTTCTTTCTCCCTTGGGCATGCATTACTATTGTGAGGAGAGATTTTCTGATACATACTAGCTTCTTTGAGAGATGGAGTATATTTCACTACAATACTTCACTACGTTAAAACTGTAACTTACACATGCACAAACAAACCAGTTTGGATAAGATTAGCCACCGCACACCAAGCACAAGGAAGATAACCCACAATTTTCTACAATTCAAAAGCCCTAATTTCTCCATGATTTTTTATATGTGGGACCCAACAAATTAAAAGCCCCAAATCAGTTGAATTAGCCCCACATATCATAAGCCCTATTACACGCTTTTCATATTAATTTGGGGATTTTCATACCCATAAATCAAAATTCCTAAATAACAACTATGATTGATTTGGGGATTTTCATCGCATGAATATACACAATAAAAAAATAACAAAACCTTACACAACTCCTTCACGTAGTGATTGCCTTCTGTGAACAAAGGAGAGTGCAAGAGAGGAAAGAGTGCGTGAGATCAGTTCTGTCCGTCGGGAGCTTTTTCACACAATAGCAATCGCAGAAGCCCGGTTCGATAGTATGTTAGCAAAGGCTTAGCCGTCGTTAAACCAAACAATATTTTGTGACAACTCAAAGCTGTCGCAAAATCTGCCCTTTATTTGCCCTTCTCACAGTCTCTCTCTCTCTCTCTCTCTCTCTCTCTCTCTCCACCTCCACCCAAGGACATTGTTTTCAATATGACTCCACCCAAGGACATTGTTTTCAATATGACATGGTTCATGAACAAGAGCCAAAGAGTGATGCACGCTTTGATGAAGTGAGCCAAGAAGAAGCAATGTGCTCCCTGATGTAGTCACCCAGGAAGGAGCAACATATGCCCATGCCCTGATGAGGCATAACTACAAGCCAGAAGAAGCAAAGGAAGTTTCCACACCATCAATTATTGTACCATCAACAATATCAACCGAGAACCAACATTATTGTTAACACACCCTCCAAAACAAAACTACCTAGGAGTTATAGAACTCCCTGTATCGCAGGATATATTGCGATATCAACAATATATCGTATCATCTCATGCCCTTCGTATGAATCCCTTGTATGGTCGATATGTGCGATGTGTATCAACAAAACAAGGGAATACCTATTCCTCCCCCACCCCCTCTTCAAAATAAAAGAGCCTCTAAAAGGCTCTATTATGTGGCTACATATCAACCATGTTTTAAAGAGTAATATAGTATACAAATTATAGTGTGAGATCCATTATTGCTAAGTCTCAATCCCAAAATTAGATTGTCTGAATGATGCTAACCACTTATTTGTGTCCGCTTCTTTGTTGAAATAGGACCATTGGATAATTTTTCATTCTTCGCCATCCAATAAATGTCCACCAATCTGATGGTCAGATGATGAAATAAGCATAATTTTTTTGGAAATGCTCTAGTACTCTTAGAGCGCACAATGCTCCTAGTTGCATTGGGACACTTAGACAGTCCAACCCAGTGATCTAGATTGTTCATTAGGTTCAGCGCACATTACATGGGCTAGCATGCAAATCTCATGCCAATCTGAAAAAGGTTAAACATTTGATCAATGGCCTTTAAGATGGATGATCAATACAACTTACACAAAAATAGGTCCGAGGGCCCATCATGAATTGCTAATGATTCTTAATAATCATCTTTGTTAGGCAATTGAAACCATCCCATCCATGGATTGGAAAATAGATGGCCATAGAAAAAAGACCAAATCAAGGATGGATTGGACCATCCAATTGGTGTGATTTCTGCAAGGTAGCCCATGAGATGTGTTGTGGATTCGATGGACAGGTTAGATCAATTAATTAGATTATCCAAGTAAACCAATGCAACTAGGACCACTATAACTTAGTGTATAATTTAAATCTTTAACAGTCCAATAAAATGTCCACCAATCTAATAGTCAAATAATTAAATGAGTGCAATTTTTGGTTAATCATACATCTAAATTGGGAACCAACCCCAATTAGCTGGAATACGACTTAGATGATGATGATGATACATGGTTATTATCTCTTGAAAAAAAAATGATGATGATAATGTAACCTGGAACCCATGATTTGGATGGTTTAGTCTGAATCAGTTGTAATGAATTTATTTGAATGATTTCTATTAAAGGTATTTATTATGATATGAACTCATTTTGGATATAACTGCATCACTTCAGTCAGGCACCGCATAGTTTAGGACTACATATAATGGAAACTTATTATGCATGCTTGTTTTCTGTCATTTTTTAAAGTTCTAAGTGTGTAATAATGTGTCTTTTAATATCTCTTAAAGTTTCACTGGGAAAATTCCATAATTTTCCCAATCTTACTGATTGAGAAGCTTAGGCGTGACTTCTTATGGCATGGTTTGGAAGACAAAAGAAATTTCATTTGGTGGATTGGAAGGAAGTGTGTAAGCATTTTAAAGTGGGCGGGGGGGGGGGGGGGGGGGGGGGGGGGGGGGGGGGGGGGGGGAGTGATATCCATCAAGATGGATATTCTGAAAGGCGTTAGTTTCTCTATGGGAAATGGTGGCCGTATCCATTTCTAGGAAGACACATGGGTGGGAGAAGGTCCGTTAAAAGAAGATTTTCAGAAAATTTATCGGCTTGCTCCGAACCCACATGTCATGATCTCTGACTGTTTCTTGAAAGGTAGGGGGAGAGGTGATTTGGGAACCCACCTATAGAAGATTTCTACGTGACGAAGAGGTTGAAGAGTGCATGGCCCTCCTAAATCGCATCCATTTGTTTTGGCCAGACGCTCTATCCATGGATAGTTTATGTTGGAGGTTTGACAAATCTAGAGACTTCTCAGTTAAATCCTTTCACGAGGTCTTAATCAAGGACAATATGGCAAGAGAAGAGGTAGCGACGGAGCACATTTGGAAGTATAAAGCCCCGCCCAAGTGTGTTGTCTTTGGGTGGCTGGTAGGTAAGAAGAAGGTTCTTACGATGGACAAGCTGCGAAAAAGGGGAATGTGTATTCCGAATGTTTGCTTGTGCTGTATGAGGAATGAAGAAACGACATACCACCTTTTTGTCCATTGCAGGTTCATCAATCAGATTTGGATAGATATTTTTTCTCGCTTCCAGGTGGTCTGGCCTCTTCCTGCAACAGTTGGCGATCTGTTTGCAAGCTTGGCATGGAGTGAAGTTGGGTAAGCAAATGACGGGCTTATGGAGATTGGCTATTCTGGCAGTGTGGTGGTGTGTGTGGGAAGAAAGGAATGGGAGATGCTTCCGCGGGGAATGCAAGGGCGTGGAGTTTGTAGCTCATAAAAGCAGGGAGCTCATGGTAGAATGGGCAGCCAATGAAGACATGTTTAAGGGCTGTAATGTTTCTTTTTTAGTTGGTTAGTTGGTCTGCCATCTCGACGGCCCGACTCCTTTTGTAGTTTTTCTTTTGTCTAATACATTTTTGTCAATTTTCAAAAAAATAAAAATAAATCCCAATCTTACTGACATAGGACAGCTAACCACTTGCTCTAAAAGCTCGAACTGATAGAGCATGGCGAATCAATCCCTTTATCTCATAGCTCAGGCTCTTGCTTCACACAGGCCAGGCCCTCGGCCGACCCCTCCTTCGTGGGCCCCACATCACATGGGTTCGCATCACACGAGCCACCCGCATCACAGGAGCTGACTACCCCGAGTGTGCCCCCACATCACGCAGGCCACCCCACTCGATCCCGATGTGAAAATGCCCCCGCATTACTTACCCAAATGCTTCTCTTAGACTGTGACACATTCTACATACATGCGATATTTCCCTGACCCAAGGGTGCAATCATGGTGTGTCGTAAAGGCCGTTATGGGGTTGGAAAGGCTGTAACGGCCATTACAAAAAAAAAAAAAAAAAAGACTCATAAAGGTCGTTACACCCCTCGTGACAGCTCGTTATGCCCCCCGTAAAGGCCGTAAACAGCCCCGTAACAGTCCATTACATGGCTGATATAGGTTTTTCAGATTTTTTAATTAAAAAAAAAAGAGAGAGACTGTAACAGTCGTTACGGCCAGTATCGTAAAGGTAACAGTGGGGGTCATTATGGCCACCGTTATCGTTACAGAATACCTTAGGTGCAATACATGCATTGATATTGATACTGCAAACACTGCACGACATCACCCATGGTTTTGAATGTCGATATTAGTCGGCGTATCAGCCCGACAGAAAATGATACGACACAACGTCGCGTATTAGTATTGGGGCCATATTGGCCCATATTGGTAAAAAAAAAAAAAAAAGCTAAATAATTAAGGAAAATAGATAATAATAAGACATTCAAGAATCAATCTTTTTTTTTTTTTTTTTTTTTTTTTTTGTATTTTGGACATGCATATGACGGTGTATCTTTTTTTTTGTATTTTGGACATGCATATGACGGTGTATCGGACCATTCTTTGATGAGGATATTATCTATTGGTTTGACTTGTTGAAGGTCAACTAAATGGGCCCTAATTGAACACAAATCAAGCATGATTTGGTGAACTAGGGCCCATTACATTAAAATACAACAAAAAGAAGATGAAAATATAAAAAAGAAAGTGAAGGTTTACCCTTCTTTCTGATTTTTCCCATAGGTCCACTTCGCTTTGATTTGTCGAATCCCATTCAAATCATTTGTTTTGATCCCAAAATAGGATTAGATCTAGCCTAAAATGAGTTTTTAAGCTTCTTCCATGGTTTGAATGAAAAAAGGAAGAGGAGACGAGCGAAATTTTGAAAAAAATAAAATAAAATTCAAAATTGGACTTTTATGGGCATATTGGCCCTGTATCCGCTGATACAGGTTAATTTTTTCATATCGAGGGGATACAACCCCATATCGCGTATCGTCTCATGCCGATACAAATACGATACAGTCGTATCGACAGGTATGATATCGATATTTATATCTATGACATCACCTGAAGTTCGAGACATTGTCTTAATTCCAAGAATTGATTCCAAGTGAACTTCTTGGCGACTATCCACTGCCATGCGGCATCCAACATGCATATATTTGTATCGAGGAGCTCATTTCTTGAATTTACATGTGTCAAATGAACCCGATGGAGCATGACAAGCTTCAGCAGGTGGAAAGCTTGTTGGCCAAAGGCTTTATCCAAGAAAGTATTGGTCAATGTGTAGTGCCTACATGATTAAAACCAAAGAAAAATGGTAGCTAGCGAATGTATGTGGACAATCATGCCATCAACAACATAATGGTTAAGTACCATTTTCGCATCTCCAATGGGGCAATAACTACACATGATGTCCAATGCTACAATCTACACATTGTGTCCAATATATGCTACACATCATATATTGAATTACGAAGTGAATATCATCATATCAATATCAAGCGTAGGAGATGAATGGAAAACGGCATTCTAAACAAAGGATAGACATAGAGTGGTTCGTTATTTTGTTCAAACTAACCAACATGCCTAGTACCTTTTATTCCCGTGATAATGTAAATTTTACCACCATTTACCAGAAAGAACAACATAGTCAAGTAACTCAAAAACCTTGACATTTCGATTAACCACGATGGTCTTAGGAACTCCTTGCGAGCAGACCAGTTCTCTAAAGAAGATTTTAGCAATGTACATGGCATCCAAAATCTTCTTAAAAGGGAATAAAGCGAGACAACTTGGAGAAATGATAGATCACAATGCAGATGCCTGACCAGTTACGTTTGCAGAAATCACAAGACAATCCATATTGAGATCTTGCCATGGTTTACATAGGATCAGTCAGCCTTAACACCTTTGGCCAATAAAAACAATCCACATTTGATTTCATTTGCCTCAGAGAATTGCTAAATTGCAATTTTTTATTATGCATCCCAAATATGCACAATGCTAAAAATTTAATAAGATTTTGCTTTAAGGTTAGCTGGCCTAACAGTCGATGAAACATAGAAAAACTAGGCAAAACTCCTGTTAAATAAAAAATTATTATTGTTCAACAAATTGGTAAATTAGGAAACTTTTGCTTGCCAAACGAACCTGAAAGAACAATCTTTTTTAGATGTTGGGTACCGGTTTCCAACATGTGAATGCATCCTATTTTCAAGCGAAGTAATTATGATACAAAAATTGCAGAAACTAAAACAAAATAAAAGAGGTAACAAGGAAACCCCACTATACCTGATTGCCCCCCCTTCTTGTTTGCTTTGCACTGCTCAGCCTCCAGCTGCACTGGTTTCACATTTTCCTCTTTCTTTTGCTTTTTCTTCTTTGGATTCAAAGAACTTGAACCCCTCTCAGACTTTTCCAAACTGGAAGAACTTAGTGACCGATTCTTCTCGCCTCTCTCAGACCTTCTTGGCAGGCTTGGCATCTTTTGCTCATCTCCCAGTTCTAGTTTCCTCTTAACTGGAACCACTGGGTTCCGCTTCTCATGTCTCTCGGACTTTCGCATAGTCGAGGGCCTTGATGACCTCCTTTTCTTTGAAGGCCTTCTCAAACCAGATGTCATTGTGATGCAGGACAGCCCTAAATATGATGCATGCTCATGAACACAATTATTCAGCGGAAATAAAAGCAATAATAATAATGACATCTAGCATCAATCATCATAAACTAAGAAAATCATAAAGGAAACATGCAATGGGACGGGCCATCATCACAACCATGGAGTATGGGATTCAAGTAGCGTATAGGTTGGATCCGGCGAGGGATGGAACCTCCCGATCTTGCATGGTCATACCCAATCGATCAATGATGATCACTAGTCCGAAGAATCAGAAAGTTTCTCGGATTAGGGATTTGAGAATTTGGGGGTTTAGGGTTTAGATCGATTCTCAGGGTTTAGATCGTGGGGAATAAACAAAACAGAAGTTTAGAAGGATAATAATAGAAGATGAAATACCTGGAAGAAGTTGGAGGGGCACAAGAAGAATAGAGAAGAAGGAGATCAAGGAAGAAGAAGAAGCACCATGAGAGAGGGAAAGAGGAAAGAGGCAACCAAAGGTTTGCTCTTTTTCATAAATCAACAACTAATCAAAAAGGTTTAGGGCAACACCCTTATAAAATTCGAAATTAGCATAATTACCAAAATACCCCTACTAACAAAATTTCAAAAAAAAGACTTTTGCATGAAAAAAACGTACCCACACTAACCCAAAACTCAAATAAGTAAAAAATGCATAAAATAAACTCAAATCTAAGATGTCAAATGCGCTCTAATGATGGTGTGATGAAAGTGGGCCACAATGAACCAACGGTCCGATCACATCATCGTCACGATCCAACGGTCTGATCATCTCCTCAAAGCAACTTACACATGTCTTCCCAAGGTGGGGTCTTTTCAAATGTCTCGGACTACATGTGTAAGGTCTTCAATGCTCCTCAATAGTCGCCTATCCACAAGGATGGTACTTGTGGTTGGCGCTTTCTTCGTTGGTACACCTTGAATGCTTTTGTTCCGCATCATTCTCCTCGTCTGAGAAGAACTCGACTCCGGCGAGTTAAAACTCTTGTGGCGCTCTAGTAAATCTGGATTAACGCTCTGTAACTCCACTTCTATCAACCATGTAGATTCTAACGGTGGTTTGTTCTTCCATTTGACAATGTATCTTTGGAAACCTCCGTCTCTCGTAGACACCATCTCTTCATCTAAGATCTCCTCAATTTCTTCTTTATGGGTAATGGGTGGAGGAAGGGGAGGAAGGGGTTGTGTAGCAAAATCAGAACAAGGCCATAAAAGAGATGATGAATCAACGATGAAATGGTGGGAACGGACTAGATCTTCCACATTAAAAGTTGGGTTAATGCCCATTTTAGATGGAAGGTCAACCCGATACGCGTTGGACCCAATTTTCTGCAGTATCTTGAATGGTCCAGCACTACGCGCTTGTAATTTCGTAGCGGATCCTTGAGAGAATCGCTCTGGCCTTATTCGCACCATTACATAATCTCCTTCCTGAAATTCTTGCGCTCTACGACGAGAATCAGTTAAAATTTTATAATCATCATTGCTCTTATTTATCCGCTGTTTAATATGTGTATGCAAATCATGAATATGGCATGCGAATGCATCGGCTGACTCTGAAGACTTTTGGATAACAGATATGGGTGAAACTAAAGGACGCTCTGAAAAATCAACGAACTGGAAATAAACACTCTTATGGAAATAAACAATCCTATGACCTAGAATTTGAAAAACTAAAACAAAAGGATACTTCTCATGAGTGACACATAATTTCTCATTATAAGTATTATAAACAAGGATGATTTTCAGGTATCCCAACACTTGAGAACACACACTATTAATACCAAGTCTTGAGCAGATCTTGGCATCAGCCATTATGTCCAAAATGTTATCAAGATGCGGGATAGGGACTCTGACCATCATATCTACCATGACGTGAATACGTAGCAAGGTAGCATAACACTTGACTAAAGATTTGTGGACGGCCAGGATATGCCCACATGTGTGCCATATGCCATTGTTCTTGGAAGTGAAAAGGGCAGGCATGACACACAGAACAAAACTCCAACTCAAACTTTCCTTATTGAATTCTTCCCCGAGAAGTTTATCAAATTGACGCTGCATTTCTGTATTTTCTACGGGGTTCACCTGGAGGAAAGCTTGACAGGACCAACCTAGGGACAAGATCGATTGTGTGTTGAATGTCCCATATGGGTGAAAATTTATCCCATAAATCATCTGGTGGGCTATCATAAGTCATGTGGGCGTCCACCATCATATCCTCACTAGTCTCCTTTTCAAATTCATTCGTGTGCATCATGGTAAGAGACTTAGATTGGGAATCTACATCACTTAAGTCGCACATGACATCTGGAAGTGGTGAGGTCTCAATTCTTTCTACCTTTTCATTACTAGCACACACTTCGTCATCCTCAACGATGATGAGCGATGCCTCAATTTCTTCCATTTCATCACTAGTGATGTTAGGCACATACTCTTCCACTTCATAAACAACCTGATTGGATTCTTCCAACTGGCCATTCACCAAGGTATTATCTTGCTTCCAAGGAAATATAATTGGTGTTAAACACTCCATTTGTTCATAAGTCGAGATTTCCTTAATGATGGGTTGGACCACTTTACAAGGAGGGGACCATATTGGTTTTGCGTTTAGACGGGAAGGTGGGGCAACTCTCTTCTGAGCCAAGGGCTTTTGACGATAAGGGATGGGAAGATATTTTTCTTTCAAATGCTCTTTCATCTCGTCCCATTGTGAGATCGGGGCTCTCCCAACTCTATCAATTCTTCGCTTCAAATCTGCCCAAAACGACTTGGCTTGGCCCTCCAATTTCCACTTGGCAAACCTTACTCGATGATAATTCGGCATATCATACCAATCAAAAAAATAGTCCAAGTCTTCAAGCCAATCAAGGAATGTTTGTGGGTCCATGTGACCATTAAAGTAGACCAAGTCATCAAAGTTCGGCTTTCCATTGGGTCTCGATGGCCACACGACAACACTTAATGGCCTTGAAGATCTCAAACGCCTATACTCCATTCACTACGGGGAGACTCTACGGACTGGGTGACTCACAATATGGATGCAATGAATTTAAACTACAATGAACTGACACTAATTAATTCTAGATGATGCGACTCAAATCTGGGATTTTTCCAAATTAGGAAACTTTCTAAAATTGGAAAGTTTCTAAAATTGGAAACCTTCTAAATCTGAAAAATTTCCAAATTAGGAAACTTTCTAAAATTGGAAAGTTTCTAAATCTGAAAATTTTCTAAATCTGAAAATTCTCCAAATTAGGAAACTTTCTAAAATTGGAAACTTTCTAAATCTGAAAATTTCCTAAAACAGACCTAAAAATCAAAGCCCTAATTTTTTTGATAACTCGATCTAGACAAACCATGCAAGCCTAATCTCTGATACCAAATTTGATGCAGGACAGCCCTAAATATGATGCATGCTCATGAACACAATTATTCAGCGGAAATAAAAGCAATAATAATAATGACATCTAGCATCAATCATCATAAACTAAGAAAATCATAAAGGAAACATGCAATGGGACGGGCCATCATCACAACCATGGAGTATGGGATTCAAGTAGCGTATAGTTTGGATCCGGCGAGGGATGGAACCTCCCGATCTTGCATGGTCATACCCAATCGATCAATGATGATCACTAGTCCGAAGAATCAGAAAGTTTCTCGGATTAGGGATTTGAGAATTTGGGGGTTTAGGGTTTAGATCGATTCTCAGGGTTTAGATCGTGGGGAATAAACAAAACAGAAGTTTAAAAGGATAATAATAGAAGATGAAATACCTGGAAGAAGTTGGAGGGGCACAAGAAGAATAGAGAAGAAGGAGATCAAGGAAGAAGAAGAAGCACCATGAGAGAGGGAAAGAGGAAGGAGGCAACCAAAGGTTTGCTCTTTTTCATAAATCAACAACTAATAAAAAAGGTTTAGGGCAACACCCTTATAAAATTCGAAATTAGCATAATTACCAAAATACCCCTACTAACAAAATTTCAAAAAAAAAGACTTTTGCATGAAAAAAACGTACCCACACTAACCCAAAACTCAAATAAGTAAAAAATGCATAAAATAAACTCAAATCTAAGATGTCAAATGCGCTCTAATGATGGTGTGATGAAAGTGGGCCACAATGAACCAACGGTCCGATCACATCATCGTCACGATCCAACGGTCTGATCATCTCCTCAAAGCAACTTACACATGTCTTCCCAAGGTGGGGTCTTTTCAAATGTCTCGGACTACATGTGTAAGGTCTTCAATGCTCCTCAATAGTCGCCTATCCACAAGGATGGTACTTGTGGTTGGCGCTTTCTTCGTTGGTACACCTTGAATGCTTTTGTTCCGCATCACATTGTTGTGGAGCTAGAAGCAGGCAAACTTTTAGTATCCTTCAATTTGCCGCCTATTTGTTTCTTCTTCAAGCTGCCACTATCTTCATCTCTCAAACTCCTACTTGGTCGAGTGACATTTTCGATTTTCTGGATAAAAATTTACCTGAAGCACAAAATTCAACCCTTCTTTACCCAGTAGGCAAATTCTCGCTAATAATAACAAAAAATGTCATTTAATTCCAACCAAATTGAGTGAACGCAATTTCTTCATATGAGCAGTAAAGAAAACCACAAGATTTGGCCTCTGAAATGTCATTTAGGGCCCATTTGGATACCACCAAATAGGTTACTTTTTAACTTATGTTAAGTAATTAAGTTGCTTTTTCCACTTAAGTTAGTTTGGTAATCATCATTGTAAAAGTAACTCATGTGCCAAAAGCTACTTATCTTAATAAGTAATTTTTTTAGCTTTTTAACTTGTGACTTTTCTACTTCTCTCTATCTCAGACTCTCAGTCCATGTCAAAGGAGGCTCTTACCCTGTCCATATCAAAGGAGGCTACATGAGGTGGACTGTTCACATTGAAGGCAGGGCTCACACGATGGACAGTCCACATAAAAGGTGGGCCCCACATGATGGATGACACCATATTAATGTGGGCCCACATATGGATGGTCCACATTAAGGTCAACCTATAATAATAAAAAGCACCTCCAAAGTGGGTTGGTGTAACGACCCCAAAATTTCGGTAGAAAATTTTCTTTTAGGAACAGTAATGAGTTTAAGTAAATTAATTTAAGATAATAAACAAAAGAAAAGCATAGACTAGATGGTTAGAGCCTTCTAGATGTAAGGGGAAAATCAAGGTTCAAGGTTTGAGATAAGTAGATTTATAAATTTTTATTTTTGGCAAAAAATTTTAAATTTCAAAATCAAGAGAGAGTGTGAGAGAGAAAAAAGAGAGATGAGTTCTTGTTGTGGGCCTCGATCTAGTACGTTTCCCCTCCCCCATTTAATTATTTTTGGCAATCTTAGCATAACTCTACCTGATCTAGCCAATGAACGGGACCGATCGATCGATCGATCATTCGTCCATTGTATAGATCCAATGACCTTTTTTATCTAGATCATTAAAATGAAAAAAATACGATTGATGGGGACAATTTGAGTGGGCCAGAATCGATCTGAATAAGTCATAATGACCATAAGGCCAAAATATACATGAGCAACGAAATTCATATCGATTGGACCTACAGATGAGCCACATCGATTGGATAAATGCTAGCCTTTAAATTCTGTATTATTGCTTTATTTTACTTTTAGACTAATGGCCCGTTTGGCACCATGGATTTGAGGAGAAAGGAGGAGAAACTGGTTGCTTTATTCTGTTTGGCACCATGGATTTGAGGAGAAGTGGATTTGAGAGGAATCCAGGAGAACTCAAAAAGGCACTTTTAGCCCTTTTTCAAATCCTCAAAAAAAGGTGGGATTTGAGGAGAAATCCTTCCCAACCTGGGACCCACCATAATGTGTCCCTAACTATGGACCCAACATGATGTATATTTTACATCCAACTTGTTGATAAGGTCACAAAGACCTGGATGAAGGGACCACACAAATTTCAAGTTTAATCCAAAACTTTTGTGCATCATAAAGGTCTCACTCTCCATTTGTTCTTGTTTTATGGTCCACTTTAGATGTGGATTTGCTTTATTTTTTGGATCTTGGCATAAAATGATTTGTAAAAATGGATGAATGGCATGGATTTAAAAATCAAGGCTAATATGGAGGGCATACGGTGGTATTAAAATTTACACTGTCCATTCCTTCACGTTTGATTTCTCTCCAAATCTTGGCTGCTAAACAGAAAATCTGGAATTGATGAGAATTCATATCATGGAATCCACTTCTCCTCACTTCTCCTCAAATCCATGGTGCCAAATGGGCCATAATGGTGATGAATTTAGGTATTTCAAAATCTTATTGGGCCCACAACGAGGTGGCCGACCCAATGGTCGGACCAGATCTCTAATAGACCCCACAGGTAAGTCTTAAAAAAAAAAAAAGGGTTGCTGGACGTCCGGCGTCAGAGACGCTGGAACGTCCAGCATTGGAGGTCATTTCACATTAACGTGGGGGCCCCACTTGTGGGACCCACCTTGATGTATTTAGTACATCTACTCCATCCAATTGCTTCCCCATCTCATTTTAGGACTTGTGTCCAAATTTGGACCCAAGCAGAGGTCTGAGTGGGCCACACCGCATCAAACATTTTAATTAAAAAAAATACAAAATAAAAATAAAAACAAAAAGTGGAAATTCTGGGCGCGGACAGCGGTCCACTCGTGGACCCCACTATGATGAAATCAGTAGATCCAAGCTGACCATATGTTGTATCATGATATTTTACAGCTCGGGTCCAAAAATCAGATAAATCCGAATCTCAGGTGGCCCATACCACTTGAAACAGTAATGATAACAACACACATGGTTGAACCAGTTCGATTTTGGATTGCTGTCCACTTTTGGGACCCATTTGGAGGCATTTGAGAAATCTAATCCGTCCAATATCTTAATGAACAAGTTTTCTGGTTGAGGACAAAAAATGGTCTGTGTAGGACATTCCAGTGGGCCATACCGAGACAAACAGTGGGGACAACACCTGCCCATTGGTTGGGAACTCGTGGGCCCCACTGTGTAGTCTTTGGAAAATCTGATCCACCTAATCTCTTGAATAATAGGTTGTTAATTTTGTGAAAAAAAAAAATAAGCCCAATTAGACTTCCAGGCGGGCCATGCCAAGAGAATTAGTGGGGAGGTACGATTTAGATTTTCATAATTGGATCATTTTAGGATGTCCCACCACAAAATCTTTACAAAATTTAATTAACCATCTTTGGTATTGTATCATTGGGGAACTTGTGACCAGGAATAGGACAATCCATCAGTCAAATGGGCCGTACCATCAGAAAAATAATAAAAGGGTCATTTCTTTTGGAAAAGTGAGTCAAAATAATCGAATCTGGACCATCCATTAGGGAACCAAACCTAAATAAAGTAATTTCAATTGAAAATAAGTATATCTAAGGCTATATTGATGATGAATAAATATAAATTACATTGATTGTAGATCCGGGACCGATTCTACTCAGGTCGTGACAAAATTAACAAAGTAATCGCCACTACCAACAGGTGAGTACATCCCAACACGTTTCCTAGTCATTTTAAATAAGTAGGTCATGTGATGGACATAATATGTGATGTTGATTGATGCTCATTTAAATATTATTCAAATAATTGCCATTTATAATAAATGTCATGAAATGTTGCCTCTCAAAAGGAGAGATAGAATGTACGGATGTGAATTATTGTACGGATGTAAATTATTGCACGCATTCATGAGTTATTGTGCCTGGAGTTCGACTCTAGAAGACCAGTAGGTACTTAAGTACCCGATTACCTAGGGACCATCCTGGAAGTCCATTAACATGTGGAAGTCCGCCCTACAAGGAAGGGGGAGCCGATTAATAGGATCCAATCGAAGCAAGTGGAAGACTGAATATATGCACACTTGATGCATCATATCATACTAAATTCATTCTTGCATTAATAATGTATTACCTATATTTGATGGCATGTGTTTATTCTGCTTAGTTGAAATGCATGTGAACCGTATTGGGTTACTCACTGGGCTTTCCAGCTGACGTTGTGGATTAAACATATACAGATGATGTAGACGTTGACTCTTCAGAGAATGTCCCAGATAATGAAGTGGGACCACTAGAGGAACCGCAGAATTATCGGCCTAACTTGACTGAGGAAGAAGTGAAGGCCCTAAACTAAGACATTTAGACTTATTGTTTGATTTTGTTATTTTTTTTAATAATTAGTAGACATTTAATAAAGTACCAAATGAGTGGACTTAGCTATTAATTGAATATTCGATGAATTAATGGTGACTTAGAATTTCATTATTTCATGCCTCTTAAGTAGTTTAATATTAAATGCATTTAGTGCACCAGTTATACCCCGTAAACTGGGCCGAAGGGTGCATACTCTGAGTCCAAATTTCGGGGCGTGACAGTTGGTATGATGGACGGCCTACTTCAAAGGTGGGCTCCACGTGATGGGCAATGGACATTGAAGCTGGCCCCCACATGATGGATGGCCCATATTGAAGTGGCCCCACATGATGGACGGTCCACATTAAAGGCCGGCCTCTAATGATGAATGACCCACACATCCAAGGCGAGCCCTACATGATGGGCAACCCACATTGAAGGTGGGGGCCACATGATGGTTAGTCCACACAAAGGTTGGCTCCACATGATGGGCAATTAATAATGATGGGCCGCACATGATGGACGGTCCACATCAAGGTAGGCCCCACATGATGGATGGTCCACATCAAAGGTCGGCCCTAATTATGAGTGGCCCACATCCACGGTGGACCCTGCATGATGGATGACCCACATCAAAGGTGGGGCCCGCATGATGGGCGATGGATATTGAAGGTGGGCTCCACATGATGGACAATAACATTAATGGTGGGCCCCACATGATGGAAAATAACATTGATGGTGGCCCCACTTGATGGATGGCCAATATTAAAGGTGGGCCCTACATAATGAATGGTGCACATCTGAATGGCCCGCTTCTAAGGTGGGCCCTGCATGATGTACAGCCCACGTCAAAGATGGGGTTCACACAATGAATGGTCCACATCAAAGGTTGGCCATACATGATGGATGGTGGATGTGAGGGAGACAAACTTAGGGATAATTGCTTATCATGTTGGAAACCAAACATGCTTTTCTACTTTTTTGGTCGATAATAATGTTGGTTGCCAAACATACTTATTTGCTGAATAAGTAGAAATCAAGATAAGCTACTTACATAAGTAGCTTATCCAAAGTAACCTACGACCCAAACGCCAACCAAAGTGCATTTCAGCTTTGCGGAGCTTGGAGCCATATCAATAAATTTCCAATTTTCTCACTGAAATGATACCAAAATCCTCCCTCCCTCATCAAAGTGCCCATCGATTTCTGAAACTGTTTCCAGAAAATGAATGCAAATGGATATACCTAGACCCACGACAGTGATAGAAATCTCACACCAACGTCCACTAGAAACTGTGGGAATCTTGCCCATCTTTGACGGGAACAAGACCGTCACAGTTACGAATGCCAGAACCCTAGATCATCACTGCATCCGCTGCGGAATCTCTTGTCAAAATCCTTACTTCGAAATCCGGAAAGAGGTGCAAGGAAACAGAAAAGGTTTTTTTGCAACTACCATAGATGAATTTCTTGAAAACAGATTGCTAAAAGAATAAAAGGAAAGAAAAGAAAAATCTTGAAGAAAGGCTGGAGATGGAAAGATAAAAGAAAAAGGGCAAAATTTGCTTAAGGATATACAGTTTGAATTTTTAAGAAGAGGAGATAAGTCGATTTAATCGAAATCTATTATATAAAATATAAAAAATAAAAAAATAATAAAAAAACGAGAGAGAGAGAGAGAGAGAGAGAGAGAGAGAGAGAGAGAGAGAAATCTTAAGAAATTGAAGTTTCGGGAAATCTTACTGTTCGGGAAATCTTACTATGAAATCGGATCGGATTCGCTTACGTGAAGGATTTTCCCTCTTCTCTCTGCTCTCTCCCCCTCTATCCCTCTCTCTGCTTTTAAAGAAGCTACTCTGTGATACCATTAAGCACAGTAATGTCGTGTAAACCTCACAATTTACCAGATAGTTCAGCGACTGAAGTGCTTTGGAAAGAGAGCCTCATTTACCGGCGCTGTGTGGGGGGCGCGGATTTCCTGCGAAAGCCTTGCGCAGGAAGTTCCTGCACTGGGAACCAAGGTGGGCCCATAGTGATGTTTTTTGATGAATCCATCCCGTCCATCCATTTTGGGAGCTCATTTTAGTGCACGAGAACAAAATGAACCAGATCCAACACTCACGTGGGCCGAAAACGTGAGGATTAAACTTCCACAGTTGAAATATTTGTGGAGCCACAGGAGTTTCGAATCAGATAATATTTGTGTTTCCAGTTCATCCCAGTAGTAGTGACGTTATGAACGGTATGGATGTCATATAAACATCACTGTGGACCCCAGGGAGGTTTCAACGGTAGTAATTTACCTACCCACCTTTTCCTTTAGTGAGGCCCACTTGAGTCTTGGATCCGGTTCATTTTTGTTCTCACATCCTAAAATGAGCTCCCAAAACGGATGAACGGGGTGGATTCATCAAAAAACATCACTATAGGCCCCGCCTTGGCTCCCAGTGCAGGAACTTCCTGAGCAAGGCTTTCGCAGTAAATCCGCGCCCCACAGAGATGTCCGTGACAAATCCACTCCGTTCATCTGTTTTTAAAGACAACAATAGGACAGACGATAAAAATCAGGCAGATCCAAAACACACGTAGGACATTTCATACGAAAAGGGGCGATTGAACATCTGGTGTGGACAGAAGTTCTTTTTATCAGAGTGATATTTGTTCTACAGTTTATCTTAGTGGTTATAATTCTATGAACGGTTTGGATGGCATATAGAAATCATAGTCATCTCCATGAATGCTTCAACGGTGTACGTTGCTGTTCCCACTGCTCTGTTGGTGTGGCACACCTAATAATTGTATCTTCTTTATTTTTATAATACTATCCTATTGTGATCTTTAAAAACATATGAACGGAGTGGATTCATAACGAACATCTATGTGGACTCCACACAGCCCCTGCGTCACAGTCAATCCGCTACCGAAATCCACCGCCTTCTGGACAAATGGCGGGGCGCGACTTGGGTGAGACCCCGGAAGTGGAACCAGCGATGTGGGTGGGACCTGAACCTAGGGTACATCTGGATGTATTCTTTATAGATCCATTCCGTCCATCTGTTTCTTCGTATCTTTTTAATATGTAGTACCAAAAAAGAAGCATATGCAAATTTTGGATGGACCACACCTCAGGAAACAGTTCTCATTCAACCATGACCATTAAAAACCTTCTGGAGTCCACTGTAATGTTTATTGACCATCCAATCTGTTGATAAGGTCACGTAAACAGGGATGAAAGGAAAAAAACAAATATCAGGTTGATAGAAAACTTTTGTGGCTCACAAAGCCTTTTAATGGTCATTAACCCGTGTTTCTTATGCTGTAGTCCACCCAAAATTTTCATCTCATTCATTTTTTGTTCCATAGTACAAAATCATCTGAAAAAGCAGATTAACGGCATGGATATACAAGGAATACATCCAGGTGGGCCCTAGGTTCAGGTCCCACCCACATAGCTAGTTCCGGAGTCTCACCCAAGTCGCGTCCCAAATGGCGCCAATGAGGTGTCACCCCGGCAACAGCTTAGTGGGTGTTACCCCGGGAACAGCGGGCGCGTATTTCCTGCGAAAAGCCTTGCGTAGGAAGTTCTTGCACCCCACATTAATTTTTTTGATAAATCTACCCCGTCCATCCGTTTTGTGAGATAATTTTAGGACATGACAACAAAAATAAACAGGATCTAAGACTCAAGTAGGCCAAAAACGTAAGGATTGAACGTCCACAGTTGAAATATTTGTGGAGCCACAGGATTATTGAATTAGGATAATATTTGTGTTTCCAGTTCATCCCAATAGTAGTGACGTTATGAACGGTATGGATGTCATATAAACATCACTGTGGACCCCAGGGAGGTTTCAACGGTAGTAATTTACCTACCGACCTTTTCCTTTAGTGAGGTCCACTTGAGTATTGGATCCAGTTCATTTTTGTTTTCATGTTCTAAAATGAGCTCCCAAAACGGATGGACAGGGTGGATTTATCAAAAAACATCACTGTGGGCCTCACCTTGGTTACGAGCGCAGGAACTTCCTGAGCAAGGCTTTTGCAGGAAATCCGCGCCCGGAACAGCTTAGTGGGTGTGGATTAGCTGGTGCACCGCACACCAGCGAGGTCGCTGGTGTGTTGACCTCACCAATTTCTGTGGGCCCCACCATGAGGTTTGTAGTATATTTTTACCCTTCATCGAGGTCTGTGTGACCTTATGAACAGTTTGGATGGCAAATAAACATCATGGAGGGCCTTAGGAATGTTTTAACGGTGAAAATCATTGTCCCGACTTCCTTTTGTGGTGTGGTCCACTTAAGATTTGGATATATTTCACATTTTGGATCCTTCCCTAAAATGATCTCGTAAACTGGATGGACAGTGTAGATATTTAAATACATCATTGTGGGGCCCACATAATCTTGATTTTCTTTGAACCGTTGGTACAAACATGGAGCTCGAGCAGGCAAAGTGTAGGGTACACCAGGCAATCTGCTTCCGGTGTTACCCCGCCCATCCGTTTCTCAAGTGGACCATACCACTAGAAACAGTGTGATTGAGTGCCTCACCATTAAAAATTCCAAAGAGCCCATCATAAGGTTTTGGTAATGTTTATTTGAAATCCAAGCTCTTGATAATGTCAATAATGTCTTGATGAAGGTAAAATATAAGTAGAGATTGATCCAAGACTTTTGTAGGCCACAAAACTTTTTAATGGTTATTCACCACTGTTTCTAGTGGTATGGTCCACCTGAGATTTGAATCTTCTTAATGTCTTGGATCACATCCTAAAATGATATATAAAAAAAACAAAAAAAAAAAAAACATATAGAAGGTGTAGATATATATAAAATACATCAATATGGTCCCACACGGGTAGGGGTAACACCGACTAAGCTGTTCCCGAGGTAAAACCAAATTCGCGCCCCTGGACAAATCCAAATGAAGAACTTGCTACGTCTTTCATTGGGCTCTCTATTAGGATTTCGGTGCTCGACGGTGCACAAAAGAAATTAGCCACATCTCTCGCTTGTTCGTCCGCTGGTCTAATAAGGGAATATTGCAGGCAGAAGGAACCCCGAGAGCAGCAGTTGGCCGGTCGTCCACGTCCATTTCAGCCGGTCGTCCACGTCCATTTCATCTACCTCTATGTTATATTGCTGAGAGGAGCTCGTCGACGCTGCAACGATGGTCACTTTTTTTCGAACAGAATTTTCCTGCACGTCCTGTCATTTAATCTTAAAGCCTGTTAGAAATAATTTTAATTGTAGTGTATTTACACAACTTCATGAGCCTGTGTGGGTCCCACCACGATGTACATATTTTATCCATGCCGTCCATTCATTTGGCCATGTCATTTTAGAATATGTCTTTTAAGATGATGCGGATCCAAAGCTCAACTAGATCACATCACAGGAAGAACATTCTAAATGGTTAGCATTCAATTTCCACTGTTTTTTTTTAGTGTGGTTCACTTGAGTTTTGAATGTGCCTCATATTTTGGCCCACTCACTAAAATGATCTCGACTAATGAATGGATGACATGGATACAACACATATTTCATAGTGAGGCTATAACGTTTTGGCTTCAAATTCTTTGTCATGTCATGAGAGCAGGTCTTCCTTACTTTCGAACACAGTGGTGAGAGAAAATGCATGTAATTACACCACTTCAAACACAGTGTTGAGAGAAAATGCATGTAATTACACCACTTCAAACGGGCCCTAAAATGCCCTTAGTACCTATTTAGATGGCCCAGTTCACCGTAATGGTGTAATGCGTATTGAATAACTTAGAACGCTAAAGTAAGCTCTATGGGGCCCACTGTAATTTTTGTATTTTATCCACTCAGTCCATCCATCTTAAAATATAATTATAGGCTTTGAGCTAAAAATTGAAGCATGTCAAAAGTTCCAAGTGGACCATACTACAGAAAATGTGTGGATTAAACATATAATGTTGAAAATTTCCTAGGGCCGCATAAGCTTTGGATCAAGCTGATATTTGTGTTTTATCTTTTTCCATTGTCTGTGTGATCTCATGAAAAGGTTGGATGACAAAGAAACATAGCCTAGGAAGGTTTCCATGGTGGAAATCATTATTCCCACGGTTTCGTGGCATTGTCACTTGAAATTTGGGTCTGTTTCTGGAAAAGTTGACAGACAGCATAGATAAACCACACATTCACAGTAAACCCAACAGAGTTTACTCGGTACAGTGAGTGTAACTCAGTACACAATCTGATTTCGTGGTGTCATTGATTGCAGCCAATTGGATAAATTAACCTGTCAAATCATAGTTAACTGTTGTAATGCCAGGATGGGCGGAGCGGAGGTGCATTCACCTGACATGGTTTTGTGCCCCAAGACGATATATGTGTTATATCCACACTATTTATTCATCTCGTGAGATCATTTTATGGAAAGTAACAAAAAAATGAGACACATCCTAAATAAAAATTGACCATTATAGAAGTAGTTAGGAATGAACGCCCGCCATTAAAAACTTTCAATAGGCCATGAAGCTGATATTTGGGGTCATGCCCTAAAATAACATTGCAAAATCGATAAACAATATGAATATCACACATATTAAGCAAGTTATATCCACATGTATCTTATCACATGAGTAGATTACATGCATGTAGGACTTGTGATAGTGATAATCATAACTTATTTACCTTGGATATCACACATGTTAAGCAAGTTATGTCCACATGTATCTAATCACATGAGTAGATTACATGCACATAGGACTCCTGTAATAGTGATAATCATAACCTATTTACTGTGGACCACTCTACATTACAGTGAAACTCCACCATCCAAACACGCCCTTAAAAATCACTTTCAAAGTTTTCTATAGCATTTCCTTCTCGTGTCATTGTTTTTTTGACAAACTTTATTAGTGATGCAGATTTTTTAATTTTCTATTTTCTCTTAGTAGTTTACGTTTTTTAATTTTCTATTTACATTTTACAATTTCTTATATATAATAAGAGAATGGGTGGATTAGGTGTAGCCCTGGCCTCATTGATGAGAGTGTGACACTTATTGTGGGGCTCACTTTGATGCATGTATTAGACATCTACACTGTCCATCCATTTTCCCAAATCATTTTAGTGTATAAGCCCTAAAACAAAAGCAGATCCAAGCCTCGGGTGGACCATGCCCTAGAACCACTGGTGATCGGCCATTAACAACTACTAATGAACTATAAAAGTTTTGGATGAAGTTAATATTTGTTTTTTTTCCCCCTTTATTTGAGTTCATGTGACCTTATCAACAGGTTGGATTGAAAATAAACATTGCAATGAGTCCGAGGAAGTTCTCAATAGTGGGATGTTTAATCACCACCATTTCCCATGGTATGGTCCATGTGAGATTTAGATCTGCTTCATTTTTTTTTGGCACATGGCCAAAATCGATCTAGCAAAATGACAACATGGGTATAAAACAAATACATCAAGGTCAGTCCACAAGTAATGGCGGCATTATCTTTGGTGAAGTAGGAGCTCGCCTAATCCTCTCCCTTTAAAAAAAAGGTTTTTTTTTTCTTCTTTTTTAAAAAATTATATGTAAATGGGTCTTTTACCAAGAAAAATAGAAAAGACTTAGCAAAAACTCAACTTCTAAAAATTAGGTTCTTCTTTTTACAAAGATTTTGCTCAGATATATCTATTGGGGAAAAAATGATATCAAGAGAGGAGAGATATCAAAAACTCTATTTTTAGAAAATGGATTCTTCTTCTTTCTTTAAAAGATTAGGCATAGATTGATCGTTTTCCAAGAGCTGGGCACTTTGGCTAATCCCGCTTGACATTTCGCTCATGTGATATGTTTCGCACGCTCAACACTTTAGGAGATCGCACTTGGCACTTCGATCCCGTTATCTATTTTGAACGCTCTGTAGGTGATCACGTTCGACACTTTATTCGCACGATCTAGTTTAAGCGCTCGACATTTCACTTGTGCAATCCATTTCTTTCACTTAGCGCCTTGGACACTTCGGGAGCTCAGCACTTTGGGCGATCACTCTCAATACTTCACTTGTGCAATCCATTTCGAGCGCTCGGCACTTTGGGTGATCGAGCGCGGCACTTCGATTGCGCAATCTATTTCTGTCGCTCAACATTTTGGGAGATCACGCTTGGCACTTTGCTCTGAGGATCCATTTCTATCGCTCGACACTTCATTCACGCAATCCATTTTAGGCACTCGATACTTTGGGCAATCACTCTCGTCACTTCACTTGTGCGATTCATTTCAAGTGTTTGACACTTCGACGATCGCTTTCGATACTTCTTTCAAGCGATCCATTTTTTGTCTCTCAGGCGCTTTGGATGATGGCACTTTACTCGCATGATCCATTCCTCTTAGCACTTCGCTCGCGCGATTCTTTTTGTTTTTTTTTTTTTTTTTGTGTTGACAATTTGGAGATCATGCTCGGCACTTCTCTCGTACGATCTACTTCCAGTGCTTGACATTTTGGTCGATCCCGCTTAACACTTTGATCAAGTTATTCGTTTATATCATTCAACACTTTGGCATTCACGCTTGGCACTTCCCTCACGCAATCCATTTCAGGTGCTCGACACTTTGGACGATCTCGGTCAACACTTTGCTCCTGCGATCTATCTTTGTCGCTAGGCACTTTGGAAGATCGCGCTCGACACTTCGCTTGCATGATCCATTTCATCGTTTGACGCTTTAGACGATCTCTCACAACAATTTGCTCATGAGATCCATCTCTGTCACTCAACCCTTTTGACGGTTGTGCTCAGCACTTCATTGGTGCGGCCCATTTCTGTCGCTTGCCACTTTAGACGATCTCTCTCGGCACTTCTCTCCGCAATCTATTTCTGTTGCTTGACACTTCGGATGATGACTCTTGACACTTTGCTCGCACGAACTATTTCTCTTACTTGGCACTTTGGACAATCTCATCGGCATTTGGTTCATGTAATCCATTTATGTTGCTCGACACTTTGGGCGATTGCTCTCAGCACTTGGCCTACATAATCAGTTTTTATCGCTCGGTAATTTAGACGATTGCTTTTAGCACTTTCCTCGCCTGATCCATTTCTTTCGCTCGTCACTTTTCGACAATCTGCTTGAGTGATCCATTTCTATCTATCAGCACTTTAAACAATCCCTGTCAGCACTTCGCTCGCGCAAACCATTTAAGATGCTTGACACTCTGGGTAATCACTCTTGGTAGTTTGCTTGCATGATCCATTTTTGTTGCTCTTCATTTTTAGATGATCACACTGGACACTTCTCTTGCGTGATCCATTTCAAGCGCCGACACTTTGGGTGATTGCTCTTGGAACTTCACTAAGCAATTTATTTTTGTCTCTTGGCACTTTGGAGGATTGCGCTTGGCACTTCGCTTGCATGATCCATTTTGGACGCTTGACGCTTTGGACAATCACTCTTGGCGCTTAACTCGCGTGATCGATTTATCTCACTTGACACTTTAGATGATCGTGCATGACAATTTTGGCGATCCCGCTCCACACTTCAATCGAACGATCCATTTCTCTTGCTTGGCACTTTGGCTGATCCAGCTTGACACTTTGCTTGAGTGATTCATTTTCAGGCGCTTGGTACTTCGCTCTTGCGATCCATTTCTGTAGCTTGGCACTTTGGATTATTGCGCTCAACACTTCATTCACATTGTCCATTTCTATCACTTGGCATTTTGGACAATCTTGCTCTTCACTTCCCTTGCTTGATCCATTAATTTCGCTTGTCACTTTTGACGACCGACTCTCGACACTCGCTCGAGCGGTCCATTTCTGTCACTCAACACTTTGGAAAATCACTCTTGGCACTTCGCTCGTTCAAACCATTTGAGATGCCCAACACTTGGGACGATTGCTCTTGTCACTTCGCTTGCGATATCCTTTTTTATCCATCGTAATTTTGGCCGATCACGTTTGGCACTTCGCTCGCACGATCCATTTCAAGCGCTTGACACTTTGGGCGATCGATCTCAGCACTTCTCCTACGATCCATTTTTTTATGCTCAACACTTTGGACAATCGCTCTCGACACTTTGCTCATGCGATCCATTTCTATTCCTCGACACTTTAGACAACATCTCTTGACACTTCTCTCATTTGATCCATTTCTTTCGCTCTTCACTTTCGACGATCGTGCTCGACACTTGAGATATCCATTTCTTTCCCCCAATACTTTGGATGATCGCTCTCGGTACCTTGCTCATGCAAACCATTTGAGATGCTCGACACTTTGGGCGATCGCTCTAGGCACTTTCCTCGTGATATCTATTTTTTGTCACTTGTCATTTTCTACGATCACACTCGCGTTCGTGCAATTCATTTCGAGCGATCGCTCTAGACACTTCGCTCTAGCGATCAATTTCAGGCGCTCGATGCTTTGGGCGATCACTCTTGGCACTTCGCTTGATCAATCCATTTTTGTCTCTTGACACGTTGGAGGATCGCCTTTGGCACTTCCCTCATGCGATACATTTTAGGCGCTTGACACTTTGCTTCTGTGATCCATTTCTGTCACTTGACACTTTGGACGATCGCGCTCAGTACTTCGCGTGCGTAATCCATTTATGTCACTTGACACTTTGGACGATCTCTCTTGGCCCTTTGCTCGTGATATCAATTTTGGTCGGTCGGTATTTTAAACAATCCCATTTGACATTTTGCTAGCACGATCCATTTCCGTCGCTCGTCAATGTGGACAATCTCTCTTAACACTTTGCTTGCGAGATCGATCCAATCCATCTGTTGATCAAGTGGGACACGGATCTACAAAGAATTACACTTCCAGGAACGAAATCAACAGCCTACATTCAACATGCATGAGTTACCCTCTCAAAGATTAGAATGGCATTATCTTAGGCTATAAGGCATGTATATGAAATTAAGTTAGGCTAGGCCGCTGGGGCTAAAATAACTTGAGCCCAAGCCCAGCCTGAAATTGTTCGGGCCATGCTTGCTAGCCCCAGCCAAGCCCACATACCAACATAATAGGTCCAAGCCCGTCCAAATCCGGGTTGGGTTCGTCTGAGCCAATATCGATGACACAAGCTCGCGTTTTTAGTATTAAAAGTGGGGCCCATGGTCCAGTACTCTACACCGTTGATCTTTTGAGTCCCATGAGATGAGGCATGCATTAAAAAACATCTCTCATTAGAAGATCCGGACCGGTGTTGTGCATCTTTTCCTGGCCAATTATTTATAGGCTTCAATTTGAAAGGTTAAGTCCATGATATCAACTTGAATATGGAAGGATGGCCCATCCACCATGGCACACAACAGGCCAACGGTCTGGATAACCATGGGCCCACTTATCATAATTGAAACCAGTGTGCACCATCTAAATTCCCCCTCTAGAGCTTTGCCCACACCGTGTAAAGTCATAGCTGCTGCACACGCCACCATATACGCCAGCGCGGAAAAGTTGTGAAATATCCAAGCCATCCATCACATGGACCTAACCTTGTAGATATTAGAAATAAGTGGACAGGTTAGAAAGCTTTGGCCGGTTTTCTCACAACCGCAGGTTGGTTCAGTTAATCGTGGCCCACCTGACCAGTGAAGAACCTGATTCTTGGGATGACGCATGTATGTGGTGGTATTTTTTCTAATGAATGGCCTGGATGCACCTGTATGCCACGCTGGCATATGTTGTGGGGCATGCATTAGCTGATTTACACGCGTCTGGGCCTACCAAAGCTCTTCCCTCTTATATTGATTTAACTCGATCCAGATCTTGAGCAGGTAACTCCATTTTTGAGCTCCAACAAGTGGCCCAGTGATTCAGTGATCCAGACCGTTCGTCTCTCTGGGATGATGGCGGATGGACCGTGTCAAATAATCAAGTAAAAACACAGCAATGGTTCTCATTAAACAAATAAGAAGGCCACTATTATCTTCAAAACTGGAGAATTTTCAGTACGTGGGCCATTAAAATTTGATGCCCACCATGATATGAACGGTTTGGATCACTGAACCATGGACCCCACATATATGAACCTACTAAATATTATCTCAGCCAAGCAGCCTACAATGTCTTTGGTCACTCATGTACGAATGCAAATGGATTGGGCCAATCCAATCCGAAGCTTCTCCAAACCCGGCCATGAGCTGGTCCATTCCACTAGATAAGCATCTGGGTCCGAGCCTAGCCCACCAGCTAGCCATCATGGTCTGGGAGGGCTATTACATTGGCCATCTCGATGCTGGTTTGAACCAAAGCCCAAAGCTCTCCGATGGGGGCTTGGATTGGCCTGGATCAGCCCTTTTTTCCCCCCCTCTTCTGCAAGTGACTCCAGTAGGTGTGTTTTATTAGTAGCGATCTCATCTATGGTGACATGGCATGTGCGAGAGATCTAAGCTGCCCACCAAATGGGCCCCACCTCAATAGACATGAGCATCTCTCAAATAGGCTTTACTCATTGGATGGGCCATATGTGGTATGAGAAATCACTACAAGAAATTCATTTTTACCGACGAATTATTTCGTCGGTAATCAGTAAAATTTCGTCGGAAAATCTTTTTCCCGACTAATTTTTTCGCGGTTAACATCATCTCAAAAAGGCCGTCGGTAAAGGTTTTTACCGACGAAAAAAAGTTTCGTAGGTAATAATAAAACAATTACCGACGAAAAACTTCATCGGAAAAACATATGAATTTTTGTCGAAAAAAAAATGATACGTCGGTGAAAAAACTTTTACCAACGAAATGCTTCGTCGGTTTTAATACTTTTACAGACGAAATATTTCGTCTGTAAAAGTATTAAAACTTTTACCGACGCAATTGTCCGTCGGTAAATAGTTTATTACCGACGAAAAATTTCGTCGGTAATAGTATTTCCTGTCCCGGTTCCATTTGTTTTCAAAATTCAGGAAAATTTCTGATATACACCTGTAAAGAAACCTATACATTTTTCACCTATTCACATCCACATACATACGAATAAACAGAAACTACACCATCCATACACAAATAATTCATTCCACATCCACAAACAAACAATATTCATCCACATATAAATACATATAAGTTAAAAGTCGTATATTAAAAAAAATAATCACGAAGATGAAGGGGGAGGTGGCGGGGCATCGGGGCCAAAGCGTGCAGCGAGAGCCTGAAACATCTCCTGCATCCGTCACTCATGCTCCTGCCGCTCCTGCCACAACTCCTCGATTCTCCTCTCCTCCTCCTCCCGTCACCTCTCCTCCTCCTCCTCCCTACACCTCTGCTTCTCCTCTCTCTGCTTCTCCAGCTGCTCTCGAATCTCATCGACGACGACCCGTAGCTGCTGAACCTCTCTCTCTGCGATATCGGCTCGGCGTTGAGCGCTCTCATCAGCTACGAATTGGTTGGAGCCACCTCTAGTTTGTGCCATGAGCTTGACACCATGGCCAAGCCCACGCACATATCCAGAACGGGTGCCAAGCACCTCGCTCAGGATTTCTGGCTCACTCCGCTGACTACCATCGGGAGTGGGCTAACTGTGTATGGTGTCCATCGCCACCTGTAATGAAAACATATGAAATTTCATAAAAAATGACATGAATGACATTATTATCAATCAATACGCAATTAAATTTTACAAAATAAAGATTTTTACCCAATGCTCACTGGCTCTAGGATGAACCCAAGATCCCGTCGCCTGTCGACAGTGAGTCCCTCTGTAGAGGTCTACTGGTCCAGGCTCCTGGCCGGTGACGGAATCTCGCTGCGCAATCGAAAGGAAAAAAAGACTTATAATAAATGCCAATCAAAATAATATATTAACTTAATGGCTATCAATAATTTCTTACCATGTCGTAACGATGTCGTACAAATGACTTTGAACCAGCTACGTGGTTCACTTGTAACTTTTCCTGTTCGTAGAATTTATTCTACTCCTCTTCTGAACACATTATACAAAATACATTTCTATTAATTGCGAATTTAATTGTTACCTTAAGATATCGTATATGTAAATATTACCTGAAAAGCCTCCGACGAAAATCTCTCGCAGAGTATCCGCCAGTCGTCTGTAGTAACGTGTGGCGGTGCGGACAGTACGGCCTCATCGTGCGTCCTGCACCGCTTGTACCGTTGGTGTAACTCTCCGCGGTACTCCTTGAACCGCTCTCTAATCATGTCGTCGACGGCATGAGAAATGTAGGGAACATTCAAATCGAAGTCAAATTTATCCTGCAGTTTCGTAAATAATAAATTAATGCAATGAACTTATTAACAATATGACTTAACCGTAAATGAACTTTCACAAAAGAAAATTTCAATTTACTAAACTTTACTTAAAGGCACTGACGGATGAGCTGTCGCACATCATCTGTCACGTCAGTCCAACGGGGGGTGGTGGCGGGGATCAGAGATCGGCATAGGACATCGACCTCAGACGTAAACAGTCTGGCACTGTCCCCAACAGGTCTAAGGCAGTCCGGTGGGAACTCTACCGCCACCCTACCCTCACGCGTAAGTCGCTCTAAAACTAACCCACGCGTGGGTCCACGTCCTCGTCGGCTGGTAGAAGATGCTGTTGCTAGAAGATATATGTAAGTAACAATATAAATAGAAATCACTAAATAAATGTCTAGACTTACATGCAGTGCCCGGTGTATGCCGAACCGAAGGATCAGATGACTGTGATGCACCGTGCGACGTCGATGCTGTCTGCGTCGCATCACGGGTGGAAGGGGTAGATCCAGTACGCGAACGACCTGATCTCCCACCTGGTGCCATGACTGAATATATCTGAAGTACAAACTTATAAATTTAAACAATGTCAATGCAAGTTTATGAACATCATTGTAGAGTGAATTTGTGCTTATGCTTAGAGAGATGATAAAAATATGATTAGACCATTACACTATAATACAAGCAGAATATAATAAAACCGTAAATAGAATATAAAAATTAAAAAATTCATTACACATTGTCATTCTATATTAAATACATATATTTCATTGTAATATAAATCAACTTCGGATCAACTATCTGAAATACTCCCTGTGTAAGTTATCGTACGCTGCACATATATATGTCAAGCTGTATAAAGCACTCGACATTGTTACAGCCAACATGCTAGTCACAATAGGAGAAATCTGATCTCTCGGGACTCCATTCAGATGTGCAAGTGATAATGTCCCATCTTCCATACCAAGTTTTCCGCGGTTATATTCCTCAATCAGGTCCGGAATTTCTTTGAGATTGTATAATCTTTCATCTAAGTCATCGTCTTCCTCCTTACATTTCTCGACCAAACCGGGTATCTCTTTGGCCCTACCAGAAGAATATAAGGCCAAAAAGTCCATCCGCAACAGCTGATGAAGTATGCTGCGTGCTTCCGCTACGCTCCAGTTTGTGGAGGACATGATCAGAAAGTGACTTAACTGTAAATGTAGATTATAAACAAGTCAATTCAGGAAAGAACTCATGACTTGTAAAACATATATACATGTAATAATCAAATTAATCGAATTGAAAATGACATGTACATCTTGTATACATTTAATAATCGTCGTCTGAATCATTATCGCTTAGGACTCTTTCTTCTTCACCATCACTATCGCTGATCAGAATTTCCTCTTCATTGTTTGCAACGTTGTCATCGATGAAAGCGCTATCATCTCTAACAATGTCATTTATGATTGAGGCATCAACATGATCATGTGGCACATCATCTCTATTCAATTGCACCACATCAATATCAACATTTGGATCATTCCCTCTATCCCAAGATGGCATGTCTTCTTGAGATGCTTGTTCAACTGACGACGTTCCATTACTCCCTTCATCGTTATCTTCAACGTCTAGTTCGGGAACGTCAAATATGTTCCTGGGCTTTATTTTCTGCACCACGTGCCAAGAGCGGCCTAACTTGGTGTCAGCGAGGTAGAATACTTGTTCGGCTTGGCCGGCTATGATAAATGGGTAATCTTTAAACCACTTTCGAGATAAATTTATGCTCGTGAAGTAGTATCAGTCTATATTCTCAACTTTTTATTTCCAATGTCCCACTAATCGCATTTAAATAAGTACACTCGCTTTCTCATACAATAACTCAGCTCAATAATATCCGTCAAAACGCTATAAAAATCAATTTCTACCTCCTCATGTGTTCCCTTCACAACCACCTCATTATTTTGTGTGGTCCTATATTTCTCACGCTCCTCAGTGTGGAACCGAATCCTGTTTACAATACAACCTGTATATCTAGATACACGTCTATTAGGGCCACACGCCAGTGAGTAGAGCGCATCAGACGCATCCGCAGAGTTGCTAGCGCGCAACATCTTCATCTATCATCACGTACAGAATATAAATGTACGTTTACGCACTTGAAATTACGTGTAAATATTGTGCAATACAACAATATTGTAAGTGTGGTGAGATAGAAGGTAAATTAATCTTACACGTTTTGCAAACCATTCTGGAAACAAATCCTGATGTATTCGATCATAATTTGTAGGGTATTGGGACTTCATCTCCTCGATGTGTTCGCTATACACAATTGGCACGTTGTCAGTAAGAAATTTTGAGATTAAAACTGTCTGTAAATATATAATTATGTGTGAAGACTTACTCAAAGTACGATTCTATTTCTTCACAGTTATGCAACACATACCACCGCGCCTTCGCTTGATCCCGAAGGTCCATATCCTGAAACGTCGGCGATCCTAAAGGACGGACGTTATGTGCGAATACAGATATGAGTCCTTGTTCATGCTCCTGCCCTTCATCGGCATTCCGATCTTCTCGGTTGAATCTAGTCTCTATACCACGAAGATACATGGAGCAAAATGTCAGGCACTCATTATCAATGTACGCCTCAGCAATGGATCCCTCTGGACGTGCCTTAATCCTCACATATTGTTTTAATGTGTGAAGGTACCTGTACACAAAATCAATATATTTAGGACATGAAAACATGGATATACGTAGTTTATGGAATGAATAAAAATTTATGATCATTGTTCTATCACCTTTCGATCGGATACATCCAACGATATTGTACTGGGCCTGCAAGCTTCGCTTCGTGCGGTAAGTGAATCGCTAAGTGTACCATGACATCGAAAAACGCAGGTGGAAATATTCTTTCAAGTTTGCAAAGGATTAGGACAATATCCTTCTCCAGTCGTTTAATAACCTCTACATTTAAAGATTTCGAACACAAATCCTTAAAGAATATCCCCAACTCAATCAGCGCAGCACTGACATCCTTGTTAAGGAATCCACGAATCGCAACCGGTAGTAGACGTTGCAAAAGGACGTGACAGTCATGACTTTTCATTCCTGTTACCTTACAGTCCGTAATGTTTACGCGCCGAGAGATATTCGATGTATACCCATCGGAAAACTTCACCTTGTTCAACCATTCACATAAACATTTTTTCTCTAGTTTTGTCAATGTGTAGTAGGCTGCTGGTATAGTATATGAATTTTCATGTGGTTGCAAGTGCAACTCTTTTCTTAAATCCATTGCTTGTAGATCCAATCGAGCCTTAAAACTGTCTTTTGTTTTCTTCTCTATGTTCATCAATGTTCCAAAGACATTGTCACATATATTCTTCTCAATATGTATGACATCCAAGTTGTGTCGTAATTTCAGATGACTCCAATAAGGCAACTAAAAAAAATGCTCTTCTTCCTCCAGTTGTACTCCAATACTGTACGTTTTCTCTTCTTCAAGTGCGGTGCCTTACCAAATCTAACTTCTTCAATGTTACTCAGTTGTTGAATTCACCAAGTAAAACCTTGGTCAATCCCAACTATGAACAAATCATCTTCCACTTTGTCTAATGTCTTGTGAACCATGTTCTTGCATTTTCGGCATGGACACCTAATTCTATTACCTGAATCTGCCCGATATCTCGCAAATTCCATGAACTCCTTAAAACCTTCTTTATACTCTGGGCCAAACCGATTCTTATCTTGCATCCAACTCTTATCCATATCTACAATGCAAATATTAGAGTCAGGTTTAGGGTAGGTGAATGGATTTAGGAATAAGTGTAGGTTTAGTTTATGATAGTTGAGTTTAGGATTAAGTTTAGGCATAGGTTTAGATTTTCGGGTTTGGGATCGGGTTTAGGGTTAGGTTTTTGAGTTTGGGTCTAGGTTTAGGTTAGGTGAATTGATTTAGGAATATGTGTAGGTTTAGTTTATGTGACATGAGTTTAGGATTAGGTTTAGGGCATAGGTTGAGATTTTCGGGTTCGGGATCGGGTTTAGGGTCACATTTTCGTGTTTGGGTCAAGGTTTAGGTTAGGTGAATGGATTTAGGAATAGGTGTTGGTTTAGGTTAGGTGACATGAGTTTAGGATTAGGTTTAGGGCATCGGTTGAGATTTTCGGGTTCGGGATCGGGTTTAGGGTCGCATTTTCGTGTTTGGGTCAAGGTTTAGGTTAGGTGAATAGATTTAGGAATAGGTGTAGGTTTAGTTTAGGTGATTTGAGATTAGGATCGGGTTTAGGGCATAGGTTTAGATTTTCGGGTTTGTGATCGGGTTTAGGGTCGCATTTTCATGTTTGGGTCAAGGTTTAGGTTAGGTGAATGGATTTAGGAATAGATGTAGGTTTAGTTTAGGTGATTTGATATTAGGATTAGGTTTAGGGCATAGGTTGAGATTTTCGGGTTTGGGATCGGGTTTAGGGTCGCATTTTCGTGTTTGGGTCAAGGTTTAGGTTAGGTGAATGGATTTAGGAATAGGTGTAGGTTTAGGTTAGGTGACATGAGTTTAGGATTAGGTTTAGGGCATCGGTTGAGATTTTAGGATTCGGGATCGGGTTTAAGGTCGCATTTTCGTGTTTGGGTCAAGGTTTAGGTTAGGTGAATGGATTTAGGAATAGGTGTAGGTTTAGTTTAGGTGATTTGAGATTAGGATTAGGTTTAGGGCATAGGTTGAGATTTTCGGGTTCGGGATAGGGTTTAGGGTCGTATTTTCGTGTTTGGGTCAATGTTTAGGTTAGGTGAATGGATTTAGGAATAGGTGTAGGTTTAGTTTAGGTAATTTGAGTTTAGGATTAGGTTTAGGGCATAGGTTGAGATTTTCGGGTTCGGAATCGGGTTTAGGGTCGCATTTTCGTGTTTGGGTCAAGGTTTAGGTTAGGTGAATGGATTTAGGAATAGGTGTAGGTTTAGTTTAGGTGATTTGAGATTAGGATTAGGTTTAGAGCATAGGTTGAGATTTTCGGGTTCGGGATCGGGTTTAGGGTCACATTTTTGTGTTTTGGTCTAAGTTTAGGTTAGGTGAATGGATTTAGGAATAGGTGTAGGTTTAGGTTAGGTGACATGAGTTTAGGATTAGGTTTAGGCCTAGGTTTAGCATTTCGGCTTCGGGATCGGGCTTAAGGTTAGGTTATCGAGTTTGGGTCTAGGTTTAGGTTAGAGTTGTGGATTTAGGAATCGGTGTAGGTTTAGGTTAGGTGACATGAGTTTATAATTAGGTTTAGGCCTAGGTTTAGCATTTCGGCTTTGGGATCGGGCTTAAGGTTAGGTTATCGAGTTTGGGTCTAAGTTTAGGTTAGGTGAATGTATTTAGGAATTGGTGTAGGTTTAGGTTAGGTGATTTGAGATTAGGATTAGGTTTATGCATATGTTTATAGTTTCGGGTTCGGGATCGGGTTTAGGTTTAGGTTTTCGAGTTTGGGTCTAGGTTTATAGTTAGATGAATTGAGTTTAGGTTTCGGTTTAGCCATAGCTTATAGGTTTTAGTTTTAGGTTTATGGTTTCGGGTTTAGGGTGTAGGTCTTGGAGACTCAAGCAACTCAAGGATAGCTTCGACGCACATCCGGGTCTGCTCAACACAAAGCGGGCCTGTCCAAATGGCCAGGCCACTCATATTGCTGTCCATAGGAAATGGACAGCTTCATCATGGTCATAACAGCGGTTCCCACCTTCCAGGGACCCCTGCTCAACACCCGGATAGCTCCGACGCACATCCGGTCTGCTCCATTAATTTCGAGCTAATACATAAACATGGGCCTGTCCAAATGGCCAGGCCACCCATATTGCTGTTCATAGGAAATGGACAGCTTCAGCATGGTCACATCAGCGGTTCCCACCTTCCAGGGACCCCCGCTCAACACCCGGATAGCTCCGACGCACATCCGGGTCTGCTCCATTAATTTCGAGCTAATACATAAACACGGGCCTGTCCAAATGGCCAGGCCACCCATATTGCTGTCCATAGGAACAGGACAGCTTCAGCATAGTCACAACAGCGGTTCCCACCTTCCAGGGACCCCCGCTCAACATCAATATCAATCAACTACTCTTAATCACAAGTATCAAGTCAAATTTATCTAATTTGCCAGTAAATGATAATATAATAAAATCAGTCGCCCATCCAAGGATGGATAGATTGAAATGCTATCATTATTTCCATTTAAATGCTCAAGCCTAAATTTCGACAGCATCTCCCCCTATCTCTCCAGATATATTTATCTTATATTTCATTTCCACGTCAACTATCCACACATTGTGTGGATTAAATTGACAATGGAATTAAACATAAGAAACATATCCAGAGAGAATAGGAGAGTTACCGCATGAAACTAATGACAGAGCATGTAAATGACAAACAATGATAATATTCCAATCTATCCAACCTTGGACTGTCCAACAGGACAATTTGGCAGATTTCTATACCTCCAAAACTGTAACGCCCCAGATTTTCGAGATTTATTTAAAACTTTTTGAAAATTCATTCTTAATTTATTTTTTATTAATTATCGTATTTTACTGTTGATTTGCGAATAGCGGGACATCCGTAGGAGATCCGATAGGGGACCCTTTACAAAAGTTGCTTAGAATGATCCCATAAACATCGTAGAAAGATCAGATTTAAAAAATCATGCACTTTTTAGATAATTACGAAAATGCCATTAGTTAAACTTAAGTTAAGATGCCATTTTTAAGTATTATAGTTTCTGACGATCACTTTCACGCAAAATCCTAGATTTGAGCTTTTGGGCACATATTAACCATACACATCAAATTTCAGCCCTTAAATCATGGTAGAAGTGGTCTGATTGTCAAATCAGCCCCTTAACCCTTGATTTTCATATCTATCGAGTGAGGAAAGTAGATGGTTAGTTGTAGTCGAATATTTCTCTTCATATGAGTGACTTAGATCGTCTTTATCATGGACCAATAGTGTGATTTGAGTGCCCCACCTTGATAAGCATCTTTCTTATGCGTGAAGTTACCCCGTTTTAGAAATTAACGAGTTACCAACTCTTTTTAAATCTGAACCTTTCAATTTACCCACTTCTCACCATCAATCGCTTCTCAAATTTGGACCACTTATTATAATCATATGACTACGAGTTTACACAAAATTTGGACCCCGATTTATAATCCTACACCGTTGAACCACAAAGCCAGCCCCTTCCTTTTCCGCCAAAAGTTGGAATTTCAGATCTAGGCATTTCTCACCATCAATCAACCACTAAACTTTGTACAATTGTTTGCCTATCATGACTAAATATTTTCTCAAAATTTAGGCCCTGATCATCAAGCGTAGACCGTTAATTGAGATCTAGCCCATTTTAGCACCCGTTAGGCCATTTTCAAGGATCGGCCAATCTAGAATGTGGATCATCAAGAAATTTACGTATTCTGACTCTACTCTTCGAACTTGATAAGATGAACGGATTGGAATTGATCATAGATCATCCGAATATTGAGATTTGAGAAACCCACCTCAAGAGGTTGTTACACAAGACCTCGCGTGCACATCCCTCTCCATATTTCTACTACGCACCTCCAAATCCTTCTCCTAACCCTAGCCTCCATGCCCTAGAGAAAGAGAGAGAGAGAGAGAGAGAGAGAGAAGAGAAGAGAGTTCTTTCTCATATTTTTCCAACGGCTAGGATTTTCTACAACCCTCTTCTTCTAAGTCCATCATAAGGTGAGGATTTTCTTTCAAGCCTTTCATTAATAATATTATGATTATCATAAGTTTCTTTTGTGGCATATGAAGTTGTTTTGTTTTGAATTGCTGATCTATATAACATGAAGTTTAATGTAGGATTTGTAATGAATATCATTATATCATGATGTGATTTATTGTTTAGATTTTTTTACTAAGAAACATGTGTATTTGTGTTATTTATCTTTGTGAAATCTATGCCCTTATTTCCTTAATCTGTGTTTTACAAGTAACATTGGTTTTCATATTGTGATATGAAATATGCGTATAAGATCATCATATGGACATCCCATTATTGTATACTCTTTGTCCCTAAGTTGGTAAAATTATTCGATGTAGAGAGATGGAACCCGTGAGAGGTGTCCATGATGGAAGAATATCTCTTGACTTAACTGAGAGAATGAAGTGCTTGTTTATCAATGGATCCTTACATGTATATGATGCTTGATTGGATCCATTTACATTACATGGGTATTTAATGAATTTGGTCATGATGTACAACATTGGCTTTTTGGGACATGATGAAATCATAAAACGGGACAATGAGTGGACACTAATGGTATACAAATTCTCATGAGCCAGGGTTGGTGCTATGGACACTAATCCCGTGCTGTCGGCCTATGCTGGGTTGCTTGCGACTCCCCATAGTGACCACTGAGTTTTATTTAAATCGGTTGTATGCGAAAACACTTAAATAAAGGTGAAACTAAAGTCATGCATTCACTTGGCTCCATGTGGGTGTACGGAGTTGAGAATAGGCTAGAGCGTCCTACTTCTCCCGTACACTGTCACGTGTAGATTTGGGCTATGAGCGTCCCGTTTCTCACGTGGTCGGGCAAAACTATGGGCTTGTGCGTCCCAGGAACCTCTGGTGACTAGTGGCTAGCATGAAGTCGTAACAGGGAGTCTCCCACTTCATGTATTATGATTCTAGCCAGGGTGCCTTAGCCAGAGCATGCATTCCATGCATCGCATTAATAAAGATTTTTACTTGATTGTTTTGTTTGAATAAAGATATTATTGTGTTGCGTTACTCTGAGTTTTATACATTGTTATTCTTGATAGTCTTGGAGGGAATATTCCCCACTATGATAGCGTTTAACGCTATCCCAAACACAATTTAGGTGATGCAGGTGAAGATCCAGGTATTGAACCCGATTTTTAAGGAAAAGAGTTCGATGGTTCGTATGATCACATGGCGGATGACGATGTCAGATAAACTTAATTGATGTTATCATGTATTAAATATTTCTTTTGAGTAGTTGATAAATTTATGGAATTGTAATAAGTCTTCAAGAGAAGACATGGTTTTGTATTTTAATTAATCAGTATGGATATTGGTTGGTTCCTTTATTTAAACATTGATGATGACGTAGTAAGTTTGATAGAATAAGATGATAATTATTTCCGCCATTGTGCTTGAATGCTATATTTTATTATTTAACAAATCAATTAGTCCATGATTTACTTGGGAATTCGGCCGTCGTGTTATACACGAGAGTCGAAAATCTCGGGTCGTTACAAAAACATACTTTACCTATGCTCGGCAATATAGAAATCTCCAAATGGGCTAACTGATTCTATTATACTACCATTTGTGGACAAAAAATAACTATTAATAATAAGCCAAATCCATCCACAACATACACAAGCACATGAAAATGACAGAATCATCAACACCATGAATCAAGTCTAATTAAATACCTAATGACTATTTTCTGAACAAATAAGTATGTATGGGGCCCACCATGGGAATCGGATTGCGTCCGCATGATCGTGTAGAGTAAAGTCAGTTGGGCCCACCTAGAATGTATGTAATTTATCTATTCCGTCCTTATGTTTTTCCACCTCATTTTAGTGGTTGAGCCCAAAATTTAAGCATATCCAAATCTCAAGTGGACCATGCCATGGGAAACAGTGGGAATAATGATTTCCACCATTCCCAGGCCCCACAGTGATCTTTATTTGTCATCCAACCTGTTCATAAGATCACATGGATATGAATGAAGGGAAAACACAAATATCAGCTTAATCCAAGACTTCCGTGTCCTCCGAGAATTTTTCAATTATAGACATTCAGTTCACACTTGTGGTGTGGTCCACTTTAGGTTTTGATATGCTTCATTTTTGGGCACCATACCTAAAATTTCCTGCTATGATGGATGGATGGAGTGGATAAAATACGTCCGGCCCTCACAGTGGACAGCGACGGTGGGCCCCACAACCAGTGGACAGTGACGGTGGGCCCCACAATTAGGTATTTCATTTTTTTTAATTTATAAATCACAAATTTGAAAATTAAAATTTAAAATCCCTAATTAGGGATTTTAATTTCGAAATCCCTAATTAGGGATTTACTAAATCAGTGGGCCCCACCAAATAGTGGACAGCTAAGGCGGACCCCACATGCAATGGATGGTGGACAGCGACGGTGGGACCCACATGCAACAGCAACGGTGGGACCCACATGCGTTGAACAGCGATGGTGGGACCCACATGCGTTGGATTTTGGCAGTGGGCCCCACAATCAACAACGAGGAGAGAGATAGAGAGGAAATGGAGGAAGAAGGAAGGGATAGATTTTTACCGGACGTGGCGGCGGTGTACGAAGGCAGCCGGCGGAGTGTCTTGGCTAGCGGCGGTGGGACGCCGGTGAGATGGTCGGCTGAGATGGGTGGTCGGCTGAGATGGTGGGACGCCGGTGACCGGACGCCGGACGGTGATCGGCGACGAGAGAGACGGACGGTGAAGGCCGGAAGATCGAGAGAGCGAGAGAGAGAGAGTGAAAGAGAGAGAGGGAGAAATGAGAGCCGATCGCGCTGTAAAAAAAATTAAAAGACTTTTACCGACAAAATTTTTCGTCGGTAAAAGTCAGTTCAAAAACTTTTACCGATGAAACGTTTCGTCGGTAAAAGTCTTTCTCACTCTTTGGCGGGAACTTGGCTTATTATTACCGACGACAAGCAACCGTCGGCAATAAGGACTTTTACTGACGAACTATTTCGTCGGTAAAAGTCATAGTTTTTGTTTTCATTTTTAGCGGCGGCTTACTTCGTCGGCAATAAACTTTTTACCGACGAAATTTTTATTTCGTCGATAAAAGTGTATGGCGGGAAGCAATGGAGCGGTGGCGGGAGATTTTTACCGACGATATTTTGATTTCGTTGGGAAAAGTGGTTTTTCCCAACGAAAATTATTTCGTCGGTAATACTTTCATCGGTAAAAATCCCTTTTCTTGTAGTGAATTGACATGCAGAAATAAAGTATGGTTGTCAACTCACATGCAGCTCAGCTGTGCTGCATGTGAGAAGCTAGAGCGAAAAAAGCACTTTGCTCCAATGACACTGCATTTCCTAGTGGGTTGGGATAGCTTAAGCCCAGCCTGCTTAGGATGGGTTGGGCTAGCCATTTAGATATGGACAAGCACGCATTGGATTGACAAGCTTGATTGGAAATGGAGCTAGGTTTGGGCCCAAATTTATTCTATTGAATTATTAATATTTATTAATTTACTGCATTGTTATTTACTAGTACACGGTCGGATCCAGATTGGGTGGGCCATGTTTGGGCCGAAATTGGGCTTGGTTACTCTTAATAGTGGTCCCAATTTGGAAGATCCTAGCCACCAATCACATGCCTTTTTTTTTTTTTTTTTTCCAGTCAATGCATACCGGCGTACTACTTCTTGTCAACCTTTTAATTGCAGGCCACAAATCAAAAGGTTAGGATTGCCCTGCTGAGGAGAATTTAGAGTCATATTCCATCCACAGTGGGAAGCAATGGACAAGCGGTTGGGATTACTTAATCATGGACCCCACTTGTCAGAATTGAAAGCCCTAGAGCCTGCAATTCCTCATGCCATTGGCGCATTGCCCCCTTCTATAGATGGGTTTGCTAGTGTTTACACCCATTTTCAGTGCACCAAGTGGACCAATAAGATGCCGCATCAACACCACGGTTCAATGTCGTCCGAAGTGTACTCGCATCTAAAGATATCTTTTGCCCCATTCCTTTGGTGATATGTTTTCTGCCATAAATAGGAATGCACAAAAATCATATGCATTCCTTTTGAGAAGTGAAACATCAATTGACGTGTGACCTTAATATGTGTGGCGTGTGATCCAAGTACTGTATTCAGCATGTTTACAAAAGACTCACCAGGGCAATGATTCTATTACAAATCTAGATATATTCAATAAAATTGTCTCTCACAATCCCTCCAAAATAGAAGATTTTTCCAGAGATGTTTGAAGCCCTCGCAACAATTATGAAGATCCTAATTGTTATCGCTGGATTTTGGGCAACGATTAAGATCG
Source organism: Liriodendron chinense (assembly GCA_003013855.2). Lineage (NCBI taxonomy): Eukaryota > Viridiplantae > Streptophyta > Magnoliopsida > Magnoliales > Magnoliaceae > Liriodendron > Liriodendron chinense. The sequence goes on from ML058332.1 coordinate 6,612,343, forward strand.
AATGTTCTCCACCACTAGATGAAAGGCTGCCTCTAACCTCTTGGTTTGAATGGGTTGGATCTAGATGGGATGTATGTCCTTCGGATCCTGCATAACACAAGGAAGAAAAGTTAAGAGGGGTGATCAAGGTCCAGCCGTTAACCATCCGATACTTAAGTCAGGCTAGGGGTTTGAAAGAGTAGAGGTAGAGTGTCTAGGGGAGATTGTGCGTACCTGAGTTTGTAGGACGCTCCCCTATTTATAAGGTAATCAAAGTGGTTACAGAGGGTTACGAGCGTGAGAGTTATGCCCATAATGTCCGGCGAAATTCCTAGTGATGTGAGTCACATCCATAACTGCTAGTAATGTGTCCAGTTTATTTGGGCTCGTTCTTAGATTATCACATGCCTTTATGGCGATCGTAGTCCTGGTCAAACTTGGGGCGGAGCTTGTTAGCCGAGCTTCTTGACTTGAGAAATATTTTGGATTGAAGTCACTGGCTATAGTTGTTGAGATGTGTAGGCTTGATAGTCTGAGGACTGAAGACCAAGCATGTCACTCGACGACCGCGTTCAATAAAACAACTCAGCCTGAGTTGTTTGATGTATCCAAAATGACCTTCATAAACACCGAACTGTCGTAGTCCTCGTCTTCGTCCTCAGCTCCCTTCCCTGTTAGGGTCTAGCACTTGGTATCCAAGGTCAATGTCTCCCTAGTTTGGTAGACCTTCATGAGCCTATGGCCTATACTTGAGCCTATGGATTGGTGAGCCTACTTGCACTCGGCCTAGCTTAGAATATCCTCACGACATCAAATATCCTAAAATTGAACCAATGTTGGATTTAATTGCAGCCAAAAGAATGGACCCAATCAGGATTTGATGGATCCAGCTCCACAGAAATTTAAGGGCACAATATACGAAGGGTGGAGATGGCTTTGATAGAGCCAGATTTAAATGCAACAGTATCTTAAAGGTTTACCCTACAGGGAAGTATCCACGCAAAGGGCTTGTCTTATCCCGAAAGTGGTTCACTAGCAACCCATCAATAATCTCATACTTAAGAGAGCTTATAAATACACTCTTATAATGGACAGCGCGCGTATCTAACATGAGCTTTAGGTTTTGTCTGAAGTTTAATATTATGGGCCCTTTCTCATGCCTCAGGTGGTAGACTCACAAGATTATTATTTTGGTTTCGGCCATATATTTCCCATCCATTTGTAGACTGGAAGTCAAAAGATTTTGAAGCAGGTATAGACGTATAGTACCGGAGCTTTGTGGGGAAACCCTGCTATGGCTGTGACATCTGCCCCGTTTATCAGGTGCGTTCCCTGATCTTAAGCCATGGGAGGAAAGATCAGCCCCATACATAGCTCGGTTGGGGCACACCAAAGGGATAATGGAGAGCAGACACCAACCAAAACTTGTGTGTGTGGCCAGCATAGTATGCATATTCCATCTAACCCATAGATCCATTATGGCTCACCGGGGCAAGGGGCCAATCCAAAATCATCCTGACTCAAAACACTAGGCTGCTGGGCATGATTTTACATTAAAATGAAGGGCTCACATGACATGATGGATGGAGTGGATGTTACACAAACAACACGGTGGGCCCACAGAGCTTGGGTGTTGTACATACAAACATGCAAATGATGACCTATAAGGGGTACTTGTAGAGCACCATAATCATTCTTTTGGAGAAGGGTCAATGGATTTTTATTCGAATGATAGATGAATCCAAGGAGGACCGATAGAGATGTAAGAAAACAAACTGAAAAAAGAAAAATCAACCAAGAAGCATTACAATAGCCAGCGAGTTATCAGAGAGATTTTCCACAATCTCATTCTTATAAGTTAATGGCGATTTCCGTCCCATTTCTTTGAACACATCTTCACAAGTCTCAGCGTCATTTTGCACGGCCCCTACCAAAGTGTTTACATCGCTGTAATCCTTGGAGTCTAAAGACTCGATGGCGTCGTGGAGATCATAACCTGCTGAATCATACACATCGTAACAGACATCAAAGCATTGTTTAATTACGCTCTCGGTTGCATTCTTCAATAGCTCTGATACGTATGTAAAAGTGTCAGTGACATTCCTAACTACTAGATCGATGGAAATCCTTGCAAGGCCGCTGAGATCTGCGGTGGAGCTGCGGGGATCGGATTCAAGAGACGTCACGCATAGATCGTAATAATCTGTTTGATTGCAAGCATATCGAATTAAATTCACACCCTTTTCATCTACCAATGCTGAGGAATGAGAAGCCAAGGCAAGTAGAGTTAGTGAAAGAAAGAGAATGTAATGAAGAGAATTATCCATCCTTGATGAAACTCCCATTGTCATTGATGAAACTCCCATTGTCATTGCATTTTATAAGAAAAATGAAGAGGCTTGACGCCCAAATGTCCACTTTCCATGTATGAAAATCAGATAAACACTCCAAATTGTGGCGACCCATTTCAGATGGGTCAGATTTATTTAAAATTACACCCAACAGATTTGTCGTAACTGGCCAACTGGTTCACACGTAATGGACGGTTGCAATGAAAAATAGCCGTGATTGAGAGGTTAGGATCGTTCAATCAAGTATGATTTTTAATGGTTTTTTTTTTTTAATTTTTTAATTTTTTTTTATCATTCAATCAAATATAGGGCAGCTGGATTTTATTGCGAATTTAAACAATGTTGCTAACTTAAGAGATTTGCTTTTAATGTTAAAGATTTTTCCTTCTTTATGTCTTTGACATATAAACCCTATAATTCAGCTAAGGATGGACAAGCCATTCGGAAACGTTGGTTTGGCAAGCCATCATGATTCATGCATGTGAACGTATCATAACCCAAATGAATGGGCAACAGATAACAGTAGCAATCCAATCAGTTCATACCAACAATGAGCGTACTGAGTAAAAGTCTGCAGGGTCCACCATGATTTCTGTATTTCATTCACTCCGTTCATACATTTTAACAGATAATTTTATGTCTAGAGACAAAAAATGAAGTATATAAAAAGCTTAAGTGGACCACACCACAGGAAATAATGTGAATTGAGCCTGTACTGTTGAAAAATTCTAGGGGGCCGCAGAAGCTTTGGATCAAGCTGATATTTGTTTTGTCCCTTCATCAATGTCTGTGTGATCTTGTGAACGGGTTGGATGACAAATAAACATCACTACGGGCCCTAGAAAAGTTTCAACTGTGGAAATCATTATACCCACTGTTTCTTGTGGTATTGTCCACCTTAGTTTTTGATATGCTTCAATTTCGGTTTCAACCTCTTAAATGATCTGGAAAAGAAGATGGATGGTGTAGATAAGCTACATACATTTACAGTGGGCCTAACTGAGTTTACTCAGTACGATAAGAGCGTACTGAAGTAGCTCAGGACGTCGATCCGATTTCGCTGTCCACATACTACAGGCAAATATCACAATGATAATTGTTACATTTTTTTATAGGTGGAACATGAACTGCAGACTGGGCCATTTTGGTTATTTTGGGCTGACCCAGGGCCGAGTCACAGACGAGGGGACGTTGCTTGGTTCTCCTGACCAATGTTCAGGCCTGGTCAGGTCGCCGGTTGACTCGGGTGAGTCTGGTTTTAAAACCACATAGTAAATCGAATTGGCATAAAATTTTCTAGAACATTAGCACATTCTTTTATGTGAATTTTGATACGCGGGTCGGGTTTAAACTGTACATTTCAAACGCTAGTCGAGTTTTAAACAAAAAAAAGAAAAAAAAAAACTCTGTAACATTACATACATTTGCAAATATGTGTACATTTATTCAAATCAAACCAGGGAAGAACGGAACACCTCTGGACGGTATCCACTCATCGCCCTTGATGAAAGAAGAAACAGTGAAATTCATGACTTCAACAGAGCTAGTTATAACTTTGTAACCAGGCCATCTTACTCGATTTCTTGTATTGGCGCCCACTCCTTTGTTCCCATACTCGGCATAGAACAATGTATCCAGTGCAAATCCTACGTCCCACTCCAGCCATCCAGCTGGATCGATAACATCATCCAGCAAAGACTGTAAAATGACTGTCCTTGAATACAATTTCCATGGACGGCCAAGATATGACCGGACCTGTGATTTCACTGGGACAAGATCAGGCGCGGCCGTGATGGTGCAGTTATGTATGGAGATGCCGCAACTCCGACGGCGTTTTGTCCTTCCTTGTGCAGTAATGGTGTTGCTTTGTAGCGGAAGCGGCCTACGTAGGTATATGTTACAGTTTTGGAAGACCACCGTCGCACCTCCGAAGATAAAATCAACGGTTCCATGAATGTCACATTCTCTATAAAATTGTTTTTTGTCATAGACATACAATGTGTCTTGATAGCCTAAAAAACTACATTTATAGAACGTGGACCGCTGCGACTGGCTTCTTAGTGCAACGGCCTGGCCCATGTTCGGCCCAGCTGAGTTCACGAATGTTATACCCTGGGCCATGAACCTGCGACCCTCCACAGCTGAAAGAACCATCACTCAGTAACAGTTTTTACTTGGAAATTAAGCAAATGCATTAGACCAAAATCTCTTTCCTTCTATAGGACATAGGTGGGTTACACTGTAAAAGGTCACCTGGGGTGAAAATCACTGGAGTCCACTCATAAGGTGGGCTACTACATTGAATGAGACCATAGACCGTCTCCTGATTTCAGTGGTATGGCCTGCCTGATGAGGAGATCATCCCGGTTTATGCTCTGGGTGAACTTCATGGTGTGGCCCACCTTTTGTACAAGTGACATGTTGGCGGAAAGAAAGCATTGTATGTGAAAGTTGGTATACAACATTGTATCTTATACAACAGCTTGCCCCCTATCAAACCGTCCGTTTGTTTTCTACATCATGGCCCACTTGAGTGGATTCTGCCGTCAGATCTTACACGCTACCATATTTGTGTGTGTGCGTGGGTGTGAATGTGCTTCAACAGGACCATGTTCTTAGCAAAGCCCTTTGGAGATCACACAGACATGGATGAAGGGAAAACACAAATATAAGCTTGGTCCAAAACTTATGTGCCCCCAAGAAATTTCCGATGGTAGACGTTTAATTCACACTGTTTCCTGTGATGTGGTCCACTTAACCTTTGGATATGATTATTTTTTGTTTTCATTGATGGGGCGGATAAAATACATAAATTACAGTGGGCCCCACAGAATCTCACAATGGTTTCAATGACAGGGATCATTTCTCCACCATGGTGTGGCTTACTTGAGTTCGGGTCAGCCTAATTTTCTGTGCTCACATCTTAACATGAGGTCATCCAAATGATGATGGCTGGAGATGCTATTACACATGCACACATACCACGGTTGTTCCCACCGATGGCGAAGCCCATCAGGTCTTCAGCCCGGATCACCGAACGGTGGTCCTCACACGGAAAAAATCCTGGGGCTGAGAAAACTGTACAGTTGCACGTCCCTGAAAAAAACATGAAGGGTGGGGGGGTGCGTAAAACACGGTATTTCAATGAGGAAAAGGACAAGAGGAGACCCGAAATTCAACGAGGCGGTCCATCCTTTGACGGACTGGGGGTCGTGAGATATTGTTAGTTGAAGAAGGTCACAGCCAAGCATAAAAATTTCAACGCACAAATAGGGTATTTAATTATTTTGGTGCCCTCACGTGTCCCAAAATCACAGTTTAACAGTTTTTGTGCCAGATGAATTAACTCTTGTAGAATTACAGTTTTTTCTTTTGAGAGTCGGGATGAAACTAATATTCAATCCTACCAGCCGTCAGGATCTCTCTAAGGAGTCCTTGGGATGCTGGAAAATAGTCCCGTGGGAGTTAGAATTCGTAGGTACTTGCCAATTCTTCCGTTTGGGCCGTTCACATACTTGAATTGGTTTTCCATGGGAATCAATTTCCACAAAAGAAAGTCTTTCATATCAGATAATCCTAGCCATTTGATCCAAAAACCATCCAAGCAGTTGTTTTTGGGTCACGTGAGGGCACCAAAATAATTACATTTTATTGCTGAAATAATATTGTTTTAAAAACATTTGAAAAGTTGAAAAAATGGTTTTGGTTTTGTCCCATATCGGACGGGAGAAAGTATTCTTACCTCTTTATAAGTAGGGTGTTGTGCACCTTACTTATTTATGATGGAAGAGAGGGAGTATGATGGCTTGCGTGTTGACACTTTGCACGATGCTCGCGGACCGGAGCGAGACTGGTACGACAAAGGCTAGGTAGTAAGTCATGTGGCTAGGTTCGGAACAAAGAAGGTGCTATGGGTGGGAGGTCTGACAGAAAGATCTCTGCTTTTTATAGAGAGCTGCAGGGCTAATTAGAGGGACTTGTGTAACTGCTCATGCAGTAACGGTCCAGACCATGCAGTAACAGCTGCATGTTGCTAGCCCAACAGTCAGAAATGACTAGCCATTGAGTCTAAATAGCCAGCATGCAGGTGTGTAACTCCCACATGCACAACAGTCAGAAACTGCAAAAAACGGCTAGTTTATCACAACAATCAGAAAACGGCTAGTGCAATTATGGCTCTGGACCAAAATTGCCAGCCACCCTTACCTATATAAACCGGATAGGTTTAGTTCATTCCAACATAACAACAGCAATCAAAACCATCTCTACTGAACCAGCACTCATCCTCTCGGTTTGGTTGATAAAACCAAGCCACTTAGACCAGTGTAGTGGTCTACTACTGTAAGAAGAAGATCGCCATTTCTTTTCTCTCTTTCTTTTCTTTATCTGTCAGATAGCGTTGCTGAGTTCCATAGTGGTTCCTTCGTTTTTTGTTGAATGCAGAACCACATAAGGCTCGTCGTATTCTGGAAGCAATCCGCCTCCAACCTATCAGCAGACTCAAAATAATTTGAGTAGGGGTGGAATTACACTTTAAGGACAGCGTGTTTTTCACGTGCTTCAGCCTGTCCTTGTTTCTCGATTTTTCCAAATTAATTTATTTTCTGAGATCAGAAATTTTCAAAAATTTTAAAGCGTAAATTTCTTCTGATATGGATACCGAATGAGTATCATCAATCAAACTGATGAATCAGGATCTGATTCGTCTGGACCGGTTCGATGGAACCAATTTCACCAGATGGCAGGATAAGATAAAGTTCCTGCTTGCGGCGTCGAAGATATTCTATATCTTAGACCCGAATTTGAAGCTGCTTCCTTTAGCTACTGATAAAGACACGACTAAGCATATCAACGCACGTATCAAAAGAGAAGAAGATAATCTGTTGTGTCGAGGACACATCCTGAACACGCTATCTGATCGTCTGTATGATCAATACACCAGAACCGAGTCTGCCAAAGAAATTTGGACCGCTTTCGAGTTCAAATTCGAGGCCGAAGAAGAAGGTACGAACAAATATCTCATATCTAGCTATTTCGACTATACCATGGTAGATAACAAATCACTGTTAGCCCACATCGAAGAACTATAGCTAATTGTTAGCAAAATTAGTGCCCTAAAAATCGATATCCCTGAATCTTTCCAAGTTGGGGCTATTATCGCAAAATTGCCCCCGAGTTGAACAGAATACAGGAAGAAAATGTTACATAAAATCGATGATTATTCACTGGAACAAATCCAGAAACATATCCGAATAGAGGAAGAATCTCGAAACCGTGAAAAGAAAAGTGAAAATGGGAATTTCTTGTCCAAGGTGCAAGTAGTAGAAAATACCAAAAACAAGAATCCCGAGAAGAACATTTCCCTGAAACCAAATAAAGGAAAATTCAAGAAACTACAGAAGAAGAACGAAAAGTTCAAAGGCCCTTGCCATGTCTGTGGGAAAATCGGGCATTATGCTCGAGTATGCCAACTTTGAAAATCAAAGAATGAGGCAAGTGCAGTTGAAGAAGACATAGTTGTCATGATCACTGAGGTAAACATGATCCAAGGCAAAGTACCCCGTTGGTGGTATGATATAGCTGCCACAGTCTATGTATGCTATGACAGATCAGCCTTTAAAACTTAAGAGGACGTGATCGATGGTCAAGAGGTCCAAATGGGTAATGAAGTCCGATTGAAGGTCCTAGGCAAAGGAACCATGGAACTAGTCTTTACCTCTGGAAAGAAAGTGATTTAACTAATGTACTGCATGTCCCTGATGAGATGAAACTTAGTTTCTGGGAATCATTTGGGAAAACCTGAAATACGGGTAGTATTTGAGTCAGGAAAACTGATTCTGTCGAAGAACGGAAACTTCATTGGTAAGGGATATGCTTGTAATGAGATGATAAAATTTTTCTTGAATGAAAGTAGCTCTTCTGCATATATGATTGAATCTGTAGCATTGTGGCATGGTAGATTAGCACATATAGGTTATAGTATCTTAAAATTCATGTTTAAGAATGACTTAATCTCATACTCAGATAGTTAAAATGATAAATGTGAAGTATGCATAAGGTCCAAATTTACAAAGAAACATTTTCCTAGTGTTGAGAAATCATTTCAAATATTGGACCTAATACATACTGATATCTGTGAGTTAAATGACATTCTTACACGTGGAGGAAGAAGATACTTTATAACCTTCATCGATGATTGCTCCAGATATGTACATGTATACCTTCTAAAGATGAAGCACTCAGCATGTTCAAGATATATAAAGCAGAAGTGAAAAATCAACTAAATAAGAAAATAAAAGTTCTTCGTAGCGACATAGGAGAATAGTATTTTTCAAATGAATTCTCTAACTTCTGTGAAGAATATGGCATAATACACCAATGCACTGCACCGTACACACCACAGCAGAACGGTATAGCTGAATGGAAGAATAGAACCTTAGTAGAAATGGTCAACTCAATGCTAATACAAGCAAAGTTGCCACTATGACTTTGAGGAGAAACACTTCTCGCAGCGTGCCACATCCTAAATAAGGTTCATTCTAAGAAGTTTAACACTTCACCATATTAGGTATGAAAAGGTAGAAAACTTAATTTAGGATATCTTAAAGTGTGGGGTGCCTCGCATATTGTAGAAATCTTGATCCCAAAAGAACTAAATTAGGATCCAGAGCTATAAATTGCGCCTTTATATGGTATGCACAAAATAACAAAGTATATAGACTCCTAGACTTAGAGTCTAATACAATTATAGAGTCTAGAGATGTTGAATTATTTGAAAACTCACTATCCTTGGAGTCAAAGTATAATGAAATCCAAATTTCAAAAGAGAAACCTATGGTAGAAGCTTAACAAGAAGTTGAAGCTCCAATAGAACTATGTAGGAGTCAAAGCGTAAGAGTAGAAAAGACTCTTGATCCTGAACAGATAGACTCTCAGCGTATCTCTTTTCATCTCATAGAAGGAGATAGAGAGAATGTCACTAGAAAGATACCTATAGTTATGACTATAGAAGATGATCCAACAACTTATAAAGAAGCTGTAACTTCTAGAGATTCAACTTTTTGGAAAGAAGCTATCAATGATGAGATGGACTTGATTATGTCAAACCAAACCTAGGAACTGGTGGATCTACCTCTAGCTTCTAAACCCATAGGGTGTAAGTTGGTATTTAGAAAGAAATATCACATTGATAGAACTATTCAAACCTTTAAAGCTAGACTAGTAGTTAAAGGATTCAGACAAAAAGAAGGAATAGATTATTTTGACACATACTCACCTATGACGAGAATAACATCTATTAGAATTATGTTTGCTTTAGCATCCATACATCAGTTGTATATTCATCAGATGTATGTAAAGACTGCTTTTCTGAATGGAGACCTCGACGAGGAGGTATACATGGAACAAACTGAAGGGGTCGTTCTACCAAGAAATGAAAAGAAAGTCTGTAAATTAATTAAATCATTGTATAGACCAAAATAGACACTTAAACAGTGGCATGAGAAGTTTGATTCTAAAATACTTCTCATGATTTCATGCATAATGTAGCAGACAAATGCATATATTCCAAAACAAGTAGTAACTATATAATTGTTATTTGTTTATACATTGATAACATGTTAATAATAAGTAACAAGATGAAAGGTGTAACTGAAACAAAGAAGTTTTTGTCTTCCACATTTAAAATGAAGGATCTTGGACAAGTTGATACCATTTTAGGTATTAAAGTAAAAACTCATAATGGGGGTTATGCGCTATGCCAATCTCATTATATTGAGAAATAATAAACAAGTTTAAACACTTGAATATTAAAGAAGCGAAAACCTCATTCGATTCAAATATCAAGTTATATGAAAATAATGGAAGAACAATTGCACAATTAGAGTATGCGAGTGTTATAGTTATAGGAAGTCTAATGTATGTAATGCAATGCACTAGACCAGACATCGCATATGTTGTGAGTAAACTAAGTAGGTTTACTAGTAATCCCAGTGTAGAACACTGGAAGGCAATAGGAAGAGTACTTGGTTATTTAAAAGCAACCAAAGACTTATGGTTATTTTACTCAGAATTTTCAGCTGTACTGGAAGGATATACCGATGTAAGTTGGATATCGAGTGCAGGTGACAACAAATCCACTACTGGATGGGTTTTTACCTTAAGAAGTGCAGCTGTATCTTGGGGATCCAAGAAACAAACCTGCATAACTCACTCAACTATGGAGTTTGAGTTCATAGCCTTTGATGCAACAGGTAAAGAGGTTGAGTGGCTTAGGGATCTTCTTTTAGAAATTTCATTATATGCGAAGTTGATACCGGCTGTTTCGCTACATTGCGATAGTGAAGCCACATTAGCTAGAGCCTACAACGTCACGTATAATGGAAAATCCAGACATATAAGTCTGAGACATTACTATATAAGACAACTGATTCAAGATGGAATCATTGCAATTTCTTATGTAAAGTCAAGTAATAATTTAGCTAATCCTTTTACTAAACCTTTAATGAGAGAGGTAGTAAGGACAACATCCAGAGGGATGGGGTTGAAACTCTTTTCAAAAGATTTCACTAGTGATGGAAACCCAACCTAAAGTTAGAAAAATCTCTATATAAGGGTTCAATGGGTAAAAACAAGTCACTAATACGTGAAAAGTTTCAGCACTTAATTATAAATATATACCTCATCGAAGATTATAGTGCTGGCCGTTACAGAAAGAGGGCTGAATCTCAGAAACTCTTAATGCAGTCTAGTCTTAAGGACAAGTGTCTAAAAGTAACAGAGACATTGGAAGGACTTCACCTATATAAACGTGAAGGTGGTGCCGCCTCTCATAAGAATGAGAGTTTTCTCGGGATCGTTCATAAAACAGGATAAGCACAAGGCTATTAAATGTGCTGAGTAAGAATTGTGGGAACTCAAATAACACTTAGAAAGTATGTGTGTGGTATTTCCGGTCCTGTTATCTAAAAATAACTGGTTCAAAGCTGCGGCTACCAGTAATTTCGATAGGTCTTTGAAATACTTATACTAAGGGAGGATTCAAATCGAAAGATATCTTTTTTTTATGTATATAATCTTTTATACTTTGGCAGATATCGTTTTTTCTGTTTTAAATTATTTTAAACCAAGTGAGGAATTTTTATTATTGAAATAATATTGTTTTAAAAACATTTGAAAAGTTGAAAAAATTGTTTTGGTTTTGTCCCATATCGGATGAGAGAAAGTATTTTTACCTCTTTATAAGTACGGTGTTGTGCACTTTACTTATTTATGGTGGAAGAGAGGGAGTATGGTGGCTTGTGTGTTTCAGTGCGAACCGCACACGCGCACGTGCACGGGCTCGGTCTCGGTCTGATCTTGGGCTCGGGCTCGGGCTCGGGCTAGGTGCGAGGGCCTGGGCATGTGAGGTAGTGTGGCTGTAGAGGCGCTAATGGTGCAGTTGACACTTCGCACGTGCGCATTGTGTCACAGATGGGTTGCGACCTCGCGAACTGGAGCGAGACTGGTGCGAATCGCGGTGCGACAAAGGCTAGGTAGTAGGTTAAGTGGCTGGATTCGGAATAGAGGATGTGCTGTGGGTGGGAGGTTTGACAAAGAGACATCTCTGCTTTTTATAGAGAGCTGCAGGGCTAATTAGAGGGACCTGTGTAACTGCTCATGCAGTAACGGTCCAGACTATGCAGTAACAGCTGTATGTGGCTAGCCCGACAATAAAAAACGGCTAGCCACTGAGTCTAAACAGTCAGCATGCAGGTGTGTAACTCCAACATGCACAACAGTCAGAAACTGCAAAAAACGGCTAGTTTCTCACAACAGCCAGAAAACGGCTAGTGCCATTATGGCTTTGGACCAAAACTGCCAGCCACCCTTGCCTATATAAACCGGACAGGTCTGGTTCATTCCAACATAACAACAGCAATCACAACCATCTCTACTAAACTAGCACTCATCCTCTCGGTTTAGTTGATAAAACCAAGCCACTTAGACCAGCGTAGTGGTCTACTGTTGCAAGAAGATCATCGCCATTCCTTTTCTCTCTTTCTTTTCTTCATCTGTCAGATAGCGTTACTGAGTTCCATAGTGGTTCCTTCGTTTCTTGCTGAACGCAGAACCACATAAGGCTCGTCGTATTCTGGAAGCAATCCGCCTACAATCTATCAGCAGACTTAACATAATTTAAGTAGGGGCGAATTACACTTTTAGGACAGCGTGTTTTTCGCGTGCTTCAACCTGTCATTATTTCTCGATTTTTTCAAATTAATTTATTTTCTGTTATAAGAAATTCTCAGCATTAAATACCCTATTTGTGGGTTGAAATTTTTATGCTTGGCTGTGACCTTCTTCAACTAACAATATCTCACGACCCACAGTCGTCCAGCGCTGGTTTTTATGCGATACTCATCTTGATAAGAAGTCGCTCAGAAGCCGTGTATCAAATGTCTGACAATTGTATGGTCAGATAATGACATATAGTTATAATATTCATTTCATAATACATCTAAAGCTAGAGCAAAAAATTGGACAGTTTAACTTGATTTTCTTGAATGCCACGTGTGCAATTTCGAAATATTGCCTGTGTATCATCCACCATGCTCTGCTGGAGTATCGTTTTTCGGTTTCCCGGGCAGGTTGACACTGCTGCCTCGTGGCCGACAGCTATACGGTGCTTGGCATGTGTTTTGACGAGAGCGGATTAGGTGAGACCCCGGACTCACCCAAGACGGTGCGGCCCTTACTGTGGTATTACCGTGGGGCCCACTTTGATGTATGTATTATGTATCCACTCCGTCCATTCATGTTTCCCGATCATAATATGTCATTATTCCAAAAATGAAGTAGAGAAAATTATCAGGTAGACCATACCCTAAGAAACAGTGGTGATTGACCATCCTACCATTAAAAACTTCTTAGGACCCATCTTCATGTTTTCGTAGTGTTTATTTACCATCCAATATGTTGATAAGGTCACATGAGCCTGGATGAAGGGAAATAACAAATATCAGCTTCATCCAAAACTTTTGTGGCCCATTAGTCGTCAATCACCACTGTTTTCTATGTTATGGTCCACCTGATGATTGGATCTGCTTCCCTTTTGGTATAATACACTAAAATGATCTGTAAAAATGTATGGACGGCATGGATACATAATACATGCATCAAGGTGAGCCCCACAGTAACCCACGGTAACGGCCGCACCGTCTTGGGTGAGTCCGGGGTCTCACCTAATCCGCCCTCGTGTTTTGACTTGGAGACTTCACGTGCTGACCACGGTTGGAAGAAGCTAACCATGGTTACTCTGAACGGGATCGGCTAACCTGCGCTTTGGGGTGATGGGAAACGGCTCGCACTCTGTTAGGTGGATCGTCCGATCCGTCTTTCTCGGTGTTTCTTGTGAGAGTTATCAACGATGGCAGAGTTCCCAAAGACAGGTCATCTTTATCGTAAAACGTCCTTCCCTGGTCACTTCTCGGGCACGTTGCTAGGCCCCGTTTGGTGGCCCAACCATGCAGCTGGCCCATGTGCTATGATTATTTAGATTTTTAACTGAATGGCCCAACTTAAAAGTGGGTCCAGAACTGGTTGCCTACAAATGGAAGGCCACCCAAAAAAGGACCTGAGGTATTGATTCCTGGGCCGAGAATCTATCCCATGGATCTGGTTTTGGAGACTGATTGGATTCTTATCTTGTGCCATACCATCTTTCCCGCTGACAAGCCGCTCATGTGGGAGATCTGCACCACGAGATTGGTTGGCCCTGCCATAAAAAATCAGGCTGATCTACTCACTAGGTTGGCCACACCAGTATGTTCAGTCAGACCGTTGGTGTTCTCCATTGGTCCCAACAGCTTTGGACATCCCCTTGAGCAGTACTGCGGTCTCCTATGACTGTGGAAATCTAATTAAATTCATATTTGTGTTTCTTCCATGTCTGTGTGAATTTGCTTTCTTCTTTCAAGGTGGAATCCATTCCCACAAGGAATACAACATTTCACCAAATTATAGAAATGGTCGGTTGTTTCCACCTTTTCTTTCCCGCCTACTGCAGCCTTGGGTGGGTCACAAAGCAAAGATTCACGGACAGCCGTTGGAACGACTCAGGGTAGAACTGGTCTATCCCATCCAAGGAATGGATGAGCCTGATTTTCGCATCAGGCAATCATCATGGCGTGGCCAACCATTTGCAGGGGTCAGATATATATCCTACAAACATGACCCGTTGCACAATCCAGAAATGGTTGTATCTGATCATCTGTCCCCATTTATACGTGGCCATGTGTTTTATGATCTAAACCACTTATTTAGTGGCCCCTCCATAATATGTCACGGCCAGGAATTTAACTGCATCGGACTTTGTATGCACAAAAAGTAACAAACAAATCTCAGCAATACCATAAACATGCACCACATCCCATTAAGAACAAATAAAGAGATGAGGAAAAGAAAATTTACCGACTGTTGCACTCTCATAAGTGTTCCAACCCGTTGCGTTGCTCCGATTGCCGGTGATGGTTGTTCTTCCAATCCCATCTCCTAAAAATACGATATTGGTTTTATTGTCGGGGATTTTTACGTTCTCTTCATAAACTCCATTTTTAATATAAATAACAAATCTCTTTTTGTTAAAGGCTGGAGCGGCTGTGACGGCATCAGAGACTTTCAAAAAGTTGCCGGTGCCATCTTTGGCTACCAGTAAATCAATATGAAATTGACTTTGGCAGAGTACTTTGAATTCTATTTGGATCATAAATAAAATTATGAATACTAACACTATACTCTGAATATTAAGAGAAACCATTTGAATTATTAAAAAATAAAAAATAAAAAAAAAGCTAAGTAGAAGAAAGACTGATCAGAAAAAGATGTAAGGAAACAATCAAGTTTACAATGCAACTATTGTAGAAGCAAACGTTTGTATCTTATTTATAATCAAAAGCATATCAAAAAAGATTTGAAAAGAAGAAGCATGGGAGGAGTGATTACCCTCTTTTGGCAATATAGCATGGTTTCAAAGAACGTCTCTGTCCAAAAATACGACTATACGAGGAATCATGTGATCTGCTATATATCTATAGCAACAAGTGGGGCCCATTTCTAGGTAATCCAGGCCCTTGATCTGGTAACTGTCTATCGGCCATTTCCTAAAAATTCATATGCTGAAACCATCCTAACCCTTTTACCTGCCACTGAGAAGTTGTCAGCTTAGAAAAGAATATTGCAATGGTCCACATTCAGTGAACGGCCAAAGATTGGATGGCTCCGATCATCCAGTCTCTGAGATGTTAGGGAATACCCCATCCACAGTTGAGCAGCTCAGATGAATCGCATGCATCACAAGTCACCAGCCCTACGTTTACAAAACCATGCCTATCATGGGGCCCACTCGCTCGATGGGGCCCACGTACATCCACACTTGGATAATCAAAACCATCCATCTACTTGATGCTGAGGTGGATGGGCCATATTAAAAAAAGGCTGAACACGGATCGCATCAAATGCCAATTTTTCCTGTTGAATGTACCCCACTGGATGATTTGTTATGGAACGTCCATTTCAATGCTAACAACTGATGGTGAAGATCGTCTTCTTGGTGCAGTTTTAGATAACATCCAGCTGAAATTAGAACCCCAACTGAAGGACTATTCTGATCATCTACCGATGGATGATCAGAGCAGCCCTTCAGTTTGTTTTCCGTGGATCATGTCTGAACGGATCATGTCAAACACCTCTCTCCATTGAATTTTGGCCACTGGATGATTAGTTTCAGAACCGTCCGTTTCAAATCACCCTCCTAGTGCAGTTTTTAGATAATGCCGGCCCCCTCATGGAACCCCCACCTGAAGGACGGCTCTGATCATCTATCTACCCATGGATGAATGTCAGCCCCACCTATCAAAGGATGCTGATGGACAGCAACAGTGCAACCCTTTTCTTTTTTTTAATAAAAAGGGAGATTGCCAACAGATGCTTACATTTTCGTTGAATTCCAAATAAAAAAAAAAAAAAAAAAAAAAAAAAGAAAAAGAAAAAAAAAGAGTTTGCTTTTAATAAAATATTTTCTAAAACCCGCCTGAGGTCTTAAAATATGAATAAAAAAACCACTTGGTTTAACTTAGACTAACGGCAGTCACGGAATTCCATCTATTATCTTCGAAAATGACTATTTTGCCCCTTTTAATTAGGCCCGGCAATGTGTTGAACCGTATTTGTGTCCTGTTGTATTCGTGTTGTCAAAAATGCCCTCACCCAAACCCGACTTGTTAACTAACGGGTCAAAATCTAAAAACCCAAACCCATTCGTTAATTTAATGGGTTACCTGCAACCCGACACGCTTAACCCGTTAAATAAACGGACCGTACTTTCGTGGGCAGGGAGAAGGGAAAGGGGCTCGGTTCGACAGAGATTTTGAAGCGTGGCTATGTGGGGCGCTGTAGGTAGAAAGATAAAGAAAACTCCCAAGTGTGTGTGTGTGTGGCTATGTGGGGCGTTGTAGGTAGAAAGATGAAGAAAACTCCCAAGTGTGTGTGTGTGTGTGTGTGTGAGAGAGAGAGAGAGAGAGAGAGAGAGAGAGAGAGAGAGAGAGTCTTATGGGTTGTCTTAGCTTCTTAGGGATTTCTCACCACACTAAAAATAATTACCAAAATACCCTCATTAACAGGTTAAACAGGTTTCATAGGTGAAACACTAACTCGACCTGTTATCTTAACGGGTCTTGATGGGCCAACCCGTTAATGACCCGACACGCGATAAGGCCGAACCCGAACACTAAATGTTTCGTGCAAGTTTCGTGTGGGTTGGTGGAATTTTGCCAGGCCTTCTTTTAATATTACATCCATTAGCAGTGGCTGCGGAATCCACTCCATTGTTAGACTACAGCTTGTGCCCCACAATGATGTGTACATGTTGAAATTGCGATTTTACCGCTCGTAGAGATACTCGGAGATATGTCTAAGGACCTAGAGGGGGGGTGATATGGACCTTTTTGAAATTCTTTTCGCCTACTAACACAATTCAACAAATATAACAAGTTAAGCATGAACACTTAGGCTTCCAAGCCTAAGTGGGTCCAATCACAAGACTAGCATATGATTAAGCAATAAACAAACCTAGTCTAAGCATGCATAGGTACACAAATGATTCAGCTAAACAAGCTCCTAACCTATGCAACTTGTGTAGACTTATGAGAGTGGATCAATGAGCTCAAGTCTACACAAGTAGTGAAGGTACATCTTGTGTGAGGATGAGCCTAAAGGTGCCTAGCATGCATTCCTATCAAGCATTCATAATTAATCAATTAAACTAATAATGCAAAGATATAAATGAGCTCAAGAACAATCACAAACACAAGGATGTATAGTGGTTCGACTACTTGTCTACTCCACTCCCGGTTCAAGTACTCAACCCCTTTGAGCACATCGGCATTCACTATCGGAGGTTTTAAATGAGGTTCACCTCTCAACCTTTACACGGAGTTTTAGACATAGGCTAACTCTCAACCTTACGCACGTTTACTCCCGTGTCGGAGGCTCCCCTTGGAGACTTAGTTTAGGCCCGGCTGACGGGCCAAGGAACGGCTAACGTCCCTAGGTCGAGTTCGACAAACAAACTCTAAAATGGACTCTCAAATAAGACAACCTACTTGTCGGATGAGCCCCTTGTTTAGCGTCGGATTGGGTAGCTTGATCTCCGCTCTCCCGTGCTTCAATCAGCTTCCCTTGCTCCCACGATCGTGTTGCCGTTGCGTCGCCAATGCCTCAGCCACACTTGATCAAACACCTTGCATGCGATGCCTTTGAGATGCCCAAGGTGCTAGGAGGATAGGTTTGAGAGCTCTACAACTTAGCGGGAATGGTTTGCCTTGAGTCTCTTACCTACAACGATCTCATCTTAGAGTTTTGGATAAGGATTTGCCAATCAAGAAGCTTCCAAACTCTAGAGATCAAGAGGGGATGAAGGTCATCTTCTTCATGAGCTTGGAATGCTCTAACCTTGTGTTAAAGCACAAGGAAGATGCCTTGCATAGGTTGGGAATGAGCCTTAGAATGGTCTCCTACAATGGTGGCTTCACTCCACAAAAATCCCTCTCACAATGCCCAAAATCGGAGCTCTATATGTAGGAAAAGAAGGCTCCAACGGTCATAAAACGGCCATAAACGGCTCTTAGCCGACCTGTCCCGACCGGTCGGATCCCCTTGCTGAATGGTATACACTGCATAGGACAAAAACATGGGCCGACCGATCATGACCGGTCGGACCCCCTTGCTGGATGAAAGAGAACTCTGGGCCGACCGGTCTTGACCGGTCGGCAATGCTTGCTGACTTCTTGGAGTTGAGAAAGGCCGACCGGTCGTGACTGGTCGGCTGCCTATTGAAAATGCAGCAAAGCTGCTGGACATCTCTGGCCGACCGGTCTTGATTGGTCGGCTGCCCAGCCACAAACATCACAGCCATTTACTGATGTCTGGCCGACCGGTCACCGGTCGGACCAGCCTGGTTCAGCTCTTCTACTTGCTGAACTCCTAAGGCTTCAACCTATTCATTTTGGCCAAGGTTATGGTGATCAATTGGGACACCTAGGGCCAATCTATGATGCCTAAATGATTCCTAATATGGTCAAGGTCATCAAAGATACAAAGGGGTTGGGTTTTGGTCAAGGTTAAGGCACCAAGGCATCACTATTACCTGAAACTTCTTCCTTGATGCGGCTGGACGTCTTGAGTCTTCGGTCTTCGTCTTCATTGGGCTCAACCGACACTAGACTCACTGACGTAAGTGATTGACAAACAAGGTGCACTAGTATGCCACGGAAAAGTGCACTAACACATGTTTAATCCACATTACTCATCCTTGATGGATCATGATTTTAGGGCATAACACAAAAAATGAAAAAGATTGAAATCTCACGTGGACCCTACAAGAGGTAACAGTGATAATTAAAACCTATTATAAAAAAAATACTAGGGCCCATTTTCTGTGGTGTGGTCCACTTGAGATTTGGATATATATCTCATATTTGTGCCCATACCCTAAAATGACCTCGAAAAATAGATGGATGGTGTGGATGTAATACATGTCATGGTGGGCCCACAACTATTGAAGCTCCAATGTGAATTGGAAGGTGGTTTTGGATGCGCCAAAGCCTTTTGCATGAAGTTTTTAGGCTATGAACCTAGGTGGGGCCACTATGTTGTTTGTGATAAATTGTATCAGGCTACCCTTTTTTTTTTTTCTTCTTCAGTTCATCCCAATGGGAATGACTTTTCGAAACAGTTTGGATGTCATATAAACATGAAGGTAGAGCCACACTTCATGGTGTGGGCCCTAGGAAGTTTCAAGTGTGGGAGTCATTATTCCACTTGAGCTTCAGATCTAGGGCTGTAAATGGTCGGGTTCGGGGCGGGTTTAGCCAAAACCAGACCCGCCCATTTACTAAACGGGTCTGGGTCCAAATTTTAGACCCAGACCCTTTTACTAAATGGGCGGGTCCAGGTCGGGTTCGAGTCAACCCATCAGACCCATTTATAAATGGGTCCGGGTCTGGTAGATTGAGATCCACCCAGACCCCTTTATAAATGGGTCGGGTCCTAATGGGTCCGGGTCTGGATCAAGTATGCAAGCATTTTACAAGGCTTAAAATCGGGCCTGGACGGGTCTGGGCTGGACGGGTCCTTGAAACATAGACTAAACCCGCCCACTTACTAAATGGGTTCGGGTCGGGTCGGTTCGGGCCAGACCTAATATAAAGGAAACCAGACCTAGACCCGTTTAGCAACTGGGTCTGTTCTTAGACCCAGACCCATACCATTTAACAAATGGGTTGGGTCTAAATGGGTTGGGTCCGGGTACCCCATCGGGTCCGCTGACCCATTCACAGCCCTATCAGATCTACAATATTTTTATGTTCATGTGGTAAAATGATCTAGCAAAAGTGCAAAACAGATAGACAACATGGATGTACATCAAGGGGGCTCCACAGCGCATGCCCAATATATTACAAAACCACCGTTGCGGTGGAGTTAAGCCTGGCAACGGGTCATGTTGAACTGTGTTCGTGTCATGTCAAAAATGCCCTCACCCAAACCCGACCCGTTAAGTAACATGTCAAAATCTAGAAACACGTCAATTTAACGGGTTACCTGCAACCTGACCCGTTTAACCCGTTAAATAAATGGGCCATGCTTTTATGGGCAAAGAGATGGGAAAGGGCCTCGATTCAACAAAGATTTTGGAGCGTGGCCATGTGGGGTTGTGGTGAGAAAGATGGATAAAACTCGAGAGAGAGAGAGAGAGTGGCCATGTGGGGTTG
This sequence comes from Liriodendron chinense, assembly GCA_003013855.2. Lineage (NCBI taxonomy): Eukaryota > Viridiplantae > Streptophyta > Magnoliopsida > Magnoliales > Magnoliaceae > Liriodendron > Liriodendron chinense. Next base: position 6,632,978 of record ML058332.1, read on the forward strand.
TGGTGAGAAAGATGGATAAAACTCGAGAGAGAGAGAGAGAGAGAGAGAGAGAGAGAGAGAGAGAGAGAGACTTATTGGTTGTCTTAGCTTCTTTGGGATTTCTCACCACAATAAAAATAATTACCAAAATACCCTTACTAATGAATTAAACAGGTTTCATAGGTGAAACACTAACCTGACCCGTTATCTTAACAGGTCTTAATGGGCCAACCCGTTAGTGACTTAACACAATAAGGCCGGACCCGAACATTGATTTTTTCGTGCCGGTTTCATGCAGGTTGGCTGGTCGTGTGGAATTTTTCCAGGCCTAGGTGGAGTGTTGGCAGCGGGCGTGGATCGGGCACTACCCCATGGTACCTGGCTAGAGACTGGAGCAGATTAGCTATTACTCTTAGTGGGTAGGGCTGCACATATGTCGGTTTAACCCGATTGACCCGCCCGATCCGACCCGACAGAAACCCGATCCGCCCCGACCCGGCAGAGAAAAAGGTTCGATCCTGAGTGAATGTGGCTGTATTATTTTTAATCAAGGTATGGTTTAAGATACACGCCAAACCCGACTAACTTGACCCGAATTGTACCCCGACCCATGTATACCCAACCCATTTCGCCCGAGTTCTGTTAGAGAGAAAAAAAAAACTTTCGAGCATGCCCTCCTTTAGCGTGTTTGGAAATTGAAACTTTGAAAACATACCTAACTGTTTCTGCCCTTACGGTGGGGGTATTTTTTCACGAGACTCAATAAGAAACTCTAGTTCATTTCTGTGGAGCCCATGGTTGGGTTATCCAAGCCATTTGATCTGATGCTCCATCATAAGTACACTATCCCTAAAAAAATGTCTCAAATTGAAAGATTGTAAGCATAACTCAGTCCTAACTCGACCCGACCAGTTGAACATATAGGGTCATGTGGGGTTAGGGTTGACCCTTTTGCAAGTAGGGTAGGGTTAGGGTTGGGTCAGCCCAACCCAGTCACAATCCAAGCCAAAATCCGAACGTTTAAAATATGTATAGGTTCGGTCCAGGATTGGGCCCAACCCGACCTTAACCCGACCAGTGTGCATGCCTATTAGTGGGTGTTACCCTAACCATGTGGGGCCTACCTTAATGTATATATTTTATATCTACGCCGTTCATCTTTTTCTCATCTCATTTTAGGACTCTTTTCCAAACCTTAAGAAAATCCAAATCTCAAGTGGACAATACTAGTAGAAACAATGATGAATGACCATTAAAAATATTTCGCGGGCCACAAAAGTTTTAGATCAAGTTGATATTTGCGCTTTCCATTCATCCAAGTGTTCTTGACATTATCAATGATTGGATGGAAAATAAACATTAAGAAACCTTACAATGGGCCCTTTGGAATTTTTAATGGTGAGGCACTCAATAACCACGGTTTCCTGAGGTATGGTCCACCTAAGATTTAGATCTAAATAATTTTTGGGACCACATCCTAAAATGGTTAGGAGAAACATACGGACCGTGTGTATATACAACACATTATCAAGGTGGGGCCGGTAACACCCACTAATAGGCCTGCACAGCTGATTCTTGTGGTGTGGTCTACTTGAGCCTTGGACGTATCTCATTTTTGGTTTCATTCCCTAAAACGATATGGCCAAATGGGTGGACGATGTGGATAAATCAATAAGTCACGGTGGGCCACTCAGAGCCCAGCCTGTTCTGAGCTCTGGACAGCCTGGCGGTAGGACCCAACCCGCGTCCGACTCGAACGAATATCCAGCCCACTTTTGAGAGGACGCGGATTAGCTACTGACATGTTGAGTAGCCAATAAGGCTACTGAAGTGACGTCACCATGTTCTGTGGACCTCAACAGGATGTATGTATTATTGTATTTTAAAATAAAAATGTGTTTCAAATTTGGATTTCCCTCCATGTTTCTATTTTTGAAAAAGTTTTGTCTTTTAGTGCTACTCTTTAGTCCCACATCGGAAATGAACAAAAGAAATATTAAAATTATAGGATGGAGTTTTGGCATTGGGCTTGAGCCCCTTGAGACCCTTCTCAGGGGGCATGTGAATTTGGTCCGATGGGGGGGGCTATGCCATTAGCTCAAATCTATGCCATTGACCACACACGTGCGCGCGCGCGCCCACCCGCCCGCCGGCCGGGCCGGGCCGAGCCGTAGCCATCGTCGTCGCCGGGGCCGGGCCGGGCTCGGGCTCGGGTCCGGGTCTGGGTCTGGGTCTGGGTCTGGGTCTATGTGGGATTGAGAGTACACTCGTGCTAAACGGTTTTCCGTGAGTATACTCGCACCTGTCTTTTTGCGCGAATTTTCAAACCAGAGAGATGCATCTGTTCGGGTGGTCACTCCTGTTGGGTTTAAACCCAACAGACCTAACCCATTTGAAGCAGTGCTTAGGCACCTTTTCTCGGTCTATATATAGACCTGTCCTCTCATCCATTTTTACTCTCTGTAAAAATCCGTTTTCCTTCTGGTTCTTCAAAGTACTCTCTGGTTCATTACTGTTTGTCAACCGAGTTTGCAAGTGAGTCAATCACTTCGGGTTTAAGTTCTGCACGCTGGTTCGAGCCCGTGTACAGCGAGTGCACCGTTGGGACCGGGCAATAGTCGTTGTATCCTGGAGGCCAACTGTCCAAGAAATCCTGTTGCATTTGGGACGCGGCCCAAGGAGGGCAGATTTGGTTTCAAGCCGAGTGACTCAGTCACGCCTCGACTCAAACACATAAGTTCTATTTTCTTTAATTTATTATTTAAATTCTGTTCTCGATTTTAATCTACTGTTTTCAGCAATTAATTCCAACATGTATTGCATCCACACCGTCAATCCATTTGGAGAGACCAATTTAGAACATGACTCAAAGAATGAGGCAGATCTAGAGCTCAAGTGGATCCCACCGCAGAAAACAGTAGGGACAATGACATCCACCGTTGAAAACTTCTTAGGAGCTACAGAAGTTTTCGATCAATCTGATATGTGTTTTCCCTTTCTCCATGTCTGTGTGAACTTATGGACAGGTTATATCTCAAATAAATATCATGGTGGGCCTAGGAAGTTTTCAACGGTGGATGTCATTGTCACCACTGTTTTCTGTGGTGGGGTCCACTTGAGCTTCGGATCTGCCTCATTCTTTGAGTCATGCCCTAAATCGGTCTCTCCAAATGGATGGACGGTTGGGGTCCACAGAACATGGTGACGTAACTTCAATAGCCTTATTGGCTACTCAACATGTCAGTAGCTAATCCGCGTCCCTTTTGAGAAATATCAAGTGTTACTTTCTATGATTGCGAGAAGAATAACGACTTTATTCCAAGAAGCTCAATGACAGCCACTGATGTATGGGTTTTTATAGAAGCAGCAGCAGCATTGCAGTTTGTGGTGCCGTACCATCTTTGCCACCAACAGACCACTTGTGGAGGACATCTGTACCATCGAAATTCTAGCCCCCCACCGTGAAGATCACCTGGCAAAAAATTTAGGTGGTCCATTCAACAGATGAATCACGCCATTGGAATCAATGGACAACTAATGGTCTGACTTAACATGGATGTGTGACCCGTCTAGTGAGTGGATCAGTCTGTTGTTTTTATAAGGATGATCTTCATGGTGGGGCCTACCATTGTCATGGTACCGATGACCTTCTCCTTCACAAGTGGCATGCTGGAAAAAGTGTAGTGCCGTTACGTTTGTGGGCAGAATGCAGGTAGTTTGTAGTGCGCACTGTGGTCATTAGGAAATTTGCGTCCTGACGGGAAGCGGATTGCATCCTACCCCTGCCCGGATGATAATCCGTTCGGGCAGGTCTCTGTGGGGCCCACCATGATGTAAGGTTTTTATCCGCGTTTTTCATTCTTTTTCTCAGGTCATTTTAAGGCATGAGCCCAAAAACGAGGCAGGTGCAGAGAAGGGGGGTTAGGAGAGAGATGCCTGTTTTGTTGGAGGGGTTTTTTCGATGGCAGGATTGTCTTTTTGAAAATATAATATTGAATTCATAACGTGTTAGACTGTGAGCGGCTTTTTGTCTAAGGGCAGAAAAAGTTAGATGGATTTTAGAAAAGAGTTAAAAAACAGGTGCTTTTTTGGAATTCAACCAAGATGTAGGCTTATGTTTAGCATCCTCTTTTAAAAACGAACACATTCATAAGACGCCACCCTTGCCTTGCCAAGTGCTGTAAATATGAGTCTCAAAATATAGGAATAGTATATTGGCATGCTGTAGTAAAAAAAGCTTTTATTACCATTCCTGTGACCGGGCTGTGTCCGGCTCATGGAGATGTACCTGACAAATCCACTCCGTCCATCTTAGTTGCAGTCTACTTGTTTTTTAAGTTCCTGTCCTATTGTATTCTTTCAAAACAGATGAACGGAATGGATTTATCACGGACAGCTCTGTGGGCCCCACACAATCCACTCCATATCTTATCAGTTTTCTTAGTCTGCCAGAAACATATACAGCTATGAGGATATCACGCGGACTTGATTTCCTTCTCGTTAAAAGCGTGTACGCGGAGGATATAGAATATTCACATCCTAAAATAAAAGTTCCGTTTTTTGGGAGGGAAAATGACGTTACGTGGATTGACCGGGACCGTCACCCGCATATCCCTGATGACCCAACTTTGTGGGACCAACCATGATGTATGTATCTTATCCACGCCATCCATCTATTTTTCCGTCTTATTTTACGGCATTATACCAAAAATGAAGCATATCCAAGGATCAAGTGAACCACACCATAGTAAAGGGTGGGGATTCAACACCTACTGTTGCAAACTTCTTGGGGCCAGTGAAGTTTTGGATCAAGCTGATATTAGTTTTTTTCCCTACCGTACATGTCTGTTTTGTGCAATTTTAGAGTCCAAACTTTCTTTTTTTGGCCTTTTAAGACCGGTCGCTAAACTAGTCGCTGGTAGCTCAGGCCGATCTCCCGACCGGTCGCAGGATGCTCAGATCAGTTTGGGGATAGGTCTGAGTTGAGGCACTGGGCATGAAATCTCTTTGGACTATGTGAGACTGTCAGACTGGTCACCTGACCAGTCTGTGATATGTAGAATTTGTAGTGTTGAGCGGTTTTCACACTGATTGTTTCTAATTTCGGCTTTCCTCTTATAAATATATTTGCTAATCGTACTAGACTTCATGCTAAGGCAAAATGTTTCCTAATCCACTACCTATCTTATCAGTTTTCTAAGTATGCCAGAACATATACAGCCTATTTAACAAGGAAGCAAATTGAGGATATCACCCGGACTTGATTTCCTTCTCTAAGTGTGGTGACCCAACTTTGTGGGACCAACCATGATGTATGTATCCACGCTGTCCATCCATTTTTCCGTCTCATTTGATGGCATTATACAAAAAAGGAATCATATCCAAGGATCAAGTGAAACACACCAAAGTAAGGGAGTGGACTCAACACCTACTGTTGCAAACTTCCTGGGGCTAGCGAAGTTTTGGATCATGCTGATATTAGATTTTTCCCACCCTACATGTCTGTGTGAACTTAGGAACAGGTTGGATGGTAAATAAACATCATGGTGGGCCTAAGGAAGGTTTAAATGGTGTGCCATCGTTGTCCCCACTGTTTCGTGTGGTGTGGTCCGATTGAGATTTCAATCTGCCTCAACTCACTATATGAAAAATTATGTGTGGTGTGATTGATGGGGCCACTCACTCGATATGTGGGCCACAAAAGTTTTTAATCAATCTGATATTTGTATTTTCCCTTCATCAGGACCTTATTTACATTATCAAGAGCTTGGATTTCAAATAAACATTACCAAAACCTTACGATGGGCTCTTTGAATTTTTTAATGGTGGCGCACTCAATCAAACTGTTTCCAGTGGTATGATCCACTCGAGATTTGGATTTGCATAATTTTTTAACCTCATCCTAAAATGGGCTGTAGAAGCATATGGACGGCGTGGATATACAAAATATCATCCATGTGGAGCCATACAGTAGGGGTAACATCCACTACGCTGTTCCCAGGGTAACACCTAATTCGCGCCCAGGGAAATGAAGGACGCGGATTAGGTGAGACCCCAGATCGACGGAGATGGGTGGGACCCCTGACTGTGGGGGCCACTATGATGTACGTGCTACATCTTCACCGTCCATCCATATTGAAAGCTCATTTTAGGGCATGATCCAAAAAGTGAAGCAGTTCAAAATACTAGCTGGCCATGGTACAGGAAACAGTGGTTACTGACCATTAAAAACTTCTTGTGGGAAAAAAAATCTTTGGATTAAGATGATATTTGCGTGGTATCTTGATCTACGTGTTTTTGACCTTATCAACAGGTTGGATGGAAAATAAACATTTCAATGGAATCCATGAAGTTTTTAATGGTGGGGATTCAATCAAGACTGTTTCCTGTGGTGTGGTCCACCTAAGATATGAGTCAGCTTTATTTTTTCTATCCTTTCCTTTAATTAGCTTTCAAAATGGTTGGTCGGTGTGGATTTAAGGTATACACATCACTGTGAGCCCCACGATCAGGGGTCCCACCCACCTCGGTGGATCCAGGGTCTCACCTAATCGGCACGCTCTTATCACACGGAGTAAACTCATTTGTGCCCTACCTAGAATGTATGTGCTCTATCTCTTCCGTCCATATGTTTTTCCAGTTCATTTTAGTGGTTGAGCCCAAAATTTAAGCATATCCAAATCTCAAGTGGACCATGCCACGGAAACAGTGGGAATAATAATTTCCGCCGTTGAAACCTTCGCAGGACCTGCAGTGATGTTTATTTGTCATCCAACCTGTTCATAAGATCACATGGATATGGATGAAGGGAAAACACAAATACCAGCTTGATCCAAAACTTTTGTGCCCTCCAAGAATTTTCAATGGCAGACATTCAGTTCACACATTTCTTGATGGTGTGGTCCACTTTAGATTTTGATATGCTTAAGTTTTGGCACTATACCTAAAATGTTCTGTTAAGATGGATGGACGGAATGGATAAAATACTGTAAATCACTGTGGGCCCCACAGAGTTTACTCCGCACGCTAGCGTGCGGAGTTACTCAGTACGCAATCCGCTTCCGCTACTGACGGGTTGCTTAGATATCTCGCTACTGAAGTGACGTCATTAACTTCTGTGGGCCCCACCGTGATGTATGTATTGTATCCACACCGTCCGTCCATTTGGAGAGATCATTTTATGGCACGATCAAAAGAATGAGGCAGATCCAAAGCTAAAGTGGACCTCACCAAAGAAAACAGTGGGGATTGATCTCCTACCATTAAAAACTTCTTGGGGCCATAGAATTTTTTGATCAAGATGATACTTGTGTTTTCTCTTCTTCCATGTCTTTGTGAGCTTATGAACAGGTTGCATCTCAAATAAACATCATGATGGGCCCTAGGAAGGTTTCAACGGTCACATCACTCTTCCCACTGTTTTCTTTGGTGGGGCCCACTTGAGCTCTGGATCTCTCTCATTCTTTAGATCCTGCCATAAAATGATATCTCCGAATGGATGGACGGTGGGGATACTGCACACACATAACAGTGGGGCCCACAGAGTTGGTGACGTCACTTCATTAGCAAGATAGCTGCTCAACCTGTCAGTAGCTAATCCGCGCCATGGGGTGGGATTAAGTGTTACCCGCGACACAGCTTAGTGGGTGACACCTAATCCGTGTTGGGCCATCTCAATGTATTTTTTTATATATCGACGGTGAGCATATTATTTTACATCTCATTTAGGATGTGCTCCCAAGCCCTAGGACGATTCACATCTGGAGGACGGTTGTGCTCAGCACTTCGTTGGTGCGGCCATTTCTGTAGCTTGCCACTTTAGATGATCTCTCTTGGCACTTGGCTCCGGCAGTCTATTTCTGTTGCTCGACACTTCAGATGATTACTCTTGACACTTTCCTCGCATCGAACCATTTCTCTTGCTTGGCACTTTGGGCAATCTCATCGGCATTTGGCTCATGTAATCCATTTATGCTGCTCGACACTTTGGGCGATTGCTCTCAGTACTTGGCCTGCATAATCTATTTTTATCACTCTGCAATTTAGACTATTGCTTTTAGCACTTTCCTCACCTGATCCATTTTTTTTGCTCGTCACTTTTTTACCATTTGCTTGAGTGATCCATTTCTATCTATCAGCACTTTGAACAATTCCTCTCAGCACTTCACTCGCACAAACCATTTAAGATGCTTGACACTTTGGGCGATCACTCCTGGTAGTTTGATTGCGTGATCTATTTTTGTCGCTCGTCATTTTTAGATGATCACACTCAACACTTTTCTTGCGTGATCCATTTCAGGTGCTGATACTTTCGATGATTGCTCTCGGAATTTCACTCGAGCAATTTATTTTTGTCTCTTGGCACTTTGGAGCATTGTGCCTGGCACTTGGCTTGCATGATCTATTTTGGACGCTTGACACTTTGGACAATTGTTCTCGGTGCTTAACTCACGCGATTGATTTATCTCACTCGACACTTTAGACGGTCGTGCATGTAAATTTTGGCAATCCCGCTCCACACTTCAATCGCGCGATCCATTTCTCTCGCTCGGCACTTTGGTCGATCCAACTTGACACTTCGCTTGAGTGATCCATTTTTAAGGGCTCGATACTTCGCTCCTGTGATCCATTTTTGTAGCTTGGCACTTTGGATTATTGCGCTCGACACTTCCTTCACATTATCCATTTCTATCACATGGCATTTTGGAAAATCTTGCTCGTCACTTCCTTTGCTTGATCCATTAATTTCACTCGTCACTTTTTGATGACCGCACTTGACACCTGCTCGAGCGGTCCATTTCTGTTACTCAACACTTTGGAAAATCACTCTTGGCACTTCGCTCGCACAAACCATTTGAGACACCCAACACTTGGGATGATTTCTCTCGTCACCTCGCTTGCAATATCCTTTTTTATCCATCGTAATTTTGGACGATCACGTTCGACACTTCACTCGCACGATCCATTTCAAGCGCTTGACACATTGGGCGATTGCTCTCGGCACTTCACTCCTACGATTCATTTTTTATGCTCAACACTTTAGACAATCGCTTTCGACACTTTGCTCATGCGATCCATTTCTATTCCTTGACACTTCGCTCATGCTCAACACTTTGGAAAATCACTCTCGACACTTTAGACAACATCTCTCGACACTTCTCTCATTCGATCCATTTCTTTCGCTCTTCACTTTCGACGATCGTGCTTGACACTTGAGATATCCATTTCTTTACCCCAATACTTTGAACAATCGCTCTCGGTACTTTGCTCATGCAAACCAATTGAGATGCTTGACACTTTGGGCGATCGCTCTAGGCACTTTGCTCGCTATATTTCACTTGTCATTTTCTACGATCACGCTTGCGTTCATGCAATTCATTTCGAGCGATTGCTCTAGACACTTCACTCTCGTGATCAATTTTGGGAGCTCAATACTTTGGGCGATCACTCTCGGCACTTCGCTTGATCAATCCATTTTTGTCTCTTGACATTTTGGAAGATCGCCTTTGGCAATTCCCTTATGCAATACATTTTAGGCGCTTGACACTTTGCTCCTGTGATCCATTTTTGTCACTTGACACTTTGGACGATCGCGCTCGGTACTTCGCTTGCGTAATCCATTTATGTCACTTGACACTTTGGACGATCTCTCTTAGCCCTTAGCTCGTGATATCAATTTTGGTCGGTCAGTATTTTAAACAATTCCATTCAACATTTCGCTAGCGCAATCCATTTTCGTCGCTCGTCAATTTAGACAATCTCTCTCAGCACTTTGCTTGCAAGATCGATCTTAACTGCTCAACACTTTAAACAATCGCGTTCGACACTTTCCAAGCACTATCCATTTTTGTCACTTAGCACTTTGGATGATCTCTTAGCACTTTGCTTGTGGATGCATTTTTGTCGCTCGATACTTTTGGTGATCGCTTTCGACACTTTCCCCATGCAATCCACTTCGGATGCTCGACATTTTGGGCGATGACTCTCGACACTTCGCTTTGCGATATCCATTTTTGTCGCTCAGTCACTTTAGAAAATCGTGCTCAACACTTCACTTGCATGAACCATTTCAGGTGTTCAACACTTCGCTCGTGCGATCTATTTCTATCGCTTGACACTTTTGACAATCGCACTTGGTACTTCGCTCACTCGATATATTTCTATCAGTCGACACGTTAGACGATTGTGTTCAACACTTTGCTCACACAATCCATTTCGAGCGCTTGACACTTTAAGCATCGCTCTCGACACTTTGCTAGCATAATCCATTTTGAGCGCATGACACTTTGAGCGATTGCTCTCAACACTTTGCTCGCACGATCCATTTCTGTCACTCAACACTTTGGGCTATCTCTCTTGGCACTTCGCTCACACAATCCATTTTCATTGCTCGTCAATTTAGACTAGTGCACTCGGCACTTTGCTCGCGCGATGGATGTGGTGTGCTGGTCACTTTGGGTGATTGCTCTCAGCACTTTGCTCTCGCAATCAATTTCTGTCGCTTGGTACTTTAGACAATCGTACTCGGCACTTTGTTCACGTGATCTACTTCGAGCGCTCAATAGTTTTGGATGATTGTGCTCAGCACTTCGCTCATGCGATCCTTTTCTGTCGCTCAACACTTTTGACGATCACGCTCGACACTTCACTTGCACAATCCATTTTGAGGGCTCAACACCTTAGGCGATCACTCTCGGTATTTCACTTGAACAATCTATTTTTGTCGCTCGGCACTTTGGAGGATCGCGCTCATCACTTCACTTGGGTGATTCATTTGCCCAAAGTGCCAAGCGCTCGAAATGGATCGCGTGAAAAAATACCAAGTGCAATCGCCCAGAGTGCCATGCGCTCGAATAAATTGAGCAAGGAAAGTTTCGAGCGCGATTGCTCAAAGTGCCCAACTCTTAGCATATGATCAATCTAAGCTTAATCTTCTTTAGAAAGAAGAATAACTCATTTTCTAAAAATATAGTTTTTAATATCTTTCATCTCCTTATATTAGTTTATTTAGAGGCAAATCCATTTAAGCATTTTGCAGGAAGAAGAAAAACTAATTTTTAAATAGTTTAAGTTTTTTCTCCCTCACTTCTATTTATTTATGGGCATAAGACTCATACAAGTAGTTTTTTTTAGAAGAAGAACTCTTTTTTTAAGAGGAGCATATTAGGTGTGGCTCCTAGCTTTACCAAAGATAATGCGGCCTTTACTATGCGACCGACCGCGAAATTAAGACACTTGGTTTTATAACCACGTGTCTTAATTTTAGGCTACATGCCAACAAATGAAGCAGATCCAAATCTCATGTAAACCATACTAGAGGAAATAGTGGTGATTAAACATCCCACCATTATAAACTTCCAGAGGCCCTACCGTAATGTTTCTATAATATTTATTTATTGTTCAACTGTTAATAAGGTCACGTGAACTTCACTTAGAGGAAGGGAAAAAAATAAATATTAGCTTTACTTAAAACTTTTATAGCTAATTATAAGCTGTTAATAGCCAATCATCATGATATCCTATAACATGTTCTACCTAAGGCTTGGATCTACTTTTTTTAGGCTCCCGCCCTAAAATAGTTGAAAAAAATGGATGGACAGTGTGGATATAAAATACATGCATCAAAGTGGCCCACAATAAGTGAGGCTAGGGCTGCACCTAATCCACTTCCTTTCATCATATGTATTAAAGAAATAAAAATGATAGTGAATTAAAAATTGAAAAAAGCTAGTTTGTTAGAACCATTGCATAGAAATTTGAAGAAAGTACACATGGGCATTTTCACGGAGACAGGATGGAGTCGATGCATGACATTAATTCGTCCATAACAGGCTTCACAGCACATTTTCAGGGCAGTACGCGTGCAAGAAAAGCCCCGTGTAACATCCAATCCGTCCATAACAGCACATGTTCGAATGTGAGCCACAAATCAGTCAGATTCAAAACTTGAGTGGGACGCACACCTTAGGCTCACCGTGATGCTTGTATGCCATGGTGTGCATGGGCTCCCTGTATGACACGTGCGTCCTATACTAGAATTAGGATTCTGATTGGTCCCTGGTGAGCGCTGAAAAGCTCTGTGGGCCCCACTATGTTATATGTACTGAAAAGCTCTGTGAGCCCTACTATGATGTATGTATTTTATCCATGTTGTCGGTCCATTTTGGATCATTGTTTTACAGCATGAGCACAAAAATATGGCAGATCCAAATCTTAGTGGGGCCACACCATATGAAAATAATAGTGATTAGGTCACACAAACTTGGATGAAGGGAAAACACAAATATTAGTATGATAAAAAACTTGTGTGGTCCTCAAGAAGTTGTTAATGGTGGGCATTCAATCACCAATGTTTCCTGTAGTGTGGTCCACTTGAGATTTAGACCTGCTTCATTTTTTGCAATAATACCCTAAAATAAGCTGACAAAATGGATGGACAGCATGGGTAATCACATACATCATTGTGGACCCACAGCACTGACCAGTACTAACCTTGGTAGGGAGGGATCACTACAAATTCCCAGCCTGGTATATTAGGGCTTTAAACAAGGTACATTGCTCAAGGATGGACGGTAGTATGTGTGGGGTCACTTTAAAGTTGGGCAGTGGCACATGCGACGAAATGTGGGATATTTTATAAAAAGAAAGATAATTTTATTTTATTTTCTCAATTTTTTTAAAAAATAAAATTTTGAAGTGTGATGTTAAAAGCCGAAAAAACAAGCATTTTTCCAAAAACACTGGACTGAAATCAAAATACATTTCTAAAATTTTATAAAAAACAAACAACCAAAATATGGAAGTGGCATTTCCTCAGTCTATGCTTCAACAAATTTAAATAAGCTCTTAAAGCTTAGTGTGCAAAACAAACTGATAACTAAAACAATTTTGCCTGGGAAGGTCAATTGTCTGGTATGTAGTAGCCCACCTAACAAATCAAATGGCTTGATTTTCAGTTTGGACCTAAAATATGCGGTCCATATTGTCACGTGTCTTGATGGTCAATGGTCATGGGTGGAGACTGGAGAGGACTACTCAAATGTAATTAGCAAACTTATCAAGCTTAATAAAGTTTGCTACAGTTTATCCGTATTGCTATTTTACCATTGTGAATGTGCCTGATGGATATGCAACAAGTTGCGGTGACCTAGAGCACGGTGAACCTCATGTTGGATGGGTAATAAAAAGAAAATATTCAAGAATGAAAAATCATAGTAAAGGCTTACAAAACCAAATTAAAAGAGATGTTCCATATTCAAAGAAAAGATTTAAACTCGAGAGCCTTTTTTTTTTCCTTGGGGGTAACTTGTCTAAAGCAAGGCCCATCATACCACACATCTAATTGCTCAATCCATAATAGTCTTTCACCTGATTGCAAAGCCCATGGCCCAAGGCACGTGCAACGAAGAGCTTTGAGGCTATCTATGATGTCCACATGGCATCCACTTTGTCCATCAGTTGCATCAACTCATTTTAGGACGTGATCCCAAAATTAGGTAAATTAAAATTTGATTGGACCACAAGAGCAAAGAGTGAGGACAAAGACACCCACCATTGAAACCAATCTAGGCCCGCCATGATGTTCATGTGCCATCCAAATCGTAGGGTGAATCAAGCAAGGATGAAGAGATAAACATATCAGAATACCAAAAACTTACATGGACCCTAGGGAGGTGTTTGGATAGTAAGTTACTCAAATTATTTATGCCTTAAGTAGCTTATCTTGATTTTTACTTATCAAACTAAAGTGATTAAGTAACTTTAAATAAAAAAGCTACGTGCAATTGATCATAAACCAAACTTATGTCAAATAAGTTATTTATCGACTGCTATAAGTAGGAAAAGTAAACTTGGGTCCTTATCCTTACCTTGGTGGTAGACTCCTAAGAGTTTCAATATGAGGTTTGGGATTCAATTACCCATATGTGGTAAAATTCCACTATAGTGTGAGTGCCGAAGGGTGAGGTGCGTGGGGAAAAACATTCATCATGATTGGCATTATATTAGGCTATAAGGCGTATATATGAAATTAAGTTGGGCTAGGCTGCTGGGGCTAAAATAACTTGAGCCCCAGCCCAGCCTGAAATTATTCGGGCCATGCTTGCTAGCCCCAGCCCAGCCCACATACCAACATAATAGGTCCAAGCCCGTCCAAAGCCGGGTTGGGTTCGTCTGAGCCAATATCGGTGACACAAGCTCGCGTTTTTAGTACGAAAAGTAGGGGCCCATGGTCCATTACTCTACACCGTTGATCTTTTAAGTCCCATGAGATGAGGCATGCATTAAAAAACATCTCTCATTAGAAGATCCGGACCGGTGTTGTGCATCTTTTCCTAGCCATTTATTTATAGGCTGCAATTTGAAAGTTAAGTTCATGCTATCAACTTGAATATGGAAGGATGGCCCATCCACCGTGGCACACAACGGGCCAACGGTCTGGATAACCATGGGCCCACTTATCATAATTGAAACCAGTGTGCACCATCTAAATTCCCCCTCTAGAGCTTTGCCAAGCCCACACCGTGTAAAGTCATAGCTACTGCACACGCCACCACATACCCAGCGTGGCGAAGTTGTGAAATATCCAAGCCATCCATCACATGGACCTAACCTTGTAGATATTACTGCTGAAAGATAAAGGTGGTCAGTCAGTAGGTGTGCCATGACATTAGAAATAAGTGGACGGGTTAGAAAACTTTGGCCGGTTTTTTCACAACCGCAGGTTTGTTCAGGTGATCGTGGCCCACCTGACCAGTGACGAACCTGATTCTTGGGATGATGAATGTATGTGGTGGTATTTTTTCTAATGAATGGCCTGGATATTGCACCTGTATGCCACGCTGGCATATGTGGTGGGGTATGCATTAGCTGATTTACACGCGTCTGGGCCTACCAAAGCTCTCCCCTCTTATATTGATTAATTCGATCCAGATTTTGAACAGGGAATTCCATTTTTGAGCTGCAACAAGTGGCCCAGTGATTCAGTGATCCAGACCGTTCGTCTATCTGGGATTATGGCGGATGGACCGTGTCAAATAATCATGTAAAAACACAGCAATGGTTCCCATTAAACAAATAAGAAGGCCACTATTATCTTCAAAACTAGAGAATGTTCAGTGATGGGCCATTAAAATTTGATGCCCACCATGATATGAACTGTTTGGATCACTGAACCATGGACCCCACATATATGAACCTACTAAATATTATCTCAGCCAAGCAACCTACAATGTCTTTGGTCACTCATGTACGAGTGCAAATGGATTGGGCCGATCCAAACCGAAGCTTCTCCAAACCCGGCCATGAGCTAGTCCATTCCACTAGATAAGCATCTGGGTCCGAGCCTAGCCCACCAGCTAGCCATCATGGGCTGGGATCGAGGGCTATTACATTGGCCGTCTTGATGCGGGTTTGAACCAAAGCCCAAAGCTCTCCAATGGGGGCTTGGATTGGCCTGGATCTGTTGAGGGTTTCAAACCAAAGCATTCATCAAAACTGTTATAACTAGGAAGCTTTGGCCTAGATCTGTTGAGGGTTTCAAACCAAAGTATTCATCAAAACTGTTATAACTAGGAAGCTTTAAAGCTAAGCGTTGGTTCCCAAAAGATCACATTGAAGAATACATAACATCTAACATTTAAGAGAAAGTTACATGGAGTTAAAGTTGCTTTAACTCTTGAAGGTTTACGTTTATATACAAGGTCTATAAAATGAGAGTTGTATAGCCATTTTGAATAACTCACTCAGAAATTCAATAATAAGAAATTTTGCTTTCTTCCTTCTTGTTTTGAATTTTCTCCCAACGCTTTGTAAAGCCAACAAACTGGTATCAAAGCTCAACGATCTTGCTTGACCTGGTGGAGTTCACAGGAGCGTAGATCGTGCCAATAAGGTGTTGCTGCTACCACGTTAAAAAAGGGTGTTGTTACTATTACTCCAAATCTGTGGAGTGTGAAGAAGAGATGGCGACATCATTCTAGCCGCAGATTCTAAGGTTGTCAAATGACAATTATGAAAACTGATGTATCCAGATGAAGGCTTTGATTCAAATCACAGGATCTATGGGAGATTGTCATTGATGGGTATGTAGAGCCCACTTCGCAACAAGAAGCCGTCTACACCGTCGATCAAAAGAACGTCCTCAAAGATCAAAGAAAGAAGGACAAGAAGGCTCTATTTCTTGTCTATCAAGAGTTGGATGAGTTCACCTTTGAATGGATCGCTGAAGTGACAACATGCAAGTAAGCATTGAAGATTCTTAGCACCATCTTCAAAGGAGTTGATTGTGTGAAGAAGGTTCGTCTCCAAACCTTTAGAGTCGAGTTCAAGACCTCTCACATGAAGGAAGGTGAGTCCATTTCAGATTATTTTTCAAAGTTACTTGTTATCGTTAACAACTTAAAAAGAAATGGTGAAAAGATTGAGGATGTACGGGTGGTCGAAAAAATACTGCGATCCTTAACACCTAAATTTGAGCATGTGGTTGTGGCCATAGAAGAATCAAAAGACTTGAAAAAACTGTCTATTTAAGAACTGATGGGATCATTGCAAGTACGTGAGCAACGAATGCAAAAGAAAGCTGGTTCAATGCTTGAACATGCCTTAGAGTCTAAGTTGACTCTAAATGAACAAAAGAATGACCATACACAACGAGGGGGTCGTGGCACAAGCAATTATGCAAGAGACAGAGGGCGTGGATATCATCCAAGCCAATCGCAAAATCAACAAAAGTTTACCAATTTTCATGAAAGAGGAAATGGTAGAGGCAGATCCATGTGTGGACATGAAAATATAAAAAATATTCAATGTTACAATTGCAACAAGTTCGGCCATTATGCTTCCGACTACTGAAGCAAACTAGTACATCAAGATAATCATTCTAATTACGCAGAATCATCAAATTATGAAAAGGAAGACTCCACACTTCTTCTTGCACAAAAAAATGCATGTGATCAACATGATGTGTGGTATCTCGACTCTGGTACGAGTAATCACATGTGTGGAAAGAAGGAGCTGTTCGTGAAACTAGTAGAAGATGCTCGTGGCAACGTGAGTCTAGGAGACTCATCAAAAGTTCCTGTGAAAGGTAAATGAAAAGTTAAAATCTATCAGAAGAATGGTGTGCTGAATTTTATCTCCAATGTGTATTACGTACTAAACATGAAAGGCATCAAGCAGCAGCACACTGCAACTTACACGCCACAGCAGAATGGCATTGCTGAACGAAAGAACCGCACCATCCTCGACATGACAAGAACCATGATAAAAGAGAAAGGCCTGCCAAAGAGCTTCTGGGCAGAGGCAGTTGCATGTACTGCCTACTTGCTCAATCGGTGTCCCACCAAGAGCGTCAGAAACATGATACCTCAGGAGGCATGTAGTGGTTACAAACCGAGCGTAGCGCACCTAAGGATCTTTGGGTGTGTCGCCTACACTCATGTTCCAGAAGAAAGAAGAAAGAAGCTTGATGATCGTGGTGAGAAGTGCATCTTTATCGGTTACAGTAAAGAGTCAAAGGCATACAAACTCTACAACCCACTAACTAATAAAGTAGTGGTGAGTGGATATGTAGTATTCTGCGAGGAAGAAGCCTGGAAATGGAACGAGGAAGATTCGGCCAAAGAAAATCAAGTCGAAGTTGAGGAACATGAAGAAGAGAAGCATAAGAACCAGGAGCAGACACCTGCAACACCATCTTCCATCGAACCGTCTGCACGCAGAAGTCCAGCGATACGTTCCATCTCCTTTGGAAGTATTCCATCAAATCAAAATTCAGCTAGCACGTCTTCATCCAGTTCTCCTTCACCCTTGGCTCCTATTAAAATGAGGAGCCTCAACGATATTTACACCCTGAGGAAGTAAACCTGTTTTGCTTATATGCAGATCATGAGCCACTGTCATTCCAAGAAGCTGTAAAAGAAGATAGCTGGAAGAATGCCATGAAGGAAGAAATCTATGCCATCGAAAAGAATGACACCTGGGAACTGACTAAGCTTCCTAGTGGTCAAAGAACTATTGGTGTCAAATGGGTGTACAAGATCAAGCAAAATTCTGATGGTGAGATTGATCGTTACAAGGTAAGGCTCGTAGCAAAGGGTTACAAACAGAAATACGGGGTGGATTATGAAGAAGTCTTCGCTCCTGTTGCTCACCTTGACACTGTGAGGATGATTATCTCCCTTGTAGCCCATCACAGTTGGATGATCTACCAACTGGATGTAAAATCTGCATTCTTGAATGGAATTCTGGAAGAATAGGTCTATATTGACCAGCTTGAAGGTTTTGTTGTTCAAGGGGAGGAACACAAAGTGTATAGACTGAAAAAAGCCCTTTATGGGTTGAAGCAGGCTTCTCGTTCCTGGAATGCACGCATCGACAACTATCTGCAAGAGAATGGTTTCATCCAATGTCCGTATGAGCATGCGGTCTATGTTAAGATGAATACTCAAGGCAATATACTAATAGCATGCTTATATGTAGATGATTTGCTGTTCACAGGGAACAGCCAGTCGATGTTTGATGAATTCAAGAAGGCCATGTTTAAGGAGTTCGAGATGACCGATGGCAGACTTATGTCTTTCTTTTTAGGCATCAAAGTGAAGCAACAAAATGGAGGCATCCATATATCTAAAAAAAATTGCCAAGGAGTTGCTTGAAAAGTTCAAGATGGCAGACTGTAATGCCATGAACATGCCTGTAGCAATGGGCTTAAAACTGATAAAGGACGGAGAAGGAAGAAGCATGGACTCGAATCTGTTCAAGAGTCTGATTGGAAGCCTAAGATATCTCACAATTACAAGGCCGGATATCGTCTACAGTGTTGGGCTTCTAAACAGGTACATGGAAGCGCCAAAAGAATCACACTGGTTAGCCGCAAAAAGAATCCTCAGGTACATCAAAGGAACAATGGAATTTGGTCTTTTCTATCCATACGAAGATGAAGCAATGCTATATGGATACTCAGACGGTGATTGAGGAGGTGGTAAAGATGAAAGGAAAAGCACCACGGGATATGTTTTTTTTATCTCGGATCAACTGTTTTCACATGGAACTCAAAGAAGCAAAGTGTAGTCGCTTTATCCACATGTGAAGCAGAGTACGTGGCAACATCGTCCATAGTCTGTGAGGCGATTTGGTTGAGAAACCTGCTGAAGGACCTGAAGCATCCGCAGGAAGAATTCACCGTCATATATGTGGATAACAAGTCGGCAATCGAGCTCGCCAAAAATTCAGTGCAGCATGGAAGGGAAAGCACATTGGTACTCGATACCATTTTCTAAGAGATCAAGTGAAGCAAAAAGTAGTGAAATTGGAGTATTGTCACACCACTGAACAGGTAGCGGACATATTCACCAAGGCACTACCGACTGATGCATTTAGACGACTAAGGTCGATGCTCGGAATGAAGTCAGTTTTGGTTTGAATGGGAGTGTTGGAGATTCAAACCAAAGCATTCATCGAAACTGTTACAACTAGGAAGCTTTAAAGCTAAGCGTTGGTTCTCAAAAGATCATATTGAAGAATACATAACATCTAACATTTAAGAGAAAGTTACATAGAGTTAAAGTTGCTTTAACTCTTGAAGGTTTACGTTGATGTACAAGGTCTATAAAGTGAGAGTTGTGTAGCCATTTTGAATAACTCACTCAGAAATCAAGTAATAAGAAATTTTGCTTTCTTCCTTCTTGTTTTGAATTTTCTCAGAAGGCTTTGTAAAGCCAACAGGATCAGCCCTAATTTTTTTCTCTCTTCTGCAAGTGACTCCAGTAGGTGTATTTTATTAGTACCGATCTCACGTATGGTGACATGGTATGTGCGAGAGATCTAAGCTACCCACCACAGCCCCACCTCAATAGACATGAGTATCTCTCAAACAGGCTTTTCTCATTGGATGGGCCATATGTGGGAGAAAAAGAACGGTTATGAGAAATTGACATGCAGAAATAGAGTATGGGTGTCAACTCACGTGTAGCTCAGCTGTGCTGCATGTGAGAAGCTAGCTGAGCTGCACGTGAGAAGCTAGAGTGAAAAAAGCACCTTGCTCCAATGACACTACATTTCCAAGTGGGTTGGGATAGCTTAAGCCTAGCCTGCTTAGGGATGGGTTGAGCTAGCCATTAGATATGGACAAGCACGCCTTGGATTAATAAGCTTGATTGGAAATGGAGCTAGGTTTGGGCCCAAATATATTCTATTGAATTATTAATATTTATTAATTTACATGATTGCATTGTTATTTAGTGGTACACGGTCAGACTTAGATTGGGTGGGCCATGTTTGGGCTGAAATAGGGCTTGGTTACTCTTAACTGCGGTCCCAATTTGGAAGATCCTAGCCACCAATCACATGACTTCTTTTTTTTTTTTTTTTTTTTTTTTCCAGTGAATGCATATCGGTGCACTACAAATCAAAAGGTTAGGATTGCCCTGCTGAGGCGAATTTAAAGTCATGGTCCATACACAGTGGGAAACAATGGACAAGCGGTTGGGATTGCTTTATCATGGACCCCACTTGTCATAATTGAAAGCCCTAGAGCTTGCAATTCCTCATGCCATTGGCGCATTGTCGCCTTCTATAGATGGGTTTGCTAGTGTTTACATCCATTTTTAGCGCACCAAGTGGACTAATAAGATGCCGCATCAACACCACGGTTCGATGTTGTCCGAAGTGTACTCGCGTTCGAAGATATCTTTTGCCCCATTCATTTGGTGATATGTTTTTTGCCATAAATGCAAAGGCACAAAAATCATATGCATTCCTTTTGAGAAGCGAAACATCGATTGACGTGTGACCTTAATATATGTAGCCTATGATCGAGGTAGCGTACTCTTCATGTTTATAAAAGACTTATTGAGGCAATAATTCTATGACAAATCTAGATATATTTAATAAAATTGTCTCTTACAATCCCTCCAAAATAGGAGATTTTTCTAGAGATGTTCGAAGCCCTCGCAATAATTATGAAGATTCTAACTGTTATTGCTGAATTTTGGGCAACGATCAAGATCGAATGATCTCCAACACTGGATGCAAGGCTGCCTCTGACCTCCTGGATTAAATGGGTTGGATCTAGATGGGATGTCCTCCGAATCTTGCAGAACACAAGGAAGAAAAGCTAAGGGGGTTGATCAGGGTCCAGCCGTTAGCCATTCGATGCTTAAGTCATGCCAGGGGTTTGAAAGAGTAGAGGTAGAGTGTCTAAGTGAGATTGTGTGTACCTGAGTCTGTAGGAGGCTCCCCTATTTATAAGGTAATCAAAGCGGTTACAGAGGGTTACGAGCATAGGAGTTATGCCTGTAATGTCCGACGAGATTCCTAGTGATGTGGATCACATCCATAACTGCTAGTAACGTCCTTAGTTTATTCGGGCTCGTCCCTGGATTATCACACCCCTTTATGGCGGTCGTAGGCCTGGTCAACCTTGGGGCAGAGCTTGTTGGCTGAGCTTCCTGACTTGAGAAATATTTTGGATTGAAGTTACTGGCTGTAGCTGCTGAGATGTGTAGGCTTAATATTCTAAGGACAGAGGACCAAGCATGTCACTCGACGATTGCATTCAATAGAACAACTTAGCCTGATTTGTTTGATGTATCCAAAATGACATTCGTAAACACCTGAACTGTCGTAGTCTTCGTCCTCAGCTCCCTTCCCTATTAGGGTCAAGCACCTGGTGTCCAAGGTCAATGTCTCCCTAGTTTGGTAGACCTTCATGAGCCGATGGCCTATACTTGAGCCTGTGGATTGGTGGGCCTATTTGCACTCGGCCTAGCTCAGAATATCCCCACGACACCAAATTTCCTAAAATTGAACCAATATCAGATTTAATTGCAACCAAAAGAATGGACCCAATCAGGATTTGATAGATCCAGCTCCACGAAAATTTAAGGGCACAATATACGGAGGGTAGAGATGGCTTTGATAGAGCCAGATTTAAATGCGACAGCATCTTGAAGGTTTACCCTACAGGGAAGTATCTACGCAAAGGGCTTGTCTTACCCCGAAGGTGGTTCACTGGCAATCCATCAATAATCTCATACTTACTAGAGCTTATAAATACACTCCTACGGAAGGCGCGTATCTAACATGAGCTTTAGGTTTTGTTGAAGTTTAATATTATGGGTCCTTTCTCATGCTTCAGGTGGTATACTCACAAGAGTATTATTTTGGTTTCCGCCGTATATTTCCCATCCATTTGTAGACTGGCAGTCAATAGTTTTCGAAGCAGGTATAGTACCGGAGCTTTGTGGGGAAACCGTGCTATGGCTGTGACATCTGCCCCGTTTATCAGGTGCATTCCCTGATTTTAGGCAATGTGAGGAAAGATCAGCTCTATACATAGCTCGGTTGGGGCACACTAAAGGGATAATGGAGAGCGGACTCCCAACCAAAACTTGTGTGTAGCCACCATAGTATGCTTATTCCATCCAACCCATAGATCCACTATGGGTCACCAGGTCAAGGGCCCAATCCAAAATCATCCTTGACTCAAAACACTAGGCTGCTGGACATGATTTTACATTAAAATGAAGGGTTCACATGACATGATGGATGGAGTGGATGTTACACAAACAACACGGTGGGCCCACAGAGCTTGGGTGTTGTGCATACAAACATGCAAATGATGACCTATAAGGGGTACTTGTAGAGCACCATAATCATTCTTTTGGAGAAGGGTCAATAGATTTTTATTCGAATGATAGGTGAATCCAAGGAGGACTGATAGAGATGTAAGAAAACAAACTGAAAAAAGAAAAATCAACCAAGAAGCATTACAATAGCCAGCGAGTTATCAGAGAGATTTTCCACAATCTCATTCTTATAAGTTAATGGCGATTTCCGTCCCATTTCTTTGAACACATCTTCACAAGTCTCAGCCTCATGTTGCACGGCCCCTACCAAAGTGTTTACATCGCTGTAATCCTTAGAGTCTAAAGACTCGATGGTGTCATGAAGATCATAACCTGCTGACGCAGGGAGGACGTGGTAGGTCGATCACCGGCTCCCTAACCGAGTGTTTCTCGAATCCACGAGAAGAAAATAAAAGAAAAAATAAAAGGAAATAAATTCCGAATAATTGATTTATTGATAATTGAATGAATAATATTGGAATTACAATACATATAAATAGGAAACTAAACCCTAGGTAAAGTATCAAAATCCAACTCCAACTAAAACTCCTAGAAAACGCAACTTACTATAAATAGTAAACTTACTATTTATAGAAGTCGTTCAATCCTACTAGAACTCTTGGTTTTCGGCCAAAAATAGAAAGTTATCAAACGGCCTCAACTATGTTATTCTACGAAATATTCTAAGCCCTTTTCATGTTGGGCACTAACTCTAAAACCCTACAGATGCAAAGTTATGATCGAATTAAAACTTACTATAAATAGTAAAAATGAAAATAAACTAGCCTAATGACCGTCGATACGGTCGATTCTCGCAATTCCGGGTTGGGCAACCCGGCATAGCCGGGTTGGTTGGCTAAATTAGCTCGAGCTACCCCAAATTGATATATTATACGTCCCGTAACTCATTCTGGATTGTGAGATACGACCGATTCACGGTCCTGACGGTCCGGATCACTTTCGGCCCCGTCCGGTCTTCTTTTGCTCCATCTGGGCCATGAAATAGTCAGCGACCTGTCCTACATCAGTCTCCTCCACTTCGAAAGAACTCGACCCCGAGTTCTCGTCCAGCTTTGGTTCATGATATTCGTACAGATCTGCCACGTTGAAAGTCCTTGAAATCTCCATGTCATCTGGAAGATCAACAACGTAGGCATTGTTATTGATCTTGTGAATGATTGGTACTGGTCCAATCTTCTTGTGTTTCAACTTGTTGTAGGTTCCGGTAGGAAATCGCTCTTTACGTAGGTGGACCATCACCTGATCTCCTATTTCGAACACTTTGGCGCGCCGATGCTTGTCGGCCGCTTCTTTGTACTTTTCGTTCGAAGCCTGTAATTTGTTGCGCACGTCTGCATGTATGTCCATGATTCGGTCGGCCATATGTTCAGCTGTAACGCTCATGCCCGGAAGCTTGGGCAGGGGAACCAAATCGAGTGTGTGACAAGGAACGCACCCATAAACAATCTGGAACGGAGATTTTCCTGTCGATCGGTTTACCATGTTGTTGAACGCAAACTCTGCTTGAGCCAGGGCCATGTCCCACTGCTTCGGTTTGTCACCTAAAAGGCAACGGATGAGATTGCCCAATGTGCGGTTGACGACCTCAGTCTGTCCATCTGTTTGTGGATGATAAGCACTGCTGAAGTGAAGTCGTGTACCGAACCGATTCCACAAGGCTCGCCAAAAGTGGCTAACGAACTTTGTGTCCCGGTCTGAAGTGATCGTCTTAGGAATCCCATGTAGTCGCACAACCTCTCTGAAGAAAAGGTTCGCAACGTGTATCGCATCAAATGTCTTCTTGCACGGAATGAAGTGTGCCATCTTGGAGAATCGGTCTACCACCATGAACACTGAGTCCATGCCGCGTTGTGTTCGTGGGAGCCCTAATATAAAATCCATAGATAAATCCTCCCAAGGGGCATCTGGCACGGGTAATGGCGTGTAAAGACCTGTATTTTGAGATTGTCCCTTAGCGGTTTGACAAATATGACATCGTTGTACCGCCCTGCCCACATCACGAGCAAGTTGCGGCCAGTAATACCGCTCTTCCACCATCGCTCAAGTCTTATCTCGTCCTAGATGACCGCCGAGGCCACCGCCGTGCAGCTCGATAATAATTTTGTCCCGTAACGAACTCTGCGGGATGCAAAGTCGATTTCCTTTAAAGAGGAAACCATCTTGAATTAGAAGGTCACTCGGGTGCCCTTCTTGGCACTTTTTCCATGCATCTGCAAAATCCTCGTCCTCGGCATAAAGTTCCTTGAGGCAGTCGAACCCGATCACCTCATTGCTCACTGTAATAAGAAGGGATGCACGTCGGCTTAGTGCATCTGCCACCTTGTTCTGCTGCCCTGATTTGTGTTTCAGAACGAACGTGAATTCCTGTAAAAACGAAATCCATCTAGCATGCATACGATTCACGTTAGTCTGAGTATTGATAAATTTTAACGCTTGATGATCAGTGTACAGTATAAATTCCCTTTGAATAAGATAATGGCGCCAATGGCGCAGTGCTTGAACCACTGCATATAATTCAAGTTTATAGGTCGACCACTTCTGTCGTGCGTCGCTGAGTTTCTCACTATAAAAGGCAACCGGCCTGCCCTCCTGAGAAAGGACTCCCCCAATGCCGACAATAGATGCGTCGCATTCTACCTCAAATAGCTTGTCGAAATTAAGGAGTACCAGAACCGGGGTAGTGGACAACCGATGTTTAATTTCTTCAAAGCTCTTCTCAGCCCCTTCGGTCCATTGAAACGGACCCTTCTTCATACAGTCGGTAATCGGCGTGACGATACTGCTGAAGTTCCGCACAAATCGACGATAGAAGGTCGCCAACCCATGAAAACTTCGTACCTCATGAATGTTTGTCGGAGTCGGCCAATCCCGAATAGCTCGTACCTTTTCTTCGTCCACTTGGATACCCGTGGACGACACGATGAACCCCAAAAACAATAATTGATCAGTTAAGAAGCTACACTTTTTTAGATTTAAGTATAGCTTGTTGTCGGCCAACACTTGTAGCACTTTTCTGATGTGGGTCATGTGCTCCATTTCATCCTGACTGTATATTAGAATGTCGTCAAAGTAAACGACAACGAAACGGCCAATGAACGGCTTCAACACTTGGTTCATTAAACGCATGAAGGTGCTTGGGGCGTTGGTCAAACCGAAGGGCATAACCAGCCACTCATATAGCCCTTCCTTGGTCTTGAAGGCCGTTTTCCACTCATCACCTGGCCTAATACGGATTTGATGGTATCCACTCCGTAAGTCCAGTTTCGAGAACACCTTGGAGCCCTCGAGCATATCCAGCATGTCATCCAACCGCGGTATTGGAAATCGATATTTAACTGTTATTTTATTGATCGCGTGGCTATCGATGCACATACGCCATGTTCCATCCTTCTTTGGGGTAAGGAGTGCCGGAACGGCACACGGGCTCATGCTCTCTTTAATAAGACCCTTATGGATCAGTTCCTCCACCTGTCCCTGTAGAATTTCGCACTCTTTCGGACTCATCCGATAGTGCGGTCGGTTGGGTAGACTGGACCCTGGGATAAGGTCGATGTGATGTTGTATGTCTCGCATGGGAGGCAACTCATCAGGTAACTCTGCAGGCCAAGTACTTCGAAATTCTTCTAGCAGCGGTTTAAGGCGTTGAGGAATATTAGAGGATCCTGGCTCCTCGCCTTTTACCATAACAGCATAAATCTCGCCCGTTTCCTTTGATTCCTTAACAAACTCGCGAATGGTAAGGAGGGAGTTCCCCTCCACTTTAGAAGCTTCAGGGTGTTTGTCTGGTGTCATAGGGGCCAAAATAATTTTTCGACCATCCTTGGTGAACATGTATATGTTTTCCCGTCCACTGTGGGTCACATCTCGATCCGATTGCCATGGCCGCCCAAGTAACATGTGGCAGGCTTCCATGTCAACCACATCACAGATGACCTCGTCCTTATAGCTTTTACCAATGGAAAACGAAATAATGCATTGATGAGTTACCTTGGTTTCATTCACCTTCTTGATCCAGCCGATAGAGTAAGGGGTAGGGTGCTTTGTCATAGGCAGATGTAACTTATCCACCATAATTCTCGAGATAATATTTTCGCTACTCCCACTGTCTATGATCACGTCACAGACTTTGCCCTGCACAGTGTACTTTGTGCGAAAAATATTATGTCGTTGTGGGTGCACTTCCTTCCTGGAGGCGTAAAGTAGTCGTCTTACTACTAGCGATTCCCCATGATCTTCAGTCAGCCAATCGACATCTTCTGTGTCCCCCTCTTCGGCCTGTTCCAATTCAGGGTTATCTTCTGTTGGCTCACCTTCCACGCCGCCTTCATTCGTAGTTAAGTGTGCTGTAGGGCGTTGAGGGCAAGCGTTCGACTAGTGACCTGGTTGGCCACAACGGAGACAATGGTCTGGTCTTGGCCGACCATATGGATTGGGGATCCTGCTGGAACCCGCTGTAGTGGGAGCTGTACGTTGAGGTCTTGAGGAACCGCTTCCCCAGTCCCGGTTCGTGACCGTAGGAGGTTGAGGACGCCCTCCTATAGGTTCCTTGCCTTTGGCTAACGTTGTATCTTGAGTGGGTCCGGTGTTGGGATTTCGTGTTGCCGGATAGGGTCGAGCAGGGGGCCGTGACAACTGTGTTTCTGCTCGAGTGGCCAATTGGTTGGCCTCACTCAACGTCCAAACTGGATGCATCTGGACTCGATCCTGGATTGCAAATCGCAACCCACCAATGAATCATGATACTTGTTGTGCCTCTGATTCCGATAAATTATTCCGTGTAGCCAATCGTTGGAATTCTTCAAGATATTCGGCTACGGTTCTATTTCCCTGACGACAATTTTGGTATTGTTGGAACAAAATTTGTTCATAGTCGTTAGGGAGGAATCGAGCTCTAAGAAGCTGTCTCATCCGAGGCCATGTTCGGATGGGTGTCTTATTCTGACGGGCGCGAGAAACCTGTAGGTTTTCCCACCATGCTGAAGCACCGGATTTAAACTTATATGCAACTAGTTTTACCTTCTTGTCGTCCGGCACGTCCATATAGTCGAAGTATCGCTCGACCTCTGCCAGCCAGTCGAGGAACTCCTCTATTCGAAGTAGGCCATTAAAGCTGGGAAGATCAGCTTTGCCCCGATAATCTCGTTCTGCTCGTTCCACACACTCATTCCCTAGCGCCGGTCGTCGTACGAACATGTCTTCGACCTCGTCATCGCTTGGTTCTGAATCGTCTGGCGTAACCCTACGGTTATCCACCTGGGGTGTTCTACGGACAACAGGATTGTCCCGTATAACAACTGTTGGTGGTTGTTGTTCGCCTTGGGCTCGAAGAGGAGCTAGCGACGCTGCAATCTGGTCGAGGGTCGCCTGTATACCTTGCAGGATCAACCGGTTCTCCCGTCGTGCTGCTTCGAATGTTGTCTCGAAGGCTGTCGCCGTTAGATAATCCCTTGGAGCACCGTCCTTAGGATGAGAATCCAACCCTTCATTAGAGGCCATCGTCCTGAGGAAGAAACCTCTCTCTGATACCAATGACGCAGGGAGGACGTGGTAGGTCGATCACCGTCTCCCTAACTGAGTGTTTCTCGAATCCACGAGAAGAAAATAAAAGAAAAAATAAAAGGAAATAAATTCTGAATAATTGATTTATTGATAATTGAATGAATAATATCGAAATTACAATACATATAAATAGGAAACTAAACCCTAGGTAAAGTATTAAAATCCAACTCCAACTAAAACTCCTAGAAAACGCAACTTACTATAAATAGTAAACTTACTATTTATAGAAGTCGTTCAATCCTACTAGAACTCTTGGTTTTCGGCCAAAAATAGAAAGTTATCAAAAGGCCTCAACCACGTTGTTATACGAAATATTCTAAGCCCTTTTCATGTTGGGCACTAACTCTAAAACCCTACAGATGCAAAGTTATGATCGAATTAAAACTTACTATAAATAGTAAAAATGAAAATAAACTAGCCTAATGACCGTCGATACGGTCGATTCTCACGATTCCGGGTTGGGCAACCCGGCGTAGCCGGGTTGGTTGGCTAAAGTAGCTCGAGCTACCCCAAATTGATATATTATACGTCCCGTAACTCATTCCGGATTGTGAGATACGACCGATTCACGGTCCTGACGGCCCGAATCACTTTCGGCCTCGTCCGGTCTTCTTTTGCTCCATCTGGGCCATGAAATAGTCAGCGACCTGTCCTACATCACCTGCTAAATCATACACATCGTAACAGACATCGAAGCATTGTTTAATTACGCTCTCGGTTGCATTCTTCAATAGCTCTGATACGTATGTAAAAGTGTCGGTGACATTCCTAACTACTAGATCGATGGAAATCCTTACAAGGCCGCTGAGATCTGCGGTGGAGCTGCGCGGATTGGATTCAAGAGACGTCACGCATAGATCGTAATAGTCTGTTTGATTACAAGCATATCGAATTAAATTCACACCCTTTTCATCTACCAACGCCGAGGAATGAGAAGCCAAGGTGTAGACACCCCACCTTCGGCTACACTGTTGATAGAGATAGCTGGTTGAACGGAGGACCATACCCCCAAATCCCAAGTCCAAACTCAGCCAAACTCACCCTTGTAAGCCCCATTCCATAGCCCAGTTCAAGCCTGAACCCAGTCAACCCAGTCCTAAACATCACCCTGAAAAACCCCCCATAAAAAAGGCCAGTCAAAAAATCTCAAAAAAGTCAAACTCACTGAGTCAACCCGCTGAGTCAACCCGCTGAGTCAACCCGCTGAGTTAACCCGCTGAGTCAACCCGTTGAGTCAACCCGTCGAGTCAAAACACCGAGTCAACCCGTCGAGTCAACCCGTCGAGTCAAACCACCGAGTCGACCCGCTGAGTCAACTCACTGAGTCGACCAGCGAGTCCAACAGCAACCCCGAGGGAACGGCCGTACTCGCTGGAAACCGAGGAGCGGCCGTACGGGCGGCCCATGGCAGGCCGCCCGGACAAAATTACGAGAGCTGCCACTCTCTGCTGCTATAAATACCCCCCTCCCCTTCTCATTTCAACAATCCATTCGAAGCCTTTCAAGTCCAGCCAGTCCGGGTGCGGTCCGAGTCCTTCTCCACCCCTTAGCCCATTTTTCCACCAAGGAGAGCCCGAGTGAGGAGAGTCTAGCCCTGGTCCAGCCCAGCCTGACCACTGGTCCAAGCCTCTCAAGTCACCCAAGTCTTGATCCAACCACTCGAAGCCAACCCTTGCGACACCTCCGTCCACCCAGCTACTCATTTTCCAGCATCATCTCATTTGCATCTAGCATAAGTGCAACATTTACTTTCCTTCCAACCCCCCTGCTTCACTACAAGCACCTTGATTACTCAAGCACACATGCATATGTCTTTATATTAAGCACCTGTCAGTTCGAGCGTATGCTCTGGGCTTGCCCGTTGTTGGAACCTGCCCATCAGAAACTCTTACTGTTCAGACCTGCATTCATGCTTCACCATAAAACACCTTGATCATTCAAGCACACTGCATACGTCTTATATTAAGCACCTGTCAGTTCGAGCGTACGCTCTGGGCTTGCCCGTTGTTGGAACCTGCCCATCAGAAACTCTTACTGTTCAGACCCGCATTCATGCATCATGTCATCCATGAGAATATACGAGGATTAAACTAGACTTTCAAGTATTCGATCGATTCTGTGAAGTAGAGACCGTACTTCGGTACGGGCAGCGTGTGGGGTGCTTAACCTCTTCCCACCCTGTAACCCTGATCCCTTACCTTGAATCTCTGACCGCAGATCAACAGGAGTCATTTTAGAGGAAGGAATCTTCGGATTCCCTTCTCTAATGTTTCTACGGGGTCTAGCCGACTGTAGATTCGAAGTAACTGGCTAGTGGCGACTCTGGTCTTATATAAACACACTTAAACATATCCAGCTTAACACGACAACCAAACGAAGCCCTCGAGAACGAGGCAAGCCAGTGGCACAAACGGCGATTTCGCACTCACGCATCCTCATCTCCTTCTTTTCCGAAAGGAAAGGGGAAGGGAGAAGAACGTCGTGTGGGAGCGCGGAAAAATCGGCGAGGGTCCACACAAGGCAAGTAGCGTTAGTGAAAGAAAGAGAATGAAATTAAGAGAATAATTCATCCTTTTGATGAAACTCCCATTGGCATTGCTAAAAGGATTGCATTTTATAAGAAGAAGAGGCTTGATCCCCAATTGTCCACTTTGCATATATGTAAATCAGATAAACACTCTAAATTGTGGGACCCACTTCAGATGGGTCAAATTTATTTAAAATTACACCCAACAGATTTTTCGTAACTGGCCGACTGGTTCACATGTAATGGACGGTTGTGATGAAAAATATATAGCCGTGATTCAGAGGTTAGGATCGTTCAATCGAGTATGATTTTTAATGTTTTTTTTATTTTTTTATTTTTTTATTTTATCGTTCAATCAAATATAGGGCAGTGGGATTTTACTGCGAATTTAAGCAATGTTGCTAACTTGAGAGATTTGCTTTTAATGTTAAAGATTTTTTTTCCTCTTTTAGGGCCCGTTTGGATGCAGCTAAACAAGTTACCTTTTGGCTGATGGCAGTCATTAAGGTACTTATTTTAGATAAGTACGTTTGGTTAAGCGTTTGTTATAAGTTACTTTTTCACTGGACAAGGCTTCAGTATTTCAGTCTTTTTTTTTTTATTGCTTTTCTACTTTTTCTGCGGCTGCTGAAAAGTGGAGGGGGATGATCCTTCCTCTCTATGCGTGATAGAATCACGGTACAACACTGAAATAGAGAAATGGATTCGTGTTTGGCATAAGTAGGGCCAACATGAAAAAAACAGAATCCTTCATATACTTGAAAGTCACTAATCCTCATACAATCTCATCTGCATAGCATTCTACCCAAAACCAAAAAAAAAAATAAAAAAATAGAAAATCCCAAAACCCAAAAAGAGTAGAGTACAGTCCTCACCATTGCGCCTCCTCGGGCTCAACGTACGCGGAGACAACTTCCCTTCCGCAGCATAATCCGCACTCGGGCTCAGCAAGACATGTCCGACCACGAAGAAGAAACTCATCACTTCCCTGCTCTCGAAATGACCGAAGCGCAACCTCCAGCGCAACAGCCCGTTGACAATACGGCAATCATACAAGAATTGGCACAAGGAATGAGAGCAATGCAAGAAATGCTCTTGCAATTCATGCAAGCACAAACCACCGCAGCAGCCAACAATCAGGTTGGCCCAGTTCGGCAATCTCAACAACCATGCCGGATCCCTCCGGCCTCCAGTTCAAATCAAGCACAACCATCGGAGTCTGCCCAAGACTACCGATAGCAGCCTCCTCAGCCCTTTGCTATGGGGCATCCTTCTCAATACCTTCCTACAACAACGGGACCATCTCAGAGCATCCCAGTCGCAGGGACTTCCAGTCAGCTTCCAGTCAATCTTGCAAACAACAATCTCAGTAGATCTCAGCATGTCCCCGCCGATGGGACACCTTTTCAATTCCAGCACATCCCCGCCGATGGGATTTCAATTCAATTTCCAGCAACAGGGACAGCACTGGCGAATGCCCACAATGGGGGTCAGTGTCAAGCCCACATCAATCAGCGGACAGTGGCGAATACCCAACAAGGGGGTCACTTCCCAACATCTCAGCCTCCTGCAAACAGGAGCACTTTTCAATTCCAGCACATCCCCGCCGATGGGATTTCAGTTAATTTCCAGCAATCTTCAAATCAGCAAAATCCAGTTAATTTTCAGCAATCTTCAATTCAGCAAAATCCAGTCAATTTCCAGCAAGTTCCAGTTCAACCTTCAGTACAGTCTCCAGTTCAGTTACCATCATTTCAAGCACAAGTTCATCAGAATCCAGTTCAGTCATCAAATCAATGTCAGCAACCCGCGGTTGCTTTTCAACAAGCCCATAGGGTCGAAGACATCGACCACTATGCCGAAGAAGAACGTGCCTTACTCCAGGAGGCACCAGTCGCTCGAACAGATCACTCAGGACTGGACGAGTTGCGGGAGCAGCTCCAGATCTTGCAAAATCAGCTTCAGCGACAGCAAGGAATCGACTTACCTTCGACCAAGTTCAGAGACTTGTGTCCTTTCCCAGATGCTCAAGTACCTCAAAACTTTGAGGTACCAAAATTCAAGAGATACGATGGCAGCGGTTGTCCCACAGCACATCTCAAGGCTTTCTGCGGGGAGCTGAGTGCAATCGCAGGAAATGAAGGGACCCTTATTCGTTTGTTCCAAAAATCTCTGAAGGGCGATGCCCTAGATTGGTACACTTCATTGGACTGCCACCGCATCAGAACATGGGAGCAGCTTTCCCAGGCTTTCGTCGACAGATTCGCATACAATCTCAACATGGCACCCAGAAGAGCCGACCTCGCAGCACTCAGGCAAAGGAGTGATGAAACACTATCAGCTTATGTGGGACGTTGGCGAGCTATGGCAGCCAGAATGCGGACACCCATCGACGATGAAGAACAAATCTCCATGATTGTTCATTCAACATATCCAGGCATATCCGGGTATCTCATCTCGCATCCGTACGCGAACTTCTCGCAGCTAATCCGTGCTGGAGAGCAAGTCGAAGCAGGAATCCGTGCCGGGACGATTTCCCCATGGCCTCATTAAGCCACTCCAGTCAAGAGGAACAGAGTGGAAGGAAGACCTATCGGGCACGGGAATGGAAACCGCAGTGGTTCTCCTCCCCGCCCAACAGAGGTAAACAACATCAACACCGCTGCTCAAGGAAATCAACATGCTCCCCCACAGGGACGTCAACAGTATCAGCAGAATCAAGTTCAGCATCAGCCTCAGCGATATCAGCCACAACCGAATCCTCAGCCATAGCCACCTCGACAAGAGCAGCAGTTCAGAGGAAACGGCCAATACTCATACCAGAACAGGCAGAATTACAGGGAGTCCAGGAAGTTCACTCCACTCAGTCAACCACTTAGTCAAATCATGACTACGCTGGTACAAAAGCAGTTACTCACTCTAATGACACCTAAGCCTCCTCCTCATCCTTTGCCACCAAACTACCGAGAAAATGAGTATTGCGCCTATCATCAAGGACGTGGCCACGCCACTGATAGATGCTATACTTTGAAGAATGCCATACAAGACCTGATTGATGACCGCAAGATCGTCATCTCGGTCCCTGGAACTTCTCCAGCAGCTTCCACCAACATTCTTCAGAATCCTCTGCCTCAACATCCGACGGACCCCAGTTCGTCTCGTGGTCCTGCAGTCAATAGTATAGAAGAAGGGGACCATCTCGATCGCTTCTTCTCCCCCATCCAGTCCATTCATGCTTACACTTATGGGCCGACAAGTCCTCCTCCGATCATGCAAGGGGCAAGTCCCTTTCCTCCTCTAGTCCTCGAGCCAGTAGTACTCGAAGGAGCATTTCCATACGATGTGCCAGTTGTGCAAGGGGCACCTTACGACCCCTCATGTTGGGAACCAGTCGTCCTAGAAGGAGCACAATCATACATTGAGCCCACATACGAACCTGTCATCTTGCAAGGGGCAACTCCAGAACAATCCAATCCGCAATGGAAGGATTACACTCATCAGCAGCAAGAGCCCGTTGTCTTGGAAGGAGCTCTTCCGGTCAAGCCTGTCATATTGCAAGGGGCAAGTCCCGGAGGCGTATCAATCACGCTACGGCAGCTTGGACGAACAGAGAAACCTCCTGCCATATCAAGAGGACCAGTATTCATTCCATGGGAGCCTCCCGCCCCAGGAACAGTCAAGCCAGGACCACGACCTTATGTGGTCTATGAAGACAAGCCTCGATACTACCCCCTTCAGCACAGGCAACAATGTAGTCCTCAAGGCAAAAGCTCCATACGAGGAAGATCTGGTACCCACACAAGCACCGTTGCAAGAGCCGGTGGTCCTAGAAGGCAAGGGTGAGGAAAATTATAAAGAGGTCCCATGGCACTATCCAGAATGTGCGGAAGTGGGGAACATGAATCCCAATGGGCGTTGCATCCGAAGAGATAATCAGAATAGAGGAGATACCAAAGGCGCTCTCTCAGGCCTCAGCAACAAAAATGAAGCCGCATACGATGTGGCGACTCAGCTCAAGTCAATCCCTGCACAAATCTCAGTATGGGAGCTACTTTGCACATCTCGCATACACCGAGAAATGTTTGCCAAAACCTTGAACGATGCTCATGTCTCCTCCGATACGGCACCAGAAATGATAGCTTTGATGATTGGACAACTCCTGGCTCCGCGCGCCATCACCTTCACAGATAATGAGTTACCACCAGAGGGACGTGATCATGGGCGATCCCTCAACATAGCCTTACGATACAAAGACCTCTGTGTTCCGCTGGTCCTTATCGATAATGGCTCAAGCTTAAATGTCTGCCCACTCAAGACTGCAGAACGTCTGGGAATCAGTCCTTCTTCATTCCGACCCAGCACCATATGCGTCAGAGCATTCGACAACACCCGCCGATCAGTGGAAGGGGAGGTCGACATAGAGGTAGAGATAGGTCCGGAAGTCTCCACCATCACATTCCAAGTTCTGGATATATCAGCCTCTTTCAACCTGTTGCTCGGACGACCGTGGCTGCACAAGGTTGGAGCTGTGCCATCAACCCTGCATCAACGAGTGAAGTATATCTGTGGAAATCAAGTGATCTCTATCCATGCAGAGAAGGAGCTCATCATTCCTTCCAATGCTGCTGCCACTGAACCAGACATCCCGGTCATCGATATCCAGCACTCTGAAAAAGACATCCCGTTTCATAGTTTCGAATTCGAGACTGTGAACTCTATCGCTAATCTAGAACCAATAAGGGTGGAACGTGTCTTTTCACCGGCAGAGCGTCTGATCCTCAAATACCGAATGAAGAATCACTTCAAATCCAGAAAGGTACCGCTGGTATATAACCAACGCAAGTGGGGACTCGGATATAGGGCAACCTTCATGGACAAAAGGAGGAAGAAATTTCGATGCTCGCCCATCCGATTCGTCAAGCCAGGAGAACCTTACAAAGATCCAGGAGGGAATCAACCGACTGCACTACACAAAGGCCCCCCGATGAGCCTAGTTTGGGCCACATGGCCTCCCATTCGATGGGATCAGATTCTCGAACCATCTAAGCCTCCAGAAGAAGAAGAAAAGGATGAAGACGAAAAAGGAAGTCAAATACAGCAGCTTCAGGACCAGGTTACTCTGACACCTGCTCCCAACCAGGGGCACAACTTGCCCACTTCTCTCAACCAGGGGCACAACCTGCCCACTTCAATCAGCAAGGGGCACAACTCGCCCATCTCAGCACCAATTAGCAAGGGGCACAACTTGCCCATCTCTGCAAAGTCAACATCATCAATCATCAGTCAGGGGCAGAAGCAGCCCATCCATTGGACCAAGAAAGGGAAGTGGCCAGCCCTAGATTGGTCTGATGTCCAGGTTCCAAACTTGTGTCTCACTGTGAAACCAGACGAACTGCAATGCGAGGTAAGTGATCCGGGAGGGACTGAGTACGACTCAGATCTCGAACCCGACCAGCAAGAAGTCATGGTCATTGGGCCAGACCATGATTCTTCGCCCAAATCATCAACCCCCACCTCTTCAGGGGAGGAAGTGTGGGGTCCTGAATGGTCATCTGTTCCCCTCACTTTCGAATCAGCCAAAGAGCCATCTGAGGGCTCTGGCTTCCAAAAAAAAATGCCTGTTTAAACAGCGACCGGAACTTTGGAACAAGTTGGGCTCAATTATGGTCTGCAATGCCCGCTTGTTCAAAGTCCCATGAATTTCGAAAATCCAAAAAAATCAAAAACTTTCAAAAACCAAAAACATCTATCATTTCAATTTCAGAAAAATCTCAAAAACCAAAAAATATTTCTTTCCCTGCATTCAATAGTGTGCCCAGTTCGTCTAAAGAGTCGCATGAGTTTGAAGTCGAATCATATGATTTCGATATCGAATTAGACTTCGAGCTCATGGGTCTGGACGAAGCTCGGGATGAGGAAGATGATGATCCAGCTCCCGAACTAGAGGATCTCCTCAAAAAGTTTGAATCTAAAGCCAATGTTGTAGCCGATGATTTCGAGATAGTAAACTTGGGGACGCCTGAGATCCCTAGGGAAGTACGCATTGGAAAATCGTTGCCACCTGAGATGAAACAGAAAATGATAAGAGTTCCTAGCTCCAAGATTGTCCAACTTCGCGTTCTCATATGAAGACATGCTGGGGCTCGATGAAGAGCTCGTTGTACACCATCTGCCAACCAAGACAGATATGAAGCCAGTAAAGCAGAAACTCCGAAGAATGAAGCCAGAATGGGCTCTGAAAGTTCGAGATGAAGCCATCAAACAATACAACGCGGGATTCTTGGTAGTCTCCAACTACCCTGAATGGCTCGCCAACATCGTGCCAGTACCAAAGAAGGACGGTAAGGTCCGAATGTGCATCGACTTCCGAGATCTCAACAAAGCCAGTCCTAAAGATGACTTCCCTTTGCCACATATCGACACTCTGGTCGACAACACTGCTGGATACAAGATCTTCTCATTCATGGACGGGTTCTCAGGTTACAATCAGATCAAGATGGCCGTCAAAGATCGTGAGAAGACAGCATTTATCACTCCCTGGGGAACCTTCTGTTACAGGGTAATGCCGTTCGGTCTGAAGAACGCAGGAGCAACATATCAGCGAGCAATGACAGCATTATTCCACGACATGATGAACAAGGAGCTCGAAGTATATGTGGACGACATGATCGTCAAATCTCGCACAATTGAAGGACACTTTGAAGATCTGAAGAAGTTATTCAACAGATTAGAAAAGTACAAGCTCCACCTCAACCCTCAGAAATGTGTCTTCGGTGCAATGGGAGGTAAGCTCCTCGGCTTTATGGTGAGCGAGGATGGCATCAGGGTCGACGAGACCAAAACCAGAGCAATCATCGAGATGCCCCCTCCTAGAACAGAGAAAGAAATTCGTGGCTTCCTCGGCAGAATTCAATACATCAGTCGCTTCATCGCACAGCTCACACCTATCTGTGAGCCCATATTCAAGCTCCTTCGGAAGAACGTCCCAAAAGAATGGAATGATGATTGCCAAGTCGCCTTCGACCACATCAAGAAATATCTCATGAATCCTCCAGTCCTGGTGCCGCCCACTCCTGGACGACCACTATTATTATACATCTCGGTAGCAGCAGAAGCCATAGGCTGTGTCCTCGGTCAGCACGACGAGACCGGGAAGAAGGAACAAGCAATATACTATTTGAGTCGAAAGTTCACCGACTACGAGACCAGGTATTCCCAGATCGAGAAGACTTGCCTCACCCTAGTCTGGGCAACTCAGCGACTCCGTCAATACATGATTGCATTCCCTATTCTCCTTCTCGCTCACATGGATCCGCTCAAGTACCTGTTCGAGAAACCGGCACTCACTGGAAGGATAGCTAAATGGCAGCTACTCCTGTCTGAGTTCGACATCACCTATGTCACTCAAAAGGCAATCAAGGGACAGGCCCTCGCCGATCATCTTGCGGCTCACTCTCTCCTGGACTATCAGCCGCTCAAGACATTCTTCCCTGATGAAGATCTCTTGCTCATTGAAGAGGAAGAAAAGAAGAAAAAAGATGAGTGGACGTTATTCTTCGACGGCGCAGCAAATTCTAAAGGGAGAGGTATTGGAGCAATCCTCTACTCTCCAGATGATGTCCCTATTCCTATCTCGAGGCGCATCGCATTTGAGTGTACCAACAATATGGCAGAGTATGAAGCATGCATCGCTGGCTTAAGGGAAGCCATAATCTTGGGCGTCAAGAAGCTACGAGTATTTGGAGACTCACAGCTTATCATCAATCAGACCAATGGCGAATGGAAGACCAAGGATGAGAAGTTGATACCATATCATGTGTATCTTGACAATCTGATCGAAGAATTCAAGGAAATCACCTTCTCATACATGCCCAGAGCCAAGAAACAGTTTGCAGATGCTCTCGCCACGCTCGCATCAATGCTCGAGATCCCAAAAGGAGCTTCAGAATGGGAGCTCACAGTCGAAATCCAAGAAGAACCTGCTTTTTGCCTGCAAATAGAAGAAGCCGAAGCTGTCCCTGACAAACCCTGGTATGCCGACATCAAGCAATATCTCGAAACGCAGGAGTATCCAGAGTCAGCAACAGCAACAGATCGCCGAACCATTCAGCGTTTGGCCGGCCAGTTCACCATCAGTGGCGAAGTTCTTTACAAGCGATCCTATAATCACATCCTTCTTCGATGCATCGATGAAACAGAAGCTGCAAAGATCATGGAAGAAATACACGAAGGAATCTGTGGCCCACACATGAATGGGCACATGATGGCAAAGAAGATTCTACGACTCGGCTACTATTGGCTCACCATGGAGACAGACTGTTGCCAGCACGTCAGAAAATGCTTCAAGTGTCAGGAGCATGCGAATCAAATCCATGCCCCATCATCAGAGTTATACAACCTGACCACCCCCTGGCCCTTCTCCATGTGGGGACTCGACATCATCGGCAAGATCAGTCCTAAAGCATCAAATGGTCACGAATACATACTTGTGGCAGTCGACTACTTCACCAAGTGGGTAGAGGAAGCCTCCTACACCACGATTGCAGCATCTCAAGTGATCAAATTCATGAAGAACAACATCATATGCCGGTATGGAATCCCTAATGCTATCATCACAGATAATGGGACCCCGTTCGTCAACAAGAAGATGGATGACTTCCTCAGCAAGTTCAAGATGCAACGTCATCGATCAAGCCCCTACCGTCCCCAGATGAATGGTG
The DNA here is from genome assembly GCA_003013855.2 of Liriodendron chinense. Classification (NCBI taxonomy): domain Eukaryota; kingdom Viridiplantae; phylum Streptophyta; class Magnoliopsida; order Magnoliales; family Magnoliaceae; genus Liriodendron; species Liriodendron chinense. The sequence goes on from ML058332.1 coordinate 6,672,412, forward strand.
GGGTAGAAGCCGCAAACAAGACAATCGTCAGGATACTTGAGAAGATGGTCGTGACCTATCGAGATTGGTCAGATATGCTCCCATATGCACTTTGGGCCTATCGAACGTCTGTACGGTCTGCTACGGGCGTTACTCCTTTCGAGCTTACTTATGGAATGGAAGCAGTTCTACCAGTCGAAGTGGAAATACCATCACTTCGGGTGTTATTAAAAAGCAGAATTGAAGAAGGAGAATGGCAACGGGCCAGATTCGATCAGTTGCAGCTAGCAGATGAAAAGCGCATGCGTGCACTAAGTCATTCACAATGCTATCAGAAAAGGATCGCTCGGGCTTACAACAAGAGAGTCCGAAAAAGGAGCTTCAAGGTAGGCGATATGGTCATGAAGAAGATTCTACCGTCGCACCTTCCAGATCCCAGAGGAAAGTTCAAACCCTCGTGGGACGGGCCGCTGATCATCAGAGAAGTACTTCCCGGAGGCGCCCTCAGACTCACCAGCATGAGAGGGGTGGATCTTCCTGAGCCAACCAACGCCGACAACGTGAAGATCTTTCACGGGTAAGCCATTCTGACCTTATCTAGAGTTACTTTAATAGAGCCGAAGTCAAGAGGTCAAAGCTAAGATCTCTGAGAAATCATTTCCGTCCACCAACAAGTGTTTCAAATAAAGGGATTCGAAAAGAGAAAAATACAAAAAGAAAAAAAGAAAAAGGGGATTCAAAAAGAAAAGACAAAAAAAAAAAGAGAAAAAGAATACAGAAGAAAAAGAAAAAAAAAAGAAAAGAGAAAGAAAAAGGGAAGCCAAAGAAAGGCACTCAAGAAAAAATCAATCCAAGAAACACAGTCATCCATCCATTCATCTCAGAGGGGTCTTTAGCAAAGATCGACAGCTCTATTATCGTAACTCAGGATAAGGGCTGAAAGACTGCCATCGGTCGGCAACGACGGATTCCCGACCTCTAGCCGCCGCAGTTATCCAGAGATCCATACAGAAGAAGAAAAAAAGAAAAAAAAAAAAGAAAAAAAAATGTGTGCCTAAACAAAGAGGGCGGAGTGAAAACCCGAAAGGGCGCTCCGAGTAAAAACAGTGGGCATACAGCGGACTTGGTGAAAACCTGCAAGGACGCCAAGGGTAAAAACAGCACAGCTGCCAAGGGGCAGGCAAGACCAAATACTCGGGACGTGGTGAAAACCTGAAAGGGCGCCACGGGCAAAAATGATGGGAAAAAGCCGGCTGTGGTGAAAACTCGAAAGAGCACTGCAGGCAAAAATGGCTCAAATGAAAAAGAAAGAAAAAATAAAAGTGCAGGTACCAAGAAATCAGACAGTCCAGATCGGTTCAAGCAGTGAAAGTGCAAGAACAAGAGGAAGTACAGTCAGGAGCGAAGAACTCTACAAACTCTGACAATCTCAGGAAGCAAGAGTTTCCATTGCCTACATCTCTAGGGAACCAAAGGATCAAGCAAGTCAAATCTCGAGACATCGGTCAAAGCATTGGCCGAGCCCCAGTTCTGATTCCTATATCCCGACACAAAGTCCAGAAACACTCACAAGACAACTCATGGCACAGTAGATTTTCAAACAGTTTTCTCTTTTTAATTAGATGCATCATATTTCTTTTACACATATCATACCATCTTTTTCAAAAAATACAAAAAAATTTCATCATCATCAATCATATATGCAAAAAAGAATGTGCAGGTGGCCAACATAATCAATCTCTACCCTCCTCCTCGGCCACATCAGGTGAGTCCTCTGACTCATAAAAAGATAGTCTCGCTCTCAACCTGCTCACCTCCATACGCAGGTAATGCACCTCATCGCGCTCAAGGGTACGGATCGCTGTCTCCTCATCAGACAACCTCCGATCGACAGCCAATCTCCTCGACATCATCTCACAATGATACCGAAGTGCAGGGATCTCAGACAGCAGATGACCATGAGTGGCCAAAAGGAAGCCAGGATCGATAAATGGGCGCTCCTCAAAAGGTTCATATGAACCAGATGAAGAGCCAGCATCTCCAAGAATATCCTGCTCATCCTTATCAGCAGTCTGGTGCCAACAAGGGATACGTCGATACAAAGACTGCTCAGCAACCCAATACTGATACGGAGCGGTCGCCATCGGAAAAGTCCGCAGCTCAAAACCCAGCAAATCAGCAGTCAAGTGACTCGCCCAAGAACAATCAATCCTGGTCCTGAAGTCAGAAGACCTAGAGGGAAGTGCTCGACGCCCGATACCCATGAAAACGAAATGAGGAACATCCTGCTCATACCCAAACTGCCGCAGGAACCGGATGGGATGGTAAGAAAAGTAGGATCGAAAGCCTACCAACATCAGAGGATGGCGGTGTGCATCGCAAAGCACTGGAGGAAGTGAAAGCCAAGATGACTCCCAACGAACGTTCCAGTCACGAAGTTCAGCAAACATCCTGCGATACAAGGGCTCACTCATCCTAGCTGTATGAGGAAGAAACTCCATGATGTGTCGCATAAGGTCTGGGCAACGAGTGTTAGGAAGAGGTACAGGAACGGTCAGAGAAAGACGCTCCCATAGCCAGACCTGATCACAGAAAGCAAGAAGTTCAGCTAGAGCAAAACAATTCCTAGAAAAGCAGGAAGAAAAAAAAAGGGTGCAGAAAAGATACCTGAAGGAAAGCACAACAGCCGCGAAGAACATGAGTGCGGCCCAGGGCACAGTCGGTCAACCCATCGAATAGCTCGGCCAAGATGAGAGAAATGATCCCCTGCCGACGGACAGCTCGGCTCATCACCTCAAAAAGCAGAGGAGTCTGGGATCTACGCCATCCCGAGAACAGCACTTCAGCAATCAAGCAAAACATCAGTGCGTTCCGAGGAAAGGAAGAACCGGCCGTACTCTGAGGACCCGAAAAGAGATCATACAGCAGGTCCAAAGAGAACACAACAGCATCCTGGCCACCAGCTGCAGGCCGAACAAGATAGGGGATCCCGAACCAGTTCTGCGGTGTAGCAGTCTTCGGCGATGTCTTCGGCGAGAAGTACTGAGTATAATCCAAGGGTAAGCCTGTCAAGTGTGCAAGCTCCTCCAAAGAAGGCCCCATCTCCATATCGTTGAACGCAAACAAGTTCAACGAGGGGACCCAGTCAATCAAGGCAGCTCCAAGCATCCTCCAATCAATATCAACTCTGGCCAGATGAATCAGACTGCCAAAGCCATAAGACTCCAAATCTCGAATCTCATAAACTGACAACCTGTCGAGCCAAGCAAGCAGTCGTGGCGAGCAAGAAGGACGAGGAAGCAGCTGACAAGTCCTCACTGGCACCCCCTCCAGAACAAAAGGCCCAGAAATCGAGGACAACTCATCAAGGATCGGAAGGTCAACGGGCGAAGGAGAAGGAAATGCTGGAACCTCTGCAGACTCGACAGCCCCTGACCTGCCCTCAGTAACGGCTATGTCTGATATAGTCGCATCGCCATCCGAAACTGTCATAATCTCAGCCGCATGAGAAGACTCGCCCACCTCATGAACAGAGTGCGCAAAGGGCCGATGACCAAAAGAAGGACAATGCTCCCAACCAAAAGAGCCATCAGTGAAGATCACACCACACATCGTGGCATCCTGACCAATCTGACCGTCAAAGAATACATCTGGACCATCCAGAAGGGTTCCGGCAACCCCGATCAAAGAATCAACGGTCAGATCTGGACCTACGGCCCCCTCCAACAGGAAATCATTAATCCAGTCATCATCCTGGCCGATCAAAGGGATCGTCGAGGCATCTACACAGTCCATCATCAAGGGGACATCATCAATGATCACATCAAGTCCACCCAAACAAGTGTGCCGCACATCTCGGCCCTCATCTAGAGCATCCAAACCGTCAAAGGTACCATCTGAGCTATCCATACCATCCAGACATGAGATCAGCCCATCTATGTCCCTCATAGTCCCATCATCACCGTCCATCACGTCATCCATGGGACCCACACTCAAGGGATGCATAGCCTCACCTATGTCCCATCCCATCATCTCATCCATACCATCCATTCCTCCCATAATGAGGGGCCCATTCAAATCTGAAAATCCAGCCATCCCACCATTAATGGAGCTATTCAAAGCTCCACCAACCACCATCCCAAGCCCCTCATCAATGCTTCCATTCAATGCACCATCTACACCCTCCATTAGAGGAATCCCTCCATCATTAAAGCCCTCACCAAGTGCTGGAGTGTGGGACCCACCGACCTCTCCCACTATGGCCCACAAGTCATCATCCAAAGCTGCCCAAGAAAGGACAAAATGAGAAGAAGACAAGATGAAGAGAAAAGACAAGGGGACAAGAAGATTCATGGCTGGAATCGAACGGTCCAGTACAGGGAATGTGGGGACAGCAGCAACAGACAGCAGAGGATGTCCGAACCAGAGCCAGCCCAGGCCGCTCAAGAGGCGAGCTCTGGGCGGCCTGCCCTGGGCCGCCCGTACGGACGCAGATCCCCTCTCTCCGCGGGATTGGCTCCGGGGCTTTTGGTAGGTGAGGCTGACAGTCCACGTCAGCAGATGGCGCTCCGTGGGCCGCCCAAGGCTCCGGTCCACTCCAAATTTCAACTGAAGATGATTAAGATCATACAAAAGGTGCCCCACTGGTCCAATCACGAAGCAATGTGGCCGGAATATGGCTGATCAAGCCAAAGAAGGGGGAAAGTGATCAAGTGGGGGCCACAAGCAATCCAAGCCATTCAAAGACTAGATCATCATGATCTAAACCATTGAAGAACCTACATGAGCCGTCAAACAACAAGATCAAAGGTTTGATCATCACAAGAAGGGCCAGAATCCAAGATCTAATCATCAAGTGGGCCCGCAAAGCCAAATCAAGCGATCAGAGACGTTCAAGCCATCATCCACACCATGAGAAGCCTTCCTAGCCTCACAAATCATCAAAAGAGGTGCCCCAAAGTAAAACCAAGGTCTCAAATGGGCCCACAGGGCCGAATCTATCACTCTGAACCATTCAAGGGCTAGATCATCAGGATCCAAACCATTGGAAAGCTTACACAAGTCATGGAGCAGCAAGATCAAAGGTTCGATCATCAAAAGAAAGGCCAGAATCTAAGATCTAAACATCAAGAGGGCCCACAAGGCCTAATCAAGCAATCTGAACCATTCAAGTCATCACCCATGCAGCTAAGCAGTCTCAAATCATGAAGGAATGAGTCAAGAGTCAAAGCATCCAGACATCACCAAGGAATTTGGGAGAAATCAAAGCCTGTATATTCATCCAAAAGAGCTTGATACAAAAGGGGACAAAAATAAAAGTACAAGGCCATATAAAGCAGAGCCAGCTACAAGTCACCAACATAATCATCATCGCCCCTCCTCGCGTCCCGCTCCCGACGATAAAGATCCATCAAAGGAGCAGTCACTGAACCTCCAGCATACCTGCGACGACCACCTGGAACATAAAGCGAAGGAAGCAGAGGCCCCTGGCCAAACAACAGATACCACTCGTCATAATCACGATCCGGGATCGTGAAACGGAAGCCAGGTTGGCCCACCAGAGCCTCAACTCTCTCATCAGCTGGCATCCGAGCAGCTAGAGGAGGTGCAGAACAAGGGACCCGAGCCACCCCAGTGACTTGCCGAAGCAATCTCTCTCCCAAGTACCATTGAAAAGACTCAGCGTCAGAAAGCATAATACGGAGACATGAAGCATCGTATGCCTCCACGTGCTGGGGTGTGTAGTAGAGAGGGAAACTAGCGTACGGCATCCGGGCAAACTGCAGCAGAAGAGGTTACCACGATCAGTTACAAGTACAGCACAAGGACAAAGACAAGCAAGATACTTATGTCCTCAACGGTCAGCCCGTCTATATCAGCACGCCAATTGTCCCCGGGAACTCGGGAGTTCTGCTGACGATTCTGTTGATGCCAGTACATGTGGCGATACTGAGAGGGTTCAATGTCATCTCGCATCCTCGGCGCAAGATGCGGAAAATGGTCATAAAAGCAGGTCTGGATAAAAGCACGTCTAATGATCAGAGAGAGAAAGAAGGTGAAAACCCTTCAAGAAAGGTGAAAGAAGAGGTACCTCAACGACAGGCCAGAAGCCTGTGAAGGACCGGCTATGCCGACAGGTCTTGTCCAGACCTTGAAAGAGACGGGTCAGGATGGCCCCATTCCAGTTATAGGGGTGATGAAGGTCCTCGACTAAACGAAGAAATTTAGGATCAACTCTCTCATTCGCATGGCAAAAAAGAAAGGATCCAAAAGCATAAGTGATCATGGCTGGCTCCTTGTGGAGGGCCTCTCGTTCGGTGGTGGGGATGACGGAGGCAAAATTGTTGTAAAACCATCGCATCTTCACTTGATGGCCTTGGAATTCACCCTCAGGAGGGACGTCACCGACAAGCCGCAGCCAATCAGTGGAAGAGAGGGGAGCTAGAGAGTTAACTTGAGGGACAATTGCCCCATGAAACGGGAAACCTATCTGCATGTAAATATCCAAGGGGGTTATTCCCCACTCCCCACAAGGGAGCTGAAAGGTGTGGGTCTCATCCCGCCACCTCTCACAAAGGGCCGCAAGCATCATGCGGTTGGCGTCGTTATTATGGAAGCATAGGGTGAGGAGGCCAGCAAAAGGAGTACCATCTAGTACTCGCTCAAGCAAGGGCTGTGGCTCTTTCATCCAATTGTCCCAACGATCCCTGGTACCTCGACCCTTGATAGCAGGAAGAGGTTGATGCTCCATAGCTAGGGAACACATGTGGTCCCCTCGGCGGACAATGAAAGCAGGATCATCCTCGTCAACCACTCGGTGACCTCTGGTGCCATCCGCCATGGAATCCTACAAGCCTGGCAAGGTAAGTCCCTATCCTTTACCCGTTAAAATCCAAATTCTCATCCAAGAAACCCATGGGATTGGACTCACATTTAAATGCAAAATCTAAAGTCCAACTCCATGTGTCACTTAGGATATGTGTTGGGCCCATTGGAAAAAGTAAGGCCCACCTTAAAGAAGGTGGCATGGCATGCCTTAGGCAAGAAAGTCCATCACCTAAGGACACATTTTGGACAATAAATACACTCAAGTGCCATGGGGACAACAAAGGGTGAGAACCCTACATCATATGGAGCCCCTCTTCAAAGTCTATATGTGGCCAAGGATTGATCCATTTTCATGCCAAGGCCATGTTTCTCACTTAAAAGGTTTCCATCTTTTTACACATATGCATGGACAAGTGGGGAATAGAAAGGAAACGGGCCCCCAAGAGCAACCCAAATGCCTCATCTCAATGGATTGGAGAGAGCACATAGCCCACTTGAAGAACATGAGGACCCATTCATGGGTTAACCATGGGCAACCTTATGTGCCTCATCTTGATGAAAGTTTGGACCATGAAAATACAACAAGGAGATCTACCCACAAACATATGAATCAAAGAAGCTAAGGGTAGAAAGTTGATGCACATAGCCCACATGAAGAATCAAAGTTGAAAATGCCCATGAAAAGGCAAGTTTGGGCAACTTATGTGCACCAACTTGTTCACCAAAAAGGGAGACCATTTGAGCACAAAAGAGCATGGCTTGATGAGTCACCCAACCATCATGAAAATGGATAAGAATGGTACACATAGCCCACTTGAAGATCAAAATCCAAAATGTCCCAAAGCATGGGGACAAAAAAATGGGCAACTTATGGGTACCATTCCTTCTCACAAATGGAAGAAGAAATCACTCATATTTGAATGATGATGGGTGATCCACCAAGCCCCCATAGAAAAGTTCAAGGAACTATGGTTGTATGGATAGCTCACTTGAGGATTATCCATTTGAGGTTGATAACATTAAAGGGAAACTCTTGAGAATCACATTCCTACCACAAAGAAAACCATTTGAACTTAGTGAGATTGTGGGAACAACTCACTCATGGGACTTGTAAATGGTCAAGTAACTCAAGTCCTCCATCCATCAAAGGAAAAAGCATGAAAGAAAAAGCCTACATGGGCAAAGTGTAGTGGTGCACACATGGTCCAAAGAAATCCAAGCTCCAATGAAGGCCCAAAAGCCCATACACATAAAAAACTCCAAGGAGCCCACCACACTTTGTGCAAAGATGTACATCATAATCAAAGAAATGATGGAAGAATTGGGCCACTTGTCCATAAAGGCCCAACTAGGAAAACTAGCCCACTTGAGATCCAAAATGAAGATTGGGCTAGCCTCCTTGGTCCATACACATGTGAAGAAAGATGGGCCCCATGAGCCCAAAACTCGAGATGGGCCCTACCATGACCATGGGCCCAAACCTTGAAAAAAAGATGAAAAAGAAAGGAAGAGCATTAAGGAAAAATGACAAGGGCAAGAAAGCATGAGGGAGCCCAAAATGAAGCATTGGGCCCATCAAATACACCAAGGGCCATGACTTCACTTTGAGCCCATTTGATACACATAAAAAGAGGCCCAACTCCCATGAAAAAGATAGAGTATTTTGCCATGAACACTTGGTGACATGGCAAAATCACCCTTTACATGCACATGGAGGGAGTGTGAAAAAGGAAAAAATGATGAAGTGGAGAGCTTGCAATGTCCTTCTCCATGCACCACCTTTGAAAGAGACTTGAGATCTAGAAAAAGGTCAAGAATACTTGGGCCCACCTTCACACCTCTTGAAATAGCTACATGAAGAAAAGAAAAAGGACCATGAGAAGAGACAATGAAGATGGAAAAGGACAAGAAAGAGAAAGGAAGTGGTCCATACCTTTACCACTCACCAAAGAAGGACCACCTTGCTGTCCCAAGACCTCTCTAAGGCCCACCACTTGAGAAGAGCAAAGGACCACCAAAGAAGAGAAAGGAAACTTGAAGAAAGAAAGATTATGAGAGAAAGAAGAGAGAGATTGCACGTTTGAGGGGGGGAGGGTGCCCCATGTTATATAGAAAAGGGGAGGGCACCCTTTTACCCAGCCCCCTGAAGAGACCAGGAGGCACAGACCGGGCGGGCGGCCCATGGGAGGCCGTCCTAGCCTCCACCTAAGTGAGGTGACTTCTCACCTCCTCTCCTTGGGAAGAACTCCTCCTTGGGAAGGGTGGTTGCAAGTGAATCTTGTACCTTCATGTAAGAATGAAGTGATGGAAGAGAAGGGTGAGAAAAAGGAAGAAATCTCACCAAAATCTCATCTCATGAGAAATGGGTGAGAAATTGGGTTGATGATGTGGAAAAGTTCCATGGAATTTCCAAGAAAAAGAAAGGAAAATTTGACTTGGTCAAACAATGATCTCAACCATCCAAAGGTATGACCTGATGATCCGAACCATTCCAAAGAGAATTCCCGCAGTCTCCAACCTGGATTGTTGCTCTTATGTACAGATTTTGGGTCCGAAGACCTTAAACTACGTCGGGATCTACATCCCGAGAGATTTTCAATAAAAACCGGCATCAGTCTGGATTGTCCATCCACTGACACCGGACATTCTTCCAAAAAAAAAAAAAAAAACATGTTTGCCCTTCTTTGTACAGTTTCATGGTCCGAAGACCTTAAACTACACTGGGATTAATTTCTTGGGGGACCTTTCTCGCTTTCAACTAAAAACCGGCATCGGCCTCGACCGTTGAAATCAAGGTCTGATAACCCGGATCATTTCGAAAATACCAAAAATATTTTAAAGCTTTCCATAAAAACCAGTATCAATCTTGATCACCCGAGTTGAAATCTGGAACCTTTTCAAAAAAAAAAAAAAATATATAAATAATATATAAAACAAAAAAAAATTTCACCACTAGTTTCAAACGCACAAATTCATCCCCAGCGGTCCGAAGACCTAAAACTACACTGGGATTAACTTCTCGGGGGCTTTCTTTCCTAACCTGTTCCAGACATGGCTGACACTTGATCGTACGGGTGTCTGGAATCTTTTAAACAGGTAAGGGCTGAGGCGGGCAGAACTCCGCAATCCTGTTCGTGTTGAACGCACCGTGATAGACAACCTTGATTTGGAAGTCGCTGTTGAAGCTGACGGGTGTTCCCTGTTCCTAGAACTCATGAAGGGGATTAAGGCTGTTGGGAGGTGGAGCTCACCCTCACGGAATTGTGAGCAACGTAAGACCCCAAACTGGATTGACTAAGGGAAATGTGAGGATGTGGCTCATTTTGTGGCCGAAGGAGTCCGTCGGACGATACGTGGTCTATGTGCATTGCACATGAGGAACAGGCAACTTTGTGGGTGTGTTGACTGAAAACCCTCAAAATCTCCTCATCCGAAGATGTAAAACTACGGCACTTAACTGTGTGAGACTCGTCTTGCTCGCTGACGTAAAATGGATCGGGTGCCTTACCAGCAGTAGAAGCTGGAAGTGGATGAAAATTCCACACTTTTCCCTGCATTTCAGAATAATCACAAAATACAAAAAAAAAAACATTGCAAAATCACCTCTTCAAAAATCACAAAAATATTTTCCTTGCTTTCAATCAAAATATTGTCAAAAATCACAAAAATATTTCCCTTGCTTTCAATCAAAATATTGTCAAAAAATCACAAAAAATATTTCCCTTGCTTTCAAATCAAATATTTTCGAAAATCACAAAAAATATTTCCTTTGTTTTCAATAACCGATCTCTATCCTGACCACTCAGGTAAAGGTTCGGATCATATTTACAAAAAAAATCACAAAAATTAGCATCCCCAGCACTACAATTCAGGAGTCTTGAACTCCGCTCACTTCACAGTATGGGATGACGGATCCAATCGCCTGCAAATTGGAATCTTGACCAAAACGGGCAACCAAACACCATCTCAATCACATGTATGCCCAGAAGAACATCTTGAAGTCGAATAATATCCTCGTACATTCTCATTAGCAAAGAAACAGCATCTTGGGACGATGGACCTGATCGACCACGGGTCGGGATCTTGACCAACCCGCTGTCCAAACCTCCGTATCAAAAAGAAAATCCCCAAGGGAATACAACCCTGCAAGCAATAAGCTCAAAATTCTCTGCATCTCCAGCAAAAGCAAAATCATCAAACGAAAAGAGAATGAGCCAAACCATGCATTTATCATGCATCTCCATGCATCAGCATCCATCACACCAATCATCATGTTTACCTGCTTTCAAAATAAAAGTCGGTTAGCTAAAGACCCCACAGGCATCCCTAGTGGAGGCACATGCAAACCAGATTTTCATTTCAAAAAGACAAAAAATATTTCTATTTGCAAATAAAAAACCCACGGAGTATCACTCCCCAGAGTGGGTATCTTTTCAAAACCCAAAAATATTTTCTCAGTAGAGCGTTCTGCCTCCAACACACCAGGAGATCTTCCATATCTCTGGGTAGGAGCCAACGCAAAAATCAAATAAGATCCAATGTCTCGCGGTTTCCCCGGAGATCATCGGATCCAATGCACTCAAAGTGCGGTCGAACTGAACTCCAGTGTCAGTGCGGTCGTACCACATGCCAAGATACAAAAAAGATGAAAGCCAAAAGGCTCGGTCACAGAAACCATTTGAACAGGTGGAAACGATGAATTGGAACCCAAGTATTAAAATCAGCAGATTGGGTGGAAGGAGTTCACCCGCACATACCTAGGCGTGGATGCCTGAAGTACCTTGACTGAGTCCAAGTCGGCGTAGTAGAATCCCGTAAGACTATCTGACGCAGGGCGTCTAACCACTTTGACAGTCAAGCGAAACAAGTACTCCTGGAGTGATCTGGGAAAACATCAAACATACAATCAATCACAGGGTCAGTAACCTCGTAAGACTAACGGACGCAGAGGCTCTGCTGTACCTTTCCGATGTTAGTACCGATCGGGAATGGAAGGGTTGCGATTGGGTACCCAGGTTGCAGCAAACTGCAGGGACAATCGCAACGTTTTCTCCAAACTCCCGCGGTATGTGCGAGTGAGCGATCTCCAAACGATCAACTGGCACAGATGCAAAGGCAAGCAAAGATTTCAGAACATGATCTATGAATGACCGGGTCAGAAGTGGGGTGTCCACTCGCTTTGGCATTCGGTTGAATGCAACCTCTGCCAAAGAGGGGCATCTGTAGACACCCCACCTTCGGCTACACTGTTGATAGAGATAGCTGGTTGAACGGAGGACCATACCCCCAAATCCCAAGTCCAAACTCAGCCAAACTCACCCTTGTAAGCCCCATTCCATAGCCCAGTTCAAGCCTGAACCCAGTCAACCCAGTCCTAAACACCACCCTGAAAAACCCCCCATAAAAAAGGCCAGTAAAAAAATCTCAAAAAAGTCAAACTCACTGAGTCAACCCGCTGAGTCAACCTGCTGAGTTAACCCGCTGAGTCAACCCGTCGAGTCAACCCGTCGAGTCAAACCACCGAGTCAACCCGTCGAGTCAACCCGTCGAGTCAAACCACCGAGTCGACCCGCTGAGTCAACTCACTGAGTCGACTAGCGAGTCCAACAGCAGCCCCGAGGGAACGGCCGTACTCGCTGGAAACCGAGGAGCGGCCGTACGGGCGGCCCATGGTAGGCCGCCCGGACAAAATCACGAGAGCTGCCACTCTCTGCTGCTATAAATACCCCCCTCCCCTTCTCATTTCAACAATCCATTCGAAGCCTTTCAAGTCCAGCCAGTCCGGGTGCGGTCCGAGTCCTTCTCCACCCCTTAGCCCATTTTTCCACCAAGGAGAGCCCGAGTGAGGAGAGTCTAGCCCTGGTCCAGCCCAGCCTGACCACTGGTCCAAGCCTCTCAAGTCACCCAAGTCTTGATCCAACCACTCGAAGCCAACCCTTGCGACACCTCCGTCCACCCAGCTACTCATTTTCCAGCATCATCTCATTTGCATCTAGCATAAGTGCAACATTTACTTTCCTTCCAACCCCCCTGCTTCACTACAAGCACCTTGATTACTCAAGCACACATGCATATGTCTTTATATTAAGCACCTGTCAGTTCGAACGTATGCTCTGGGCTTGCCCGTTGTTGGAACCTGCCCATCAGAAACTCTTACTGTTCAGACCTGCATTCATGCTTCACCATAAAACACCTTGATCATTCAAGCACACTGCATACGTCTTATATTAAGCACCTGTCAGTTCGAGCGTACGCTCTGGGCTTGCCCGTTGTTGGAACCTGCCCATCAGAAACTCTTACTGTTCAGACCCGCATTCATGCATCATGTCATCCATGAGAATATACGAGGATTAAACTAGACTTTCAAGTATTCGATCGATTCTGTGAAGTAGAGACCGTACTTCGGTACGGGCAGCGTGTGGGGTGCTTAACCTCTTCCCACCCTGTAACCCTGATCCCTTACCTTGAATCTCTAACCGCAGATCAACAGGAGTCATTTTAGAGGAAGGAATCTTCGGATTCCCTTCTCTAATGTTTCTACGGGGTCTAGCCGACTGTAGATTCGAAGTAACTGGCTAGTGGCGACTCTGGTCTTATATAAACACACTTAAACATATCCAGCTTAACACGACAACCAAACGAAGCCCTCGAGAACGAGGCAAGCCAGTGGCACAAACGGCGATTTCGCACTCACGCATCCTCATCTCCTTCTTTTCCGAAAGGAAAGGGGAAGGGAGAAGAACGTCGTGTGGGAGCGCGGAAAAATCGGCGAGGGTCCACACAAGGCAAGTAGCGTTAGTGAAAGAAAGAGAATGAAATGAAGAGAATAATTCATCCTTTTGATGAAACTCCCATTGGCATTGCTAAAAGGATTGCATTTTATAAGAAGAAGAGGCTTGATCCCCAATTGTCCACTTTGCATATATGTAAATCAGATAAACACTCTAAATTGTGGGACCCACTTCAGATGGGTCAAATTTATTTAAAATTACACCCAACAGATTTTTCGTAACTGGCCGACTGGTTCACATGTAATGGACGGTTGTGATGAAAAATATATAGCCGTGATTCAGAGGTTAGGATCGTTCAATCGAGTATGATTTTTAATGTTTTTTTTATTTTTTTATTTTTTTATTTTATCGTTCAATCAAATATAGGGCAGTGGGATTTTACTGCGAATTTAAGCAATGTTGCTAACTTGAGAGATTTGCTTTTAATGTTAAAGATTTTTTTTCCTCTTTTAGGGCCCGTTTGGATGCAGCTAAACAAGTTACCTTTTGGCTGATGGCAGTCATTAAGGTACTTATTTTAGATAAGTACGTTTGGTTAAGCGTTTGTTATAAGTTACTTTTTCACTGGACAAGGCTTCAGTATTTCAGTCTTTTTTTTTTTATTGCTTTTCTACTTTTTCTGCGGCTGCTGAAAAGTGGAGGGGGATGATCCTTCCTCTCTATGCGTGATAGAATCACGGTACAACACTGAAATAGAGAAATGGATTCGTGTTTGGCATAAGTAGGGCCAACATGATGGATGGTCTATATTAAAGGTGGGCTCCACATTATGGGCAGTGGACATTGAAGTTGGCCCCCACATGATGGACGGTCCACATCAAAGGTCATCCCCTAATGATGAATGACCCACATCCAATGTAAGCCTAGCATGATGGGCAACCCACATTGAAGGTGGGGGCCACATGATGGTCAGTCCACATCAAAGGTGGGCTCCACATGATGGGCAATTAATAATGGTGGCCACAACAAGATGGATGATCCACATCAAGGTGGGCCTCACATGATGGACGGTCCACATCAAAGGTCGGTCCTAATGATGATTGGCCCATATACAAGGCGGGCCCTACATGATGGATGGTCCACATCAAAGGTGGGCTCCCTATGATGGGCGGTGGATAATGAATATCAGTTTGACCCAACTCATGTAGGGCCCATCGTTTTATAGTGTCCAGGTCTGCACCGTTTATTGCAGCAGGGATTGATATGCTAACGTTAAAATCTACTGGAGCCCACCGCGATATGTTGTTGCCGCCCAACCTGCCAATGTAGGCCATGTATGACCTGGATGTGGGACCCACATATCATCTTGATCCAAAGTTTTCATAGGCCTGTGTTAGCAGTGGGATAATGACATTGCCGTGGAATCCTCCCTGGGTCCACCATGGTATGTGTGTTTTATATCCACGCAATGGATCAGTTTTTTACAGCCCACTTTGGAGTGGGCCCACATGGTGTGCGCATGAAATCCACACCATCCATCCATCTTGCCATGATATTTTGAGGGGCCCACTGCTGTGGGCCACGCTGTAAAAACAGCATGCACAAGCACACCGTAAAAAGTTAAAAAAAAATAAAAATCAACCTGATCAAATATTAAACAGGCCACGCTGTATGAAGGATGGTTTTAAGAGCCGTTCTACATGGTTAAAAAAAAAAAAAAAAGCACACGATGGAAGTGACTCGTTAATATTGGGAACCAAACATGCTTGTCTACATTTTAGCTGATAAGTATGTCATTTACCAAACATACTTATCTACTTAATAAGTAGAAACTAAGATAAGTAGCTTATCTTATGTTACTTACAATCCAAACGGGGCCTTAATGTCTTTGACATGTAAATCCTGTCCATGATATAAAGTTCCTAATTCAACTACTATAGACAAGCCACTCGTAAGCGTTGATTTGGTGGGACATCATGTTGATGGATAGTAACCCAAAATGAAAGGGCAACAGATAACAGTAGCCATCCAATCAGTTGCCTGATATGGACACTGAGGGGTTGTCCACATACTACAGGCAAATATCCAATGATATATCTTGTGATATTTTTTTTAATAGGTGTCCCATGAAGAGAGGACTGAACCATGTTGGTTATTTTGGGGCACAAGTAGTCTAAGTAGTCTATGGGTGATTAGGGAGGAGGGTGTGCTTGGTTCTCCTGACCGGTCGACTCGGGTGAGTCCTTGGGTCTACCCATCTGGTTTGGAAACCATACTGCATGTGAATTGAGTTGACATAATTTTTTCTAGAACATATTACATATGTACATCCATTTGTATGAATTTTGATACATGGTCTTCCAAAACTGTAACATATTACATATGTACATCCATTTCAAACGCTTTTGAACTTAAAAAAAAGAAAAAAGAAAAAAAAAAGTGACATTCCACACATTAACAAAATGCAAACATGTGTGCATTTATTCAAATCAAACCGGTGAAGAACGGAACACCTCTGGACGGTAACCATTCATTACCCTTGATGAAAGAAGAAACAGTGAAATTCATCGCCTCAACAGAGCTAGTTATAACTTTGTAACCGGGCCATCTTACTCGATTTCTTGTATTGGCGCCCACTCCTTTGTTCCCATACTCGGCATAGAACAATGTATCCAGTGCAAATCCTCCGTCCCACTCCAGCCATCCAGCTGGATCGATAACATCATCCAGCAAAGACTGTAAAATGACTGTCCTTGAATACAATTTCCATGGACGGCCAAGATATGACCGGACCTGTGATTTCACTGGGACAAGATCAGGCGCGGCCGTGATGGTGCAGTTATGTATGGAGATGCCGGAACTCTGACGGCGTTTTGTCCTTCCTTGTGCAGTAATGGTGTTGCTTTGTAGCGGAAGCGGCCTACGTAGGTATATGTTACAGTTTTGGAAGACCACCGTGGCATCTCCAAAGATAAAATCAACGGTTCCATGAATGTCACATTCTCTATAAAATTGTTTTTGGTCTTTGACATACAATGTGTCTTGATAGCCTAAAAAACTACATTTATAGAACGTGGACCGCTGCGACTGGCTTCTTAGTGCAACGGCCTGGCCCATGTTCGGCCCGGCTGAGTTCACGAATGTTATACCCTGAGCCATGAACCTGCGACCCTCCACAGCTGAAAGAACCACCAATCAGTAACAGTTTTTACTAGGAAATTAAACAAATGCATTTGACCAAAATCTCTTTCCTTCTATAGGACATAGGTGGGTTACACTGTAAAGGTCACCTGGGGTGAAAATCACTGGAGTCCACTCATAAGGTCGGCTACTACATTGAATGAAACCATAGACCGTCTGCCGATTTCAGTGGTATGGCCTGCCTGATGAGGGGATCATCCCGGTTTATGCTCTGGGTGAACTTCATGGTGTGGCCCACCTTTTGTACAAGTGACATGTTGGCAGAAAGAAAGCATTTTATGTGAAAGTTGGTATACAACATTGTATCTTATTCAGAACCTGTAGGGCTATCAATGGGACGAACCCGGGGTGGCATCTGCCCCAATTTTGGATTACTAAGGCCAAGCCCGCCGGGTGGGGGCTGGACATATTCAGAATTTTGAGTTCTATATGTAAGACTCCATTAAGTGGGCCACACATGATCATTGGTTTAGATCATGACCGTTGGATTATTCAGATTGAGCGATTCAGTGGGCTTCACTATAGTTGTGATCATTGTAAATAGGTTTGGGGCGGAACGCTTGAACCGTGGTTCCTATGCGCGGTTATTAAGCCAGATATGGAAACCTACGGTGTGGAGACCCTAGAGGAGAGAAGTGTGATGGGTAAGCTTCTCTGGCCCTCTTTCCTATAAATATACGTCTTGGTCCCCTCACCAACACATAAGAGAAAACCCTAGTCCCCATTGAGAGGTTCTCCTAAAGGTGTAAGGTGCGGAAGACCAAGAGTTCTTCTCGGCATCACGGCGGCATCGGGAATGTCTTCCCAATCAGGTATGGCTTTAAGATTTAAGTATGGAATCTCTATTATTGATGCATAGACGATCCGATTATTCCGCATTCAGTATTTAGATTAACAGTTGGTATCAGAGACGACCTATGCATCAATTTTGGTGATTTTTTTTGTACGGTCTCTAGATTTCGGATTTCTCTGGAACCCATGATGGCTGCCCACCAAACCCTATTCAGAAATCAGTTTTTTTTTTTTTTTTTTCCTGTGGCCATGGTTGGAACCCATCATGCTTGCCATAGCCGGCAGACGTCGCACCATCACTGTCGACGGCTACTAGCCATTGACAGATCTGCTGCTGCCCCGACCGTCATTGATGGCGGTCATAGCATCCTCTGCCCATGATTGCGATAGGGATGGATTCCGGCGTCATGATTTAGGGCCGACAGTAGCAAATTTTTTTTTTTTTTGGTCCGTGATCGACGAACATCGACCATCCTGGCCCGATTCCAACGATCATGGCGGCAGTGACTTCACGCCAATACAGAACACAAAAATTTGAAGGGGAAACCCTGTTTCAGCATCCTCTTGCAAGTCGATCCTCGCCATTGACGGCCGCTATCGACAGTGGCCACTTCAGATTTAAAAAAAAAAGGGGAAACAAACCAGTCCTGTCTTCCCAATCAGCGGCAAACGTCCGATGTAATGGGGTTTGCGGCGCAGCTCATGCAGCAAACCCATCTGTCCTCCCTAGTGCCGCCATCTTCTCAGGCGACCGCAGCAACAGTTGATGATTAGGACCGTTGTGGTTGGCGTGAAGTGAAACTCTCCCTGCGGCAGCCATTACAGTGCTCGGCCGCCGGATTCCTGTAGAAATTGGTGGAATCGCACCTGTCGCTGATGATAAAGAAGAAGGCAGAAGGGGCAAGAGTTGGCGGTGATTTTGGTGGCCGGGATTGTGCAGCGGCGTCGCATAGCGCTGATGCCCAATTCCGGGCAGCAGAGAGGATCTGCAGCGGCTAGGGTTTCCGGAGTTTTCGGGCATTTGCGGCGGCTAGGGTTTGAAGAGGTCTCGTGCGGCTAGGGTTTTGGAGAGGAGAGATGAGGCAGATGCTTGCTGTTTTGGGATTAACAGCGTATTGCTGTTTTTGTGATAATCAGGGCTGAGATAGGCCCACTGCATGCTGGGAATCATCCACGATTGGACCCTGATCTAGTGGGGCCATAATTCAGAGGCCCAGTCCAACGACCAGGCCTGACTGGCCCAATGCAGTAGGCCAGGCCCAGTCCAGTGGCCCAAGTCCAGCTGCGCTTGACCCACTTCAGTCCGGCCTGGGTCTAGCGGCATGGTTCAGTAGATCAAGCCCGGATCGGCCCCGTCTAACTAGGTCAGGCCCGGTCCAGTGGGCCCGGACCATAAGCATATTTCAGGCCCGATTTAATACAATTTTAGTTCAAATTCAGTTTGTTTTTGCATCTACCTAAGACCCTTTTTTGGACCATAAAGATATTAATATGGTTATTAACTTTTGAATTCGAATTTGGCCTAAAAATAGGGCCGTTTTACCCATGTGTTTAAGGCTGATATTTAGTTGTTGACCATTAAGAATTTAATCCAACCATTCTTTAGAATATGTTTGTACATATAAGCGGTCAACATCAGCCGTATTTTTGGGCCGAATTAGAACTTCTGCAGTATGGTTCGTTGTGGGCAGAACCATTAAGCAATCCTTGAGTTTGGAAGTGGGATTGGAGCTGGTTGTGTTAGCCACCAAAGTGACCTCAATTGGCAAAGATTTCTACTTCTAGACTTCTGTATATGGAATTCAGTAACACTCCATTGTAGGATTGCATTCAGTTGCGTTCATATTCAGGCGAGCGGTGGTCAGAACAAAGAAGTATCATCATTTTGGCTGGATGTGAGCGGGATGAAGTGGTTGGTGATGGTGATATAGGTCTGAGAGATTCATTTCACCCAAAGGTGATGGGCGTCTTAGATTTATTTCACCAACATTGGTCAGCTTCATGCTTTAGTAGAGCCTTCTGTATGTTACAATTTCGCCCAAAAGAGGAATCGTGATGATACGTAGGGCTCTCTAGATTTTGATGATTATGGCCCATCATCATTCTGGGTCATTTGATTGAAGGCCCAAATCAATCGAATGTTCATACATGCATGATATTTGTGGTTTATGTTCATGCATTGTTATAAGGGACTTGATTATTAATGTGAGTTTTATGCTTTGAATGTCCAGCTATGACTGTTTCCAATATTCCAACACAATTCAATTCCATACCTTTGCTTACTGGGTCCAACTATTCCAAATGGAAGTCGTCCGTTGAAATAGTCCTAGGTTGCATGGACTTGGACTTGGCCTTGGAGGAAGTAGAGCCTCCTACTCCAACTGATTCTAGTACGGATTCAGCAAAGGCTCACTACAAGGCCTGGACCAAGTCAAATAAGATGTGTCTCAAGATCATAAAGAACTCGATTTCTGAGACCATGCAGGGTGTCATGCCCGACACTGAGAAAGCTAAAGATTTCTTGACTGAAATAGGAAAACGATTTCAGAAATCGGATAAAGCTGGGCTGAGTTCACTTTTACATAAATTGACTCAAGCCACCTATAACGGTCAAGGAAATATCAGGGAGTACATTGGTGGATTGTCTGATGTGGTGGCTAAAATCCGCGCATTAGACCTTAAGATTGAGGATGAACTTCTGATTTTCTTGGTTCTGAACTCCCTCCCTCCACAATTCAGTCAATTCCAAATCAGCTACAATACTCAAAAGGAAAAGTGGACATTGAACGAGCTGATATCTCAGTGCGTTCAGGAGGAAGAGAGACTCAGAAGGTCGAGCAAGACACAAAGTGCACACCTAGTGACATCTGGTCAAGGACGAAAAGGAAATAAGAAAAGAAAGCACACTTCAGGAAAAGGTTCTACGAGTACTGTGGGTGGCAATCAGCCTAAATCTGGAAAGACATTTAAGAAGAAAAAGAAGGGTCCTAATGATGGCTGCTTCTTCTGCAAGAAGCCTGGTCATCAGAAGAAGGATTGTGAAGATTTTAAAGCATGGCTCGTTTCTAAGGGTAAAGACCATATTTTAGTCTGTTTTGAATCAAATTTAGCTGATATGTCCACAGACTCCTGGTGGATAGATTCTGGTGCTACTATTCACATTTGTAATTCCATGCAGGATATGCTCCAAAGCCGGACGCCAACTGATGCAGAGAGATCAGTCTATATGGGGAACGGCATTAGAGCAAACGTGGAAGCTATTGGAGTCTGTAGGCTTAGGTTATCGTCAGGACACTTTCTTGATCTAGTAGATACTGTTTGTGTGCCTTCTATAAGGCGCAATTTGGTTTCCATTTCTCGTTTGGACAAATTTGGTTATGAGTTTAAATTTGCAAATGGAAAATTAAGCATTTACTATGATTCAGTTGTGATTGGTTCTGGCACTTTAGTTAATAACCTTTATCAGCTAGATTTGGATGTTTCACATGTATACAGCGTTAACTTATCACATGGAAACACTAAAGGCATCAAACGAAGTTTAGATTGTGAGAATTCCTCCATGCTATGGCACAGGCGATTAGGCCATATCTCTCGTGAGAGATTGGAAAGGCTTGTACGTGAAGGAATTCTTCACTCCCTAGACTTCTCAGACTTTGGGGTTTGTATTGATTGCATTAAAGGTAAACAGACTAGAATAAGGAAAAATGGTGCCACTAGGAGCGTAGGACTCTTAGAAGTGATTCATACAGACATCTGCGGACCATTCCCTACAGCATCTTGGAATGGGCAGAAGTATTTTATCACTTTTATAGATGACTATTCTCGTTATGGGTACTTATACCTTATTAACGAAAAATCAGACGCCCTGGATACATTTAAGATCTATAAGGCTGAAGTCGAGAATCAACTCAACAGGAAGATCAAAATCGTTAGATCCGACCGTGGTGGTGAGTACTACGGAAGGTATGACGAATCTGGGCGTAATCCAGGTCCATTCGCTAGATACCTACAAGATTGTGGCATCGTCGCCCAGTACACCATGCCTGGTACTCCAGAGCAGAATGGTGTAGCGGAAAGGTGTAATCGCACCCTAAAGGACATGGTGCGATCTATGATTAGTAATTCTACGTTGCCAGAATCTTTGTGGGGTGATGCGTTGAAAACAGTTGTGCATATCCTTAATAGGGTCCCAAGTAAGGCTGTAATGAAAACTCCATATGAATTGTGGACAGGGCGAAAGCCTAGTCTCCGATATTTTCATGTATGGGGTTGTCCTGCAGAAGCCAAACCGTATAACCCGCATGAAAGAAAACTTGACCCTAGAACTGTTAGTTGCTTCTTTATTGGATACGCAGAAAGATCAAAAGGATTCAGATTTTATTGTCCATCATATTCCATGAGAGTCATTGAGACTGGGAATGCTAGGTTTATTGAGAACACTGAAGATAGTGGGAGCACAAATATAAGAGATATTGTATTTGAGGAAGAGCGGATTGTGATTCCCACCACAATCATTCAGAGTAGCATGGTTGTCCGTCCAGCAGTGAACCCTGAGATCCCTATGGACGACCATGTACAACCTCAAATACAACCCACTGATGAGGAAATGGAAAACCCAATTCAGAATAATGAGCCATTAAGACGATCACACAGGGAGAGAAGATCTGCAATACCAGACGATTACGTCGTCTATTTGCAGGAGCATGAGTTTGACATTGGGATTGAAAAGGATCCTGTATCCCTTTCACAGGTCGAACAAAGTGCGGATTCTTCTCATTGGTTCGATGCCATGAAGGATGAATTGAAATCCATGAAGGACAACAAAGTTTGGGACCTTGTTGAATTGCCTGAAGGGATTAGGCCGATTGGTTGTAAATGGGTATTTAAAACCAAATGGGACTCTAAGGGCAATATCGAAAGGTATAAAGCCAGGCTAGTTGCAAAGGGTTTCACTCAGCGTGAGGGCATTGACTTTAAGGAGACTTTCTCACCTGTATCTAAGAAAGACTCCTTTAGGATCATTATGGCTCTTGTGGCTCATATGGATTTGGAGCTACATCAAATGGACGTGAAAACTGCGTTTCTCAATGGAGATCTAATGGAGAACGTATATATGTTGCAGCCAGAAGGTTTTAAAGCCAAAGGCTCAGAACATCTGGTCTGCAAATTTAAGAAGTCCATTTATGGGTTGAAACAGGCATCACGACAGTGGTACCTAAAGTTTCATGAAGTTGTTTCCTCATATGGTTTCATTGAAAACACTGCGGATGAGTGCATATATGTGAAAATCAGTGGGAGTAAGTTTATCATTTTGGTCTTGTATGTTGACGACATTTTATTGGCCAGTAGTGATATTGGATTGTTGCGTGAGACTAAGAAATTTCTATCTCAAAATTTTGAGATGAAAGATCTTGGTGATGCCTCATTTGTCATCGGCATTCAGATTAGCCGGGACAGATCACGTGGATTACTTGGCTTGTCGCAGAGGGCCTATATTGATAGGGTTCTCGAAAGGTTTGGCATGCAAGGTTGTGCTCCTGGCCAAGCACCTATTGTAAAAGGTGACAAGTTTGGTCAATTTCAGTGTCCTAAGAATGACCTAGAGAAGGACAAGATGAAAGCTATTCCGTATGCGTCAGCAGTAGGGAGCATCATGTATGCTCAGGTCTGTACGCGTCCAGATATTGCTTTTGTGGTTGGAATGTTGGGCAGGTACCTTAGCAATCCAGGAATGAATCATTGGATAGCTGTAAAGAAAGTGTTGTGCTACCTGCAAAGGACAAAGGACTTCGAACTCACATACAGGAGATCCGACCATTTGGAGTTGGTAGGATATACAGATGCAGATTTTGCTGGTTGTCTCGACAGCAAGAAGTCCACCTCGGGCTATGTATTCATGATGGTTGGTGGAGCCGTATCATGGAAAAGCGTGAAACAGTCAATTACGGCATCATCTACCATGGAAGCAGAGTATGTAGCTTGTCATGAAGCCACGAATCAGGCGGTCTGGCTTCAGACCTTTTTCTCTGGTTTACGGGTTGTGCAGATGATCCCGAAACCATTGAAAATCTATTGTGATAGTTCAGCTGCAGTTAACTTCTCCAACAACAACAAGCATTCATCGAGGTCAAAGCACATTGACATCAAATATCTTGTTGTGAAGGAGAGAGTTCAGAATCGTCAAGTGTCTGTGGAACTCATCGGCACAAGGCATATGATAGCGGATCCTCTCACTAAAGGCCTTCCTATCACGCTCTTTAAGGAGCATGTGACATCTATGGGAGTTGTTGATCCCAAGGATGTATTTCAGTAGTGGGAGTTTTCATGTATGATCCGATTATGTCTAGACATTTTTTTTTGAGATATCTATTATGCATTGATGATTCTGTTTTTCAGTTTATATCTTGCTTCTCCTTCAGTGTGCACATTTAGTTTTGAGCAAGCAAGACTTTGGTTTGTGTCTTGGAGACACGTTCAGTAGGACCACTTGAAGATAAACACGTATGATCACATGAGACGTGTAATCTTCATACCACACCCCATATCATTGATCCATGTCGTTAAAGCTATTGGTATTTGTGATCGTGATTCGTCACACTTCGAAAATATGTAATGTTGTGTTGACTACCATGATTCAATATCAATGGTCTTGATGGACCGGATCTGACAAGCGTTGCTCATAATTATCCAACGGTATTGTTTTGAAATCAGTAGGGCGCCCATTAGGAATTTTTGAAACAAACATGTTTTATGAAATGTTTTTCACAAAAATAAAATAGATGTTTTGTTTTCTTTCTGAGATCAGTGTAGCCCAAGTGGGAGAATGTAAGACTCCATTAAGTGGGCCACACATGATCATCGGTTTAGATCATGACCGTTGGATTATTCAGATTGAGCGATTCAGTGGGCCCCACTATAGTTGTGATCATTGTAAATAGGTTTGGGGCGGAACGCTTGAACCGTGGTTCCTATGCGCGGTTATTAAGCCAGATATGGAAACCTACGGTGTGGAGACCCTAGAGGAGAGAAGTGTGATGGGTAAGCTTCTCTGGCCCTCTTTCCTATAAATATACGTCTTGGTCCCCTCACCAACACATAAGAGAAAACCTTAGTCCCCATTGAGAGGTTCTCCTAAAGGTGTAAGGTGCGGAAGACCAAGAGTTCTTCTCGGCATCACGGCGGCATCGGGAATGTCTTCCCAATCAGGTATGGCTTTAAGATTTAAGTATGGAATCTCTATTATTGGTGCATAGACGATCCGATTATTCCGCATTCAGTATTTAGATTAACACTATAGGCCCATGTCTGGCACATTGATATCTGTATTAAAGGATATGCCTTGTGATATAAACAATTCTACAAGTCTATCCCCATTTATACGTGGCCATGTGTTTTATGATCTAAACCACTCATTTAGTGGCCCCTCCATAATATGTCACGGCTAGGAATTTAACTACAGCGTACGTGCATGCACAAAATTAAGTAACAAACAAATCTCAGCAATACCATAAACATGCACCACATCCCATTAAGAACAAATAAAGAGATGAGGAAAAGAAAATTTACCGACTGTTGCACTCTCATAAGTGTCCCAACCCGTTGCGTTGCTCCGATTGCCGGTGATGGTTGTTCTTCCAATCCCATCTCCTAAAAATACGATATTGATTTTATTGTCGGGGATTTTTACGTTTTCTTCATAAACTCCATTTTTAATATAAATAACAAATCTCTTTTTGTTAAAGGCTGGAGCGGCTGCGACGGCATCGGAGACTTTCAAAAAGTTGCCAGTGCCATCTTCAGCTACCACTAAATCAATATGAAATTGGGTTTGGCAGAGTACTTTGAATTCTATTTGGATCATAAACAAAATGAATACTGACACTACACTCTTAATATTAAGAGAAACCATTTGAATTATTAAAAAAAAAATTAAAAAAAAAGCCAAGTAGAAGAAAGGCTGATCAGAGAAAGATGTAAGGAAACAATCAAGTTTACAATGCAACTATTGTAGAAGCAAACGTTTGTATCTTATTTATAAGCAAAAGCATATCAAAAAAGATTTGAAAAGAAGAAGCATGGGAGGAGTGATTAGCCTCTTTTGGCACTATAGCATGGTTTCAAAGAACGTGTCTCTGTCCAGAAATACGACCATACGACGAATCACGTGATCTGCTATATATCTATAGCAACAAGTGGGGCCCATTTCTAGGTAATCCAGACCCTTGATCTGGTAACTGTCTATCGGCCATTTCCTAAAAATTCATATGCTGAGACCATCCTAACCCTTTTACCTGCCACTGAGAATTTGACAGCTTAGAAAAGAATATTGCAATGGTCCACATTCAGTGAACGGCCAAAGATTGGATGGCTCCGATCATCCAGTCCCTGAGATGTTAGGGAATCCCCCATCCACAGTTGAGCAGCTCAGATGAACCGCATGCATCACAAGTCACCAGCCCTACTTTTACAAACCCATGACTATCATGGGTTTGTAAAATCATCCATCATGCGGTCACTCACTCGATGGGGCCCACGTGCATTCACACTTGGATAATCAAAACCATCCATCTACTTGATACTGAGGTGGATGGGCCATATTAAAAAAAGGCTGAACACGGATCACATCAAATGCCAATTTTTCCTGTTGAATGTACCCCACTGGATGATTTGTTCTGGAACGTCCATTTCAATGCTACCAACTGATGGTGAAGATCATCTTCTTCGTGCAGTTTTAGATAACATCCAGCTGAAATTAGAACCCCAACTGAAGGACTATTCTGATCATCTACCGATGGATGATCAGAGCAGCCCTTCAGTTTGTTTTCCGTGGATCATGTCTGAACGGATCATGTCAACCACCTCTCTCCATTGAATGTAGGCCACTGGATGATTAGTTTCAGAACCGTCCGTTTCAAATCACCCTCCTAGTGCAGTTTTTAGATAATGCCGGCTCCCTCATGGAACCCCCACCTGAAGGACGGCTCTGATCATCTACCCATGGATGAATGTCAGCCCCACCTATCAAAGGATGCTGATTGTCGACAGCAACAGTCTGCAACCCATTTTTTTTTTTTTTAATAAAAAGGGAGATTGCCGTAGAGACGCTTACATTTTTGTTGAATTCCAAAAAAAGAGTTTGCTTTTAATAAAATATTTCCTAAAACCCGCCTGACGTCTTAAAATATGATTAAAAAACCACTTGGTTTAACTTAGACTAACGCGGTCACGGAATTCCATCTATTATCTTTGAAAATGACGATTTTGCCCCTTTTAATTAGGCCCGGCAATGTGTTGAACCATATTTGTGTCCTGTTGTATTCATGTTGTGTCAAAAATGCCCTCACCCAAACCCGACTCGTTAACTAACGGGTCAAAATCTAAAAACCCAAACCCATCTGTTAATTTAATGGGTTACCCGCAACCCGAGACGTTTAACCCTTTAAATAAACAGGCCGTGCTTTCGTGGGCAGGGAGAAGGGAAAGGGGCTCGATTCGACAGAGATTTTGGAGCCTGGCTATGTGGGGCGCTGTAGGTAGAAAGATGAAGAAAACTCCCAAGTGTGTGTGTGTGTGTGAGAGAGAGAGAGAGAGAGAGAGTCTTATGGGTTGTCTTAGCTTCTTAGGTATTTCTCACTACACTAAAAATAATTACCAAAATACCCTCATTAACAGGTTAAACAGGTTTCACAAGTGAAACACTAACCTGACCCATTATCTTAACGGGTCTTGATGGGCCAACCCGTTAATGACTCGACACACGATAAGGCTGAACCCAAACACTAAATTTTTTGTGAAAGTTTTGTGTGGGTTGGTCGAATTTGTCAGGCCTTCTTTTAATATTACATCCATTAGCAGTGGCTGCAGAATCCACTCCATTGTTAGACTACAGCATGTGCCCCACAATGATGTGTATGCGTTTAATCCACATTGTTCATCCTTCATGGATCATGATTTTAGGGCATAACACAAAAAATGAAAAAGATTGAAATCTCACATGGACCCCACAAGAGGTAACAGTGATAATTAAAACCTAATATAAAAAAAATACTAGGGCCCATTTTCTGTGGTGTGGTCCACATGAGATTTAGATATATATCTCATATTTGTGCTCATACCCTAAAATGACCTCGCAAAATAGATGGATGGTGTGGATGTAATACATGTCATGGTGGGCCCACAACTATTGAAGCTCCAATGTGAATTGGAAGTTGGTATTGGATGCGCCAAAGCCTTTTGCATGAAGTTTTTAGGCTATGAACCTAGGTGGGGCCACTGTGATGTTTGTGATAAATTGTATCAGGCTACCTTTTTTTTTTTCTTCTTCTTCAGTTCATACCAATGGGAATGACTTTTAGAAACAGTTTGGATGTCATATAAACATAAAGGTAGAGCCACACTTCATGGTGTGGGCCCTAGGAAGTTTCAAGTGTGGGAGTCATTATCCCCACTTAAGCTTCAGATCTAGGGCTCTAAATGGTCGGGTTCGGGGCAGGTTTAGCCAAAACTAGACCCGCCCATTTACTAAACGAGTCTGGGTCCAAATTTTAGACCCAGACCCTTTTACTAAATGGTCGGGTCCGGGTCGGGTTCGAGTCAACCCATCAGACTCATTTATAAATGGGTCCGAGTCTGGTAGAGGGAGATCCACCCAGACCCATTTATAAATGGGTCGGGTCCTAATGGGTCCGGGTCTGGATCAAGTATGCAAGCATTTTACAAGGCTTAAAACTGGGTTTGGACGGGTTTGCGCTGGACGGGTCCCTTGAAACATAAACTAAACCTGCCCACTTACTAAATGGGTTCGGGTCGGGTTGGGCCTAATATAAAGGAAACCAGACCCAGACCCGTTTAGCAATTGGGTCTGTTCTTAGACCCAGACCTGTACCATTTAACAAATGGGTCGGGTCTAAATGGGTTGGGTCTGAATACCCCATCGGGTCCGCTGACTCATTTATAGCCCTATTCAGATCAACAATATTTTTATGTTCACGTGATAAAATGATCTAGCAAAAGTGCAAAATAGATAGACAACATGGATGTACATCAAGGGGGCTCAACAGCGCGCGCCCAACATATTACAAAACCACCGCTGAGGTGGAGTTAGGCCTGGCAACGGGTCATGCTGAACTGTGTTCGTGTCATGTCAAAAATGCCCTCACCCAAACCCGATCCGTTAAGTAACATGTCATAATCTAGAAACCCAAACCCATTCGTCAATTTAACGGGTTACTTGCAACCTGACCCGTTTAACCCATTAAATAAACAGGCCGTGCTTTTGTGGGCAGGGAGATGGGAAAGGGACTTGATTCAACAAAGATTTTGGATCGTGGCCATGTGGGGCTGTGGTAAGAAAGATGGATAAAACTCCTGAGAGAGAGAGAGAGAGAGAGAGAGAGAGAGAGAGAGAGAGAGAGTCTTATTGGTTGTCTTAGCTTCTTTGGGATTTCTCACCACAATAAAAATAATTACCAAAATACCCTTACTAATGACTTAAACAAGTTTCATAGGTGAAACACTAACCTGACCCGTTATCTTAACAGGTCTTAATGGGCCAACCCATTAGTGACCTAACACAATAAGGCCGGATTCGAACACTGAATTTTTCGTGCGGGTTTCGTGCAAGTCGGCTGGTCGTGTGGAATTTTGCCAGGCCTAGGTGGAGTGTTGGCAGCAGGCGTGGATCGGGCACTACCCCACGGTACCTGGGTAGAGACTGGAGCAGATTAGCTATTACTCTTAGTGGGTAGGGCTGCACATATGTCGGTTTAACCCGACTAACCGGTTGATCCGACCCAACAGAAACCCGATCCGCTCCGACCCGGCAGAGAAAAAGGTCCGATCCTGGGTGAATGCGGCTGAATTATTTTTAATCGAGGTACGATTTAAGATACACGCCAAACCCGACTGACTTGACCCGAACCGTACCTCGACCCATGTATACCTAACCCGTTTCGCCCGACCCGAACCGCCCGAGTTCTGTCAGAGTATTCTAAAAAAAAAAAAAAAAACTTTCGAGCATGCCCTCCTTCGGCGTGTATGGAAATTGAAACTTTGAAAACATACCTAACTGTTTCTGCCCTTACTGTGGGGGTATTTTTTCATGAGACTCAATAAAAAATTCTAGTTCATTTCTGTGGAGCCCATGGTTGGGTTATCCAAGCCATTGATCTGATGCCCCATCATAAGTACACTATACCTAAAAAATGTCTCAAATTGAAAAATTGTAACCATAACTCAATCCTAACCCGACTCGACCTGACGGTTCAACATATAGGCTCGTGTGGGGTTAGGGTTGACCCTTTTGCAAGTAGGGTAGGGTTAGGGTTGGGCTTAACCCAGTTACAATCCAAGCCGAAACCCGAACATTTAAAATATGTATAGGTTCGGTCCA
Source organism: Liriodendron chinense (assembly GCA_003013855.2). Lineage (NCBI taxonomy): Eukaryota > Viridiplantae > Streptophyta > Magnoliopsida > Magnoliales > Magnoliaceae > Liriodendron > Liriodendron chinense. The sequence continues at coordinate 6,702,334 of ML058332.1, forward strand.
AGATTGGGCCCAACCCGACCTTAACCCGACCCGTTTGCAGGCCTATTAGTGGGTGTTACCCTAACCGTGTGGGGCCTACCTTAATGTATATGTTGTATATCTACACCGTCCATCTTTTTCCCATCTCATTTTAGGACTCTTTTCCAAACCTTAAGAAAATCCAAATCTCAGGTGGACCATACCATTAGAAACAATGATGAATGACCATTAAAAATATTTTGCGGGCCACAAAAGTTTTGGATCAAGCTGATATTTGCGCTTTCCATTCTTCCAAGTGTTCTTGACATCATCAACGATTGGATGGAAAATAAACATTAAGAAACCTTACAATGGGCCCTTTGGAATTTTTAATGGTGAGGCACTCAATAACCACTGTTTCCTGAGGTATGGTCCACCTAAGATTTAGATCTACATAATTTTTGGGACCACATCCTAAAATGGTTAGGAGAAACATATGGACTGCGTGGATATACAACACATCATCAAGGTGGGGCCGGTAACACCCACTAATAGGCCTGCACAGCTGATTCCCTTCTAGTGAGTGGATCAGTCTGTTGTTTTTATAAGGATGATCTTCATGGTGGGGCCTACTGTTGTCATGGTACCGATGACCTTCTCCTTCACAAGTGGCATGCTGGAAAAAGTGTAGTGCCATTACCTTTGTGGGGAGAACGCAGGTAGTTGGTAGTGCGCACTGTGGTCATTAGGAAATTTGCGTCCTGACGGGAAGCGGATTGCATCCTACCCCTGCCCGGATGATAATCCGTTCGGGCAGGTCTCTGTGGGGCCCACCATGATGTAAGGTTTTTATCCGCGTTGTTCATTCTTTTTCTCATGTCATTTTAAGGCATGAGCCCAAAAACGAGGTAGGTGTAGGAAAGGCGGGGGGGGGGGGGGGGGTTGCAATGTTTGGCCCTGAGGGGGCAGGTTAGGAGAGAGCTGCCTGTTATGTTGGAGGGGGTTTTTTCGAGGGCAGTATTGTCTTTTTGAAAATATAATATTGAATTCATAACGTGTTAGACTGTGAGCGGCTTTTTGACTAAGGGCAGAAAAAAGTTAGGTGGATTTTAGAAAAGAGCTAGAAAACAGGTGCTTTTTGGGAATTCAACCAAGATGTAGGCTTCTGTTTAGCATCCTCTTTTAAAAACGAACACATTCATAAGACGCCACCCTTACGTCACCAAGTCGCTGTAAATATGAGTCTCCAAATATAGGAATAGTATATTTACACATTCATAAGACGCCACCCTTGCCACCCTTGCCTCACCAACATGCTGTTGTAAAAAAAGCATTTATTACCATTCCTGTGACCGGGGCTGTGTCCGGCTCATGGAGATGTACCTGACAAATCCGCTCCGTCCATCTTATTTGCAGTCTTCTTGGTTTTTTTTTTTTTTAAGTTCCTGTCCTATTGTAGTCTTTCAAAACAGATGAACGGAATGGATTTATCACGGACAGCTCTGTGGGCCCCACACAATCCACTCCCTATCTTATCAGTTTTCTTAGTCTGCCAGAAACATATACAGCCCATGAGGATATCACGCGGACTTGATTTCCTTCTTGTTGAGTGTATGCGAGAGGATATAAATGACAAAATTCACATCCTAAAATAAAAGTTTACGTTTTTGGGAGGGAAAATGACGTCACGTGGATTGACCGGGACCGTCACCAGCATATCCCTGATGACCCAACTTTGTGGCACCAACCATGATGTATGTATCTTATCCAGGCCGTCAATCCATTTTTCCGTCTCATTTTATGGCATTATACCAAAAACCAAGCATATCCAAGGATCAAGTGAACTTAGGAATAGGTTGGATGATAAGTAAACATCATGGTGGGCCTGAGGAAGGTTTAAATGGTGTGTCATCTTTATCCCCACTGTTTTATGTGGTGTGGTCCGATTGAGAATTCAATCTGCCTCATTTTTTTATTCATACCGTAAAATGACCTGAAAAAACGAACGAGAGCACGGATAAAACAGATTCATCATGGTGGGCACCACAGATCAGGTCACCGGCGATACCGCGTTCACCAGGCAATCCGCGTCCGTAAGAAATTCGGCCGCGGCTTAATATTCCTATTCGTGAGCAAAGCTACGACAAGTGCTGCAGATAGCACATGCAACAGAAAGCTATACCGGGCCCACCTTGACTTCTGTATGACATCTTCTCTGTACATGAACGGAGAGAGAGATCATGTTGAATGTCAGGATGAAAAATCACCATATGATCCTAAACTCAAGTGGGCCATACGAAAGGAAACTGCGTGGATGGAAACCCTCCATTGAAATCTTCAAATACGAACCTGATTCAATATTTCTGTGCGCCCATGAACATTTTGTTATGGCACGCACCACCATGCCAACTGTTTTATGTGCTGTGGCTCATTTGAGTTTTGGATCTGCCTGATTTTTATGTTTCACGAATCAATATGATCTATATTAACTGATGGACGGAGTGGATGTCAAATAGACATGGTGGTGAGCTCCACATAGCTTTTTGTTGCGCCGGCTCTCTACAACAAGCCTTGCATGAAATTCGAGTCCCAATCAGGTACTCTGCCCCTCATATTGACCTTGGTACCCAAAAATTATAGCCATCTATCACAAAAGTAGGCCAAATCCTATGAAAAAGTTGAGATGGGACCACCACCTTTAGTTTTGTGTAGAGCCTACTTTAGTGTTATATGCCATCCAATACATTCATCTGATGTGCCTCGTCAAGATCAAAGAATTGCCAAAAATCAATATTCCAAAACTCATCTGATGTGCCTGAGTGTTGAATCACACTTATTTTTTGGGATCAAGGCTAGAAAATGAGTGCCACACCTGATGGACGGGGTGGATTTCATGCACGTTGAATCATTTACCCCATTAAATTTAGAGAAATTGATCCTGGTAGTTACCTACACAAGTGGAGGGGATTAGGTGTGGCCCAGCCTCACCCAACATAGTGCAGCCCTGATCATAGGGCCCACCTTGATGTATGGGCGCCCATCCCTTTTGATGGCTCATTTTAGGGCATGAGCCCAAAAATGAAGCAGATACAAATCTCAGGTGCACACTACAGGAAACACATCAGAAAATTCTCATGGGACACCTTCCCAGGTTAGGCACAGATAAGATGCATGGTCTTGATCTATTCAACCATGGGTCACACTTGTATTGATTGGTTGGGGGCGGTGCTTCTATTATTCCCAGTTGGATTCTTGGACTTTAGAAGATTATGCTGTGAATTATCATATGCATCACATGGATGATCAGAAGAAAGCAAAAGAGGGGGAAAAAAAAACATGAAAAAACACTTCTTAAAAGGGTCTCAAGGTGATTGTAATTTGGCTTGAATCACATCATGAATTTCAACATCCATCAATGTTTCTGCCAACATATTAATTACGCTCTCAGTTGCATTCTTCAACAGCTCTGATACAAAAGAAAAAGCTTCCGTGACATTCCTAACCACTAGATCGATGGAAATCCTTGCAAGGCCGCTGAGATCTGCAGTTGAGCTGCGGGGACCGGATTCAAGAGACGTCACACGTAAATCATAATAGTCTGTTTGATTGCAAGCATATCGAATTAAATTCACATCCTTTTCATTTACTAATGCCGAGGAATGAGAACCAAAGGCAAGTAGAGTTGGTGAAAGAAAGAGAATGAAATGAAGAGAATTATTCATCCTTGATAAAAACTCCCATTGTCATTGCTAAGGATTGCATTTTATAAGAAAAATGAAGAGGCTTGATGCCCAATTTTCCGCTTGGCATATATGTAAAATCAGCTAAACCCTCCAAATTGTGGGACCCACTTCAGATGAGTCAAATTTATTTAAAATTACACCCAACTGATTTGTCGCATCTGGCCAACTGTTTCTCATGCAACGGATGGTTGAGATGAAAAATAACTATAATCCAGAGGTTAGGATCATTCAATCAGCTATTATTTTTAAGAATTTGAACTGTTCAATTTTAGTCAGATGTATGAACACCATTTCATTCCGCCAGAGCAACTGGATTTTATTACGAATTTAAATAGTGTTGCTAACTTAAGGTATTTCCTTTTAATGTTGACGATTTTTACTATTTATGCCTTTGACATTAAAACCCTGTCAATCAGAAGTTCCTAATTCAATTAGGATAGACAAGCCACTCGGAAACGTTGGTTTGATGGGGCATCACGTGGATGGATCATAACCCAAAAGGAAAGGGGAACAGAAAACAGTAGCCGTCCAATCAGTTGCCTGGTAATGACAATGGAGCCCGGTTCTACTACAAGCGCATGTAGGTTTGCGCTTAACCTACAAAGGGCCATTATTGTCTTTTTAATTGAAAATTCATACTCACAACAAGACCAGTATACTCTCATTCTTGAGACTATACTCCCGTCTAAACTGCCCCTCGCCATTCTATTTATTACAACAACACCTCTTAATTTTCAAAATTCCTACTAAAGCGTGAAATGTAGCCCACTTTACTAAATTTCATCGATCAACACCGTCCATCCTTATTCCCATGTCCTTTCTCATATTTGGAGAAAAAATGAGCTTGATTTGACCAGTAGGTTGGTCACAGAATTCGATTTATTGTTTTTACTATTAAACCAATATGCTATGAATTGATTATATTGTGGTCCACCTGATTATTAGATACATCCTATTTTTGAAAACATTCTATATTTTCATCTTTACAGTTGAATGGATGGAACAGATCATCATAAAAACACTCGTGGCTATACTTGCATCAGGATAAGTGAGTAGACAGTTTACCCTTCAATCCAGTGTTACCGGGGTGACACCCCAATTTGTGTCCCCCATGTACGGTCTTTGATGATGCTTTTTTTAAAGATCTAAACCATCCGTATAATTTTTCATATCATTTAAGTACTTATTAAGAAATATTAAGTTAATCGATATCTTTGGTGGACCACACCATTAGATAAAATTGTTAATAATCATGTAAAGATGGACGTAACTTGTCATTTATGGGGCCATGCTCGTCAATATCATCAATCCAGTTCGTCCATCTATTTATTTGAATATATATTTTTCACGAGAGCAAATTTGAGGTTGATATTAGTAGTAGGTTGGTCCCAACAGTAGACTCATGTTGGACCATTAAGCCAATAAACAATGAATTGATGATATTGTGGTCCACATGCATATATCTCTTATTTTTCCTAGAGTCAGTTGATTGGACGCCATGGATCATCATAAAAACGCTAGCGAGCCATACATGTGTAAAGGCTAGCTAAGTGGACGCGGATTCCCTATGAATTCTTGTGGGGGGAATCTAGGTGGGGCTACCAAAATATTTTTGAGAAATCTATGCCATCCATCTGTTTTGTGAGATCATTTTAGGAAGTTCGACCGGAAATGTTTTGGATCCAAGACTCAAGTGGGTTGCACTAAAAGGAAAAAGTGGGTAGTGAAATTACTACTGATAAAACCTCCCTGGTCTACAGTGATGTTTATATGCCATCCATACCGTTCATGATGTCATTCCTACTGGGATGAATTGAAAACACAAATATTAGCCCGATTCAAAACATTTGTGGTCCCACTAATATTTCAACTGTGGAAATTCAATCCTGGGTCTACAGTGATGTTTATATGCCATCCATACCGTTCATGATGTCATTCCTACTGGGATGAATTGAAGACACAAATATTAGCCCGATTCAAAACATTTGTGGTCCCACGAATATTTCAACTGTGTAAATTCAATCCTCAAGTTTTTGGCATACTTGAGTATTGTATCCCGCTCATTTTCGGTCGCACGTCTTAAAATGAGTTCAAAAAATGAATGGACGACGTGTATTTCTCACGAACATCACAGTGGGCCCTACCTAGAATCAAGCGCAGTAACTTCATGCCAAAGCCTTTCAAAGGAAGCCGGGGTAATGGAATTCGAATTGCGTCCTGAGTTCTACACTCTTATCGTACTGAGTAAACTCAGTTGGGCCCATCCTTAATGTATATGGTTTATCCATGCTGTCCAATCATTTTTCCAGATTATTTTAACCATTGAGACAAAAAATTAAGCATTTTCAAACCTCAAGTGGACCATATACACAGGAAACAGTGGGAGTAATGATTTTGACTGTTGAAACCTTGCTAGGGCCCACGATGATCTTTATATGTCATCCAACCTGTTCATAAGATCACAAAGACATGGATGAAGGGAAAATAAAAATTTCTCCTTCATCAAAACCTTTTGTGGCCCCCAAAAATTTTTCAATAGTAGATGCTCAATTCACGCTATTTCTTGTTGTGTGGTCCAGTTGAGCTTTGGATATGCTTTTAAAATGAAGCCCTTAAATTATCTGATAAAATGGATGGATGGAGTAGATAAAATACATAAATCATGTTGGACCCACAGAGTTTACTCCGTAGGCTAAGCATACTTGAATTACTCAGTACGCAATCCGCTTCCAGGGAAATGGAGAGCGGATTAGCTACTACCATAGGAAAAGCTCAGTGGGTGTTACCCTAACCGTGTGGGGCCTATCTTGATCTATTATTTCATATATCTATGCCGTCCATCTATTTTTCCCCATCAGTTTAGGATGTGATCCAAAACCCTAAGAAGCTCTAAATCTCAAGTGAACCATGCCACTAGAAACAGTGATGAATAACCATTAAAAACTTTTTGTGGGCCACAAAAGTTTTTAATCAATCTAATCTTTGTATTTTCCCTTCATCAGGACCTTATTTACATTATCAAGAGCTTGGATTTCAAATAAACATTACCAAAACCTTACAACGGGCTCTTTGAATTTTTTTATGGTGGCGCACTCAATCAAACTGTTTCCAGTGGTATGATCCACTTGAGATTTGGATCTACATAGTTTTTTACCCTTGTTGGGGTTTTTCCACATAAATCTCTGTCTTGTGGATTGTTGGTGTGATTCTTTTCTAGTTATTATTTTTCTTCCTGTTTATCGTTTGTGGGTGAGACCGGAGATTGGATCTTGGTTCACCGGCGTTGTTGGCGTGCTGCGCAACAGTGCTTGGCACTTCGCTTGCATGATCCATTTTGGACGCTTGACACTTTGGACAATTGCTCTCGGTGCTTAACTTGCGCGATTGATTTATCTCACTCGACACTTTAGACAATCGTGCATGTAAATTTTAACAATCCCGCTCCACACTTCAATCACCCGATCCATTTCTCTTGCTCAGCACTTTGGCCAATCCAACTTGACACTTCGCTTGAGCAATCCATTTTTAGGCGCTCGGTACTTCGCTCCTGTGATCCATTTCTGTAGCTTGGTACTTTGGATTATTGCGCTCGACACTTCATTTACATTATCCATTTCTATCACTTGGCATTTTGGACAATCTTGCTCGTCACTTCCCTAGCTTGATCCATTAATTTCACTTGTCACTTTTTCATGACCGCATTGGACAACCGCTCGAGCGGTCCATTTCTGTTACTCAACACTTTGGAAAATCACTCTCGGCACTTCGTTCGCGCAAACCATTTGAGACGCCCAACACTTGGGACGATTGCTCTCGTCACTTCGCTTGCGATATCCTTTTTTTATCCATTGTAATTTTAGACGATCACGTTGGACACTTCACTCACATGATCCATTTTAAGCGCTTGACACTTTGGGTGATTGCTCTCGGCACTTCACTCCTACGATCCATTTTTTATGCTCAATACTTTGGACAATCGCTTTCGACACTTTGCTCATGCGATCCATTTCTATTCCTCGACACTTCGCTCATGCTCAACACTTTGGAAAATCACTCTTGACACTTTAGACAACATCTTTTGACACTTCTCTCATTCGATCCATTTCTTTCGCTCTTCACTTTCGACGATCGTGCTCGACACTTGAGATATCCATTTCTTTCCCCCAATACTTTGAACGATCGCTCTCGGTACTTTGCTCACGCAAACCATTTGAGATGCTTGACACTTTGGGCGATCGCTCTAGGCACTTTGCTCGCAATATCTCACTTGTCATTTTCTACGATCATGCTTGCGTTCGTGCAATTCATTTCGAGTGATTGCTCTAGACACTTCGCTCTCCTGATCAATTTCGGGCGCTCGATACTTTGGGTGATCACTCTCGACACTTCGCTTGATCAATCCATTTTTGTCTCTTGACACTTTGGAGGATCGCCTTTGGCAGTTCCCTCACGCGATACATTTTAGGTGCTTGACACTTTGCTCCTGTGATCCATTTCTGTCATTTGACACTTTGGATGATCGCACTCGGTACTTCGCTCGCATAATCCATTTATGTCACTTGACACTTTGGACGATCTCTCTCAGCCCTTAGCTCGCGATATCAATTTTGGTCGGTCGGTATTTTAAACAATCCATTCGACATTTAGCTAGCGCGATCCATTTCCATCGCTCGTCAATTTAGACAATCTCTCTCAACACTTTGCTCGCAAGATCGATCTTAACCGCTCAACACTTTTCACAATCGCGTTCGACACTTTCCAAGCACTATTCATTTTTGTCACTTGGCACTTTGGATGATATCTCTTAGCACTTTGCTTGTGTGATGCATTTCTGTCGCTCGATACTTTTTGCGATCGCTTTCGACACTTTCCTCATGCGATCCACTTCAGATGCTTGACACTTTGGGCGATCACTCTCGACATTTTGCTTTGCGATATCCATTTCTGTCGCTCGTCACTTTAGACAATCGTGCTCAACACTTCACTTGCATGAACCATTTCAGGCGTTCGACACTGAGCGATTGTTATCAGCACTTCGCTCGTGCGATCTATTTCTATCACTTGACACTTTTGACAATCACACTTGGTACTTCGCTCACTCGATATTTTTCTATCAGTTGACACCTTAGACGATCGCGCTCAACACTTTGCTCACACAATCCATTTCGAGCGCTTGGCACTTTAAGCGTCACACTCGACACTTTGCTCGCATAATCCCTTTTGAGCGCATGACACTTTGAGTGATTGCTCTCAACACTTTGCTCGCACGATCCATTTCTGTCGCTCAACATGTTGGGCTATCTCTCTTGGCACTTCGCTCGCACAATCCATTTTCAGTGCTTGTCAATTTAGACTAGTGCGCTCGGCACTTTGCTCGCGCGATGGATTTGGTGTGCTGGCCACTTTGGGTGATTGCTCTCGGCACTTTGCTCTCACAATCAATTTCCGTTGCTTGGCACTTTAGACAATTGTACTCGGCACTTTGTTCACGTGATCTACTTCGAGCGCTTGATAGTTTTGGGTGATTGTGCTCGGCACTTCGCTCATGCGATCCATTTCTGTGGCTCAACACTTTCAATGATCACGCTCGACACTTCGCTTGCGCAATCCATTTTCATGTAGACCATACTAGAGGAAATAGTGGTGATTAAACATCCAACCATTACCAACTTCCAGAGGCCTACCGTAATGTTTTCTATAATATTTATTTATTGTTCAACCTGTTAATAAGGTCGCGTGAACTTCACTTAGACGAAGGGAAAAAAAATAAATATTAGCTTTATTTAAAACTTTTATAGCTAATTATAAGTTGTTAATAGCCAATCATCACGATTTCCTATGACATGTTCTACCTAACTAAGGCTTGGATCTACTTCTTTTTTAGGCTCCCGCCCTAAAATGATCGAAAAAATGGATGGACGCGCGGTGTGGATAAAAAATACATCCATCAAAGTGGGCCCACAATAAGTGAGGCCAGCGCTGCACCTTATCCACTTCCTTTCATCATATGTATAAAAAAAAATAAAAATGATAGTGGATTAAAAATTGAAAAAAGCTAGTTTGTTTGAACCATTGCGTAGAAATTTGAAGAAAGAACCCGTGGGCATTTTCACGGAGACAAGATGGAGTCAATGCATGACGTTAATCCGTCCATAACAGGCTTAAGAGCACATTTTCAGGGCAGTACGCGTGCAAGAAAACCACCGTGTGACATCCAATCCGTCCATAACAGCACATGTTTGAATGTGAGCCACAAATCAGTCAGATTCAAAACTCGAGTGGGACGCACACCTTAGGCCCACCGTGATGTTTGTATGCCATGGTGTGCATGGGCTCCCTGTAAGACACGTGCGTCCTATACTAGAATTAGGATTCTGATTGGTCCATGGTGAGTGCTGAAAAGCTCTGTGGGCCCACTATGTTATATGTACTAAAAAGCTCTGTGAGCCCTACTATGATGTATATATTTTATCCATGTTGTCGGTCCATTTTGGATCATTATTTTACAGCATGAGCCCAAAAATAAGGCAGATCCAAATCTTAGTGGGGCCACACCATTTGAAAATAGTAGTGATTAGGTCACACAATCTTAGATGAAGGGAAAATACAAATATTAGTATGATAAAAAAAACTTTTGCTGTCCTCAAGAAGTTGTTAACGGTGGGCATTCAATCACCAATGTTTAATGTTTCCTGCAGTATGGTCCACTTGAGATTTAGACCTGCTTCATTTTTTTGCGTTAATACCCTAAAATAAGCTGGCAAAATGGATGGACAGTATGGATAATCACATACATCATTGTGGACCCACAGCACTGACCAGTACTAACCTTGGTTTGGAGGGATCACTACAAATTCCGAGCCTGGTATATTATGGCTTTAAACAAGGTACATTGCTCAAGGATGGACGGTAGTATGTGTGGGGTCACTTTAAAGTTGGGCAGTGGCACATGCGAAGAAATGTGGGATATTTTATAAAAAGAAAGATAATTTTATTTTATTTTCTCAATTTTTTAAAAAATAAAATTTTGAAGTATGATGTTAAAAGCCAAAAAAAGAAGCATTTTTCCAAAAAACTGGACTGAAATCAAAATACATTTGTAAAATTTTATAAAAAAGCAAACAACCAAAATATGGAAATGACATTTCCACAGTCTATGCTTCAACAAATTTAAATAAGCTCTTAAAGCTTAGTGTGCAAAACAAACTGATAGCTAAAACAATTTTGCCTGGGAAATCAATTATCTGGTATGTAGTAGCCCACCTAACAAATCAAATGTCCTGATTTTCAGTTTGGACCTTAAATATGCGGTCCATATTGTCACGTGTTTTGATGGTCAATGGTCATGGGTGGAAACTGGAGAGGACTACTCAAATGTAATTAGCAAACTTATCAAGCTTAATAAACTTTGCTACAGTTTATCCGTATTGCTATTTTATCATTGTGAATGTGCCTGATGGATATGCAACAAGTTGCGGTGACCTAGACCACGGTGAACCTCATGTTGGATGGGATTTAAACTCGAGAGCCTTTTTTCTTCTTCTTTTTTCCTATCTTAGGGGTAACTTGTCTAAAGCAAGGCCCATCATACCCTTGCGACACATCTAATTGCTTAATCCATAATAGTCTTTCACCTGATTGCAAAGCCCATGGCCCAAGGCAAGTGCAACGAAGAGCTTTGAGGCTATCTATGATGTCCACATAGCATCCACTCTGTACATTAGTTACACCAACTCATTTTAGGACATGATCCCAAAATTAGGTAAATTAAAATTTGATTGGACCACAATAGCAAAGAGTGAGGACAAAGACACCCACCATTGAAACCAATCTAGACCTGCCATGATGTTTATGTGCCATCCAACTTGTAGGGTGAATCAAGCAAGGATGAAGAGATACACATATCAAAATACCAAAAACTTAACATGGACCTTAGGGAGGTGTTTGGATTGTAAGTTACTCAAGTTATTTATGCCTTAAGTAGCTTATCTTGATTTCTACTTATTAAACTAAAGTGATTAAGTAACTTTAAATAAAAAGGCTAAGTACAATTGATCATAAACCAAACTTATGTCAAATAAATTATTTATCTACTGCTATAAGTAGAAAAAGTAAACTTGGGTCCTTATCCTTACATCGGCCGTAGACTCCTAGGAGTTTGAACATGAGGCTTGGGGTTGGATTACCCATATGTGGTAAAATCCCACTATAGTGTGAGTGCACAAGTGTGAGGTGCGTGTGGGGAAAAACATTCATTGTGATTGGCATTATCTTAGCCTATAAGGCATATATATGAAATTAAGTTGGGCTAGGCTGCTGGGGCTAAAATAACTTCAGCCCCAGCCTAGCCTGAAATTGTTCGGGCAATGCTTGCTAGCCCCAGCCCAGCCCACATACCAACATAATAGGTCCAAGCCCGTCCAAAGCCGGGTTGGGTTCGTCTGAGCCAATATCGACGACACAAGCTCACGTTTTTAGTATGAAAAGTGGGGCCCATGGTCCAGTACTCTACACCGTTGATCTTTTGAGTCCCATGAGATGAGGCATGCACTAAAAACATCTCTCATTAGAAGATCCGGACCGGTGTTGTGCATCTTTTCCTAGCCATTTATTTATAGGCTGCAATTTGAAAGGTTAAGTTCATGCTATCAACTTGAATATGGAAGGATGGCCCATCCACCGTGGCACACAACAGGCCAACGGTCTGGATAACCATGGGCCCACTTATCATAATTGAAACCAGTGTGCACCATCTAAATTCCCCCTCTAGAGCTTTGCCAAGCCCACACCAAGTAAAGTCATAGCTGCTGCACACGGACCTAACCTTGTAGATATTACTGCTGAAAGATAAAGTTGTGAAATATCCAAGTCACTCAGTAGTTGTGCCATGACATTAGAAATAAGGGGACGGGTTAGAAAGCTTTGGCCGCTTTTTTCACAACCGCAGGTTTGTTCAGGTAATCGTGGCCCACCTGACCAGTGACGAACCTGATTCTTGGGATGACGAATGTATGTGGTGGTATTTTTTCTAATGAATGGCCTGGATATTGCATCTGTATGCCACGCTGGCATATGTGGTGGGGCATGCATTAGCTGATTTACACGCGTCTGGGCGTACCAAAGCTCTCCCCTCTTATATTGATTAATTCGATCCAGATTTTGAACAGGGAATTCCATTTTTGAGCTGCAACAAGTGGCCCAGTGATTCAGTGATCCAGACCGTTCGTCTATCTGGGATGATGGCGGATGGACCGTGTCAAATAATCAAGTAAAAACACAGCAATGGTTCCCATTAAACAAATAAGAAGGCCACTATTATCTTCAAAACTAAAGAATTTTCAGTGATGGGCCATTAAAATTTGATGCCCACCATGATATGAACGGTTTGGATCACTGAACCATGGACCCCACATATATGAACCTACTAAATATTATCTCAGCCAAGCAGCCTACAATGTCTTTCGTCACTCATGTACGAGTGCAAATGGATTGGGCCGATCCAAACAGAAGCTTCTCCAAACCCGGCCATGAGCTAGTCCATTCCACTAGATAAGCATCTGGGTCCGAGCCTAGCCAACCAGCTAGCCATCATGGGCTGGGATCGAGGGCTATTACATTGGCCGTCTCGATGCGGGTTTGAACCAAAGCCCAAAGCTCTCCAATGGGAGCTTGGATTGGCCTGGATCAGCCCTTTTTTTTATCTCTTCTGCAAGTGACTCCAGTAGGTGTATTTTATTAGTACCAATCTCACCTATGGTGACATGGCATGTGCGAGAGATCTAAGCTGCCCACCAAATGGGCCCCACCTCAATAGACATGAGTATCTCTCAAACAGGCTTTACTCATTGGATGGGCCATATGTGGGAGAAAAAGAACGGTTATGAGAAATTGACATGCAGAAATAGAGTATGGGTGTCAACTCACGTGCAGCTCAGCTGTGCTGCATGTGAGAAGCTAGAGCGAAAAAAGCACTTTGCTCCAATGACACTGCATTTCCAAGTGGGTTGGGATAGCTTAAGCCCAGCCTGCTTAGGGATGGGTTGGGCTAGCCATTTAGATATGGACAAGCAAGCCTTGGATTGACAAGCTTGATTGGAAATGGAGCTGGGTTTGGGCCCAAAAATATTCTATTGAATTATTAATATTTATTAATTTGCATGACTGCGTTGTTATTTACTAGTACACGGTCGGACTTAGATTGGGTGGGCCATGTTTGTGCTGAAATTGGGCTTGGTTACTCTTAACTGTGGTCCCAATTTGGAAGATCCTAGCCACCAATCACATGCCTTTTTTTTTTTTTTTTCCCAGTGAATACATACCGGTGCACTACTTCTTGTCAACCTTTTAATTGCAGGCCACAAATCAAAAGGTTAGGACCTGCTGAGGAGAATTTAGAGTCTATGTTCCATCCACAGTGGGAAGCAATGGACAACCGGTTGGGATTGCTTTATCATGGACCCCACTTGTCATAATTGAAAGCCCTAGAGCTTGCAATTCCTCATGCCATTGGCGCATTGCCGCCTTCTATAGATGGGTTTGCTGGTGTTTACACCCATTTTTAGCACACCAAGTAGACCAATAAGATGCCGCATCAACACCACGGTTCGATGTCATCCGAAGTGTACTTGCGTCCAAAGATGTCTTTTGACCTATTCCTTTGGTGATATGTTTTCTACCATAAATGCAAAGGCACAAAAATCATATGCATTCCTTTCGAGAAGCGAAACATCGATTGACATCTGGCATTAATATATGTGGCTTGTGATCGAGGTAGCATACTCTTCATGTTTATAAAAGACTTATCGAGGCAATGATTCTATCACAAATCTAGATATATTCAATAAAATTGTCTTTTAAAATCTCACCAAAATAGGAGATTTTTCCAGAGATGTTCGAAGCCCTTGCAATAATTATGAAGATCCCAACTGTTATCGTTGGATTTTGGGCAACGATCAAGATCGAACAATCTCCACCATTGGATACAAGGCTGCCTCTGACCTCCTGGATTAAATGGGTTGGATCTAGACGGGATGTCCTCCGAATCCTGCAAAACACAAGGAAGAAAAGCTAAGGGGGTTGATCAAGGTCCAGCCGTTAACCATCCGATGCTTAAGTTAGGCCAGGGGTTTGAAAGAGTAGAGGTAGGGTGTCAAGGGGAGATTGTGTGTACCTGAGTTTGTAGGAGGCTCCCCTATTTATAAGGTAATCAAAGCGGTTACAGAGGGTTACGAGCGTGGGAGTTATGCCCGTAATGTCCAGCTAGATTCTTAGTGATGTGGGTCACATCCATAATTACTAGTAACCACGCTCAGTTTATAATTGGGTTCGTCCTTGGATTATCACACGCCTTTATGGCGGTCGTAGGCCTAGTCAACCTTGGGGCGGAGCTTGTTGGCTGAGCTTCCTGATTTGAGAAATATTTTGGATTGAAGTCACTGGCTGTAGTTGCTGAGATGTGTAGGCTTAATAGTCTAAGGACCGAGGACCAAGCATGTCACTTGATGACCTCGTTCAATAGAACAACTCAGCCTAAGTTGTTTGATGTATCCAAAATGACATTCGTAAACACCGAACTGTCATAGTCCTCGTCTTCAGCTCCCTTCCCTGTTAGAGTCGAGCACCTAGTGTCCAAGGTCAATGTCTCCCTAGTCTAGTAGACCTTTATGAGCCAATAGCCTATACTTGAGCCTGTGGATTGGTGCGCCTATTTGCACTCGGCCTAGCTCAGAATATCCCCACGACACCAAATATCCTAAAATTGAACCAATATCAGATTTAATTGCAACCAAAAGAATGGACCCAATTAGGATTTGATGGATCCAGCTCCATGAAAATTTAAGGGCACAATATACGGAGGGTGAAGATGTCTTTGATAGAGCCAGATTTAAATGCGACATTATCTTGAAGGTTTACCATACAGGGAAGTATCTATGCAAAGGGCTTGTCTTATCTCGAAAGTGGCTCACTAGCAACCCATCAATAATTTCATACTTACGAGAGCTTACAAATACACTCTTACGGAAGGCGCGCGTATCTAACATGAGCTTTAGGTTTTGTTGAAGTTTAATATCATGGGTCTTTCTCATGCCTCAGGTGGTAGACTCACAAGGGTAATATTTTGGAGTCTGGATCCTCTGAGAAAACAAGCGGAGAAATCCTGCTCGTCACTACTCTGATTGGTCCAGCTCAGCCTGACTGTGTCGGAGCTGAGCTGCTCTGACACCGTTAGGATGATCTGGACCAATCAAAGCAGCAGCAGCAGAGGTTCTCTGCTCGTTTTCAACAGAGGATCCGGATTCATTATTTTGGTTTCCGCCATATATTTCCCATCCATTTGTAGACTGGCAGTCAAAAGTTTTCGAAGCAGGTATAGTACCGCAGCTTTGTGGGGAAACCGTGCTATGGCTGTGACATCTGCCCCGTTTATCAGGTGCGTTCCCTGATTTTAGGCCATGGGAGGAAAGATTAGCCCTATACATAGCTCGGTTGGGGCACACCAAAGGGATAATGGAGAGTGGACTCCCAACCAAAACTTGTGTGTGTAGCCACCATAGTATGCATATTCCATTCAACTCATAGATCCACTATAGGTCACCAGGGCAAGGGGCCAATCCAAAATCATCCTGACTCAAAACACTAGGCTGCTGGGCATGATTTTACATTAAAATGAAGGGCTCATATGACATGATGGATGGAGTGGATGTTACACAAACAACACGGTGGGCCCACAGAGCTCGGGCGTTGTACATACAAAACATGCAAATGATGACCTATAAGGGGTACTTGTAGAGCACCATAATCATTCTTTTGGAGAAGGGTCAATAGATTTTTATTCGAATGATAGATGAATCCAAGGAGGACTGATAGAGATGTAAGAAAACAAACTGAAAAAAGAAAAATCAACCAAGAAGCATTACAATAGCCAGCGAGTTATCAGAGAGATTTTCCACAATCTCATTCTTATAAGTTAATGGCGATTTCCGTCCCATTTCTTTGAACACATCTTCGCAAGTCTCAGCATCATTTTGCACAGCCCCTACCAAAGTGTTTACTTCGCTGTAATCCTTGGAGTCTAAAGACTCGATGGCGTCGTGGAGATCATAAACTGCTGACTCATACACATCATAACAGACGTCAAAGCATTGTTTAATTACGCTCTCGTTTGCATTCTTCAACAGCTCTGATACGTATGTAAAAGTGTCGGTGACATTCCTAACCACTAGATCGATGGAAATCCTTGCAAGGCCGCTGAGATCTGCGGTGGAGCTGCGGGGATCGGATTCAAGAGACGTCACGCATAGATCGTAATAGTCTGTTTGATTGCAAGCATATCGAATTAAATTCACACCCTTTTCATCTACCAATGCCGAGGAATGAGAAGCCAAGGCAAGTAGCGTTAGTGAAAGAAAGAGAATGAAATGAAGAGAATAATTCATCCTTGATGAAACTCCGATTGGCATTGCTAAAAGGATTGCATTTTATAAGAAGAAGAGGCTTGATGCCCAGTCGTCCACTTTGCATATATGTAAATCAGATAAACACTCCAAATTGTGGGACCCACTTCAGATGGGTCAAATTTATTTAAAATTACACCCAATAGATTTTTCGTAACTGGCCAACTGGTTCACATGTAATGGACGGTTGCGATTAAAAATATATAGCCGTGATTCAGAGGTTAGGATCGTTCAATCGAGTATGATTTTTAATGTTTTTTTTTATTTTTTTATTTTTTTATTTTATCGTTCAATCAAATATAGGGCAGCTGGATTTTACTGCGAATTTAAGCAATGTTGCTAACTTAAGAGATTTGCTTTTAATGTTAAAGATTTTTTTTCCTCTTTTAGGGCCCGTTTGGATGCAGCTAAACAAGTTACCTTTTTGCTGATGGCAGTTATTAAGGTACTTATTTTAGATAAGTACGTTTGGTTAAGCGTTTGTTATAAGTTACTCTTTCACTGAACAAGGCTTCAGTATTTCAGTCTTTTTTTTTTTATTGCTTTTCTACTTTTTCTGCGGCTGCTGAAAAGTGGAGGGGTATGATCCTTCCTCTCTGTGCGTGATAGAATCACGGTTCAACACTTGAAATAGAGAAATGGATTCGAGTTTGGCATAAATAGGGCCAACATGATGGATGGTCCACATTGAAGGTGGGCTCCACATTATGGGCAGTGGACATTGAAGTTGGCCCCCACATGATGGACGGTCCACATCAAAGGTCATCCCCTAATGATGAATGACCCACATCCAACGCAAGCCTAGCATGATGGGCAACCCACATTGAAGGTGGGGCCCACATGATGGTCAATCCACATCAAAGGTGGGCTCCACATGATGGGCAATTAATAATGGTGGCCACAACAATATGGATGATCCACATCAAGGTGGGCCTCACATGATGGACGGTCCACATCAAAGGTCGGTCCTAATGATGATTGGCCCATATACAAGGCGGGCCCTACATGATGGATGGTCCACATCAAAGGTGGGCCCCCTATGATGGGTGGTGGATAATGAATATCAGTTTGACCCAACTCATTTAGGGCCCATCGTTTTATAGTGTCCAGGTCTGCACCGTTAATTGCAGCAGGGATTGATATGCTACCGTTAAAATCTACTGGAGCCCACCGCGATATGTTGTTGCCGCCCAACCTGCCAATGTAGGCCATGTATGACCTGGATGTGGGACCCACATATCATCTTGATCCAAAGTTTTCATAGGCCTGTGTTAGCAGTGGGATAATGACATTGCCGTGGAATCCTCCCTGGGTCCACCATGGTATGTGTGTTTTATATCCAAGCAATGGATCAGTTTTTTACAGCCCACTTTGGAGTGGGCCCACATGTTGTGCGCATGAAATCCACACCATCCATCCATCTTGCCATGATATTTTGAGGGGCCCACTGCTGTGGGCCACGCTGTGAAAACAGCATGCACAAGCACACCGTAAAAAGTTAAAAAAAAAATAAAAATCAACGTGATCAAATATTAAACAGGCCACGCTGTATGAAGGATGGTTTTAAGAGCCGTTTTACATGGTAAAAAAAAAAAAAACACACGATGGAAGTGACTCGTTAATATTGGGAACAAACATGCTTGTCTACTTTTTAGCTGATAATTATATCATTTACCAAACATACTTATCTACTTAATAAGTAGAAACTAAGATAAGTAGCTTATCTTATGTAACTTACAATCCAAACGGGGCCTTAATGTCTTTGACATGTAAATTCTGTCCATGATATAAAGTTCCTAATTCAACTACTATAGACAAGCCACTCGTAAGCGTTGATTTGGTGGGACATCATGTTGATGGATAGTAACCCAAAATGAAAGGGCAACAGATAACAGTAGCCGGATATCAGTTACCTGATATGGACACTGAGGGGTTGTCCACATACTACAGGCAAATATCCAATGATATATCATGTGATATTTTTTTTAATAGGTGGCCCATGAAGAGAGGACTGAACCATGTTGGTTATTTTGGGGCACAAGTAGTCTAAGTAGTCTATGGGTGATTAGGGAGGAGGGTGTGCTTGGTTCTCCTGACCGGTCGACTCGGGTGAGTCCTTGGGTCTACCCATCTGGTTTGGAAACCATACTGCATGTGAATTGAGTTGACATAATTTTTTCTAGAACATATTACATATGTACATCCATTTGTATGAATTTTGATACATGGTCTTCCAAAACTGTAACATATTACATATGTACATCCATTTCAAACGCTTTTGAACTTAAAAAAAAAAAAAAGAAAAAAAAAAAAGTGACATTCCACACATTAACAAAATGCAAACATGTGTGCATTTATTCAAATCAAACCGGTGAAGAACGGAACACCTCTGGACGGTAACCATTCATTACCCTTGATGAAAGAAGAAACAGTGAAATTCATGGCCTCAACAGAGCTAGTTATAACTTTGTAACCGGGCCATCTTACTCGATTTCTTGTATTGGCGCCCACTTCTTTGTTCCCATACTAGGCACAGAACAATGTATCCAGTGCAAATCCTCCGTCCCACTCCAGCCATCCAGCTGGATCGATAACATCATCCAGCAAAGACTGTAAAATGACTGTCCTTGAATACAATTTCCATGGACGGCCAAGATATGACCGGACCTGTGATTTCACTGGGACAAGATCAGGCGCGGCCGTGATGGTGCAGTTATGTATGGAGATGCCGGAACTCCGACGGCGTTTTGTCCTTCCTTGTGCAGTAATGGTGTTGCTTTGTAGCGGAAGCGGCCTACGTAGGTATATGTTACAGTTTTGGAAGACCACCGTGGCATCTCCAAAGATAAAATCAACGGTTCCATGAATGTCACATTCTCTATAAAATTGTTTTTGGTCTTTGACATACAATGTGTCTTGATAGCCTAAAAAACTACATTTATAGAACGTGGACCGCTGCGACTGGCTTCTTAGTGCAACGGCCTGGCCCATGTTCGGCCCGGCTGAGTTCACGAATGTTATACCCTGAGCCATGAACCTGCGACCCTCCACAGCTGAAAGAACCACCAATCAGTAACAGTTTTTACTCGGAAATTAAACAAATGCATTAGACCAAAATCTCTTTCCTTCTATAGGACATAGGTGGGTTACACTGTAAAGGTCACCTGGGGTGAAAATCACTGGAGTCCACTCATAAGGTCGGCTACTACATTGAATGAAACCATAGACCGTCTGCCGATTTCAGTGGTATGGCCTGCCTGATGAGGGGATCATCCCGGTTTATGCTCTGGGTGAACTTCATGGTGTGGCCCACCTTTTGTACAAGTGACATGTTGGCAGAAAGAAAGCATTTTATGTGAAAGTTGGTATACAACATTGTATCTTATTCAGAACCTGTAGGGCTATCAATGGGACGAACCCGGGGTGGCATCTGCCCCAATTTTGGATTACTAAGGCCAAGCCCGCCGGGTGGGGGCTGGACATATTCAGAATTTTGAGTTCTATAGGCCCATGTCTGGCACATTGATATCTGTATTAAAGGATATGCCTTGTGATATAAACAATTCTACAAGTCTATCCCCATTTATACGTGGCCATGTGTTTTATGATCTAAACCACTCATATAGTGGCCCCTCCATAATATGTCACGGCTAGGAATTTAACTACAGCATACGTGCATGCACAAAATTAAGTAACAAACAGATCTCAGCAATACCATAAACATGCACCACATCCCATTAAGAACAAATAAAGAGATGAGGAAAAGAAAATTTACCGACTGTTGCACTCTCATAAGTGTCCCAACCAGTTGTGTTGCTCCGATTGCCGGTGATGGTTGTTCTTTCAATCCCATCTCCTAAAAATACGATATTGGTTTTATTGTCGGGGATTTTTACGTTTTCTTCATAAACTCCATTTTTAATATAAATAACAAATCTCTTTTTGTTAGAGGCTGGAGCGGCTGCGACGGCATCGGAGACTTTCAAAAAGTTGCCAGTGCCATCTTTAGCTACCACTAAATCAATATGAAATTGGGTTTGGCAGAGTACTTTGAATTCTATTTGGATCATAAACAAAATGCATACTAACAGTTCTACACTCTTAATATTAAGAGAAACCATTTGAATTATTAAAAAAAAAAAGCCAAGTAGAAGAAAGACTGATCAGAAAAAGATGTAAGGAAACAATCAAGTTTACAATGCAACTATTGTAGAAGCAAACGTTTGTATCTTATTTATAATCAAAAGCATATCAAAAAAGATTTGAAAAGAAGAAGCATGGGAGGAGTGATTAGCCTCTTTTGGCACTATAGCATGGTTTCAAAGAACGTGTCTCTGTCCAGAAATACGACTATACGACGTATCATGTGATCTGCTATATATCTATAGCAACAAGTGGGGCCCATTTCTAGGTAATCCAGACCCTTGATCTGGTAACTGTGTATCGGCCATTTCCTAAAAATTCATATGCTGAAACCATCCTACCCTTTTACCTGCCACTGAGAAGTTGACAGCTTAGAAAAGAATATTGCAATGGTCCACATTCAGTGAACGGCCAAAGATTGGATGGCTCCGATCATCCAGTCTCTGAGATGTTAGGGAATCCCCCATCCACAGTTGAGCAGCTCAGATGAATCGCATGCATCACAAGTCACCAGTCCTACTTTTACAAAACCATGCCTATCATGGGGCCCACTCGCTCGATGGGGCCCACGTACATCCACACTTGGATAATCAAAACCATCCATCTACTTGATGCTGAGGTGGATGGGCCATATTAAAAAAAGGCTGAACACGGATCACATCAAATGCCAATTTTTCCCGTTGAATGTACCCCACTGGATGATTTGTTCTGGAACGTCCATTTCAATGCTACCAACTGATGGTGAAGATCATCTTCTTCGTGCAGTTTTAGATAACATCCAGCTGAAATTAGAACCCCAACTGAAGGTACTATTCTGATCATCTACCGATGGATGATCAGAGCAGCCCTTCAGTTTGTTTTCCGTGGATCATGTCTGAACGGATCATGTCAACCACCTCTCTCCATTGAATGTAGGCCACTGGATGATTAGTTTCAGAACCGTCCGTTTCAAATCACCCCCCCTAGTGCAGTTTTTAGATAATGCCGGCCCCCTCATGGAACCCCCACCTGAAGGACGGCTCTGATCATCTACCTATGGATGAATGTGAGCCCCACAGTCTGCAACCCATGTTTTTTTTTTATTATTATTTTTTTAATAAAAAGGCAGATTGCCGTACGGACACTTACATTTTGTTGAATTCCCCAAAAAAAAAAATAGAGTTTGCTTTTAATAAAATATTTCCTAAAACCCGCCTGAGGTTTTAAAATATGATAAAAAAAACCTCTTGGTTTAACTTAGACTAACGGCGGTCACGGAATTCCATCTATTATCTTTGAAAATGACGATTTTGCCCCTTTTAATTAGGCCTGGCAATGGGTCGTGTTGAACCGTGTTTGGCTCCTGTCGTATTCGTGTTGTGTCAAAAATGCCCTCGCCCAAACCCAACCCGTTAACTAACGGGTCAAAATCTAGAAACCCAAACCCATTCATCAATTTAATGGGTTACCCGCACCCTGACACGTTTAACCTGTTAAATAAACGGGCCGTGTTTCGTGGCAGGAGATGGGAAAGGGGCTCAATTCAACAGAGATTTTGGAGCGTGGCTATGTGGGGCCGTGGGCAAAAAGATGGAGAAAACTCCCAAGTGTGTGTGTGTGTGTGTGTGTGTGTGTGAGAGAGAGAGAAAGAGAGAGAGAGAGAGAGAGTCTTAATGGTTGTCTTAGCTTCTTAGGGATTTCTCACCACACTAAAAATAATTACCAAAGTACCCTTACTAATGGGTTAAACAGGTTTCGTAGGTGAAACACTAACCTGACTCGTTGTCTTAACGGGTCTTAATGGGCCAACCCGTTAGTGACCTAAACACAATAACGCCAGACCCGAACACTGAATTTTTCGTGCAGGGTTTCGTGCAGGTTGGTTGGTCATGTGGAATTTTGCCAGGCCTAGGTGGAGTGTTGGCAGCGGGCATGGATCGGGCACTACCCCACGGTACCTGGCTAGAGACTAGAGCAGATTAGCTGTTACTCTTAGTGGGTAGGGTTGCAAATATGTCGGTTTAACCTGACTGACCCGCCCGATCCGACCGGGCAGAAACCTGATTCGCCCCAACCCGGCAGAGAAAAATGTCTGATCCTGGTTGAATGCGGCTGAATTGTTTTTAATCGAGGTACAGTTTAAGATACATGCCAAACCCGACCGACCTGACCCAAATCGTACCCCGACCCATGTATACCCAACTCGTTTCGCCCAACCCGAACCGCTCGAGTTCTATCAGAGTATTCTAAAAAAAGAAAAAAAAAAAAACTTTTGAGCATGCCCTCCTTCTGCGTGTTTGGAAATTGAAACTTTGAAAACATACCTAACTGTTTGTGGGGGCAGGGGCAAAGCCAGGATTTTCTTCCAGAGGGGCAAGGCACAAGCACAAGGCAATGGTGGGTGCCATTATCCCCACTGTTTTTGTGATGGGTCCATTTGAGCTTTGAATCTGCCCCATTCTTTTTATCAAGCCATGAAATGATCTCTCTAAATGGTTGGACGGTGTGGATACAACACATACATCACGGTGGGGCCCATAGAAAAGCGAGATCGCCACTGAACTGTCAAAGCTGGACGCGGGATTTGTTTAGCGGGAAGTTCTTGCTCTAGGAACTTAGGTGGGACCACTGTGATGTTTGTGAGAAATCCACCGTGTCCATCCTGTTTCGTGAGATAATTTTAGGACATGTGACAAGAAATGAGCCAGATCCAAGACTCAAGTGGGCCGAAAACATAAGGATTGAACTACCACAATTGAAACATTAGTGGGGCCACAGAAGTTTTGAATCAGTCTTCAGTTTATTTTTTCAGTTCATCCAAGTGGGAATGACGTTATGAACAGTATGGATGGCATATAAACATCACTGTTGACCCCAGGGAGATTTCAACGGTAGGAAATTCCCTACCCAGCTTTTCCTTTAGTGTGGCCCACTTGAGTTTGGAACCATCTCTTTTTCGGTCTCATGTCCTCAAATGATCTCAAAAAACGGATGGACGGGGTGGATTTCTCACAAACATCACAGTGGGACCCACCTAGGTTCCAGCGCAAGAACTTCCTGCCAAAGGAAATTCCGTCGGCCAAAGCTAATCCGCGTCCTAGATTTCCTACCGACCTAGACCTAGCTTGAGACGGACGATCTTGTTAGGAGCTCTGTGGAGCACACAGTGATCTATATATTCTATCCAAGCCGTCCATCTATTTTGAAAGATAATTTTAGTGCTTGAGCCAAAAAAGAAGGCAGATTGAAGGTTCAAATGGACCACACCACATAAATCAGTGGATTGAACTCCTGCGGTTGAAAACTCGGGGGGGGGGGGGGGGGGGGGGGGGGCATTTGCCACCTCTCGCCCCTACGTGGATCCGCCCCTGTGTGGGGGTATTTTTTCATGAGGCTCAATAAGGAACTCTAGTTCATTTCTGTGGAGCCCATTGTTGGGTTATCCAAGCCATTGATCTGATGCCCCATCATAAGTACACTATCCCTAAAAAATGTCTCAAATTGAAAGATTGTAAGCATAACTCAGCCCTAACTCAACCCGACCCGACCCGGTTCAACATATAGGGTCGCATAGGGTTAGGGTTGACCCTTTTGCAAGTAGGGTAGGGTTAGGGTTGGGTCAGCCCCAACCCAATCACAATCCAGATTGAAACCCGAACGTTTAAAATATATTTAGGTTCAGTCCAGGATTGGACCCAACCTGACCTTAACCGGACCCGTGTGCAGGCCTATTTGTGGGTGTTACCCTAACCGTGTGGAGCCTACCTTAATGTATATGTTGTATATCTATGCCGTCCATCTTTTTCCCATCTCATGTTAGGACTCTTTTCCAAACCTTAAGAAAATCCAAATCTCAGGTGGACCACACCATTAGAAACAATGATGAATGACCATTAAAAATATTTTGTGGGCCACAAAAGTTTTGGATCAAGCTGATATTTGTGCTTTCCCTTCATCCAAGTGTTCTTGACATTATCAATGATGGGATGGAAAATAAACACTAGGAAACCTTACCATGGGCCCTTTGGAATTTTTAATGGTGAGGCACTCAATAACCACTGTTTCCTGAGGTATGGTCCACCTAAGATTTAGATCTAAATAATTTTTGGGACCACATCTTAATATAATTAGGAGAAACATATGGATGGAGTGGATATACAGCACATCATCAAGGTGGGGCCGGTAACACCCGCTAAGGTGTTAGCCGGGTAACACCTAATCCGTGGACGGGGACTCAGATTTCCTACAAAAGCCTTTTGCGTGAAGTCCTTAAGCTGGGAACATAGGTGGGGCTAATGTGATGTTTATGAGAAATCTACTTCGTCCATTTGTTTTGTGAGCTCATTTTAAGACATCAGACAAAAAATGAGCTGGATTTAAGACACAAGTGAGCCATTGAACGTCCACACAGTTGAGATATTAGTGGGGCAACAAAAGTTTTAAATCAAGGTAATATTAATTTGTGTTTTCATTTCATCCCAGTGGGAATGACGTTATGAACAGTAAGGATGGCATATAAACATCATGGTGGACCCAGGGAGGTTTCAACTGTAGGAATTTCCCTAACCACCTTTTCCTTTGGTGCGGTCCACTTGAGCCTTGGATTTGGCTCATTTTTGTTAGCATCTCCTAAAATGATCTCACAAACGGGGGTGGATGTCTCACAAACATCACAATGGGCCTCACCTAGGTTCCCAGTACAGCGAAAGGCTTTTGCAGGAAATTTGCGTCCTGATGGGAAGCGGATTGCATCCTACCTCTGCCCAGACGATAATCCGTTCGAGCAGGTCTCTGTGGGGCCCACCATGATGTAAGGTTTTTATCCACATTGCTCATTCTTTTTCTCAGGTCATCTCAAGGCATGAGCCCAAAAATGAGGCAGGTGTAGAGAAAGGGGGGTTGCAATGTTTGGCCCCGAGGGGGCAGGTTGGGAGAGAGATGCGTGTTTTGTTGGAGGGGTGTTCTGAGGAGTTTTTTCGAGGGCAGCATTGTCTTTTTGAAAATATAATATTGAATTCATAACGTGCTAGACTGTGAGCGGTTTTTTTGACTGAGGGCAGAAAAAAGTTAGGTGGATTTTATAAAAAAGTACAAAAAAGATGTGCTTTTTTTGGAGTTCAGATGCAGGCTTCTGTTCAGCATCCTCTTTTAAAAACGAACACATTCATAAGACGCCACCCTTGCCTCGCCAAGTGCTGTAAATATGAGTCTCAAAATATAGGAATAGTATATTGGCATGCTGTAGTAAAAAATGCTTTTATTACCATTCCTGTGACCGGGCTGTGTCCGGCTCATGGAGATGTACCTGACAAATCCACTCCGTCCATCTTATTTGCAGTCTTCTTGTTTTTTAAGTTCCTGTCCTATCGTATTCTTTCAAAACAGATGAACGGAATGGATTTATCACGGACAGCTCTGTGGGCCCCACACAATCCACTCCATATCTTATCACTTTTCTTAGTCTGCCAGAAACATATACAGCTATGAGGATATCACGCGGACTTGATTTCCTTCTCGTTAAGTGTATGCGGAGGATATAAATGAGAATATTCACATCCTAAAATAAAAGTTCACGTTTTTGAGAGGGAAAATGACGTCACGTGGATTGCCCCGTACCGTCACCAGCATATCCCTGGTGACCCAACTTTGTGAGACCAAACATGATGTATGTATCTTATCCACGCCGTCCATCCATTTTTCGTCTCATTTAATGGCATTATACCAAAAATGAAACATATCCAAGGATCAAGTGAACCACACCATAGTAAAGGGTGAGGATTCAACACCTACTGTTGCAAACTTCTTGGGGCCAGCAAAGTTTTGGATCAAGCTGATATTAGTTTTTTTTTCCCCTCCGTACATGTCTGTGTGAACTTAGGAACAGGTTGGATGGTAAATAAACATCATGGTGGGCCTGAGGAAGGTTTAAATGGTGTGCCATCGTTATCCCCACGGTTTCATGTGGTGTGGTCCGATTGAGCCTCTTTTTTTATTTATTCATACCATAAAATGACCTGAAAAAACGAATGGACGGCGCGGATAAAACAGATACATTATGGTGGGCACCACAGATCAAGTCACCAGCGATACCGCGTCCCTAAGAAATTCGGCCGCGGCAAATATTCCTATTCGTGAGCAAGGCTACGGCCAGTGCTGCAGACAGCACATGCAACAGAAAGCTATACGGGGCCCACCTTGACTTCTGTATAACATCTTCTCTGTACATCAACTGAGAGAGATCATGTTGAATGTTAGGATGAAAAATCACTATATGATCCTAAACTCAAGTGGGCCATACGAAAGGAAACAGCGTGGATGGAAACCCGCCATTGAAATCTTCAAATACGAACTGATCCAATATTTCTGTGCGCCCACGAACATTTTGTATCTGCCTGATTTTTATGTTTCATAAATTAATATGATCTATATTAACTGATGGACGGTGTGGATGTCAAATAGACATGGTGGTAAGCTCCACATAGCTTTTTGTTGCTCAGGCTCTCTACAACAAGTCTCGCACGAAATTCGAGTCCCAATCAGGTAATCTGCCCCCATATTGAACTTGGTACCCAAAAATTATAGCCATCTATCACAAAAGTAGGCCAAATCCTATGAAAAAGTTGGGAATCCCAACCCCATCGTTAGTTTTGCGCAGCGCCCACTTTAGTGTTATATGCCATCTGATGTGCCTCGTCGAGATCAAAGAACCGGCACAAATCAGTATTCCAAAACTCATCTGATGTGCCTGAGTGTTGAATCACACTTATTTTTGGGATCAATTCTAAAAAATGAGTGCCACACCTGATGGACGTGGTGGATTTCATGCACGTTGAATCATTTACCCCATTAAATTTAGAGAAATTGATCCTGGTAGTTACCTACACAAGGGGAGGGGATTAGGTGAGGCCCAGCCTCACCCAACATTGTGCAGCCCTGATCATAGGGCCACCTTGATGTATGGGCGCCCATCCCTTTTGATGGCTCATTTTAGGGCATGAGCCCAAAAATGAAGCAGATACAAATCTTAGGTGCACACCACAGGAAACACATCAGAAAATTCTCATGGGACACCTTCCCAGGTTAGGCACAGATAAGATGCATGGTCTTGAACTATTCAACCATGGGTCACACTTGTATTGATTGGTTGGGGGCGGTGCTTCTATAATTCCCAGTTGGATTCTTGGACTTGAGAAGATTATGCTGTGAATTATGATATGCATCATAGGGATGATCAGAAGAATGCAAAAGATGAAAAAAAAAAAAAAAACATGAAAAAGCACTTCTTAAAAGGGTCTCAAGGTGATTGTAATTTGGCTTGAATCACATGAATTTCAACATCCATCGATGCTTCTGCCAATATATTAATTACGCTGTCAGTTGCATTCTTCAACAGCTCTGATACAAAAGAAAATGCATCCGTGACATTCCTAACCATTAGATCGATGGAAATCCGTGCAAGGCCGCTGAGATCTGCAGTTGAGCTACGGGGATCGGATTCGAGAGACGTCACACGTAAATCGTAATAGTCTGTTTGATTGCAAGCATATCGAATTAAATTCACATCCTTTTCACTTACTAATGCCGAGGAATGAAAACAAAGGCATGGCACGCCAACAACGCCGGTGAACCGAGATCCAATCTCCGGTCTCACCCACAAACGATAAACAGGAAGAAAATAATAACTAGAAGTAGAATCACACAAACCAACAATCCACAAAACAGAATTTTACGTGGAAAAACCCTAACAAGGATAAAAAAACCACAGGTGCAAACTTCACTATGAAGAAGAACGAAGTTACAAGCAATACACTTACCTTCTCCTATGCTCCCATGCACAAAGATGGCCCTTTTGCTAATTCTTTCGCCTTTTTCTAACCTTGGACGTGTAGAAACCCTAATCCCCTTTTTTTAATCCCGATTTACAACCTTTTATATAGTAAACCCCGCAAAAATTAGAACCCAATTTAGGAAACCCGCATTTTAAGTCTGCGGTCGGTCGGGCGCTCGGTCATAACTGGGTCGGGCACCCGGCCATTACAAAAATCGTCCAGCAACAAAAAACATAAAACAGTGTATTATCGGGCTCCCGGTCACTTTGACCGCCGGGCGCCGGGCTGTTCACAAAATGGTCCGGCAACATATGCTCAAATATCATGAATATCGGGCGCCTGTTCCACAGACCGTCCGGGCGCCCGACCATGCTCAAGTGTGAGTAGTCTCCACACTCAACAAACACCTGCCACGTGTAGTCTCCACACTCAACAATCTCCCACTTAGAGACACATCACCACATGATCCTTCGTCTTCTACATCCGGAGTGCACCACCTCCCAGTCTTCAAGCCTGAAACCAATCAAAGCTGAACAGAGCTTCAGCTTCTCTCGTGTGACCGCCTTGGTCAACATATCTGCAAGATTCTCACTTGTATGAATCTTCTCTAAAGCAATCGATCCATCTTCCAGTAACGAATGTATGAAGTGATATCTAATGTCAATATGCTTGATCCTCGAATGAAAGACTGAATTTTTAGACAAGTGTATTGCACTCTGACTGTCATTGTATAGCTTGCAATCTGCTTACTTCTTCCCCAGCTCTTCCATAAAACCTTGCATCCATACCATCTCCTTGCACGCTTCTGTAGCTGCAACATATTCTGCTTCCGTTGTACTAATGGATACTATCTTCTGTAACTGAGAGATCCAACTGACTGCAGCACTACTCATGATAAAGAGATACCCTGTAGTGCTCCTTCTGCTGTCGATATCCCTTGCCAAATCTGAGTCGACATAGCCTTGTAGCTTGATTTCCAACCCTCCATAACACAGCCCTACATCCACAGTACCTATCAGGTATCTGAGGATCCACTTCACAGCTTCCCAATGTTCCTTCCTGGGTTTGTTCATGTACCTGCTAAAAACTCCCACTGCTTGAGCAATATTTAGCCTCGTGCTAACCATAGCATACATGAGGCTCCCTATAGCTGACCCGTAAGGGACTTTAGCCATGTAGTATCGTTCCTCTTGCATCTCAGCTCCTTGCTCCTTAGAAAGCTTGAAGTGGTTGGCTAATGGAGTGCTAACCGGCTTAGCATCTCCCATGATAAATCGATCAAGTACCTTGGCCATGTACTCTGCCTGTGACAAAACTAGCTTCTTGTTTTCCCTGTCACGCTTTATCCTCATGCTTAGGATTTGTTTTGTAGCTCCTAAATCCTTCATGGCAAACTCTGTAGACAGTTGTCTTTTGAGATCTGAGATGTCCTTTATGCTTGATCTGGCCACAAGCATATCATCAACATACAGAAGAAGGATGATGTACGACGTATCAAACTTCTTTAAGTAGTAACAGTGGTCTGCATGGCATCTCTTGTATCCGTTTTCCGACATGAAACTGTCGAACTTCTTGTACCACTGCGTCGGGGCCTACTTCAGACCATATAGACTCTTCTTCAGTCTACACACCTTGTTCTCCTTTCCTGGTGCCACGTATCCTATCGGCTGATGCATATATATATCTCTTCTTCAAGGTCTCCATGAAGAAAGGTTGTCTTAACATCTAGTTGCTCTAGAAGTAAGTCTTCTTTAGCCACTATACTCAAGACCATGCGAATCGTAGACATCTTCACCACAGGTGAAAATATTTCTGTGAAATCAATACCTGTCTTTTATTGGAACCCTTTCACAACCAGTCTAGCCTTGTATCGTTTCGAACCATCGTGATCCTCCTTTAGTTTGTAAACTCACTTGTTATGAAGAGTTTTCTTACCCTTAGGCAAAGCGACTAGCTCCCACATATGATTAGATTCAAGAGAGTCCATCTCATCTTTCATGGCTTGCTCCCACTTAACCCACATATCTGACCGTAATGCCTCTTTAAAACACTCTGACTCACCATTATCTATCAGCAGTAGATAATGTAAGGATGGTGAGTATCGGACCTTGGGTCTCCTCTCCCGAATAGACCTCCTCACAACCGGTGTCTGCGGCTCTGCCTCATCATGCTCCTGTGCATGCTCATCTTGTGGCACTGTAACACCCGTGTCCGGTAACTCTTCCAACTCTACGAATTCCTTCTCATCAGCCTTATTCTGCTTTTGCTGCACACTATCCTTATGCATCATTTTTTCATTAAAGACTATGTTCTTGCTTCTGATGATTTTTCGGTTCTCAATATCCCAAAACCAGTAACCAAAATCATTCTGCCCGTAGCCTATAAACGTGCACCTTCTGGACTTCGCATCTAGCTTGTTTCTGTGCGCTGCATCAATGTGAACATAAGAGGTGCAACCAAACACTCTGAGATGTGCAAGGTTCACCTCTTTTCCAGTCCACGTTTCTTCTGGTAGTCCCACCATCCAATGGTGCTGAGGGACTTCTATTGATGAGATATACGACTGTATTCACAGCATCTGCCTAAAAGGTCTTGGGCAACCCTGCATGTAGCCTCATGCTCCTAGCGCGCTCAAGGATGGTCCTGTTAATTCGCTCAACCACACCATTCTGCTACGGTGTCCCTGGAATCATTTTCTGATGTTTGATTCCATTTCCTGCACAATACTCCTCAAATCTCTTATCACAATACTCTCCCTCATTATCCGATCTGAGACACTTCACAGTTTTACCGGTCTCATTTTCTATCATAACCTTCTACTTCTTAAATACATCAAATACATCTGATTTGTGTTTTAAGAAGTAGACCCACAGTTTTCTACTAGCATTATCAATAAAAGAAACAAAGTAATATGAGCCACCAAGAGATGATACATGTGCCGGTCCCCACACATCAGTGTGTACAAGCTCCAATAGATGCGTCTTGGGAGCGCGTCATGTCTTCTTGAAGCTAACTCTCTTCTACTTGCCATACACACTAATCCTCGCAGAATTTCAGATCGATTGCCTTCAACCCTGGTAGCTTCCCCTTTGACAATAGCACTTTCATCCCCTTCTCACTCATATGTCCCAACCTTTGATGCCATAACTGCCCATTCACTCCAGTTGATGCGACAGCGAGTGAACTATACGATCCGGAAGTCACGTATAAGGTACCTTCTTTCTTGCCTCGAGATATTACCAAGGCACCTTTTGTGACCTTCCATGCATCGCTCGTGAATGACGTCACATATCCAGTATCGGCCAACTGCCCCACTGAGATCAAATTCTGTCTCAAAATCGGTACATGTCTGACATCCTTTAGCTTCAAGATCGTTCCGTCTTTCTGACTTAGGTGAACGTCTCCCTTGCCAACAATACTGCGTGGCTCATCATCACCTAGGTAAACTCTTCCAAAGTTACTTGACACATAATCACGAAAAACTTTTGACGAAGTGGCATGAAACGAAGCACCCGAGTCTATAACCCAAGACTCATTCCACGCATCAAGAGACAAGATCAACGCCTCTGTGTCACTCTCCTTAGATAGATTCACCGAATCCTTCCCACCTTGAGAGCTTCCTTATTGTTTCTTAAGTGTCATGCAATCACGCTTCATATGACCCTTCTTCCCGTAATGACAACACCCGTCCTTATCTTTCGGTCCCTTAGACTTATTCCTCTACTTAGAACACCAATGTTTATTGCTACTTTTGTTTGAAGATCTTCCTCTTCCTTCAACATTTAGAGCATTCCCTGAATCCCCTGAAGTTCCTGATGCCTTCCTTCTAGATTCTTCGCTTAGAATTAGACCGGCCACATCATCGAATTTCAACTTTATAGACCCTGAGGAATTGCTCACGATAATCACCAAACCATCCCAACTGTCTGACAAACTTGACAAGATCAATAGAGCCCTGACCTCATCATCAAAAGTAATGCCAACGGATTCCAATTAGCCCGTGACTGTATCGAACTCATTTAAATGTTCAGCCACTGCCCCCACCATCTGACATCTTCATGTTGAATAGTCGTTTCATAAGATGAACCTTATTGGACGCCGAGGGTTTCTCATACATCGTAGCCAAAGCCTGCATTAATTCTTTTGTGGTCTTTACTTTGGATATATTGAAGGCGACGCTCTTAGACAAAGAGAGTCGGATCGTTCCTAAAGCCTTCCGATCCACTAAAGCCCATTCATCATCTGTCATCTTCTCTAGTTTCTTCTCTTTTCCTCCTAGAGGAATGTAGATGTCCTTCTGATACAGATAATCCTTCATCTGCATCTTTCAAAAGACAAAGTTTGAACCATCAAACTTTTTAATTCTAGTTTTCCCATCTTCCGTTATCGCTCCCACTTGAACTAAACCAATAGCTTTGATACCAGTTATTGTGCAGCACGCAAACAACACCAGTGAACCGAGATCCAATCTCCGGTCTCACCCACAAACGATAAACAGGAAGAAAATAATAAGTAGAAGTAGAATCACACAAACCAACAATCCACAAGACAGAATTTTACATGAAAAAATCCCAACAAGGGTAAAAAACCACGGGTGCAAACTTCACTATGAAGAAGAACGAAGTTACAAGCAATACACTTACCTTCTCCTATGCTCCTATGCACAGAGATGGCCCTTTTGCTAATCCTCTCACCTTTTTCTCACCTTAGACGTATAGAAACCCTAATCCCGGTTTACAACCCTTTATATAGTAAACCCCACAAAAATTAGAACCCAATTTAGGAAACCCGCACTTTAAGTCCGCAGCCGGTCGGGCTCCTGGTCATAATTGGGTCGGGCACCCGGCCATTACAAAAATCGTCCAGCAACAAAAAACATAAAACAGTGTATTATCGGGTGCCCGGTCACTTTGACCGCCGGGCGCCCGGCCGTTCACAAAA
This sequence comes from Liriodendron chinense, assembly GCA_003013855.2. Lineage (NCBI taxonomy): Eukaryota > Viridiplantae > Streptophyta > Magnoliopsida > Magnoliales > Magnoliaceae > Liriodendron > Liriodendron chinense. Next base: position 6,736,381 of record ML058332.1, read on the forward strand.
CGGTCCAGCAGCATATGCTCAAATATCATGAATATTGAGCGCTCGGTCCACAGACCGTCCTGGTTCCCAACCATGCTCAAGTGTGAGTAGTCTCCACACTCAACAAATGCTTACCACGTGTAGTCTCCACACCCAACAAGGCAAGTAGAGTTAGGTGAAAGAAAGAGAATGAAATGAAGAGAATTATTCATCCTGGATAAAAACTCCCATTGTCATTGCTAAGAGGATTGCATTTTATAAGAAAAATGAAGAGGCTTGATGCCCAATTGCCCACTTGGCATATATGTAAAATCAGATAAACCCTCCAAATTGTGGGACCCACTTCAGATGAGTCAAATTCATTTAAAATTACACCCAACTGATTTGACCCAGCTGGCCAACTGGTTCTCATGCAACGGATGGTTGCGATGAAAAATAGCTATGATCCAGAGGTTAGGATCATTCAATCGGCTATGATTTTTAAGGATTTGAACGGTTCAATTTTAGTTAGATGTATGAACGCCATTTCATTCTGCCAGAGCAACTGGATTTTATTGGGAATTTAAATAGTGTCTCTAACTTCAGAGATTTCATTCTAATGTTAAAGATTTTTTTCTGTTTATGACTTTGACATTGAAACCCTATCAATCAGAAGTTCCTAATTCAATTAGGATAGAAAAGCCACTCGGAAACGTTGGTTTGATGGAGCATCACGTGGATGGATCATAACCCAAAAGGAAAGGGAACAGATAACAGTAGCCGTCCAATCAGTTGCTGATAATGACAATGGAGCCCAGTTCTACAACAAGCACATATAGGTTTGTGCTTAACCTACAAAGGGGGCATTATTGTCTTTTTCAATTGAAAAGTCATACTCACAATGAGAAAAGTATACTCTCGTACTTGAGAGTATACTTGCGTCTAAAATGCCCCTCGCCACTTTATTTATTACAACTATATCCCTTAATTTTCAAAATGCCTAGTGAAGCTTGAAATGGAGCTTAGTTTACGAAATTTCATCGATCAACACCGTCCATCCTTATTCCCATGTCCTTTCTCATATTTGGAGAAAAAATGAGGTTGATTTGACCAGTAGGTTGGTCATAGCAATCAATTTATTTTTTTACTATTAAACCAATACGCTATGAATTGATTGTATTGTGGTCCACCTGATTATTACATACGCCCATTTTTGTAGACATTATATATTTTCATTTTTACAGTTGAATGGACGGAACAGATCATCATAAAAACACTCGTAGGCTATACTTGCATTAGGACCGTTTACTGCTTCAATCCTGTGTCACCCGAGTGACACCCCAATTTCTGTCCCCCTAACTCTGTACAATCTTTGATGATGCTTTTTTTAAGATCTAAACCATCCGTCTAATTTTTCATCTCATTTAAGTACTTATTAAGAAATATTAAGTTAATCGATATCTTTGGTGGACCACATCATTAGATAAAATTGTTAATAATAATGTAAAGGTTGACGTAACCTGTCATTTGTGGGCCCATACTCATCAATCTCATCAATCCAGTTCGTCCATATATTTTTTTGAATATCTGTTTTTCACGGGAGAAAATTTGAGGTTGATATTAGTAGTAGTTGGTCCCAACAGTAGACTCATGTTAGACCATTAAATGAATAAACAATGAATTGATGATATTATGGTCCACATGATCAGTATATATGTCCCATATTTTTCCTAAAGTCATAGTTTAATCCAAGCAGTTGGTTGGCCGCCACGGATCATTAGAAAAATGCTAGTCAGCTATACATGCGTGAATGCTAGCTAAGTGGACGGGATTCCCTGCGAAAGCCTTTCGTAGGAAGTTCCTGTGCGGGGAATCTGGGTCGGGCTACCGTAATATTTTTGAGAAATCTCCATCCATTTTGTGAGATCATTTTAGGTGTCCGACCAAGAATGTTTTGGATCCAAGGCTCAACCCAAGGTGGGTAGCGAAATTCCTACCGTTTAAACCTCCCTGGTCTACAATGATGTTTATATGCCATCCATACCGTTCATGATGTCATTCCTACTGGGATTAATTGAAAACACAAATATTAGCCCGATTCAAAACATTCGTGGTCCCAAGAATATTTCAACTGTGGAAATTCAATCCTCAAGTTTTTGGCCTACTTGAGTATTGGATCCTGCTCATTTTCGGTCGCACCTCCTAAAATGAATTCAAAAAATGGATGGACAACCTGGATTTCTCAGCAAACATCACAGTTGGCCCTACCTAAAATCAAGCGCAGGAACTTCATGCCACAGCCTTTCGCAGGGAACAGGGGTAATGGAATTCGAATTGCGTCATGAGTAACTCAGTAAGTTCTTACTGAGTAAACTCAGTTGGGCCCATCGTGAATGTATATGGTTCATCCATGCTGTCCAATCATTTTTCCAGATTATTTTAACCATTGAGACAAAAAAGAAAGCATTTTCAAATCTCAAGTGGACCATACCACACGAAACAGTGGCAGTTGTGATTTTGACTGTTGAAACCTTTCTAGGGCCCACAATGATCTTTATATGTCATCCAACCTGTTCATAAGATCACAAAGACATGGATGAAAGGAAAAAAAAAATTTCTTCTTCCTCAAAACCTTTTGTGGCCCCCAAAAAATTTTCAACGGTAGATGTTGAATTCACGGTATTTCTTGTTGTGTGGCCCAGTTGAGCTTTGGATATGCTTTTTTTTAAATGAAGCCCTAAAATTATTTGATAAAATGGATGGACAGAGTAGATAAAATATGTAAATCATGATGGACCCCACAGTGTTTACTCATTACGCAATCCGCTTCCAGGGAAATGGAGAGCGGATTAGCTATTACATAGGAAAAGCTCAGTGGGTGTTACCCTAACCGTCTGGGGCCTATCTTGATCTATTATTTCATATATCTATGCCGTCCATCTGTTTTTCCCCATCATTTTAGGATGTGATCCAAAACCCTAAGAAGATCCAAATCTTAGGTGGACCATACCACTAGAAACAGTGATGAATAACCATTAAAAACTTTTTGTGGGCCACAAAAGTTTTTAAAGCAATCTGATCTTTGTATTTTCCCTTCATCAGCACCTTATTTACATTATCAAGAGCTTGGATTTCAAATAAACATTACCAAAACCTTACGATGGGCTCTTTGAAATTTTTAATGGTGGAGCACTCAATCAAACTGTCTCAAGTGGTATGATCCACTTGAGATTTGGATCTGCATAATTTTTTGAACCTCATCCTAAAATGGTCTGTAGCAACGGATGGACGGCGTGGATATACAAAATATCATCCATGCGAGGCCATACAGTAGGGGTAACACCCACTAAGCTGTTCCCCGGGTACCCGGGGAAATGAAGGACGCGGATTAGCTACTTATGGGAGCGGATTAGGTGAGACCCCGGATCCACCGAGGTGGGTGGGACCCCTGACTGTGGGGGCCACTGTGATGTACGTGCTACATCTTCACCGTCCATCCATATTGAAAGCTCATTTTAGGGCATGTTCCAAAAAGTGAAGCAGTTCAAAATACCAGCTGGGCCATAGTACAGAAACAGTGGTGACTGACCATTAAAAACTTCTTGCGGCAAAAAAAGCTTTGGATGAAGATGATATTTGCGTGGTATCTTGATCTACGCGTTTGTGAGCTTATCAACAGGTTGGATGGAAAGTAAACATTTCAGTGGAATCCATGAAGTTTTTAATGGTGGGGATTCAATCAAGACTGTTTCCTGTGGTGTGGTCCACCTAAGATTTGAGTCAGCTTCATTTTTTCTATCATTCCCTTCAATGAGCTTTAAAATTGGTTGGACCGTGTGGATTTAAGGTACATACATCACTACGAGCCCCACCGTCAGGGGTCCCACCCACCACGGTGGATCCAGGGTCTCACCTAATCCGCTCCCGCTACTGACAGGTTGCGTAGCTATCTCGCTACTGAAGTGACGTCATTAACTTCTGTGGGCCCCACCGTGATGTGTGTGTTGTATCCACACCGTCTGTCCGTTTGGAGAGATCATTTTATGGCATGATCAAAAGAATGAGGCAGATCCAAAGTTAAAGTGGACCTCACCAAAGAAAACCAAACCGTCAGGATTGATCTCCTACCATTAAAAACTTCTTGGGACGATAGAAGTTTTCGATCAAGCTGATACTTGTGTTTTCTCTTCTTCCATGTCTTTGTGAACTTCTGAACAGGTTGCATCTCAAATAAACATCATGGTGGGCCCTAGGAAGGTTTCAACGGTCTCATCACTCTCCCCACTGTTTTCTTTGGTGGGGACAACTTGAGCTCTGGATCTCTCTCATTCTTTAGATCCTGCCATAAAATGATCTCTGTGAATGGATGGACGGTGGGGATACAACACACACATCACAGTGGGGCCCACAGAAGTTGGTGACGTCACTTCATTAGCAAGATAGCTGCTCAACCTGTCAGTAGCTACTCCGCGCCATGAGGTGGGATTAAGTGTTACCGGGGACATGTACAGCTTAGTGGGTGATACCTACACCGTGTGGGACCCATCTCAATATATTTTTATGAGCATATGATTTTACATCTCATTTAGGATGTGATCCCAAACCCTAGGAGGATTCAAATCTAGAATATAGAAACATGGTGAGCATGAGGCGGAGGACGGTTGTGCTCAGCACTTCGTTGGTGCGGCCCATTTCTGTCGCTTGCCACTTTAGATGATATCTATCGGCACTTCACTCCGCAATCTATTTTTGTTGCTCGACACTTCGGATAATCACTCTTGACAATTTGCTTGCACGAATCATTTCTCTTACTTAGCACTTTGGACAATCTCATCTGCATTTGGCTCATGTAATCCATTTATGTTGCTCGGCACTTTGGGCGATTGCTCTCAGCACTTGGCCTGCGTAATCTATTTTTATCCTCGATAATTTAGATGATTGCTTTTAGCATTTTCCTCACCTAATTCATTTCTTTCGCTCGTCAATTTTCAACAATCTGCTTGAGTGATTCATTTCTATTTATCAACACTTTGAACAATCCCTCTCAGCACTTCGCTCGCGCAAACCATTTAAGATGCTCGACACTTTGGGCAATCACTCTTGGTAGTTTGCTTGCGTGATCCATTTTTGTCGTTCGTCATTTTTAGATGATCACTCGACACTTCTCTTGCTCGACACTTCTCTTGCGTGATCCATTTCAGGTGCTGACACGTTGGATGATTGCTCTCGGAACTTCACTTGAGCAATTTATTTTTGTCTCTTGGCACTTTGGAGGATTGCGCTTGGCACTTCGCTTGCATGATCCATTTTGGCTGCTTGACACTTTGGACAATCGCTCTCGGTGCTTAACTCACAGTGATCGATTCATCTCACTCGACACTTTAGACGATCGTGCATGACAATTTTGGCAATCCCACTCCACACTTCAATCGCGCGATCCATTTCTCTCACTCGGCACTTTGGCCAATCCAACTTGACACTTCGCTTGAGCGATCCATTTTTAGGTGCTCGATACTTCGTTCTGGCGATCCATTTCTGTAGCTTGGCACTTTGGATTATTGCACTTGACACTTCATTCATATTATCCATTTCTATCACTTGGCATTTTGGACAATCTTGCTCGTCACTTCCCTTGCTTGATCCATTAATTTCACTCGTCACTTTTGATGACCACGCTCGACACCCGCTCGAGCAGTCCATTTCTGTTACTCAACACTTTGGAAAATCACTCTTGGCACTTCCCTCACACAAACCATTTGAGACGCCCAACACTTGGGACGATTGCTCTCGTCACTTCGCTTGCGATATCCTTTTTTATCCATTGTAATTTTGGACAATCACGTTCGGCACTTCACTCGCACGATCCATTTCAAGCGCTTGACACTTTGGGCGATTGCTCTCGGCACTTCACTTCTACGATCCATTTTTTATGCTCAACACTTCGGACAATCGCTTTCGACACTTCACTCATGCGATCCATTTCTATTCCCCGACATTCTCGACACTTCGCTCATGCTCAACACTTTGGAAAATCTCTCTCGACAATTTAGACAACATTTCTCGACACTTCTCTCATTTGATCCATTTCTTTCGCTCTTCACTTTCAACTGATCATGCTCGACACTTGAGATATCCATTTCCTTCCCCCAATACTTTGAACTATCGCTCTTGGTACTTTGCTCACACAAACCATTTGAGATGCTTGACACTTGGGCGATCGCTCTAGGCACTTTGCTCGCGATATCTATTTTTTGTCACTTGTCATTTTCTACGATCACGCTCGCATTCGTGCAATTCATTTCGAGCGATCGCTCTAGACACTTCACTCTCGCGATCAATTTCGAGCGCTCGATACTTTGGGCGATCACTCTCGGCACTTCACTTGATCAATCCATTTTTGTCTCTTGACACTTTGGAGGATCGCCTTTGGCACTTCCCTCATGTGATACATTTTAGGCGCTTGATACTTTGCTCCTGTGATCCATTTCTGTCACTTGACACTTTGGACGATCACGCTCGGTACTTCGCTCGCGTAATCCATTTATGTCACTTGACACTTTGGACGATCTCTCTCGGCCCTTAGCTCGCGATATCAATTTTGGTCGGTCGGTATTTTAAACAATCCCATTCGACATTTCACTAGCGCGATCCATTTTCGTTGCCCGTCAATTTGGACAATCTCTCTTAGAACTTTGCTCACGAGATCGATCTCAACTGCTAGACACTTTGCACCATCGCGTTTGACACTTTCCAAGCACTATCCATTTTGTCACTTGGCACTTTGGACGATCTCTCTTAGCACTTCGCTTGTGTGATGCACTTCTTTCACTCGACACTTTTGGCGATCGCTTTCGACACTTTCCTCATGTGATCCATTTCGGACGCTCGACATTTTGGGCGATCACTCTCGGCACTTTGCTTTGCGATATCCATTTTTGTCGCTCGTCACTTTAGACGATCGTGCTTGACACTTCACTTGCGCGAACCATTTCAGGCGCTCAACACTAAGCAATTGTTATCAACACTTTGCTCGTGCGATCTATTTCTATCGCTTGACACTTTTGACAATCGTGCTCTGTACTTCGCTCACTCAATATATTTCTATCAGTCGACACCTTGGATGATCGCGCTCAACACTTTTCTCACACAATCCATTTTGGGCGCTCAACACTTTTAGCGTCGCTCTCGACCCTTTAAGCGTCGCTCTTGACACTTTACTCGCATAATCCATTTTGAGCGCATGACACTTTGAGCGATTACTCTTATCACTTTACTCGCACAATCCATTTTTGTCGCTCAACACTTTGGACTATCTCTCTTGGCACTTCGCTCGCACAATCCATTTTCGTTGCTCATCGATTCAGACTAGTGCGCTCGGCACTTTGCTTCGCGCGATGGATTTCGTGTGCTGGCCACTTTGGGTGATTGCTCTCGGCACTTTTCTCTCGCAGTCAATTTCTGTCGCTTGGCACTTTAGACAATTGTACTCGGCACTTTGTTCACGTGATCTACTTCGAGCGCTCAATAGTTTTGGGTGATTGTGCTCTGCACTTCACTCATGCGATCCATTTATGTCGCTCAACACTTTCGACGATCATGCTCGACACTTTCGCTCATGCAATCCATTTTGAGGGCTCAACACCTTAGGTGATCGCTCTCGGTACTTCACTTGAACGATCCATTTTTGTCGCTCAACACTTTGGAGGATCGCGCTCGTCACTTCGCTTTCATGATTCATTTGCCCAAAGTGCCAAGCGCTCAAAATAGATCACGGGAACAAATACCAAGTGCAATCACCTAGAGTGCCGAGCGCTCGAATGAATTGCGCAAGGAAATTTCGGAGCGTGATTGCTCAAAGTGCCCAACTCTTAGCATATGATCAATCTAAGCTTAATCTTCTGAAGAAAAAAGAATGACTCATTTTCTAAAAATATAGTTTTTGATATCTTTCATCTCTTTAGATTAATTTCTTTATAGGCAGATCCATTTGAGCATAAGTTTTGTAGGAAGAAGAAATATCTATTTTTGAAAGTTTAAGTTTTTTCTCCCTCACTTCTATTTATTTATGGGCAAAAGACTCATATAAGTAGTTTTTTAAAAGAACTCCTTTTGAAAAGGGAGCATATTAGGTGTGGATCTGACTTTACGAAAGATAATGCGGCCTTTACTATGCGAACGACGGCGTTGCATTTGTTTTATATACACGTGTCTTAATTTTAGGCTACATGCCAACAGATGAAGCAGATCCAAATCTCACGTAGACCTTACTAGAGGAAATAGTGGTGATTAAACATCCCACCATTAAGAACTTCCTGAGGCCTACCGTAATGTTTCTATGATATTTATTTATCGATCAACCTGTTAATAAGGTAACGTGAAGTTCACTTAGACGAAGGGGAAAAAATAAATATTAGCATTATTTAAAACTTGTATAGCTAATTACAAGTTGTTAATGGCCAATCATCATCATTTCCTACGACATGTTCTACCTAAGGTTTGGATCTACTTCTTTTTTAAGCTTCCGTCCTAAAACGATTGGAAAAATGAATGGACGGTGTGGATATAATACATGCATCAAAGTGGGCCCACAATATTTGAGGCTAGGGCTGCGCCTAATCCACTTCCTTTCATCATATGTATATAAAAAAATAAAAAAATTATAGTGAATTAAAAATTGAAAAGAGCTAGTTTGTTAGAACCATTGCATTTTCACGGAGATAAGATGTAGTCAATGCATGACATTAATCCGTCCATAACAGCACATTTTCAGGGCAGCACGCGTGCAACAGAAAAGCACCGTGTGACATCCAATCCGTCCATAACAGAACATGTTGGAATGTGAGCCAGAAATCAGTCAGATTCAAAACTCGAGTGGGACGCACACCTTAGGCCCACCGTGATGTTTGCATGGCATCCAACCGTTCACAAGGTGAATCGCGTTGGGACTCAGGGGATAGCACAAATTACATCATATCCAAGACTGCAGTGATCGGTGGGCCTTTGTTGATGCTTGGATCTACAACTTTGGGATGTCAGACAAACATTGCTGTGGAGCCCATGGAGCTGTTTGTGTGCATGGGCTCCCTGTATGACACGTGCGTCCTACACTAGAATTAGGATTCTGATTGGTCTGTGGTGAGTGCTGAAAAGTTCTGTGGGCCCCACTATGTTATTTGTACTACTGAAAAGCTCTGTGAGCCCACCGTGATGTATGTATCTTATTCATGTTGTCGGTCCATTTTGGATCATTATTTTACAGCATGAGCCCATAAATAAGGCAGATCCAAATCTTAGTAGGGCCACACCATATGAAAATAGTAGTGATTAGGTCACACAAACTTGGATGAAGGGAAAACACAAATATTGATATGATAAAAAAAAATAAAAAAAAATTGTGGTCCTCAAGAAGTTGTTAATGGTGGGCATTCAATTACCAATGTTTCTTGCAGTGTGGATCACTTGAGATTTAGACCTGCTTCATTTTTTTGCAATAATACCCTAAAATAAGCTAGCAAAATGGATAGACAGCATGGATAATCACATACATCATTGTGGACCCACAGCACTGACCAGTACTAACCTTGGTACCGAGGGATCACTACAAATTCCGAGCCTGGTTTATTAGGGCTTTTAACAAGGTACAGGATCGATGGTAGTATGTGTGGGGGCACTTTAAAGTTGGGCGGTGGCACATGCCACGAAGTGTGGGATACTTTATAAAAAGAAAGATAATTTTATTTTATTTTCTCAAAATTTTAAAAATAACATTTTGAAGTGTGATGTTAAAAGCCAAAAAAGAAGCATTTTTCCCAAAACTGTACTGAAATCAAAATACATTTCTAAAATTTTATAAAAAACAAACAAACAAAATATGGAAGTGGCATTTCCTCAGTCTATGCTTCAACAAATTTAACTAAGCTCTTAAAGCTTAGTGTGCAAAACAAATGGATAACTAAAACAATTTTGTGGGAAATCAATTGTCTGGTATGTAGTAGCCCACCTAACAAATCAAATGGCCTGATTTTCAGTTTGGACCTTAAATATGTGGTCCATATTGTCACGTGTTTTGATGGTCAATGGTCATGGGTGGAGACAGGAGAGGACTACTCAAATTAGGGCTCTCAATGGAGCGGGTCAAATCCGAGATCCGATTTGCTCCGAATCCATATAATGCAGATTTGGATCTTAAAATAGGTCCGATTACTTAATGGACTGGATTTGGATCTTAAAATAGGTCCATTTAAGTGTCCGATTACTTAAATGGACCAGATATGGATTCACAGGAACATATCCGAGTTCAATCCGAATCCGATTAACACCCAACTCATTGTCACCTTACTGTATATGTTATATTCATGTTGGCCATCTATTTAACAAATTATTTTTGGCCATATCTCAAAATTGAGACATGCCACTCTTAGGTTGACCGTACCATAGTAAATAGTGGGATTTGCATCATGTTTTTACTAAATTAAATATATTATACTATATATTTTTTTAGATTTGTAATGAGGTGGATTCGAAACTAGATCCAACTCGAATCCGATGGTTATATGGATTTTGGATTGGAAATGGATCGAATATGGATATCACCTTTTGGATCCGAGTTGGATCCGAATCTGATCCGAATCGGTCTACAGATATACGGACTTGGAGCTAGATCCAACTAGATCCGATCCAGATCTGACCCATTGAGAGCCCTAACTCAAATGTAATTAGCAAACTTATCAAGCTTAATAAAGTTTGCTACAGTTCATCCATATTGCTATTTTACCATCGTGAATGTGCCTGATGGATATGCAACAAGTTGTGGTGACCTAGACCACGGTGAGCCTCATGTTGGATGGGTAATAAAAATAAAATATTCAAGAATGAAAAATCATAGTAAAGGCTTACAAAACCAAATTAAAAGAGATGCTCCATATTTAAAGAAAAAGATTTAAACTCAAGAGCCTTTTTTTCTTTTTTTTCCTTGAGGGTTACTTTTCTAAAGCGAGGCCCATCATACCCTCGCGACACATCTAATTGCTCAATCCATAATAGTCTTTCACCCGATTGCAAAGCCCATGGCCCAAGGCAGGTGCAACCAAGAGCTTTGAGGCTATCTATGATGTCCACATGGCATCCACTCTGTCCATCAGTTGCACCAACTCATTTTAGGACATGATCCAAAATTAGGTAAATTAAAATTTGACTGGACCACAATAGCAAAGAGTGAGGACAAAGACACCCACCATTGAAACCAATCTAGGTCCGCCATGATGTTTATGTGCCATCCAACTCATAGGGTGAATCAAGCAAGGATGAAGAGAAACAAATATCAGAATACCAAAAACTTACATGAACCCTAGGGAGGTGTTTGGATCGTAAGTTACTCAAGTTATTTATGCCTTAAGTAGCTTACTTTGATTTCTACTTATTAAACTGAAGTGATTTAGTAACTTTAAATAAAAAAGCTACATACAATTGATCATAAACCAAACTTATGTCAAATAAGTTATTTATCTACTGCTACAAGTAGAAAAAGTAAACTTGGGTCCTTGTCCTTGCCTCAGTGGTAGACTCCTAGGAGTTTTAACATGAGGTTTGGGGTTCGATTACCTATAGGTGGTAAAATCCCACTATAGTGTGAGTGTCCAAGGGTGGGGTGCGAGCATAGCAGACTCCAGGCCAAGCTGATAAAATCCTTAATTTCAACTTGATTCTTTCCAATCCATCTGTTGATCAAGTGAGCCATGGATATACAAAGAATTAGACACTTCCAAGAACGAAATCAACAGCCTACATTCAACATGCGTGAGTTGTCCTCTCAAAGATTAGAATGACATATCTTAGCCAGTAAGGCGTAAATATGAGATTAAGTTAGGCTAGGCCCGCTCGGGCTAAAATAACTTGAACCCAAGCCCAGCCTGAAATTGTTCCACATACCAACATAATAGGTCCAAGCCCGTCCAAAGCCATGGTTGGGTTCGTCTGAGCCAATATCGATGACACAAGCTCGCGTTTTTAGTATGAAAAGTGAGGCCCATGGTCCAGTACTCTACACCGTTGATCTTTTGAGTCCCATGAGAAGATGCATGCACTAAAAACATCTCTCATTAGAAGATCCGGACCGGTGTTGTGCATCTTTTCCTAGCCATTTATTTATAGGCTGCAATTTGAAAGGTTAAGTTCATGCTATCAACTTGAATATGGAAGGATGGCCCATCCATCGTGGCACACAACAGGCCAACGGTCTGGATAACCATGGGCCCTACTTATCATAATTGAAACCAGTGTGCGCCATCTAAATTCCCCCTCTAGAGCTTTGCCAAGCCCACACGCCACCACATACACCATCGTGGAAAAGTTGTGAAATATCCAAGCCATCCATCACATGGACCTAACCTTGTAGATATTACTGCTGAAAGATAAAGGTGGTCACTCAGTAGGTGTGCCATGACATTAGAAATAAGTGGACAGTAGGTATTTTTTCTAATGAATGGCCTGGATATTGCACCTGTATGCCACGCTGGCATATGTGGTGGGGTATGCATTAGCTGATTTACACGCGTCTGGGCCTACCAAAGCTCTTCCCTCTTATACTGATTTAACTCGATCAAGATCTTGAACAGGGAACTCCATTTTTGAGCTCCAACAAGTGGCCCAGTGATTCAGTGATCCAGACCGTTCGTCTATCTGGGATGATGGCGGATGGACCGTGTCAAATAATCAAGTAAAAACACAGCAATGGTTCTCATCAAACAAATAAGAAGGCCATTATTATCTTCAAAACTGGAGAATTTTCAGTACATGGGCCATTAAAATTTGATGCCCACCATGATATGAACGGTTTGGATCACTGAACCATGGACCCCACATGAACCTACTAAATATCATCTCAGCCAAGCAGCCTGCAATGTCTTTGGTCACTCATGTACGAGTGCAAATGGATTGGGCCGATCCAAACAGAAGCTTCTCCAAACCCGGCCATGAGCTAGTCCATCTCACTAGATAAGCATCTAGGTCCGAGCCCAGCCCACCAGCTAGACATCTTGGGCTGGGAGGGCTATTACATTGGCCGTCTCGATGCGGGTTTGAACCAAAGCCCAAAGCTCTCCGATGGGGGCTTGGATCGGCCTGGATCAGCCCTTTTTTTCCCCCCTCTTCTCCAAGTGACTCCAGTAGGTGTATTTTATTAATACCGATCTCACCTATGGTGACATGGCATGTGCGAGAGATCTAAGCTGCCCACCAAATGGGCCCCACCTCAATAGACATGAGTATCTCTCAAACAGGCTTTACTCATTGGATGGGCCATATGTGGGAGAAAAAGAACGGTTATGAGAAATTGACATGCAGAAATAGAGTATGGGTGTCAACTCACGTGCAGCTCAGCTATGCTGCATGTGAGAAGCTAGAGCGAAATAAAAAACTTTGCTCCAAAGACACTGCATTTCCAAGTCAGTTATTCCAAAAATTATACAAAACAAATCTAGATATATTCAATAAAATTGTCTCTCACAATCCCTCCAAAATAGGAGATTTTTCTAGAAATGGTCGAAGCCATCGCAACAATTATGAAGATCTCAACTATTATCGCTGGATTTTGGATAACGATCAAGATCAAATGATCTCTACCACTGGATGAAAGGCTGCCTCTGACCTCCTGGGTTGAATGGGTTGGATCTAGATGGGATATCTTCAAGATCCTGCAGAACACAAGGAAGAAAAGCTAAGAGGGGTGATTAGGGTTCGGCCGTTAGCCATCCGATGCTTAAGTCAGGCCAGGAATTTGAAAGAGTAGAGGTAGAATGTCTAGGGGAGATTGTGCGTGTACTTGAGTCTGTAGGAGGCTCCTCTGTTTATAAGATAACTAAAGCAGTTACAGAGGGTTACGAGCGTGTGAGTTATGCTCGTAATGTTCGGCGAGATTCCTAGTGACGTAGGTCACATTCATAACTGCTAGTAACGTGCCCAATTTATTCGGGCTCGTCCCTAGATTATCACACACTTTTATGACGGTTGTAGGCTTGGTCAACCTTGGGGTGGAGCTTGTTAGCCAAGCTTCCTTACTTGAGAAATATTTTGAATTAAAGTTACTGGATGTAGTTGCTGAGATGTGTAGGCTTAATAGTCTAAGGATCGAGGACCAAGCATGTCACTCGACGACCGCATTCAATAAAACAACTCAGCCTAAGTTGTTTGATGTATCCAAAATGACCTTCGTAAACACCAAACTGTCGTAGTCCTCGTCCTCAACTCCCTTCCCTATTAGGGTCGAGCACCTAGTGTCCAAGGTCGATGTCTCCCTAGTCTAGTAGACCTTCATGAGCCGATGGCCTATACTTGAGCCTATGGATTGGTGGGCCTATTCACACTCGGCCTAGCTCAAAACATCCCCACGACACCAAATATCCTAAAATTGAACAAATATCGGATTTAATTGCAACCAAAAGAATGGATCCAATCAGGATTTGATGGATCCAGCTCCATGCAAATTTAAGGGCACAATATATATGGAGGGTGGAGATGGCATTGATAGAGCTAGATTTAAATGCGACAGTATCTTGAAGGGTTACCCTACAGGGAAGTATCTATGCAAAGGGCTACCCTACAGGGAAGTATCTATGCAAAGGGCTTGTCTTATCCCGAAAGTGGTTCACTAGCAACCCATCAATAATCTCATACTAACGAGAGCTTACAAATACACTCTCATGGAAGGCCCGTGTACCTAACATGAGCTTTCAGTTTTGTTGGAGTTTAATTTTCTGGATCCTTTCTCATGCCTCAGGTGGTAGACTCACAAGATTATTATTTTGGCTTCCGCCATATATTTCCCATCCATTTGTAGACGGGACGTCAAAAGTTTTCGAAGTAGGTATAGTACCGGAGCTTTGTGGGGAAACCGTGCTTGGCTGTGACATCTGCCCCGTTTATCAGGTGTGTTCCGTGATTTTAGGCCATGAGAGGAAAGATCAGCTCTATACATAGCTCGGTTGGGGCACACCAAAGGGATAATGGAGAGCGGACTCCCAACCAAAACTTGTGTGTGTAGCCACCATAGTATGCATATTCCATCCAACCCACAGATCCACTATGGGTCACCACGGCAATGGGCCAATCCAAAATCATCCTGACTCAAAACACTAGGCTGGGCATGATTTTACATTAAAATGAAGGGCTCAGATGACATGATGGATGGAGTGGATGTTACACAAACAACACGATGGGCCCACAGAGCTTGGGTGTTGTACATACAAACATGCAAATGATGACCTATAAGGGGTACTTTTAGAGCACCATAATCATTCTTTTGGAGAAGGGTCAATAGAATTTTTATTCGAATGATAGATGATTCCAAGGACTGATAGAGATGCAAGAAAACTAACTGAAAAAAGAAAAATCAACCAAGAAGCATTACAATAGCCAGCGAGTTATCAGAGAGATTTTCCACAATCTCATTCTTATAAGTTAATGGCGATTTCCGTCCCATTTCTTTGAACACATCTTTACAAGTCTCAGCGTCGGTTTGCACGGCCCCTACCAAAGTGTTTACATCGCTGTAATCCTTGGAGTCTAAAGACTCGATGGCATCATGGAGATCATAAACTGCTGACTCATACACATCGTAACAGACGTCGAAGCATTGTTTAATTACGCTCTCGTTTGCATTCTTCAACAGCTCCGATATGTATGTAAAAGTGTCGGTGACATTCCTAATCACTAGATCGATGGAAATCCTTGCAAGGCCGCTGAGATCTGCGGTGGAGCTGCGGGGATCGGATTCAAGAGACATCACGCATAGATCATAATAGTCTGTTTGATTGCAAGCATATCGAATTAAATTCATACCCTTTTCATCTACCAATGACGAGGAATGAGAAGCCAAGGCAAGTAGAGTTAGTGAAAGAAAGAGAATGAAATGAAGAGAATAATTCATCCTCGATGAAACTCCCATTGGCTTTGCTAAAAGGATTGCATTTTATAAGAAAAATGAAGAGGCTTGATGCCCAATTGTCCACTTTGCATATATGTAAATCAGATAAACACTCTAAATTGTGGGACCCACTTCAGATGGGTCAAATTTATTTAAAATTACACCCAACAGATTTTTCGTAACTGGCCAACTGGTTCACATATAATGGACGGTTGCGATGAAAATATATAGCCGTGATTCAGAGGTTAGGATCGTTCAATCAAGTATGATTTTTAATGTTTTTTTTTCCTTTTTCTTTTTTCTTTTTTCTTTTTTCCTTTTTATTTTATCGTTCAATCAAATATAGGGCAGCTGGATTTTATTGCAACTTTAAACAATGTTGCTAACTTGAGAGATTTGCTTTTATTGCTAAAGATTTTTTTCCTCTTTTAATGTCGTTGACGTGTAAATCCTGTCCATGATATAAAGTTCCTAATTCAACTACTATAGACAAGCCACTCGTAAGCGTTGATTTGGTGGGACATCATGTTGATGGATAGTAACCCAAAATGAAAGGGCAACAGATAACAGTAGCCATCCAATCAGTTGCCTGATATGGACACTGAGGGGTTGTCCACATACTACAGGCAAATATCCAATGATATATCATGTGATATTATTTTTAATAGGTGGCCCATGAAGAGAGGACTGAACCATTTTGGTTATTTTGGGGCACAAGTAGTCTAAGTAGTCTATGGGCGATTAGGGAGGAGGGTGTGCTTGGTTCTCCTGACCGGTCGTCTCGGGTGAGTCCTTGGGTCTACCCATCTGGTTTGGAAACCATACTGCATGTGAATTGAGTTGACATAATTTTTTCTAGAACATATTACATATGTACATCCTTTTGTATGAATTTTGATACATGGTCTTCCAAAACTGTAACATATTACATATGTACATCCATTTCAAACGCTTTTGAACTTAAAAAAAAAAAAAAAAAAAAAGTGACATTCCACACATTAACAAAATGCAAACATGTGTGCATTTATTCAAATCAAACCGGGGAAGAACGGAACACCTCTGGACGGTAACCATTCATTACCCTTGATGAAAGAAGAAACAGTGAAATTCATGGCCTCAACGGAACTAGTTATAACTTTGTAACCGGGCCATCTTACTCGATTTCTTGTATTGGCGCCCACTCCTTTGTTCCCATACTCAGCATAGAACAATGTTTCCAGTGCAAATCCTCCGTCCCACTCCAGCCATCCAGCTGGATCGATAACATCATCCAGCAAAGACTGTAAAATGACTGTCCTTAAATACAATTTCCATGGACGGCCAAGATATGACCGGACCTGTGATTTCACTGGGACAAGATCAGGCGCGGCTGTGATGGTGCAGTTATGTATGGAGATCCCGGAACTCCGATGGCGTTTTGTCCTTCCTTGCGCAGTAATGGTGTTGCTTTGTAGCAGAAGCGGCCTACGTAGGTATATGTTACAGTTTTGGAAGACCACCGTCGCATCTCCGAAGATAAAATCAATGGTTCCATAAATGTCACATTCTCTATAGAATTGTATCCTGTTATTGACATGCAATGTGTCTTGATAGCCCATAAAACTACATTTATAGAACGTGGACCGCTGCGACTGGCTTCTTAGTGCAACGGCCTGGCCCATGTTAGGCCCAGCTGAGTTCACGAATGTTATACCCTGGGCCATGAACCTGCGACCCTCCACCGCTGAAAGAATCATCACTCAGTAACAGTTTTTACTTGGAAAACAAATGCATTAGACCAAAATATCTTTCTTTCTATAGGACATTGGTGGGCCACACTGTAAAGGTCACCTGGGGTGAAAATCACTGGAGTCGGCGGACTACTACATTGAATGAGACCATAGACCGTCTGCTGATTTCAGTGGTATGGCCTGCCTGATGAGGGGATCATCCCGGTTTATGCTCTGGGTGAACTTCATGGTGTGGCCCACCTTTTGTACAAATGACATGTTGGCGGAAAGAAAGCATTGTATGTGAAAGTTGGTATACAACATTGTATCTTATTCATAACCTGTAGGGCTATCAATGGGCCCGGCCTTGGGCTGGCATCTGCCCCAATATTGGACTACTAAGGCCAAGCCCGTCGGGTGGGGGCTGGGCATATTCAGAATTTTGAGTTCGCTAGCTAGGCCCATTCCTGCCCGTTGACATCTGTATTAAAGGATATGCCTATCCAAATATTTAGTCAAACAGCGTGTAGGGGCTACCATCTGTTGGTTTTGGGCCAGACTGAGGTCTGTCCTAGCCAAGCCCACAAAGTAAAGGTGGGCTCAACTACGGCCCATGTTGATTATACACAGCCGGAGCCTGAACTTGACCCAGAACCATCTGGTTGGCTTGTTAGCCCATGAAATGTGTTTTGGACTAATCGACAGTCCAGATTGACCAATTGAACTGTCCAGGTGTCCTGATGCAGAAAGGAGAATTCGCACTAGATCAGCACCCTTGATCCTCCATATAAAAATAATAACAACTAAAAACAAATTGCATTAGGCGTATTGACGGGCTGGGTTTATGAGGAGCCTAAACAAGACCGAGCCTAACGGGTTCTTAGGCAAACTTAATCCCAGAAGGTTTACTTTTTGGGCCTTGAATGACCCAAGCAAACCGGGATCAAGCTGCCTAGCCCCAGCACAAATCCAGCCCATTAACAGCTAGCCCGCTATCACACCGTCCGTTTGTTTTCTACATCATGGCCCACTTGAGTTGATTCTGCCATCAGATCTTACACGCTACCACATTTGTAAGTGTGCATATGGGTGTGAATGTGCAGGCTTCAACGGGACCATGGTCTTAGCAAAGCGCTTGAGCATTGTTTTCTTCTTTAAAGGTGGAATCCATTCCCACAAGAAATACAGCATTTCTCCAAATTATAGAAATGGTCGGTGGTTTCCACCTTTTCTTTCCCGCCTACTGCAGCCTTGGGTGGGTCACAAAGCAAAGATTCACAGACAGCCGTTGGAACGACTCAGGGTAGAACTGATCTACCCCATCCAAGGAATGGATCAGCCCAATCAAAATGGAGTGGCCAACCTTTTGCAGGGATCAGATATCCTACAAACATGACCCGTTGCACAATCCAGAAATAGTTGTATCTGATCATCTGTCCCCATTTATACGTGGCCATGTGTTTTATGATCTAAACCACTCATATAGTGGCCCCTCCATAATATGTCACTGCTAGGAATTTAACTACAGCGTACGTGCATGCACAAAATTAAGTAACAAACAAATCTCAGCAATACCATAAACATGCACCACATCCCATTAAGAACAAATAAAGAGATGAGGAAAAGAAAATTTACCGACTGTTGCACTCTCATAAGTGTTCCAACCCGTTGCGTTGCTCCGATTGCCGGTGATGGTTGTTTTCCCAATCCCATCTCCTAAAAATACGATATTGATTTTATTGTCGGGGATTTTTACGTTTTCTTCATAAACTCCATTTTTAATATAAATAACAAATCTCTTTTTGTTAGAGGCTGGAGCGGCTGCGACGGCATCTGAGACTTTCAAAAAGTTGCCAGTGCCATCTTTAGCTACCACTAAATCAATATGAAATTGGGTTTGGCAGAGTACTTTGAATTCTATTTGGATCATAAACAAAATGCATACTAACAGTTCTACACTCTTAATATTAAGAGAAACCATTTGAATTATTAAAAAAAAAAAATTAAAAAAAAAAAGCCAAGTAGAAGAAAGACTGATCAGAAAAAGATGTAAGGAAACAATCAAGTTTACAATGCAACTATTGTAGAAGCAAACGTTTGTATCTTATTTATAATCAAAAGCATATCAAAAAAGATTTGAAAAGAAGAAGCATGGGAGGAGTGATTAGCCTCTTTTGGCACTATAGCATGGTTTCAAAGAACGTGTCTCTGTCCAGAAATACGACTATACGACGTATCATGTGATCTGCGGTATATGTATAGCAACAAGTGGGGCCCAGGTCCATGTAATCCAGACCCTTGATCTGGTAACTGTGTATCGGCCATTTCCTGAAATTTCATATGATGAAACCATCCTAACCCTTTTACCTGCCACTGAGAAGTTGACAGCTTAGAAAAGAATATTGCAATGGTCCACAATCAGTGAACGGCCAAAGATTGGATGGCTTTGATCATCCAGTCTCTGAGATGCTTAGAGAATCCCCCATCCACAGTTGAGCAGCTCAGATGAACCGCATGGATCAATAGTCCACCAGCCCTACTTTTACAAACCCATGCCTATCATTGGGCGCCCCATAATACTATATTAGATTTTTTTTTTTTTTTTTTTTGCATGTGTCCATGCCCATCTATAATGCGGTCACTCACTCGATGGGACCCACGCGCATCCACACTTGGATAATCAAAACCATCCATATACTTGATGCTGAGGTGAATGTGTTGGCTTTACAAAGCCTTAGGAGAAATTCTAAAACAAGTAGGAAGAAAAAAAAAAACAAAGTACTCTATTGCTCTATTGGTGAATTTTTGATTGATTTGTTCAAATGACTACACATTTCACCTATTTATAGATTCTTAGATAGACATAACTCATGGGCTGTTACAAGACTCTTCATTCTCCTAAAGGTCACATGTTACAATTCTTTCAATGAGACCCTTGAGAATATCAAAGGTTGCTGAAAATTGCTGAGCCATTGCTTGCTGTAATTTGCTGAAACTGATGGGAAATTGATGAGGCAGCTGTTGAGAAACCAAAGGTTTCTGTAACAATTGCCTTTTGGTTTGCTACTTACAACACTCCCCTTTAAACCAAAACTGACTTCATTCCAAGCATGGACCTTAGTCGTCTGAATGTATCAGTCGGTAATGCCTTGGTGAATATGTCCGCGACCTGTTTAGTAGTGTGACAGTATTCTAATTTTACCACTTTCTGCTTCACTTGATCTCTAAGAAAATGGCATCGAGTATCGATGTGCTTGCTCCTTCTATGTTGTACCGAATTTTTAGAGAGCTCGATTGCTGACTTGTTATCCACATATATGACTGTGGATCCTTCTTGTGGATGCTTCAGTTCCTTTAGCAGATTTCTCAACCAAATCGCTTCACAGACTGTAGATGATGCTGCCACGTACTCTGCTTCACATGTGGACAAAGTAACCACACTTTGCTTCTTTGAATTCCATGTGAAGGCAGTCATTCCGAGATAGAATACATACCCAGTGGTGCTCTTTCTTTCATCTTGGTTACCTCCCCAATCACTGTCTGAATATCCATACAGCATCGCTTCATCATCGTATGGATAGAAAAGACCGAATTCCATTGTTCCTTTGATGTACTTGAGGATTCTTTTTGCAGCTAGCCAATGTGATTCTTTTGGCGCTTCCATGTATTTGCTTAGAAGCTCAACACTGTAGACGATATCCGGCCTTGTGATTGTGAGATACCTTAGGCTTCCAATCAAACTCTTGAACAGAGTCGAGTCTACGCTTCTTCCTTCTCCTTCTTGTATCAGCTTCAGGCCCGTTGCTACAGGTGTGTTCACGGCCTTGCAATCGGCCATCTTGAACTTTTCAAGTAATTCATTGGCATACTTTTTCTGAGATATATAGATGCCACCATGTTGTTGCTTCACTTCGATGCCTAGAAAGAAAGACATCAGACCTCTGTCGGTCATCTCGAACTCCTTAAACATGGCCTTTTTGAATTCATCAAACATTGGCTGGTTGTTCCCTGTAAACAGCAAATCATCAACATACAGACGTGCTATTAGTATATCACCTCGGCCATTTTTCTTGATATAGACTGCATGCTCATATGGACATTGGGCGAAGCCGTTTTCTTGAAGATAGTTGTCGATACGTGCATTCCAAGCTCGTGGAGCTTGCTTCAACCCATAAAGGGCTTTCTTCAGCCGATACACCTTGTGTTCCTCCCCTTGCATAACAAACCCTTCAGGTTGGTCAACATAGACCTCTTCTTCTAGAATTCCATTCAGGAATGCAGATTTCACATCAAGTTGATAGATCATCCAACTGTGATGTGCTGCAAGGGAGATAATCATCCTCACGGTGTCAAGGCGAGCAACAGGAGTGAAGACTTCTTCATAGTCTACCCCGTACTTCTGTTTGTATCCCTTTGCTACGAGCCTTGCCTTGTAGCGATCGATCTCACCATCAGCATTTCGCTTAATCTTGTACACCCATTTGACGCCGATAGCTTTCTGGCTATTAGGAAGCACAGTCAGCTTCCATGTATCATTCTTTCCAATGGCATGAATTTCTTCTTTCATAGCTATTCTCCAACATTCTTCTTTTATGGCCTCCTGGAACGTCAGAGGCTCATAATCTACATTCAGGCAAAAAAGATTAACTTCTTCAGTTTGCTCATAGATGTCGCTTAAGCTTTTCATTTTGATAGGTGCCATGGGTGAGGACGAGCTGGCCGAATTTTGATTTGATGGAGTACTTTCAGGGCTTCTATGAATTGATGATGCAACCGAAGAAGGTGTTGTAGGCGTTTGGTCTTGACGGTCATGCCTTTCTTCCTGTTCTTCTGTTTCAACTTGAATATCTTTGGTTGATTCTTCATCGTTCCATTTCCAGGCTTCTTCCTCATTAAAGACTACATCTTTACTCACCACTACTTTATTGGTTAGTGGATTGTAGAGCTTGTAGGCTTTAAATTCTTCACTACAGCCGATGAAGATACACTTCTCACCACGATCATCAAGCTTCCTTCTTCTTGCCTTTGAAACTTGAGCATAGGCAACACACCCAAAGATTCTTAGGTGCGCCACGCTCGGTTTGTAGCCACTCCATGCCTCCTGTGGTGTCATGTTTTTTACGCTCTTGGTTGGACACCGATTAAGCAAGTAGGCAGTACATGCAACTGCCTCTGCCCAGAAGCTCTTAGGTAGACCTTTCTCTTTTAGCATCGTTCTCGTCATGTCGAGGATGGTGCGGTTCTTTCGTTCCGCAATGCCATTCTGCTGTGGCGTGTAGGCTGCAGTGTGCTGCTGCTTGATGCCTTGTTCCCTGCAATAATCTCGAAATGCATTTGAGGTGTACTCTCCACCTCTGTCAGATCTGATTACTTTAATTTTGTGACCACTTTCAACTTCAACACGAGCTTTGAAAATTTTAAAAATAGAGAAAGCGGAAGATTTTTCTTTGATGCAATACACCCAAAGTCTTCTACTGAAATCATCAATGAAGGTAATAAAGTATTTATTACCTCCAAGAGAGAGTGTTTCAAGTGGTCCACAAATATCAGTATGAACCAATTGAAGTGGTTCCTTTGCTCTTCTGGACACTCCACTTAGAAAGGAGTTCCTTTGTTGCTTGCCGAGTGTGCACGCCTCACACACATGTTCTGAAACTTCAATAGCGGGCAAGCCTTGTACCATGCTTGATGAAGACAATAGCTATAAGCCACTAAAATGGAGATGCCCAAAGAGAAGATGCCATCTCCATGAATCATTTTTCACGGTTCCATAAAGGCACTTCTCGATTTTTGTGTTGATTTGGAGTGGAAACATGCGATTCTTCGCCATTTGGACTTGAGCCACAAGTCTCTCGTGTGCATCTCTTATAGATAGAGAATAGTTTTCCATGTATATGACATACCCCTTCTGTAGACACCCCACCTTCGGCTACACTGTTGGTAGAGATAGCTGGATGAATGGAGGACCATACCCCCAAATCCCAAGTCCAAACTCAGCCAAACTCACCCTTGTAAGCCCCATTCCATAGCCCAGTTCAAGCCTGAACCCAGTCAACCCAGTCCTAAACACCACCCTGAAAAACCACCCATAAAAAAGGCCAGTAAAAAAAATCCTAAAAAAAGTCAAACTCACTGGGTCAACTCGCTGAGTTAACTCGCTGAGTTAACCCGCTGAGTCAACCCGTCGAGTCAAAACACCGAGTCAACCCGTCGAGTCAACCCGTCGAGTCAAACCACCGAGTCGACCCGCTGAGTCAACTCACTGAGTCGACCAGCGAGTCCAACAGCAGCCCCGAGGGAGCGACCGTACTCGCGGGAAACCGAGGAGCGGCCGTACGGGCGGCCCATGGCAGGCCGCCCGGACAAATTTACGAGAGCTGCCACTCTCCGCTGCTATAAATACCCCCCTCCCCTTCTCATTTCAACATCCATTCGAAGTCCATTTCAGCCCGAGAGCTCTGAGTCCACCTCTCCACCCTTTAGCCCATTTTTCCACCAAGGAGAGCCCGAGTGAGGAGAGCCTAGCCCTGGTCCAGCCCAGCCTGACCACTGGTCCAAGCCTCCCAAGCCATCCAAGTCTTGATACAGCCACTCGAAGCCAACCCTTGCGACACCTCCGTCCACCCAGCTATCATTTCTCCAGCATCATCTCATTTGCATCTAGCATAAGTGCAACATTTACTTTTTTTCCAACCCCCCTGCTTCACTACAAGCACTTTGATTATTCAAACACACCGCATGCATCTCGCATAAAGCACCTGTCAGTTCGAGCGTATGCTCTGGGCTTGCCCGTTGTTGGAACCTGCCCATCAGAAACTCTTACTGTTCAGACCTGCATTCACGTACATATCACTATAAGCACTTTGAATATTCAAGCACACAGCATGCATCATCTCGCATAAAGCACCTGTCAGTTCGAGCGTACGCTCTGGGCTTGCCCGTTGTTGGAACCTGCCCATCAGAAACTCTTACTGTTCAGATGCGCATTCATGCATCATGTCATCCATAAGAATATACGAGGATTAAACTAGACTTTCAAGTATCCGATCGATTCTGTGAAGTAGAGACCGTACTTCGGTACGGGCAGTGTGTGGGGTGCTTAACCTCTTCCCACCCTGTAACCGTGATCCCTTACCTTGAATTTCTGGCCGCAGATCAACAGGAGTCATTTTAGAGGAAAGGATCTTCAGATCCCCTTCTCTAACGTTTCTACGGGGTCTAGCCGACTGTAGATTCGAAGTAACTGGCTAGTGGCGACTCTGGTCTTATATAAACTCATTTAAACATATCCAGCTTAACACGACAATCAAACGAAGCCCTCGAGAACGAGGCAAGCCAGTGGCACAAACGGCGATTTCGCACTCACGCATCATCATCTCCTTCTTTTCCGAAAGGAAAGGGGAAGGGAGAAGAACGTCGTGTGGGAGCGCGGAAAAATCGGCGAAGGTCCACAGAATGGCGACTCCACTGGGGATATGAGCTAGTCCCACTAGTCGTGATCCGACTTGAAAAACAGAATCCTTCCCGTACTTGAAAGTCACTAATCCTCATACAATCTCATCTGCATAGCATTCTACCCAAAACAAACAAAAAAAATAGAAAATCCCAAAACCAAAAAAATATAGAAAATTCCAAAACCCAAAAAGAGTATAGTCCTCACCATTGCGCCTCCTCGGGCTCTACGTGTTCGGAGACAACTTCCCTTCCGCAGCATAATCCGCACTCGGGCGCAACAAGCCATGTCCGACCACGAAGAAGAAACTCATCTCCTCCCCGCTCTTAAGATGACCGAAGCGCAACCTCCAGCGCAACAGCCCATTGATAATACGCCAATCATACAAGAATTGGCACAAGGAGTGAGAGCAATGCAAGAAATGCTTTTGCAATTCATGCAAGCACAAGCCACCGCAGCAGCCAACAATCAAGTTGGCCCAGTTCAGCAGTCTCAGCAACCATGCCGGGTCCTCCCGGCCTCCAGTTCAAATCAAGCACAACCATCAGAGTCTGCCCAAGACTACCGACAGCAGCCATCTCAGCCCTTCGCTATGGGGCATCCTTCTCAATATCTTCCTGCGACGACAAGGCCATCTCAGAGCACTTCCGTTGCAGGAACATCCAGTCAACTTCCAGTCAATCTTGCAAACAACAATCTCAGTAGATCTCAGCATGTCCCCGCCAATGGGACACCTTTTCAATTTCAGCACATCCCCCCCGATGGGATTTCAATTCAATTTCCAGCAACAGGGACAGCACTGGCGAATGCCCACAACGGGGGTCAGTGTCAAGCCCACATCAATCAGCGGACAGTGGCGAATACCCAACAAGGGGGTCACTTCTCAGCATCTCAGCCTCCTGCAAACAGGAGCACTTTTCAATTCCAGCACATCCCCACCGATGGGATTCTAGTTAATTTCCAGCAATCTTCAATTCAGCAAAATCCAGTTAATTTCCAGGAATCTTCAATTCAGCAATCTCCAGTTAATTTCCAGCAAGTTCCAGTTCAACCTTCAGTACAGTCTCCAATTCAGTTACAATCATTCCAAGCACAAGTTCATCATAATCCAGTTCAGTCATCAAATCAACTTCAGCAACCCGCGGTTGCTTTTCAGCAAGCCCATAGGGTCGAAGACATCGACCACTATGCCGAAGAAGAACGTGCCTTACTCCAGGAGGCACCAGTCGCTCGAACAGATCACTCAGGACTGGACGAGTTGCGGGAGCAGTTCCAGATCTTGCAAATACAGCTTCAGGGACAACAAGGAATTGATCTACCTTCGACCAAGTTCAGAGACTTGTGTCCTTTCCCAGATGCTTAGGTACCTCAAAACTTTGAGGTTCCAAAGTTCAAAAGATACGACGGCAGCGGTTGTCCCACAGCACATCTCAAGGCCTTCTGTGGAGAGCTGAGTGCAATCTCAGGAAATGAAGGGGCCCTGATTCGTTTGTTCCAAAAATATCTGAAAGGAGATGCCCTCGATTGGTACACTTCATTGGACTGCCACCGCATCAGGACATGGGAACAGCTTTCCCAGGCTTTCGTCGACAGATTCGCGTACAATCTCAACATGGCACCCAGAAGAGCCGACCTTGCAGCTCTCAGGCAAAGGAGCGATGAAACACTATCAGCTTATGTGGGTCATTGGCGGGCTACGGCAGCTCGAATGCGAACGCCTATCGACAACGAAGAACAAATCTCCATGATTGTTCATTCAACATATCCAGGCATATCCGGGTATCTCATCTCGCATCCATATGCGAATTTCTCACAATTGATCCGTACTGGAGAGCAAGTCGAAGCAGGAATCCGTACCGGAATGATCTCCCCATGGCCTCATCAAGCCACTCCAATCAAAAGGAACAGAGTGAAGGGAAGACCTATCGGGCACGGGAATGAAAACCGCAGTGGTTCTCCTCCCCGCCCAACAGAGGTAAACAACATCAACACCACTGCTCAAGGAAATCAACATGCTCCCCCACAGGGACGTCAACAGTATCAGCAGAATCAAGTTCAGCATCAGCCTCAGCAATATCAGCCACAACCGAATCCTCAGCCACAACCACCCCGACAACAACAGCAATTCAGAGGAAAAGGTCAATACTCATATCAGAACAGGCAGAATTTCAGGGAGTTCAGGAAATTTACTCCCCTCTCTCAACCACTTAGTCAAATCATGACTACGCTGGTACAAAAGCAGTTACTCACTCTGATGACACCTAGGCCTCCTCCTCATCCTCTGCGAGCAAACTACCGAGAAAATGAGTATTGTGCCTACCATCAAGGACGTGGCCATGCCACTGATCGATGCTATACTTTGAAGAATGCTATACAAGACCTAATTGATGACCGCAAGATTGTCATCTCGGTCCCTGGAACTTCTCCAGCAGCTTCCACCAACATCCTTCAGAATCCTCTGCCTCAACATCCGACGGACCCCAGTTCGTCTCGTGGCCCTGCAGTCAATAGTATAGAAGAAGGGGACCATCTCGATCGCTTCTTCTCCCCTATCCAGTGCATTCATGCTTACACTTATGGGCCAACAAATCCTCCTCCAGTCTTGCAAGGGGCAAGTCCCTTTCTTCCTTCAATCTCCGAGCCAGTAGTACTCGAAGGAGCACCTCCATATGATATACCAGTTGTTCAAGGGGCACCTTACAACCATTCAAGCTAGGAACCAGTCGTCCTGGAAGGAGCACAATCATACAATGAGCCCACATACGAACCTGTTGTCTTGCAAGGGGCAACTCCAGAACAATCCAATCCGCAATGGAAGGATTATACTCATCAACAGCAAGAGCCCGTTGTATTGGAAGGAGCTCTTCCAGTTGAGCCAGTCATATTGCAAGGGGCAAATCTCGGAGGCGTGTCAATCACACTACGGCAGCTCGGACGAACAGAGAAACCTCCTGCCATATCAAGAGGACCAGTATTCATTCCATGGGAGCCTCCTGCCCCAGGAACAGTCAAGCCAGGACCACGACCTTATGTGGTCTATGAAGACAAGCCTCGATATTACCCCTTCAGCACAGGCAACAATGTAGTTCTCAAGGCAAAAGCTCCATACGAGGAAGATCTGATACCCACACCAGCACCGTCGCAAGAATCGGTGATCCTAGAAGGCAAAAGTGAGGAAAATTATAAAGAGGTCCCATGGCACTATCCAGAATGTGCAGAAGTGGGGAACATGAACCCTAATGGGCGTTGCATTCGAAGAGATAATCAGAACAGAGGAGATCCCAAAGGCGCTCTCTCAGGCCTCGGCAACAAAAATGAAGCCGCATACGATGTGGCGACTCAGCTCAAGTCAATCCCTGCTCAAATCTCAGTATGGGAGCTACTCTGCACATCTCGCATACACCGAGAAATGTTTGCCAAAACCTTGAACGATGCTCATGTCTCCTCCGATACGGCACCAGAGATGATAGCATTGATGATTGGACAACTCCTGGCTCCGTGCGCCATCACCTTCACAGATAATGAGTTGCCACCAGAAGGATGAGATCATGGGCGATCCCTCAACATAGCCTTACGATACAAAGACCTCTGCGTCCCATTGGTCCTTATCGATAACGGCTCAAGCTTAAACGTCTGCCCGCTCAAGACTGCGGAACGTTTGGGAATCAGTCCTTCTTCATTCCGACCTAGCACCATATGCGTCAGAGCATTCGACAACACCCGCCGAGCAGTGGAAGGGGAGGTCGACATAGAGGTACAGATAGGGCCGGAAGTCTCCACCATCACATTCCAAATCCTGGATATATCAGCCTCTTTCAACATGCTGCTCGGACGACCTTGGCTGCATAAGGTTGGAGCTGTGCCATCAACCCTGCATCAACGAGTAAAGTACATCTGTGGAAATCAAGTGATCTCTATCCATGCAGAGAAGGAGCTCATCATTCCTTCCGATGCTGCTGCCACTGAACCAGACATCCCTGTCATCGATATCCAGCACTCTGAAGAAGACATCCCGTTTCATAGTTTCGAATTCGAGACCGTGAACTCTATCGCTAATCCAGAACCGATAAGGGTGAACCGTGTCTTTTCGCCGGCAGAGCGTCTGAGCCTCAAATACCGAATGAAGAATCATTTCAAGTCCAGAAAGGTACCGCTGATATATAACCAACGCAAATGGGGACTCGGATACAAGGCAACCTTCATGGACAAAAGAAGGAAGAAATTTTGGTGCTCACCCATCCAGTTCGTCAAGCCAGGAGAACCTTGCAAAGATCCAGGAGGGAATCAACCGACTGCACTACACAAAGGCCTCCCGATGAGCCTAGTTTGGGCCACGTGGCCCCCCATTCGATGGGATCAGATTCTCGAACCATCTAAGCCTCTAGAAGAAGAAGGAAATGATGAAGACGAAGAAGGAAGTCAAATACAGCAGCTTCAGGACCAGGTTACCCCGATACCTGCTCCCAGTCAAGGGCACAACCTGCCCACTTCAGCATCAATCAACCAGGGGCACGACCTGCCCACTTTAACTAGTCAGGGGCACAACTTGCCCATCTCAGCACCAATTAGCAAGGGGCACGACTCGCCCATCCCTGCAAAGTCAACTTCATCAATCATTAGCCAGGGGCAGAAGCAGCCAATCCATTGGACCAAGAAAGGAAAGTGGCTAGCCCTAGATTGGTCTGATGTCCAGATTCCAAATTTGTGTCTAGCCGCAGAACCAGACGAACTGCAATGCGAGGTAAGTGACCCGGGAGGGACTGAGTACGACTCAGATCTCGAACCCGACCAGCAAGAAATCATGGTCATTGGGCCAGACCATGATTCTTCGCCCGAATCATCAACCCCCACCTCTCTAGGGGAGGAAGTGTGGGGTCTTGAATGGTCATCTGTTCCCCTAACTTTTGAATCAGCCAAAGAGCCATCTGAGGGCTCTGGCTTCTAAAAAAAAACGCCTGTTTAAGCAGCGACCGGAACTTTGGAACAAGTTGGGATCAATCATGGTCTGCAATGCCCACTTGTTCAAAGTCCCGTGAATTTCGAAAATCCAAAAAAATAAAAAACTTTCAAAAGCCAAAAACATCTAGTATTTTCATTTCAGAAAAATCTCAAAAACCAAAAAATATTTCTTTTCCTGCATTCAATAGTGTGCCAAGTTCGTCTAATAAGTCGCATGAATTTGAAGTCGAATCATATGATTTCGACATCGAATTAGACTTCGAACTCATGGGTCTGGACGAAGCTCGGGACGAGGAAGATGATGATCCAGCTCCCGAACTAGAGGATCTCCTCAAAAAGTTCGAATCTAAAGCCAATGTTGTAGCCGATGATTTTGAGATTGTAAACTTGGGGACGCCTGAGATCCCTAGGGAAGTACGCATTGGAAAATCGTTGCCACCTGAGATGAAACAGAAAATGATAGAGTTCCTAGCTCCAAGATTGTCCAACTTCGCGTTCTCATATGAAGACATGCCGGGGCTCGATGAAGAGCTCGTTGTACACCATCTGCGAACCAAGGCAGATATGAAGCCAGTGAAGCAGAAACTTCGAAGAATGAAGCCAGAGTGGGCCCTGAAAGTCCGAGATGAAGTCATCAAACAATATAACACGGGATTCTTGGTAGTCTCCAATTACCCTGAATGGCTCGCCAACATCGTACCAGTACCGAAGAAGGATGGCAAGGTTCGAATGTGCATCGACTTCCGAGATCTCAACAAAGCCAGTCCTAAAGATGACTTCCCTTTGCCACATATCGACACTCTGGTCGACAACACTGCTGGATACAAGATCTTCTCATTCATGGACGGGTTCTCAGGTTACAATCAAATCAAGATAGCCGTCGAAGATCGCGAGAAGACATCGTTCATGACTCCCTGGGGAACCTTCTGTTATAGGGTAATGCCGTTCGGTCTGAAGAACGCAGGAGCAACATATCAGCGAACAATGACAGCACTATTCCACGACATGAGGAACAAAGAGCTCAAAGTATATGTGGACGACATGATCGTCAAATCTCGCACAATTGAAGGACACTTTGAAGATCTGAAGAAATTATTTAACAGATTAGAAAAGTACAAGCTCCGTCTCAACCCTCAGAAATGTGTCTTCAGTGCAATGGGAGGTAAGCTCCTCGGCTTTATGGTGAGCGAGGATGGCATCAGGGTCGACGAGACCAAAACCAGAGCAATCATTGAGATGCCCCCTCCTAGAACAGAGAAGGAAATTCATGGCTTCCTCGGCAGAATTCAATACATCAGTCGCTTCATCGCACAACTCACACCTATTTGTTAGCCCATATTCAAGCTCCTTCGGAAGAACGTCCCAAAAGAATGGAATGATGATTGCCAAGTTGCCTTCGATCGCATCAAGAGATATCTCATGAATCCTCCAGTCCTAGTGCCGCCCACTCCTGGACGACCACTATTGTTATACATCTCGGTAGCAGCAGAAGCCATTGGCTGTGTCCTCGGCCAGCACGACGAGACCGGGAAGAAGGAACAAGCAATATACTATTTGAGTCGAAAGTTCACCGACTATGAGACCAGGTATTCCCCGATCGAGAAGACTTGCCTCACCCTAGTCTGGGCAACTCAGCGACTCCGTCAATACATGATTGCATTCCCTATTCTCCTCCTCGCTCACATGGATCCGCTCAAGTACCTGTTCGAGAAACCGGCACTCACTGGGAGAATAGCTAAATGGCAGCTACTCTTGTCTGAGTTCGACATCACCTATGTCACTCAGAAGGCAATCAAAGGGCAGGCCCTCGCCGATCATCTTGCCGCCCACTCCCTCCTAGATTATCAACCGCTCAAGACATTCTTCCCTGATGAAGATCTCTTGCTCATTGAAGAAGAAGAAAAGAAGAAGAAAGGTGAGTGGACGTTATTCTTCGACGGCGCAGCAAATTCTAAAGGGAGTGGTATTGGAGCAATCCTCTACTCTCCAGATGATGTCCCTATTCCTATCTCGAGGCGCATCGCATTTGAGTGCACCAACAACATGGCAGAGTACGAAGCATGCATCGCTGGCTTAAGGGAAGCCATAATCTTGGGCGTCAAGAAGCTACGAGTGTTTGGAGACTCACAGCTTATCATCAATCAGACCAATGGCGAATGGAAGACCAAAGACGAGAAGTTGATACCATATCATGTGTATCTTGACAATCTGATCGAAGAATTCAAGGAAATCACCTTCTCATACATGCCCAGATCCAAGAACCAGTTTGCAGATGCTCTCGCCACGCTCGCATCAATGCTCGAGATCCCAAAAGGAGCTTCGGAATGGGAGCTCACAGTCGAAATTCAAGAAGAACCTGCTTTTTGCCTGCAAATAGAAGAAGCCGAAGCTGTCCCTGACAAACCCTGGTATGCCGACATCAAGCAATATCTCGAAACCCAGGAGTATCCAGAATCAGCAACAGCAACAGATCGCCGAACCATCCAACGTTTGGCCGGCCAGTTCACCATCAGTGGCGAAATTCTCTACAAGCGATCCTATAATCACATCCTCCTCCGATGCGTCGATGAAACAGAAGCTGCAAAGATCATGAAAGAAATACACGAAGGAATCTGTGGCCCTCACATGAATGGGCACATGATGGCAAAGAAGATTCTACGACTCGGCTACTATTGGCTCACCATGGAGACAGACTGTTGCCAGCACGTCAGAAAATGCTTCAAGTGTCAGGAGCATGCAAATCAAATCCATGCCCCATCATCAGAGTTATACAACCTGACCACCCCCCTGGCACTTCTCCATGTGGGGACTCGACATCATCGGCAAGATCAGTCCCAAAGCATCAAACGGTCATGAGTACATACTTGTGGCAGTCGACTACTTCACCAAGTGGGTAGAGGCAGCCTCCTACACCACGATTGCAGCATCTCAAGTGATCAAATTCATGAAGAACAACATCATATGCCGGTATGGAATCCCTAATGCTATCATCACAGATAATGGAACCCCGTTTGTCAACAAGAAGATGGATGACTTCCTCAACAAGTTCAAGATCCAACGTCATCGATCAAGCCCCTACCGTCCCCAGATGAACGGTGGGGTAGAAGCCGCAAACAAGACAATCGTCAGGATACTTGAGAAGATGGTCGTGACCTATCGAGATTGGTCAGATATGCTCCCATATGCACTTTGGGCCTATCGAACGTCTGTACGGTCTGCTACGGGCGTTACTCCTTTCGAGCTTACTTATGGAATGGAAGCAGTTCTACCAGTCGAAGTGGAAATACCATCACTTCGGGTGTTATTAGAAAGCGGAATTGAAGAAGGAGAATGGCAACGGGCCAGATTCGATCAGTTGCAGCTAGCAGATGAAAAGCGCATGCGTGCACTAAGTCATTCACAGTGTTATCAGAAAAGGATCGCTCGGGCTTACAACAAGAGAGTCCGAAAAAGAAGTTTCAAGGTAGGCGACATGGTTATGAAGAAGATTCTACCGTCGCACCTTCCGGACCCCAGAGGAAAGTTCAAACCCTCGTGGGACGGGCCACTGATCGTCAGAGAAGTACTTCCCGGAGGCGCCCTCCGACTCACCAGTATGAGAGGGGTAGATCTTCCTGAGCCAACCAACGCCGACAACGTGAAGATCTTTCACGGGTAAGCCATTCTGACCTTATCAAAAGTTACTTTAATAAAGCTGAAGTCAAGAGGTTGAAGCTAAGACCTCTGAGAAATCATTTTCGTCCACCAACAAGTGTTTCAAACAAGGGGATTCAAAAAGAGAAACATACAAAAAAAGGGGGATTCAAAAGGAAAAGAAAAAAAAAAGGGGGAGAGAAAAAGAATATAAAAAAAAAAGAAAAAGAAAAGAGAAAGAAAAAGGGAAGCCAAAGCAAGGCACCCAAGAAAAAAAATCAGTCTAAGAAGAAACACAGTCATCCATCCATTCATCTCAGAGGGGTCTTTAGCAAAGACCGACAGCTCTATTATCGTAACTCAGGATAAGGGCTGAAAGACTGCCATCGGCCGGCAACGACGGATTCCCGACCTCTAGCCGCCGCAGTTATCCAAAGATCCAGAAAGAAAAAAAAACAAAAAAAAGAAAAAAAAAAGAGAAAAAGAAAATGTGTGCCTAAACAAAGAGGGCGGAGTGAAAACCCGAAAGGGCACTCCGAGTAAAAACAGTGGGCATACAGCGGACTTGGTGAAAACCTGAAAGGGCGCCAAGGGTAAAAACAGTATAGCTGCCAAGGGGCAGGCAAGACCAAATACCCGGGACGTGGTGAAAACCCGAAAGGGCGCCACGGGCAAAAATGACGGGAAAAAGCCGGCTGTGGTGAAAACTCGAAAGAGCACTGCAGGCAAAAATGGCTCAAATGAAAAAAAGAAAAAATAAAAGTGCAGGTACCAAGAAATCAGACAATCCAGATCGGTTCAAGCAGTGAAAGTGCAAGAACAAGAGGAAGTATGGTCAAGAGTGAAGAACTCTACAAACTCTGACAATCTCAGGAAGCAAGAGTTTCCATTGCCTACATCTCTAGGGAACCAAAGGATCAAGCAAGTCAAAACTCGAGACATCGGTCAAATCATTGACCGAGCCCCAGTTCTGATCCTATATCCCGACACAAAGTCCAGAAACACTCACAAGACAACTCATGGCATAGTAGATTTTCAAACAGTTTTCTCCTTTTTAATTAGATGCATCATATTTCTTTTACACATATCATATCATCTTTTTTCAAAAAATACAAAAAAATACATCATCATCAATCATATATGCAAAAAAAGAATGTGCAGGTGGCCAACACAATCAATCTCTACCCTCCTCCTCGGCCACATCAGGTAAGTCCTCTGACTCATGATGAAGTAATCTCGCTCTCAACCTGCTCACCTCCATACGCAGGTAATGCACCTCATCGCGCTCAAGGGTACGGATCGCTGTCTCCTCATCAGACAACCTCCGATCGGCAGCCAATCTCCTCGACATCATCTCACAATGATACCGAAGTGCGGAGATCTCAGACAACAGATGGCCATGAGTGGCCAAAAGGAAGCCAGGATCGATAAATGGGCGCTCCTCAAAGGGTTCATATGAACCAGATGAAGAGCCAGCATCTCCAAGGATATCCTGCTCATCCTCATCAACAGTCCGGTGCCAACAAGGGATACGTCGATACAAAGACTGCTCAGCAACCCAGTACTGATATGGGGCGGTCGCCATCGAAAAAGTCCTCAGCTCAAAACCCAGTAAATCAGCAGTCAGGTAGCTCGCCCAGGAATAATCAATCCGGGTCCTGAAGTCAGAGGACCTAGATGGAAGCACTCGACGCCCGATACCCGTGAAAGCGAAATGAGGAACATTCTGCTCATACCCAAACTACCGCAGGAACCGGATGGGATGATAAGAAAAGTAGGATCGAAAGCCTACCAACATCAGAGGATGGCGGTGTGCATCGCAAAGCACTAGAGGAAGTGAAAGCCAAGATGACTCCCAACAAACGTTCCAGTCACGAAGTTCAGCGAACATCCTGCGATACAAGGGCTCGCTCATCCTAGCTGTATGAGGAAGAAACTCCATGATGTGTCGCATAAGGTCTGGGCAACAAGTGTCAGGAAGAGGTACAGGAACAGTCAAAGAAAGACGATCCCATAGCCAGACCTGATCACAAAAAGGAAAAGAAGTTCAGCTAGAGCAAAACAAGTTCTGACAAAGCAAAAGGAAAAGGTGTAAGAGAAATACCTGAAGAAATGCACAGCAGCCGCGAAGGACACGAGTGCGGCCTAAGGCGCAGTCGGTCAGCCCATCGAATAGCTCGGCCAAGATGAGAGAAATGATCCCCTGCCGACGGATAGCTCGGCTCATCACCTCAAAAAGCAAAGGAGTCTGGGATCTGCACCATCCTGAGAACAGCACCTCAGCAATCAAGCAGAACATCAGTGCGTTCCGAGCAAAGGTAGAGCCGGCCGTACTTTGAAGACCCGAAAAAAGATCATACAGCAAGTCCAAAGAGAACACTACAGCATCCTGGCCACCAGCTGCAGGCTGAACAAGATAAGGGATCCTGAACCAGTTCTGCGGTGTAGCAGTCTTCGGCGACGTCTTCGGCGAGAAGTACTGAGTATAATCCAAGGGTAAGCCTGTCAAGCGTACAAGCTCCTCCAAAGAAGGCCCCATCTCCATATCGTTGAAGGCAAACAAGTTCAACGAAGGGACCCAGTCAATCAAGGCAGCTCCGAGCATCCTCCAGTCAATATCAACTCTGGCCATATGGATCAGACTGCCGAAGTCATAGGACTCTAACTCCCGAATCTTATAAGCTGACAAACTGTCAAGCCAAGCAAGCAGTCGTGGCGAGCAAGAAGAACGAGGAAGCAGTTGACAAGTCCTCACTGGTACCCCCTCCAGCACAAAAGGCCCAGAAATCAATAATGACTCGTCAAGGATTGGAAGGTCAACGGGCGAAGGAGAAGGAAAAGCTGGGACCTCTGCAGACTCGACAGCCCCTAACCTACCCTCAGCAACGGCTATGTCTGATATAGTCGCATCGCTGTCTGAAACTGTCATAATCTCAGCTGCATGAGAAGACTCGCCCACCTCATGAACAGAGTGCGCAAAGGACCGATGACCAAGGGAAGGACAATGCTCCCCATCAAAAGGACTGTCAGTGAAGATCACACCGCACATCGTGACATCCTGGCTAATCTGACCGTCAAAGAATACATCTGAACCATCAAAAAGGGTCCGGGCAGCCCCGATCGAAGAATCAACGGTCAGATCTGGACCTGCGGCCCCCTCCAACAAGAAATCATGAATCCAATCATCATCCTGGCCGATCAAAGGGATCATCGAGGCATCCACACCGTCCATCATCAGGGGGACATCATCAATAATCACATCAAGTCCACCCAAAGAAGTATACCACATATCCTGGCCCTCATCCAGAGCATCCAAACCGTTAAAGATACCATCTGAACCATCCATCCCATCCAAGCATGAGATCAGCCCATTTATGTCCATCATGGTCCCATCATCACCATCCATCACATCATCCATGGGGCCCACACTCAAGGGATGCATAGCTTCACCCATGTCCCACCTCATCATCCTATCCATACCATCCATTTCTCCCACAATCAAAGGCCTATCCAAATCTGGAATTACAGCCATTCCACCATTAATAGAGCCATTCAAAGCTCTCCCAACAACCACCCTTAATTCATCATCAATACCCCTATTCAATGCATCATCCCCACCATCAATCAAAGGCACCTCACCATCTTTAAAGCCTTCATCAATTGCTGCAACATGGGACCCACCAATCTCTCCCACAATGGCCCCCAAGCCATCATCAATGGCTGCCCAAGAGAGGACTAATAAAGAAAAAGACAAAAAGAGAAGGAAAGAAGGGACAAAAGGAATATTCATGGCTGCAATCGAACCCGGACGTGCAGGGAATGAGGAGACAGGGACAGTGGACAGAGGAGAGTGTCCGAACCAGAGCTAGCCCAGGCCGCTCAAGAGGCGAGCCTTGGGCGGCCTGCCCTGGGCCGCCCGTACGGACGCGGTTCCTCTCTCTCCGCGGGATTGGCTCCAGGGTTCTTGGTAGGTGAGGCTGACAGTCCACGTCAGCAGATGGCGCTCCATGGGCCGCCCAAGGCTCCGATCCACTCCAGATTTCGACTGAGGTTGATCAAGATCATAAAAAAGGTGCCCCACCAGTCCAATCATGAAGCAATGTGGCCAGAGCATGGCTGATCAAGTCAAAGAGAAGGAAAGTTGATCAAGTGGGGGCCACAAGCAATCCGAGCCATTCAAAGACCAGATCATCATGATCTAAACCATTGAAGGACCTACATGAGCCATCAAACAACAAGATCAAAGGTCTGATCATCAAAAGAAGGGGCAGAATCCAAGATCTAATCATCAAGTGGGCCCACAAAGCCGAGCCAAGCGATCTGAGACGTTCAAGCCATCATCCACACCATGAGAAGCCTTCTTAGCCTCACAAGTCATCAAAAGAGGTGCCCCAAAGTAAAGCCAAGGTCTTAAGTGGGCCCACAAGGCCGAATCTATCAATTTGAACCATTCAAGGGCTAGATCATCAGGATCCAAACCGTTGGAAAGCTTACTCAAGTCATGGAACAGCAAGATCAAAGGTTCGATCATCAAAAGAAGTGCCAGAATCCAAGATCTAATCATCAAGTGGGCCCACAAGGCCTAAACAAGCAATCTGGACCGTTCAAGTCATCATCCATGCAGCTAAGAAGTCTCAAATCATTAAGGAACAAGTCAAAGGTCAAAGCTTCTAGACATCATCAAAGAATCTTGAGACAAATCAAAGATTATATATTCATTCAAAAGAGCTTGATACAAAAGAAGATAAAAGCAAAAATACAAGGCCATACAAAGCAGAGCACCCGAGCAGGCTACAAGTCGCCAACATAATCATCATCGTCCCTCCTCGCGTCCCGCTCCCGACGATAAAGATCCATCAAAGGAGCAGTCACCGAACCTCCAGCATACCTGCGACGGCCACCTGGAACATAAAGCGAAGGAAGCAGAGGCCCCTGGCCGAACAGCAGATACCACTCATCATAATCACGATCCGAGATCGTGAAGCGAAATCCGGGCTGACCCACGAGAGCCTCAACTCTCTCATCAACCGGCATCCGAGCAGCTGGAGGAGGTGCAGAACAAGGGACCCGAGCCACCCCAGTGACTTGCCGAAGCAACATCTCCCCCAGGTACCACTGAAAAGATTCAGCGTCCGAAAGCATGATACGGAGACATGAAGCATCATATGCCTCCACGCGCTGGGGGGTGTAATAGAGAGGGAAACTGGCATACGGCATCCGAGCGAGCTGCAACAAATGAAGTCACCATGATCAGTTACAGTACGGCACGAGGGCAAAAGACAAGCAAGATACTTACATCCTCGATAGTCAGCCCGTCTATGTCAGCACGCCAATTGTCCCCGGGAACTCGAGAGTTCCGCTGACGGTTCTGTTGGTGCCAGTACATGTGGCGATACTGAGAGGGCTCAACATCAGTCCTCATCCTCAGCGCGAGATGGGGAAAATGGTCATAAAAGCAAGTCTGGACAAAAGCACATCTAATGATCAGAGAGGGAAAGAAGGCGAAAGCCCTTCAATGAAGGGGAAAGAGGAAATACCTCAACAACAGGCCAGAAACCTGTGAAGGACCGGCTATGCCGACAGGTCTTGTCTAGACCTTGAAAAATACGGGTCAAGATAGCCCCATTCCAGTTATAGGGGTGATGAAGATCCTCGACTAAATGAAGAAATTTAAGATCAACTCTCTCATTCGCATGGCAGAAAAGAAAGGATCCAAAAGCATAGGTGATCATGGCCCGCGCTTTGTGGAGGGCCTCTCGCTCAGTGGTGGGGATGACGGAGGCAAAACTGTTGTAGAACCATCGCATCTTCACTTGATGGCCTTGGAATTCACCCTCGGGTGGGACATCACCAACAAGCCGTAGCCAGTCGGTGGAAGTGAGAGGAGCTAGGGAGCTAACTTGAGGAACAATTGTCCCATGAAACGGGAAGCCTATCTGCATATAAATGTCCAAGGGGGTTATCCCCCATTCTCCACAAGGGAGCTGAAAGGTGTGGGTCTCATCCCGCCACCGCTCGCAAAGGGCCGCGAGCATCATGCGGTTGGCATCATTATTGTGGAAACGTAGGGTGAGGAGGCCAGCAAAAGGAGTACCATCTAGTACTCGTTCAAGCAAGGGCTGTGGATCCTTCATCCAGTCATCCCAGCGATCCCTAGTACCTCGACCCTTGATAGCAGGAAGAGGTTGATGCTCCATAGCTAAGGAACACATGTGGTCCCCTCGGCGGACGATGAAGGCGGGATCATCTTCGTCAATTACTCGATGACCTCTGGTACCATCCGCCATTGAATCCTACAAGCTCGGCAAGGTAAGTCCCTATCCCTTTACCCGTTAAAATCCAAATTATCATCCAAGAAACCCATGGGATTGGACTCACATTCAAATGCAAAGTCTAAAGTCCAACTCCATGTGTCACTTAGGATATGTGTTGGGGCCATTGGAAAAAGTAAGGCCCACCTTAAGGAAGGTTGCATGGCATGCCTTAGGCAAGAAAAGTCTATCATCCAAGGACACATTTTGGACAACAAATGCACTCAGGTGCCATGAGATCAACAAAGGATCTTAATTCACATAAAGCCCCTCTTCAAAGTCCATATGTGGCCAAGAGATTGATTCACTTTTATGCTAAGGCCATGATTCTCACTTAAGATGTTCTCATCTTTTTACACATGTACATGAACAAGTTGGGGGGGGGGGGGTAGAAAGGAAGTGGGCCCTCAAGAGCAACCCAAATGCCTCATCTCAATGGATTGGAGAGAGCACATAGCCCACTTTGAAGAATATGAGGACCCCTTCATGGGTTAACCATGGGCAACTTTATGTGCCTCATCTTGATGAAAATTTTGACCATGAAAATGCAACATGGCGGTCCACCCACAAACATATGGAATCAAAGAGGCCAATGGTAAAAAAAAAAAAAAAAATTTGCACATAGCCCACATGAGGAACCAAGTTGAAAAGGCCCATGAAAGGGTAAGTTTGGGCAACTTATGTGCATCAATTTCTTTACTAAAAAGGAAGACCATTTGAGCACACAAGGGCATGGCTTGATGAGTCACCCAACCATCATGAAAATGGATAAGAATGATACACATAGCCCACTTGAAGATCAAAATCCAAAATGTCCCTAAGCATGGGACAAAAATGGGCAACTTATGGGTATCATTCTTTCTCACAAATTGAAGAAAAAATCACTCATACTTGAGAATGATGGTGGATGACCCACCAAACCCCCAAAGAAAGGATCAAGGAGCCATAGTTGTATGGATAGCTCACTTGAGGATCATTCATTTGAGGTTGATAACATTAGAGGGAAACTCTTGAGAACCACATTCCTACCACAAAGAAAACCATTTGAACTTAGTGAGATTGTGGGAACAACACACTCATGGGACTTGTAGATGGTCAAGTAGCTCAAGTCCTCCATCCATCAAAGAAAAAGCATGAAAAGAAAAATCGTACATGAACAAAGTGTAGTGGGGCACACATGGTTCAAAGAAGTGCCCAAGTTTCAATGAAGGCCCAAAAGCCCATCCACATGAAAAACTCCAAGGAGCCCACTACACCTTGTACAAGGATGTACATCATAATCAAGAGATAGTGGAAGACTTCAGCCACTTGTCCATGTAGGCCCAACTAGGAAAACTAGCCCACTTGAGATCCAAAATGAAGAATGGGCTAGCCACCTTGGTCCATACACATGTGAAGAAAGATGGGGTCACCTAAAGTGGGCCCCATGAGCCCAAAACTTGAGATGGGCCCTACCATGCCCATGGGCCCAAACCTTGAAAGGAAGAGGGAAAAGAAAGGAAGAGCATTAAGGAAAAATGACAAGGGCAAGAAAGCATGAGAGAGCCCAAAATGAAGCATTAGGCCCATCAAATACACCAAGGGCCATGACTTCACTTTGAGCCCATTTGATACATATGAAAAGAGGCCCAACTCTCATGAAAAAGATAGAGTATTTTGCCATGAACACTTGGTGACATGGCAAAATCACCCTTTACATATACATGAGAGGAGTGTGAAAAGAAGAAAGAAAAAAATGATGAAGTGGAGAGCTTGCAATGTCCTTCTCCATACACCACCTTGAAAAGAGACTTGAGATCTAGAAAAAGGTCAAGAATACTTGGGCCCACCTTCACACCTCTTGGAATAACTACATGGAAAAAGAAAAGAGTCATGAGAAGAGACAATGAAGAAGGAAAAGGACAAGAAAGAGAAAGGGAGTGGTTCATACCTTTACCACTCACCAAAGAGGGACCACCTTGCTGTCCCAAAATGTCTCTAAGGGCCACCACTTGAGAGAAGCAAAGGACCACCAAAGAAGAGAGAGAAAACTTGAAAAAAGAGAGAGTATGAGAGAGAGAAGAGAGAGATTGCACGATGGAGGGGGCAAGGGTGCCTCATGTTATATAGAAAAGGGGAGGGCACCCTTTTACCCAGCCCACTGAAGAGACCAGGAGGCAGAGACCGGTCGGACGGCCCATGGGAGGCCGTCCTAGCCCCTACCTAGGTGAGGTGACTTCTCACCTCCTCTCCTTGGGAAGAACTCCTCCTTGGGAAGGGTGGTTGCAAGTGAATCTTGTACCTTCATGTAAGAATGAAGTGATGGAAGAGAATGGTGAGAAAAAAAGGAAGAAATCTCACCAAAATCTCATCTCATGAGAAATGAGGTGAGAAATTGGGTTGATGATGTGGAAAAGTTCCATGGAATTCTCAAAGAAAAGAAAGAAAATTTGACTTGGTCAAACAATGATCTCAACCATCCAAAGGCATGACCAGATGATCCAAACCATTCCAAGAAGAATCCCAAGAATCTCCGCCCTTGATTACTATTTACTTGTATAGATTTTGGTCCGAAGACCTTAAACTACGTCAGGATCAAGATCCCGAGGGATTTTCAATAAAAACCGACATCAGTTTGGATCGAATCAAGACCCGACGATCTCGGATATTTTCAGAAAACCAGAAAAATATATACATCACCTGTACAAAATTTGGTCCGAAGACCTTAAACTACGTCGGGATCAAGATCCCGAGGGATTTTCAATAAAAACAGTCATCGGTCTTCTTCAAGATCTGGTGGCTCCGGACATTTTCTAAAAAACAAAAAATGTGATTTCCAGCACTCGCTTGAACAGTTTCTGGTCCGAAGACCTTAAACTACGTCGGGATTAACATCCTGAGGGATTTTCAATAAAAGCCGGGATCGGCCGTGACTGCTCGAATCAAGATCCGCTGATACCGGATATTTTCCAAAAAAAGAACCAAAAAAATGCGATTCTTCGCCATTTGGACTTGAGCCACAAGTCTCTCGTGTGCATCTCTTATAGATAGAGAATAGTTTTCCATGTATATGACATACCCCTTCTGTAGACACCCCACCTTCGGCTACACTGTTGGTAGAGATAGCTAGATGAATGGAGGACCATACCCCCAAATCCCAAGTCCAAACTCAGCCAAACTCACCCTTGTAAGCCCCATTTCATAGCCCAGTTCAAGCCTGAACCCAGTCAACCCAGTCCTAAACACCACCCTGAAAAACCCCCCATAAAAAAGGCCAGTCAAAAAATTCCTAAAAAAAGTCAAACTCACTGAGTCAACCCGCTGAGTTAACCCGCTGAGTCAACCCGTCGAGTCAAAACACCGAGTCAACCCGTCAAGTCAACCCGTCGAGTCAAACCACCGAGTCGACCCGCTGAGTCAACTCACTGAGTCGACCAGCGAGTCCAACAGCAGCCCCGAGGGAGCGACCGTACTCGCGGGAAACTAAGGAGCGGCCGTATGGGCGGCCCATGGCAGGCCGCCCGGACAAATTTACGAGAGCTGCCACTCTCCGCTGCTATAAATACCCCCCTTCCCTTCTCATTTCAACATCCATTCGAAGTCCATTTCAGCCCGAGAGCTCTGAGTCCACCTCTCCACCCTTTCGCCCATTTTTCCACCAAGGAGAGCCCGAGTGAGGAGAGCCTAGCCCTGGTCCAGCCCAGCCTGACCACTGGTCCAAGCCTCCCAAGCCATCCAAGTCTTGATACAGCCACTCGAAGCCAACCCTTGCGACACCTCCGTCCACCCAGCTATCATTTCTCCAGCATCATCTCATTTGCATCTAGCATAAGTGCAACATTTACTTTTCTTCCAACCCCCCTGCTTCACTACAAGCACTTTGATTATTCAAACACACCGCATGCATCTCGCATAAAGCACCTGTCAGTTCGAGCGTATGCTCTGGGCTTGCCCGTTGTTGGAACCTGCCCATCAGAAACTCTTACTGTTCAGACCTGCATTCACGTACATATCACTATAAGCACTTTGAATATTCAAGCACACAGCATGCATCATCTCGCATAAAGCACCTCTCAGTTCGAGCGTACGCTCTGGGC
This sequence comes from Liriodendron chinense, assembly GCA_003013855.2. Lineage (NCBI taxonomy): Eukaryota > Viridiplantae > Streptophyta > Magnoliopsida > Magnoliales > Magnoliaceae > Liriodendron > Liriodendron chinense. The sequence continues at coordinate 6,780,399 of ML058332.1, forward strand.
TTGCCCGTTGTTGGAACCTGCCCATCAGAAACTCTTACTGTTCAGACACGCATTCATGCATCATGTCATCCATAAGAATATACGAGGATTAAACTAGACTTTCAAGTATCCGATCGATTCTGTGAAGTAGAGACCGTACTTCGGTACGGGTAGTGTGTGGGGTGCTTAACCTCTTCCCACCCTGTAACCGTGATCCCTTACCTTGAATCTCTGCCGCAGATCAACAGGAGTCATTTTAGAGGAAAGGATCTTCAGATCCCCTTCTCTAACGTTTCTACGGGGTCTAGCCGACTGTAGATTCGAAGTAACTGGCTAGTGGCGACTCTGGTCTTATATAAACTCATTTAAAAAAACCAAAGTACTCTATTGCTCTATTGCTGAATTTTTTATTGAGTTGTTCAAATGACTACACATTTCACCTATTTATAGATTCTTAAATAGACATAACTCATGGGCTGTTACAAGACTTTTCATTCTCCTAAAGGTCACATGTTACAATTCTTTCAATGAGACCCTTGAGAATATGTTGCTGAAAATTACTGGGCCATTGCTTGCTGTAATTTGCTGAAACTGATGGGAAATTGAGGAGGTAGCTGTTGAGAAACCAAAGGTTTCTATAACAGCTGCCTTTTGGTTTGCTACTTCCAACAGAATGGGCCATATTAAAAAAAGGTTGAACACGGTTCACATCAAATGCCATTTTTTCCCGTTGAATGTACCCCACTGGATGATTTGTTCTGGAACGTCCGTTTCAATGCTACCAACTGATGGTGAAGATCATCTTCTTCGTGCAGTTTTAGATAACATCCCACTGAAATTAGAACCCCGACTGAAGGACTATTCTGATCATCTACCGATGGATGATCAGAGCAGCCCTTCAGTTTGTTTTCCGTGGATCATGTTTGAACGGATCATGTCAACCACCTCTCTCCATTGAATGTAGGCCACTAGATGCATGATTAGTTTCGGAACCGTCCGTTTCAAATCACCCTCCTAGTGCAGTTTTTAGATAATTAATGCCCCCTCATGCATGGAACCTCAACCTGAAGGACGCCTCTGATCATCTACCCATGGATGATCAAAGGATGCTGATGGCCAGCAACAGTCTGCAACCCATGTTTTTCAATAAAAAGGGACAACGCTGTACAGACACTTACATTTTAGTTGAATTCCAAAAAAAAAAAAATTTGCTTTTAAAATCTTTCCTAAAACTGGCCTGATGTTTTAAAATATGATAAATAAATAAATAAAAACCACTTGGTTTAACTTAGACTAACGAATTCCATCTATATCTTCGTAAATGACAGTTTTGGCCCTTTTAATTAGGCCTGACAATGGGTCGTGTTGAACGGTGTTCGTGTCGTGTTGTATTCGTGTCATGTCGAAAATGCCCTCACCCAACCCGTTAATTAACGGATCAAAATCTAGAAATCCAAACCCATTCGTTAATTTAACGGGTTACCCGCAACCTGACCCGTTTAACCTGTTAAATAAATAGGCCGTGCTTTCGTGGGCAGGGAGATGGGAAATGGGATCGATTCGACAGAGATTTTGGAGCGTAGCCATGTGGGGCTGTGGGCAAAATGATGGAGAAAACTCCTCTGTGTGTGTGTGTGTGTGTGTGTGTGTGTGTGTGTGTGTGTGTGTGAGAGAGAGAGAGAGAGAGAGAGGGAGAGAGTCTTATTGGTTGTCTTAGCTTCTCAGGAATTTCTCACCACACTAAAAATAATTACCAAAATACCTTGACTAACAGGTAAAACGGGTTTCGCAGGTGAAACACTAACCCAACCCATTATCTTAACGGGTCTTGATGGGCCAACCCATTAGTGACCCAACACAATAAAGCTGGACCCAAACACTGAATTTTTCGTGTAGGTTGGTGGGTCATGTGGAATTTAGCCAGGCCTACTTTTAATCTTACATCCATTAGCAGTGGTTGCGGAATCCACTCCGTTGTTAGACTACAGCAAGTGCCCCACAATGATGTGTATGTGTTCAATCCACATCATTCATCCTTCATGGATCGTGATTTCAGGGTATGACACAAAAAATGAGAAAGATTGAAATCTCATGTGGACCCCACAATAGCTAACAATGACAATTAAAGCCTACTATACAAAATACCAGGGCTCATTTCCTGTGGAGTGGTCCACCTGAGATTTAGATATATATATCTCATATTTGTGCCCATACCCTAAAATGACCTCGCAAAATAGATGGATGGTGTGGATGTAATACATGTCATGGTGGGGCCCACAATTATTGAAGCTCCAATGTGAATTGGAAAGTGTTATTGAATGTGCGAGAGACTTTTGCATGAAGTTTTTAGGCTATAAACCTAGGTGGGGCCACTGTGATGTTTGTGATAAATTGTATCAATCTTTTTTTTTTAATTTATTTCCGTTCATCCTAGTGGGAATGACTTTTAGAAACAGTTTGGATGTCATATAAACATGAAGGTAGAGCCACACTTCATGCTGTGGGCCCTAGGAAGTTTGAAGTGTGGATGTCATCATCCCAACTTGAGCTTCAGATCTGCAATATTTTTATGTTCACGCGGTAAAATGATTTAGCAAAAGTGCAAAACGGATAGACAGCATGGATGTACATCAAGGGGGCTCCACAGTGCCCAACATATTACAAAACCACCGCTGGGGTGGAGTTAGGCCTAGCAACAGGTCGTGTTGAACCATGTTCGTGTCGTGTCAAAAATGCCCTCACTCAAACCCAACCTGTTAACTAACAAGTCAAAATCTAGATACCCAAACCCATTCTTTAATTTAACGGGTTACCCGCAACCTAACCCGTTTAACTCATTAAATAAACAGGCCATGCTTTTGTGGGCAGGGAGATGGGAAAGGGGCTCGATTTGACTGAGATTTTGGATCGTGGCCGTGTGGGGCTGTGGTAAGAAAGATGGAGAAAACTCCCAAGAGTGTGTGTGTGTGTGTGTGTGTGTGTGTGTGTGTGTGTTTGAGAGAGAGAGAGAGAGAGAGAGAGAGAGAGTCTTATTGGTGTATTAGCTTCTTAGGGATTTCTCACCACACTAAAAATAATTACCAAATTACCCTTACTAATGGGTTAAGCAGGTTTCGTAGGTGAAACACTAACCTCACCCGTTATCTTAACGGGTCTTAATGGGCCACCTCGTTAGTGACCTAACACAATAATGCCGGACCCGAACACTGAATTTTTCGTGCAAGTTTCGTGCAAGTTGGCTGGTCGCGTGGAATTTTACTGGGCCTAGGTGGAGTGTTGGCAGCAGGCGTGGATCAGGCACTACCCCACGGTACCTAGCTAGAGACTGGAGCGGATTAGCTATTACTCTTAGTGGGTAGGGTTGCACATCTGTCTGTTTAACTTGACTGACCTACCCGATCCGACCCGGAAGAAACCCGATCCGCCTCGACCCGACATGGAAAAATGTCCGATCCTGGGTGAATGCAGCTGGAGTACTGTTTTTAATCGAGGTACGGTTTAAGATACACGGCAAACTCGACCGACCCGGCCTGTACCCCGACCCGTGTATACCCAACCCATTACTCCCGACTCAAACCACCCGACTTCTGTCAGAGTATTCTGAAAACAAAACTTTCGAGCATGCCCTCCTTCAGCTTGTTTGGAAATTGAAACTTTGAAAACATACCTAACCGTTTCCGCCCTTATTGTGGGGGTATTTTTTCATTAGGCTCAATAAGGAACTCTAGTTCATTTCTGTGGAGCCCATGGTTGGGTTATCCAAGCCATTGATCTGATGTCCCATCATAAGTACACCATTCCTAAAAAAATGTCTCAGATTGAAAGATTGTAAGCATAATTCAATCCTAACCCGACTTGACCCGATTCAGCATATAGGATTGGGTAGGGTTAGGGTCAATCCTTTTGTAAGTAGGGTAGGGTTAGAGTTGGGTGAGCCCAACCCAGCCACAACCCAAACCGAAACCCAAACCTTTAAAATATGTTTAGGTTCGGTCCAGGATTTGGCTCAACCCGACCTATGAGTGGTGAACGGTTTTAGGAAAGAGTTTAAAAACAGTTTAAAAATGAAAATACAATATTGAATTCATAACGCGTTAGACTGTGAGCAGTTTTTTTTACTAACGACAGAAAAAAGTCAGGCAGATTTTAGGAAAGAGATTAAAAACAGGTGCCTTTTTGGAATTCAACCACAATGTAGGCGTCTGTTTAGAATTCTCTTTTAAAAACGAAAAAATTCATAAGACGCCACCCTTGCCTCACCAAGTCGCTGTAAATATGAGTCTCAAAATACAGGAATAGCATACTCCTGTTGGTTTGAATTACGGTAAATAAGAAGTTAGAGAACCTACTCTTGTTTTGGCATGCTGTCGTCAAAAATAAAGCTTTTATTACCATTCCTAGTAACGTATACACCCTATTTACCCTCCATTAAGGAAGCAAAATGACGACATCACCGGACTTGATTTCCTTCTCTTGAAGTGTTTTGGGAGGATACATTAGTAATAAATGAGAATATACACATCCTAAAATAAATTTCACGTTTCTGGGCGCTAAAATGACGTGACGTGGATTGCCCGGGGATCGTCACCAGCATATCCCTGCTGACCCAACTTTGTGGGACCAACCATGATGTATGTATGATGTATCTTATCCATGCCGTCCATCCATTTTTCCGTCTCATTTTATGGCATTATACCAAAAATGAAGTATATCCAAGGATCAAGTGAACCACACCATAGTAAAGGGTGGGGATTCAACACCTACTGTTGCAAACATCTTGGTGCCATAGAAGTTTTGGATCAATCTGATATTAGTTTTTTCCTTTCTTCCATGTAGTTGTGAACTTATGAACAGATAAATCATGGTGGGCCTGAGGAAGGTTTAAATGGTGTGCCATTGTTATCCCCACTGTTTCATGTGGTGTGGTCTGATTGAATATTCAATCTGCACCATTTTTTTATCCACATCATAAAATGACCTGAAAAAATGAATGGACGGTGTGGATAAAACAGATAAATCATGGTGGGCACCACAGATCAGGTCACCGGCGATACCGCGTTCACCAGGCAATCCGCGTCCGTAAGGGCTTAATATTCATATTCGTGAGCAAGGCTACGACAAGTGCTGCGGAAAGCATATGCAACAGAAAGCTATACGGGGGCCCACCGTGACTTCTGTATGACATCTTTTCTATACATCAACTGAGAGAGATCATGTTGAATGTCAGGATGAAAAATCACTATATGATCCTAAACTCAAGTGGGCCATACGAAAGGAAACAGCGTGGATGGAAACCCGCCATTGAAATCTTCTAATACGAACCTGATCCAATATTTCTGTGGGCCTATGAACATTTTGTTGTAGCACGCACCACCATGCCAACTGTTTTATGTGCTGTGGCCCATTTCAGTTTTGGATCTGCCTGATTTTTATGGACGGAGTGGATGTCAAATAGACATGGTGGTAAGCTCCACATAGCTTTTTGTTGCACGGGCTCTCTATAACAAGAGAGCGGATTGCCTGTGACCCCGGGCACAGAGATATCTCTGTAGCCGGGGCTGTGTAGGGTCCACAGGGATGTCCTTGATAAATCCACTACGTCCATTCTTTTTTAAAGACAAAAGTAGATGAGTATTTTAAAAATCAGGGATATTCAAAACTCAGGTGGGCCACACCAACAAAACAGTGGGAACACCAACGTCCACCATTGAAACCTTCCTGGAGCTGACCATGATGTTTATATGCCATCCAAACCGTTCACAGAATTATTAACACTCAGATATACTGTAAAGAAAAATATCATCCTGATGCCAAACTTTATCACCGGTAACTGTTCAATACCCACTGTTTCTTGTGGTATGGCCCACCTGAGTTTTTGATCTGCACTATTTTTAGTATACTGTCCTAAATTGGTCTTCCAAAACAGATGGACGGAGTGGATTTATCACGGACATCCCTTTGGACCCTACACAGCCCCGGCTACAGAGATATCTCTGTGCCCGGGGTCACAGGCAATCCGCTCTCCTATAACAAGTCTCGCCTGCAGCAAGTCTCGCACGAAATTCGAGTCCCAATCAGGTACTCTGCCCCCCATATTGACCTTGGTACCCAAAAATTATAGCCATCTATCACAAAAATAGGCCAAATCCTATGAAAAAGTTGGGATGGGACCACCACCGTTAGTTTTGTGTAGAGCCCACTTTAGTGTTTATATGCCATCTAATCCATTCATCTGATGTGCCTAGTCAAGATCAAAGAATTGCCAAAAATCAGTATTCCAAAACTCATCTGACGTACCTGAGTGTTGAATCACTCTTATTTTTGGGATCTATTCTAAAAAATGAGTGCCACACCTGATGGACCGGGTGGATTTCATGAAGTATGACTCATTTACCCCATTTAATTTAGAGAAATTGATCCTGGTAGTTACCTACACAAGGGGAGGGGATTAGGTGTGGCCCAGCCTCACCCAACATAGTGCAACCCTGATCATAGGGCCCACTTTGATGTATGGGTGACATACCCACGCCCATCCCTTTTGATGGTTCATTTTAGGGCATGAGCCCAAAAATGAAGCAGATAGAAATCTCAGGTGCACACTACAGAAACACATCAGAAAATTCCAATGGGACACCGTCCCAGGTTAGGCACAAATAAGATGCATGATCTTGATCTATTCAACCATGGATCACACTTGTATTGATTGGTTGCGGCGGTGCTTCTATAATTCCCAGTTGGACTCTTGTACTTGAGAAGATTATGCTGTGAATTATCATATGCATATGGATGAGAAGAATGCGGAAGAGGAAAAGCATGCAAAAACACTTCTTAAAAGGGTCTTAAGGTGATTGTAATTGGGCTTGAATTATATGAATTTCAACATCCATCAATGCTTCTGCCAATATATTCTGAGAAACCTTGTTTGCCTAAGCCCACCTTCTCTGCAAATACAACTTCTCTGAATTCTAGAAAATCTAAAAATACAGGGCAAGAAAGAATCAAACGCCAAAGGAAAATAGGTCTAAAGCAATTTACATCTATGTTAAACAGATCCACATTGTCTAAAAATTCTCTGAAATGAATTGTTTAATTGATAATTGCATCCGGTTGTTGGAAAGAACATCATCAGCAACCTTACTCCCTTTTGTGAAGAGGTGACTAAAGGAGAAATTCATCCCAGAATGGATCCTCTAGAGCTTGTTCCAGATAGAGTTTGAAGTTTCCCTCGGTCACGTCCAGGACAGGAGATTCTCTACGTGAGTTACAAGCTAAACTGAACTTAGATAAAGTCGTTCCGAGGCCCTCTGGTCACTTTTGGAGGCGAGAGGCCTTGAATGCCAGATCCATCCATACTTGTGCATATAGATCTTGATGAAGTCTAAAATTTCGCGAGGACGTCTGTCACGGACAAAATATGAACCACGTCAATTATGAAGAGAATCAATCGCAGATAAAGGCACTTCTAAAGTCTTAAGGAGGCTTTTGAAAGATTGGTACGAACCTCCAAAACCGCGAGTAAGCATGGATCTCAATTTCAGATGGAGTCCGAAATTTTCCTCCGTCGAACATCCAGGACGCATAATTATCTACGTCAGTTTCAAGCCGAACTGAACTCCGATAAAGTCGTTCCGAGGCCCTCTGGACACTTTCGGAGGCTAGAGGCCCTGAATACTGGATCCCGTCATACTTGCACATATGAATCCGGATGGAGTCCGTAATTTCGTGGGGACATCTGTCGTGGACAAAATATGATCCACGTCAATTATGAGCAGAATCAGTCGTAGATAAAGACACTTCTGAAGTCTTTAGGAGTCTTTTAGAGGATTGGTGCAAAACTCCAAAACCGCGATTAAGCGTGGATCTCGACACAGATGGAGTCCGAAATTTTCCTTGGTTGCAGGTCTAGGATGGGAGATTCTCCACGTCGGTTTCGAGCCGAACCAGACTCCGATAAACTCGTTCAGAGGCCAGTCGGGCCGCTTTTGAAAGTGAGAGGCCCTAAATGCCAGATCCGGATGTACTTTGCACATATGGATCCGAATGGAGTCTGAAATTTCACAGAGATGTCTTTCGCAGACAAAATACGATCCACGCAGTTATGAGCAGAATCAATCATAGATAAAGACACTTCTAAAGTCTTTAGATATCTTTTAGAAGATTGATACGAAACCATGATTAAGCGTGGATCTCGACGTAGATGGAGTCTGAAATTTCCCTTGGTCACACATCTAGGATGGGAGATTCTCCATGTCAGTTTCGAGCCGGACCAGACTCTGATAAACTCGTTCGAAGGCCGTCGGGCCACTTTTGAAAGCGAGAGGCCCTAAATGCCGGATCCGGACGTACTTACACATAGGATCCGGATGGAGTTTGAAATTTCACTAAGACATCTGTCGCAGACAAAATACAATCCACATCAGTTATGAGAAGAATCAGTGGCAGATAAATGCACTTCTAAAGTCTTTAAGAGGATTTTAGAAGATTGTTACGAAATTCCAAAACCGCAAGTAAGCGTGGATCTCGATTTCAGATGGAGTCTGGAATTTCCCTTGGTCGCACGTCCAAGATGAGAGATTCTCCACATCGATTTTGATCTGGAACAAACTCCAATAAAGTCGTTTCGAGGCCCTCGGGCCAATTTTGGAGGCGAGAGGCCCTTAATGCGGGATCTGGCCGTACTTGTGCATATGGATCCAGATGGAGTCCGAAATTTCACGGGGAAATCTGTCGCGGATAAAATATGATCCACGTCAGTTATGAACAAAACCAGTCGCAGATAAATGCACTCTGATGTCTTGACGAGCCTTTTAGAAGATTGGTACGAAACTCTGAAATCCCAAGTAAGCGTGGATCTTGACGCAGATGGAGTCCAAAATTTCTCTCAGTTGCACATACAGGAAGGGAGATTCTCTACGTCGGTTTTGAGCTAGAACGGACTCCTATAAAATCGTTATGAGGCCCTCAGGCCACTTTCGAAGGCGAGAGGCCCTGAATGTCAGATCTGGCCATACTTGCGCATATGGATCCAGATAGAGTCCGAAATTTTGCAGGGACATTTGTCGCAGAAAAAATACAATCCGCATCAATTATGAGGAGAATCAGTTGCGAATAAAGGCACTTCTAAACTCCTTTAGAGTTTTGGATTTTTTTTTTTTTTTTTTAGATTCTCGTCCTACTGTGGCCTTTCAAAACAAATGGACAGAGTGGATTTGTCACGGACATCTTTGTGGGTCCCACATAGCCCCGAGCATAGGCATATTTATGTGCCTGGAATGAGAGGCAATCCACTCCTGTTTTAATCAGTTGTCTAACTCAGCCCGCGTAGCATACACAACCTCTTTAGCCTCATCCAACGAGGCAAAATGACGATATCACCCATACTCCATTTGCTTCTAGTTAAGTGCACGTGGAGGGTATATTAGTAATAAATGAGAATATTCACATTCAAAATAGAGTCCACGGCGGAAAATTGCGTCTAAAGAATGGACGCGGATTGTCCGGGAACCGTCACCACTGATATCCATGGTACCCAACTTTGTGGGAGCAACCATGATGTATGTATCTTATCCATGCGGTCCATCCGTTTTTCCGGATCATTTTAGGCATTATCCTAAAAATGAAGTAGACCCAAAGTTCAAATGAACCACAACAAAGGAAACGGTGGGTATTAAACACCTACTGTTGCAAACGTCTTGGAGCCATAGAAGTTTTGGATCAAGCTCACAGTGTTTTCGCTTCATCCCGGCCAACCAAGAGCCCTACCACTAAAAAACAAAACAAAACAAAACAAAACAAATAATAAAAAAATTTGCATTAAGCCCTGGGTTTTTTACGAGCCTAAACAATCGTGATCCCAGCAGTTTTACATTTTGGGCCTTGAATGAGCCAAGCAAACCTGCCTCAAGTAGCACAAATATAGCCCGGCCATTAACAACCCCTTATCACACCTACCATTTGTTTTCTACATCATGGCCCACTCGAGTGACTCATACGTTATCATATTTGAATGTGTGCTCGGGTGTAAATTCGCAGGCCTCAACGGTGAAGGTTGTCGCAGCGGAAGGTGGGCCTTTAGGATCCGACGGCCTACAACGATCGGGATCAATCATAGAGCTTAGATCAACGGTGCAAACGCCTTCGGTCCGTCAATCTGCTACTAGACTAGATAGAAACTATTCACCCCTCTTGATCTTAGGGTTAGGATGGTACCCATAATAAGATCAAGGGCTCTGATCACCTTCGATGGTAGAGATGTACACAGGAAATCACCAGATGTTTTTCAGACTTGTAGTAATCATTGATTGTGTTTTCTTCTCCCATCAAAACTAGAGAAAAAATCTCTTTAATATAGAAAAATAAAGAGATATTATCTCTTATTCCAAAACAAATTCTATCCCAATTCAAATTAGGATATCTCTATCCCATTTGAATTAGGATAACCCATCCACAAGTAATTGCTCACAGTGGGCCCCACATGGTCCACGTCAAACAAACAGGACCGTGGTCTTAGTAAAGCTCTTGAACATTGCTTGTTTCTTCAAAAGTGAAAATCCACTCCTACGATACAGCATTTCTCCAAAATAAAGAAAATGGTCGGATGCCTACAGATCTTTTACCTGCCAACGTATCACGCTTATAATATCCGAGCTAAGAAAAATGTGGGACCATGACAATAATCATCTGAAATGAAAAATCAGGCTGATCTACTCATTGGGTGGGTCACAAAGAGAATATCTATGGACATCTATTGGAACGACTGAGGGTAGTGGTCCACCCCATACAAGGAGTGGATCGACCTGACTTTTGTACCAGGCAATCATCATGGAATGGCCGACCTTTTGCAGGGGTGGGATATTCTACAAACATGACCTGTTGCACAGACCGAAAATGGTTGTATCTAATCATCTGTCCCTTGTTATAAGTTATGTGTTTTGTGATCTAAACCATTCATTTGGTGGCCCCTCTGTAATATATCACTATCAGGAATATGGTTGCACACAATTCAATTTATGATCAATTTCTCGATTGAATCAAATCGAATAAATCGTTCCCCAAGATCAATTCAATTCAATTTTTTTTTATATTTAATTTCAATTTAATTTCAATTTTCAATTCCGATCGATCAAATCGAATCGATTTGTATGAATTGAATTGATTGATCATATTGAATTGAATTATATATATATATATATATATAGAGAGAGAGAGAGAGAGAGAGAGAGAGAGAGAGATGATCCACTGCGCTCCAGAGCGCAAATAGCTTTTGCGCACTATGAATGAAATCTAATAATTGGGTCTTTCGCTCGAGCAAGAGAGCCCGATTTATTCGAGAGAGACTCGCCAGAGAAAATCTCTCCAATATTTCAGAGGGGCGCGACTTGGGTGAGACCCTGATCGTATGGCTCACCTGGATGTATTTTTTGTATATCTATGCCGTCCATCTGTTTCTTTAGTTTATTTTAGGGTGTAGTTTAAAAAATGAAGTGGGTGAAAGTTTTAGGTGGACCACACCACAGAAAACAGTGTTCACTGAACACCTACCTTTAAAAACTTCTTCGAATCCACCATAATGTTTATTGACCATCTGATCTGTTGATAAAGTCACATGGACAAGGAAGAAAGGAAAATACAAATATCAGGTTGATAGAAAACATTTATGGCTCACGTAAGGTTTTTAATGGTCATAAACCCGTGTTTCTTACCCTGGATTGCGCGCTACACAACCCACTTTTACAAGTGACTTCTAGTCTCATTGGTACTCATCATAGCCAATGACGTCAGCTAAAAAAACCAGCCGATTTTCTCTCTCACGTATGGATTGCGCGCTACACAACCCACTTTTACAGTGTGGAATTTCCTTGGGCCTCATCCTAATTTATCTGTTAGATCAGAACCGTCCATTAATTTTTTCAGACTATTCTAAAGCATAAGATAAAAAATGAAGCACATCCAAAGCTCAAGTGGACCACACAACAGAAAGCATGGGATTGAACGACTAACGTTGAAACCTTACTACGGTCCATTTTGAGGTTTATTTGCCATCTAACCCCTTCATAAGGTCACTTCTTAGGGCTACCGTTGAAAACAGATGTGGAATTGATGCTACCGTTGAAACAGTAGATTTGATGCTACCATTGAAAACTTCTTAGGGCCCAGACGGCTCTGACGTGGAAGCATATGTTTGTGTTGTACCTTCATCCACGTAGGGGTGGACTCATGAACTGGTTAGATGTTAGATGAAGCCTCACGCTTGGCCCGAGGAAGGTTTCAACCAAAGTTTGTGTAATCGTGACTACTTTCTTTTGGTGTGGTCCACTTGAGATTTGGATGTACCTTATTTTTGGAACTATGCTCTAAATCTATTTGGAAAAATTGATAGACGGTGTGGATGTAAGACAAAGGTTATGGTGAAGGGTGGTGAAGTAGTAGGGCACAATCCCCACTTCTTTCTGTGGTGTATTCGTTAGTGTTTTGGATCTGTCCAACTTTTGTACCACCTCCTTCAATGATCTTGAAAAATGATGTATCATTTCATTAAATGATCTTGAAAAATGAATAGACAGTGTGGATATAATGCATACATTATGGTGGGGCCCACAAAACTTGGTCACCTACACACAGAGACCATGCAATCCGCTAACCATGGAGGGATTTTCTCCCTCAAATCTCTCTCAAATGAGTGCGGATCATCTGTGCTATAAAGGCACAAGATATTTCAGTGCCATTGCTTCTCATTGGTCGACGTCTCTGGCTGACGAGATACGCGGGAGCGGATTAGGTGAGACCCCGGATCCAGCGAGGTGGGTGGGACCCTGACTGTGGGGCTCACAGTGATGTATGTACCTTAAATCCACACCATCCAACCATTTTGAAAGCTTATTTTAGGGCATGATTCAAAAAAATGAAGCTGACTAAAATCTTAGTTGGACCACACCACAGGAAGCAGTCATAATTGAATCCGCACCATTAAAAACTTATGGATTCCACCATAATGTTTATTTGCCATCCAACCTGTTGATAAGGTCACAAACACCTAATTGAAGAGACCACACAAATATCATCTTGATCCAAAGATTTTGTGGCCCACAAGAAGTTTTTAATAGGCAATCACCACGGTTTCCTGTACTATGGTCCATTTGGGATTTCGAACTGTTTCATTTTTTGAATCATGCTCTAAAATGAGCTTTCAATGTGGATGGACGGCGTGGATGTAGTCATATACATCACAGTAGGCCTCACAGTTAGGGTCCCACCCTCCTCGGGTGGATCCGGGGTCTCACCTAACCCGCTCCCCAGATACACGGGATTTCTCTCTCCCAAGTGCATGGCTTGCTACACCACATCACTTTTAACGTGTAGAAATTCTTTGGGTCCTACAATGATTTATGTTTCATATCCTATACCGTCCATCAATTTTTACAGATGATTCTAAATCATGACCCCAAAACCTAGGCATATTCAAAGCTCAAGTAAACCACGTCAAAGAAAGTAGCCAAGATTGAATGGAAACCGTTGACACCTTCCTAAGGTCTATTGTTACATTTATCTGCTATCTAACCTATTAATAATGTTACAAATACCTTCATGAAGGGAAAACACAAATATAAGCTTGATCAAAGCCTCTTATGGCCCCAAGACGTTTTCAACCGTAGGCGTTCAATTCAGACCATTTCTTTAATGTGGCCCGGTTGAGCTTTGTTCTGCCTCATATTTTGTCTAGTTCCATAAATTGGTATGAAAAAATGGCTGGACGGTGTTGATCTGATAAATACATCATAATAGGGCCAACGAAGTTTTACCTGTAAATACTTTCGGTTTTCTTCTCTGAAGGGAATGTGCTACACCAAGGGAGCATGAGATCCCGGCCTCACCCAAGACCGTGCGGCCCTTACAGTGGTGCCCACCTTGACATGTGTATTCTATATCCACCCCGTTCATCCGTTTTTCCGGATCATTTTAAAGAATTATCCAAAAAATGAAACAGTGGTGGCTTACTATTACCTATGCCATAGGAAACAGTGGTGACTTACCAATAAGGGGCCACAAAAGTTTTGTATCAAGCTGATATATGTTTTTCCTCTTCATCCAGGCTTATGTGAACTTATCAACACATTAGATGTCAAATAAAACCATAGAAACATTAAGGTGATCCCTAAGAAGTTTTTAATAGTAGAGTATTCAATCACCACTTTTTCCTTAGAGTATGGTCCATTTGATAATTGGATATTCTTAAATTTTGGTAGAATGATCTAAAATGGTCTGAAAAGTCAGATGGACGGGGTGGATATAGAATAAACAAATCAAGGTGGGCCCCATGGTAAGGGTTGCACCGTCTTGGGTGATGCCCAGTCTCACCTAATCTGCTGCCCTCATCACACAGCAAGCACCGGATGTGTGAAATTTGTGTGGGCTCCACGATGATGTATTTATTAGATCCACACCATCAATTCATTTTTTCAGATCATAATAGGCTATGAACCCAAAAATAATGAAGATTCAAAGTTAAAGTGGACCACATCATTGGGGACATTAGGAATTGATTCTACCATTGAAAATTTCTTGCGGCCACATAATGCTCTTATCAAGCTTATATTTTTATTTTAACTTCATCTAGGCATGTGTGATCTTATGAATAGGTCAGATGGAAAATAATCCTCGATGTTAGCCCTAGAAAAGTTTCAACGTACCTCTTTTTTGGGATCTTGCTGTAGATTTATCAGGAAAAATTAATGGACGGTATAGATTTAACAAAAAATCGTGGTGGGACTCAGAAAAAGTTTCACACGTTAAAAGTCGGTTGTGTAGTTAACAATGTATGCAGGAGAAATATCCGGTCGGATATTGGTAGGAGTCATCGAAAATGACGTGGAATAATGAGAAGCAACCGCGCTGACATCCGCACTCCTCGGCGCGACTTGGGTGAGACCCAATGTGGGTGGGACCTTGACCGTAGGAGCCCACCTCTATGCATGAATCGTATATCCATGCCATGCATCTTCTTTTCAGTCTTATTTTATGCCATGGTACCAAAAATGAAGCATATGTAAGTTTTGGGTGGACCACACCATAAGAAGCACTGGTTAATGACCATTAAAAACCTCATGTGAGCCATAAAAGTTTTCAATCAACCTGATATTTGTATTTTCCTTTCTTCCCTGTTTACATGACTTTATCAACAGATCAGATGGTCAATAAACATTACGGTGGATTCCAAGAAGTTTTTAACGGTAGGTGTTCAATGAACACTGTTTTCTGTGGTGTGGTCCACCTAAAATTTTCACCTACTTCATTTTTTAAACTACACCCTAAAATAAACTAAAGAAACAGATGGACGGCATGGATATACAAAAAATAAATTCAGGTGAGCCCTACGGTAAGGGTCTCACCCAAGTCGCGCCCCTCTCAAATATTGGAGAGATTTTCTCTGGCGAGTCTCTCTCGAATAAATCGGGCTCTCTTGCTCGAGCGAAAGACCCAATTAGTAGATTTCATTCATAGTGCGCAAAAGGCTATTTGCGCTCTGGAGCGCAGTGGATCATTTCTCTCTCTCTCTCTCTCTCTCTCTCTCTCTCTCTCTCTCTATATATACACGGCAAGGCATGGATGAAATAGATACATCTCATAGTGTGTTTTATCTATGCCGTCTATCCATTTTTACATTTGAATTTTAGGCAAAATCTCAAAAATTAGAAAGATATATATCTTAGGTTGACCACACTATAGCAAAACAGTGGTGATTGAACATCCACCATTAAATTCTTCCCGGGGCCCATTGTAATGTTTATTTGCCATCAAACCTGTTGATAAAGGTCACATAGACCTAAATGAAGGGAAAAAATAAATATCAGCTTGATACCAAACTTCTAAAGCCACAAAAAGTTTTCAACTATAAGCATCAATCCCGCACTGCTTTCCTGTGGCGTGGTCCACATAAGATTTAGATATGTCTCATTGTTGGGATACTGCCTAGATAAAACACATACATCATGGTGGGGCCTTTAGAGCTTTGAAACCACCTTTATGTATATCTGCGCCCACCTAAGAGTCCAAGACGAATCAGACTGTACACGTAGTAACTCAATGTGCTTAACGTACTAAGTAAACTTTGTGGGGCCCATGATAATTTATTCGTTTTATCCACTTCGTTCATCCATTTTAAAAGATAATTTTATGGCTCGAGCCCAAAATGAAAGCATATACAAAGCTCAAGTGGTACGCACCACAGGAAACGGTGTGAATTAAACCTCTACCATTGAAAAATTATTGTAAGCCACTGAAGTTTTGAATCAAGCTAATAATTATTTTCCATTCATACATGTCTACTTGATCTTACGAACAGGTTGGATGACAAATAAATGTCACTATGGGCCCTCGGAAGGTTTTAACAGCGGAAATCCTTATTCCCATTGTTTCATGTGGCATAGTCCACTCAAGCTTCGGATATGCCTCAATTTTGGGCTCAACGGCTAAAATGAGTGGGCAAAATGAATGAACGGTGTGGATAAACCAAATGCATTCAAAGTAGGCCCAACTGAGTACTCAGTACTGCAAAAGCATACTAACTTAAGTATGCAATCTGAAGTTCTCCCAAAAGTAAAATTAGGTGTTACACTGGTAACAACTTAGTGGGTGTTACCCCATTTGTGTGGGGCCTACCTTGATGTATTTTTTGTATATTTATTCCGTCCATCAAATTTTATGTCTCATTTTAAGACATGATCCAAAATTATAAGAAGATCAAATCTCAAGTGGACCATACCAAGAGAGTGATGAATAAGCATCAAAATCATTTTGCGGGCCTCAAAAGCTTTGGATCAATACGATCTTTCTAATTTCCCTTCAACCAGATCTTCTTGACAATATCAATAGGTTGGATTGAAAATAAACATTAAGTAAATGTTACAACGGGCCCTTTGGAAATTTTAATGATGAAGCACTCAATCAACATTGTTTCATGTGGCATGGTCTACCTGATATATGGATATGTATAAATTTTCATCAAATATGCGGCATCTTTGCAACATAACGGTAAGTTGGATTAAACTTTTATTCCAAAATCATGTATGGACTAGTTATTATGCATATGTTTTTAGAAGTATTTCTACCAATATTATTATTAGAGGTATTATAAAATTCAAACCTGCAAAACCTATAGGTTTTCAATTTGCAATGTATGAAAAATTGAATCGAATCAAATCGAAAAACTCATCAATTCAATCTTATGTCATTTCCAAAAAAAATGGGATCAATTCGATTTCAATTCGAAAATTAAAATCAATTCAATTTCAATTTCAATTTCAACAATTTAGAATTAATTCAATTTCAATTTCTTCCAAATTCGAATTGATTGAATCGATGTGCAACCCTAGTCAGGAATCTAACTGCAGCGTGCATCCACAAAAGTACAAACAAGTCTCAGCAATACCATAACATGCACACAACTTCCCATTTAGGCAGGTATGACGAGAAATGTCATTAAGAACAAATAAAGAGACGGAAAAAAATATACTGACCGTTGCACTCATAGGTGTTCCAGATCTGTGGGGCCTACGGTGATGTGTGATCTGTGTGTGCACAGTCTCTCTCTCTCTCTCTCTCTCTCTCTCTCTCTCTCTCTGTGATGTGTGTGATGTGTGTACTATTATCATGGGTTATGCCTGATCTGATCCAATCTGATGGGGGGGATGAGCCTGATTGGAGAATGGCTATGCTGCTAATATACTTTAAGCAAGATCAACATGTATATTGATGACAAGCACAATATAAACACAACTAATATAGATTACTATTATCATGGCCCAGGCCCCACCCATATCCAATCTGATGGACGGATGACCTTGATCAGTGCCTGACCCAATTTACTAATTGGGTCCGAACTTTAGACCTGATCTGATCAGAACAGACTGGCTGAAGGCCCTTCAGTGGGGCATGTATATAATAACATAATGATCTTTTCAGAGAACTAAGGGAATTGATTTTTATTCAAACGATAGAGGAATCCAAGGACGGATAGAGATGCATAGAAAACACACTTAAAAGAAGGAAATCAACCAAGAAGCATTACAATAACCAGCGAATTATCGGCGAGATCGTCCACAATCTCATTTCTATCAGTTAATGGCGATGTCCGTCCCATTTCTTTGAACACATCTTCGCAATTCTCGGCCTCACTTTGCACGGACCCCACCAAAGTGTTCACTTGGCTGTAATCCTTCGATTCAAAACACTCAATGGCGTCGTGGAGACCGTAAACTGCTGATTCATACTCATCATAACAGACGTCGAAGCATTGTTTAATTACACTCTCAGTTGCATTCTTCAACAGCTCTGATACGTATGTAAAAGTGTCCGTTACATTCCTAACCACTAGATCGATGGAAATCCTTGCAAGGCCACTGAGATCTGCGGTGGAGCTGCGGGGATCAGATTCAAGAGATGAGACGCATAGATCATAATAGTCTGTTTGATTGCAAGCGTATCGAATTAAATCCACACCCTTTTCATCTACCAATGCCAAGGAATGAGAAGCCAAGCTGGCAAGTAGAGTTAGTGAAAGAAAGAGAATGAAATGGAGAGAATTATTCATCCTTGATGAAACCCCCATTACCATTGCTAAAAGGATTGCATTTTATAAGAAAATGAAGAGGCTTAATGGCCAATTGTCCACTTGTCATGAACCAAATTGTGGGACCCACTTAAGATGGGTCAAAATTATTTAAAATTACACTCGACTGATTTGTCCTAATTGGCCAACTGGTTCACATGCAACGGATGGTTGCGATGGAAAATAGCTGTGATTCAGAGGTTAGGATCCTTCAATCACGGGTGATTTTTAAGGATTTGGATCGTTCAATCAAATATAGGGCAGCTGGATTTTATTGCGAATTTAAACAATGTTGCTAACTTAAGAGATTTGCTTTTAATGTTAAAGATGTTTTTCCTCTTTTATGTCTTTGACAAGTAAATCCTGTCCATGATATAAAGTTCCTAATTCAACTACTATAGACAAGCCACTCGTAAGCGTTGATTTGGAGGGACATCATGTTGATGGATAGTAACCCAAAATGAAAGGGCAACAGATAACAGTAGCCATCCAATCAGTTGCCTGATATGGACACTGAGGGGTTGTCCACATACTACAGGCAAATATCCAATGATATATCATGTGATATTTTTTTTAATAGGTGGCCCATGAAGAGAGGACTGAACCATTTTGGTTATTTTGGGGCACAAGTAGTCTAAGTAGTCTATGGGTGATTAGGGAGGAGGGTGTGCTTGGTTCTCCTGACCGGTCGTCTCGGGTGAGTCCTTGGGTCTACCCATCTGGTTTGGAAACCATACTGCATGTGAATTGAGTTGACATAATTTTTTCTAGAACATATTACATATGTACATCCTTTTGTATGAATTTTGATACATGGTCTTCCAAAACTGTAACATATTACATATGTACATCCATTTCAAACGCTTTTGAACTTTAAAAAAAAAAAAAAAAAAAAGTGACATTCCACACATTAACAAAATGCAAACATGTGTGCATTTATTCAAATCAAACCGGGGAAGAACGGAACACCTCTGGACGGTAACCATTCATTACCCTTGATGAAAGAAGAAACAGTGAAATTCATGGCCTCAACAGAACTAGTTATAACTTTGTAACCGGGCCATCTTACTCGATTTCTTGTATTGGCGCCCACTCCTTTGTTCCCATACTCGGCATAGAACAATGTTTCCAGTGCAAATCCTCCGTCCCACTCCAGCCATCCAGCTGGATCGATAACATCATCCAGCAAAGACTGTAAAATGACTGTCCTTGAATACAATTTCCATGGACGGCCAAGATATGACCGGACCTGTGATTTCACTGGGACAAGATCAGGCGCGGCTGTGATGGTGCAGTTATGTATGGAGATCCCGGAACTCCGATGGCGTTTTGTCCTTCCTTGCGCAGTAATGGTGTTGCTTTGTAGCAGAAGCGGCCTACGTAGGTATATGTTACAGTTTTGGAAGACCACCGTCGCATCTCCGAAGATAAAATCAATGGTTCCATAAATGTCACATTCTCTATAGAATTGTATCCTGTTATTGACATGCAATGTGTCTTGATAGCCCATAAAACTACATTTATAGAACGTGGACCGCTGCGACTGGCTTCTTAGTGCAACGGCCTGACCCATGTTAGGCCCAGCTGAGTTCACGAATGTTATACCCTGGGCCATGAACCTGCGACCCTCCACCGCTGAAAGAATCATCACTCAGTAACAGTTTTTACTTGGAAAACAAATGCATTAGACCAAAATATCTTTCTTTCTATAGGACATTGGTGGGCCACACTGTAAAGGTCACCTGGGGTGAAAATCACTGGAGTCGGCGGACTACTACATTGAATGAGACCATAGACCGTCTGCTGATTTCAGTGGTATGGCCTGCCTGATGAGGGGATCATCCCGGTTTATGCTCTGGGTGAACTTCATGGTGTGGCCCACCTTTTGTACAAATGACATGTTGGCGGAAAGAAAGCATTGTATGTGAAAGTTGGTATACAACATTGTATCTTATTCAGAACCTGTAGGGCTATCAATGGGCCCGGCCTTGGGCTGGCATCTGCCCCAATATTGGACTACTAAGGCCAAGCCCGTCGGGTGGGGGCTGGGCATATTCAGAATTTTGAGTTCGCTAGCTAGGCCCATTCCTGCCCGTTGACATCTGTATTAAAGGATATGCCTATCCAAATATTTAGTCAAACAGCGTGTAGGGGCTACCATCTGTTGGTTTTGGGCCAGACTGAGGTCTGTCCTAGCCAAGCCCACAAAGTAAAGGTAGGCCCAACTACGGCCCATGTTGATTATACACAGCCGGAGCCTGAACTTGACCCAGAACCATCTGGTTGGCTTGTTAGCCCATGAAATGTGTTTTGGACTAATCGACAGTCCAGATTGACCAATTGAACTGTCCAGGTGTCCTGATGCAGAAAGGAGAATTCGCACTAGATCAGCACCCTTGATCCTCCATATAAAAATAATAACAACTAAAAACAAATTGCATTAGGCGTATTGACGGGCTGGGTTTATGAGGAGCCTAAACAAGACCGAGCCTAACGGGTTCTTAGGCAATCTTAATCCCAGAAGGTTTACTTTTTGGGCCTTGAATGACCCAAGCAAACCGGGATCAAGCTGCCTAGGCCCAGCACAAATCCAGCCCATTAACAGCTAGCCCGCTATCACACCGTCCGTTTGTTTTCTACATCATGGCCCACTTGAGTAGATTCTGCCATCAGATCTTACACGCTACCACATTTGTAAGTGTGCATATGGGTGTGAATGTGCAGGCTTCAACGGGACCATGGTCTTAGCAAAGCGCTTGAGCATTGTTTTCTTCTTTAAAGGTGGAATCCATTCCCACAAGAAATACAGCATTTCTCCAAATTATAGAAATGGTCGGTGGTTTCCACCTTTTCTTTCCCGCCTACTGCAGCCTTGGGTGGGTCACAAAGCAAAGATTCACGGACAGCCGTTGGAACGACTCAGGGTAGAACTGATCTACCCCATCCAAGGAATGGATCAGCCCAATCAAAATGGAGTGGCCAACCTTTTGCAGGGATCAGATATCCTACAAACATGACCCGTTGCACAATCCAGAAATAGTTGTATCTGATCATCTGTCCCCATTTATACGTGGCCATGTGTTTTATGATCTAAACCACTCATATAGTGGCCCCTCCATAATATGTCACTGCTAGGAATTTAACTACAGCGTACGTGCATGCACAAAATTAAGTAACAAACAAATCTCAGCAATACCATAAACATGCACCACATCCCATTAAGAACAAATAAAGAGATGAGGAAAAGAAAATTTACCGACTGTTGCACTCTCATAAGTGTTCCAACCCGTTGCGTTGCTCCGATTGCCGGTGATGGTTGTTTTTCCAATCCCATCTCCTAAAAATACGATATTGATTTTATTGTCGGGGATTTTTACGTTTTCTTCATAAACTCCATTTTTAATATAAATAACAAATCTCTTTTTGTTAGAGGCTGGAGCGGCTGCGACGGCATCTGAGACTTTCAAAAAGTTGCCAGTGCCATCTTTAGCTACCACTAAATCAATATGAAATTGGGTTTGGCAGAGTACTTTGAATTCTATTTGGATCATAAACAAAATGCATACTAACAGTTCTACACTCTTAATATTAAGAGAAACCATTTGAATTATTAAAAAAAAAAAAATTTAAAAAAAAGCCAAGTAGAAGAAAGACTGATCAGAAAAAGATGTAAGGAAACAATCAAGTTTACAATGCAACTATTGTAGAAGCAAACGTTTGTATCTTATTTATAATCAAAAGCATATCAAAAAAGATTTGAAAAGAAGAAGCATGGGAGGAGTGATTAGCCTCTTTTGGCACTATAGCATGGTTTCAAAGAACGTGTCTCTGTCCAGAAATACGACTATACGACGTATCATGTGATCTGCGGTATATGTATAGCAACAAGTGGGGCCCAGGTCCATGTAATCCAGACCCTTGATCTGGTAACTGTGTATCGGCCATTTCCTGAAATTTCATATGATGAAACCATCCTAACCCTTTTACCTGCCACTGAGAAGTTGACAGCTTAGAAAAGAATATTGCAATGGTCCACAATCAGTGAACGGCCAAAGATTGGATGGCTTTGATCATCCAGTCTCTGAGATGTTTAGAGAATCCCCCATCCACAGTTGAGCAGCTCAGATGAACCGCATGGATCAATAGTCCACCAGCCCTACTTTTACAAACCCATGCCTATCATTGGGCCCACAATACTATATTAGATTTTTCTTTTTTTTTTTTGCATGTGTCCATGCCCATCTATAATGCGGTCACTCACTCGATGGGACCCACGCGCATCCACACTTGGATAATCAAAACCTTCCATCTACCCGATACTGAGGTGGATGGGCCATGTTAAAAAAAGAAGGCTGAACGGATAATCTCAACTGCCAATTTTTCCAGATGAACGGATCATGTCAACCACCTCTCTCCATTGAATGTAGACCGCTGGATGATTAGTTTCAGAACCGTCCGTTTCAAATCACCCTCTTAGTGCAGTTTTTAGATAATGTCCCCTCATGGAACCCCCACCTGAAGGACGGCTCTGATCATCTACCCATGGATGAATGTGAGCCCCACCTATCAAAGGACCCATGTTTTTAAAAAAAACGAACTCATTCATAAGTCGCCGCCCGTGCCTCATCGAGTCACTGTAAATATGAGAGAGTTTTATATCCTTAGCATATAAGGGATAACGAAACTTAATGCCATGTATTCTTCAAGAACAAAGGCCAACGACAGGACTTAATGGTAGAAATGGTCCTTTTTTTTTTTTTTTTTCGAAGAATATTGGTAAGGATGCCTCTACATGCACTGTTTAGGTGAGGCAGGTAGAAAAAACGCCAGAAGTCAAAAAATCTAAGAACACGACGACCCTTCGCCTAACGCATGACTCATTGAGGCGTGCGATCGCACGCCTCATTTGAGACACCCCGGGTGTCACTAAATGTATAAAATAGGTGAGGCAGGTAGGTAGAATTGTCTTTTAAAATTCATACCACGGTTTTTTACTTCGTATAGTTTTAGATTTCACCTGGTGTGGTATTCTTTTCACACTTGACTTACAGATGGTAACTTTTTAAGAGCCTCCTGTGTCTTCAAAACCTAGTTCGACTATAAAAACAAAAGGTTAGTAGGTATAGGTACACTAGAATACTTGTCCAACCTACTGTTTATTTGTAGTGACATCCCGGACCCTTCCAAAGTTGCCACCTTTAGTAATAAGGGTGACAAAGGCCACCGTACCAGGTGAATTCTACACCTGCCTTATCTATTTCGTGTATGTAAGAACCACCCGAGTTGACTCAAATGAGGCGTGCTATTCTCGCACGCCTCAATTAGGCTAAGGCACGACGACACCAGAAAGTTTTGTCGACCTTTTTCACCTAAATAGTCCCTCTAAAAACACCCCGGGTGTCGGTCTCATCGGAGAAATCGGAGCTAGTTCCTCCGTTTTACTGCTATAGTGGGGCTGACCTATATGAAGAACAAGTCACGTACACCTCCCATATAATCATTATTTAATCTTATAAGCGTAGAATTTTATCTCAGGTGCAAAAAAACCGCCCTTTTACTGCAGATTGCTTACCTGCACCTAACGGGCCCTGTTATAGGGACCACTTGGTTAAAACACCCTGGTTGGTACTACATATATAGAATGAGTCGCTGTCCATCCGTTTTTCTGTCTCATTTTATCTGATTATTACAAAAAGGAGTCAGATCCAAAGCTCAAGTGAACCACACCATAGGAAACGTTGGGGATTCAACACCTACTGTTGCAAAATTTCTGAGGGCGAAAGAAGTTTTGAATCAATCTGATATTAGTTTTTTCCCTCAGTCCATGTCTGTGTGAACTTATAAACAGGTTGGATGGTAAATAAATATCATGGTGGGCCTGAGGAAGGTTTAAATGGTGTGCCATCATTATCCCCACTATTTCCTGTGGTGTGGTCCACTTGAGATTTTAATCTGCCTCATTTTTTTTTGTTTCATAAAATGACCTGAAAAAACTAATGGACGAGGTGGATAAAACAGATACATCATGGTGGGCACCAAAGAGTAGGGTCACCGGCGATACCGCGTTCACCAGGCAATCCGCGTCCGTAAGAAACTCGGCCGCGGCTTCATATTTGATATTCGTATTCGTTAGCAGATGGCACATGCAACAGAAAGCTGTGTGGGACCCACCGTGACTTCTGTATGACATGACATCTTCTCTGTACATCAACTGAGAGAGATAATGTTGAATGTCAGGATGAAAATTCACTCTGATCCTAAACTCAAGTGGACCATACGAAAGGAAACAGCGTGGATGGGAACCCGCCATTGAAACCTTCAAATACGAACCTGATCCAATATTTCTGTGCGCCTATGAACATTTTTTTATGGCATGCACCCCACCGTGCCAACTGTTTTCTGTGCTGTGGCCCATTTGAGTTTAGGATCTGCTTTATTTTATGTTTCGCAAATTAATATAATTAACCGATGGACGGAATGGATGTCAAATAGATGTGGTGGTAAGCTCCACATAGCTTTTTGTTGCACGGGCTCTCTACAACAAGTCTCGCACAAAATTGGAGTCCCAATCAGTTACTCTGCCCCCCATATTGACCTTGGTACCCAAAAATTATAACCATCTATCACAAAAATAGGCCAAATCCTACGAAAAAGTTGGGATGGGACCACCAGTACTGTTAGTTTTGTGTAAAGCCAACTTTAGTGTTTATATGCCATCCAATGTGCCTCGTCAAGATTAAAGAATTGCCAAAAATCAGTATTCCAAAACTCATTTGATGTACCTGAGTGTTGAATCACACTTATTTTTGAGATATTCAACACTCACTATTGGGATCAAGGCTAAAAAATGGGTGCCACACCTGATGGACGGGGTAGAGAAATTGATCCTGGTAGTTACATACACAAAGAGAGGGGATTAGGTGCGGCCCAGCCTCACCCAACATATTGCAGCCCTGATCATAGGGCCCACTTTGATGCATGGGTGACATACCCACGCCATCCATTTTGACAGCTCGTTTTAGGACATTAGCCCAAAAATGAATCAGATACCAATCTCAGGTGCACACTACAGGAAACAAATCAGAAAATTTCAATGGGAGACCGTCCCAGGTTAGGCACAGAAAAGATGCGTTGTCCTCATCTATTCAACCATTGGTCACATTTGCATTGATTGGTTGTGGCGGTACTTCTATAATTCCTAGTTGGATTCTTGGACTTTGAGAAGATTATGCTGTGAATTATCATATGCATCATATGCATGAGAAGAATGCAAAAGAGGGGAAAAAAAAAAATGAAAAAACGCTTCTAATTAAAAGTGTCTCAAGGTGATTGTAATTTGGCTTGAATCACAAGAATTTCAACATCCATAAATATTTCTGCCAACATATTCTGAGAAACCTTGTTCGCCTAAGCCTACCTTCTTTATATATATATATATATATATATATATATATATCTTCTCTGAATTCTAAAAAATCAAAAAAATACAAAGCAAGAAAGAATCAAAAGCTAAAGGAAAATAGGTCTAAAGCAAGCTACATCTATGTTAAACAGATCCACATTGTCTAAAAATTCTCTGAAATTAATGATAGATTGTTTAATTGATAATTGCATCCTGTTGTTGGAAATAACATCATCAGCAACCTTACTCCCCTTCTGTGAGGAGGCGACCAAAGGAGAACCCCAGAACGGATCGTCTAGAGCTTGTCCCACCACTAGTGCTATGCCTCTGAGCTCCGAATTGAGTCTCTCTATTGTGATCGGCTTTCAATCAATTCATCTCTTAATTGAAAAGGAAAAAGTAACTGAATGAAACAACAGATAGCTAACGATTCCATAACAGTAGAGACATACAACTAGAAAATTTAGAGGTCAACGGAGACACAAACCATTAACTAGCTTCAATTGTCTATTTTAATTGCCAAGTTCATTTTGGAGGGGTTGGGGTGGAGCACCTGAGCTAGACTACTGAACAGACATGGGAAAAGTGTTTGGGTGGATGCACAAAACTTTAGGATCTCATACCCTAACAACCGTGAATTATGGGATATGTAAATGCAAAAAACACAATCAATAATTAATCACCACGACACGAGTTTTTATGTGAAAAATCCTCAAAAGAGGTAAAAACTATGGGACCTATGTAAGAACTTATTACACAACGACCACGAGCAACACATGCTCGGATTCGGTTTTCTTCACCCCCAATGGTGGACTACAATCAAAGAGATAGATGGCAGAGAGATCTCACCGATTCGAGGACTTCAAAGACTTTGAGAATGAACCAGTGATGTGGATGAACGTCACAAACTCAAATCTCCTTCTTCCTTCAATCTTCCTCTCTCTTTCTCTCAATCTCTACTTCTCTCTCTCTCTGGACATGGAGTCTCTATTCCATTACCTTAATCTCGTTTAAGAAGTGTTTATATAGCACTTCTCACAAGAGTTAGAGCCAAAACAAGAAACTACATAATGCAGTCCACGTGCATCGTCGACCGGTCAACCCGAGTTGTTGACTAGTTGCTACTGGCAAAAATTGTCTAGTAAGAAACTTGAGAGAAACACCTCAATTAGGTTGGCCGATGCCCAACTGTCGATCGGCCAATCATGACCATCAATCGGTCAACGCACATCTATCGGCCTGTCACAACTGACGAAATTGTCCACCATGCAAGGGCCTTTTGAGCCTAAATTCGGTCGATCAACCTTGTCTGGTCGGCTGGTCAACAACCTCACTCGTGCACTTCTCTCATCTACTCTTGAAGAGGAATACCCCATCAAATCTCCCCCTTCCGACTCGAGAGGAGGCTAAATTTCATACTAAGGAATACCATGAATGTCCCAAGTGGGAGAATGTTGAAATTGTGGGGTCATAACATGACTTAATTACACCTTACAATATAGTGAACGGATTAGATTAATCGCATGACCATCAGAGTGGGACCCACATTGATGGGTGGACAAGATTATCACACATGAAGTGCAGTAAACAACTCTAATAGAGGAGACATGACTCCTCTCTCGTGAGATTGAAAATACATGGGCTAGAGGGAAAGTCCTACGATGGGTGAACTCTCTCCCATAACAAATCATTATATATAGTGCAGTCAGTCCACAATTCTACACACCGAGCATGCACGTTCTCTTCCCATTAGAGTGCAAACCTGTGCAGGCGTGTTCAACCGTCAGATTGATGGTCGATTAAGTTACGCACTTTTACTTCCGTCCATCCCCAGAGTTGATGCTAGTTAAGATTCGGGAAATCCGTTGCATATTTTTTCGACATGAAGGTCAAATGTTCGTTGGGTTAAACTAAACAAAAGCGGTCGACACAATTCTGGGGTGGGGGTGCAGTGTCCAACAGGCTAGACTGCAAATTTAGCATCCAATCAAAGCAGATAATTTCATCCAAGTCGGCCCCACAATTAGAATCACCTTCTGCAAAATCAGGGTGTGGCCCACTTGATGAGTGAATTAGGCTGATTTTTGCATAAGCTGGTCTTTATGGTGGGGCCAGCCTTTAAATGTTGCACAAATGACTTGTTGGAACTTATCCACTGGCTGAACAACAATTATTTATCACCATTTGCAGGAAGAAAGATGGAGAGAGATGATTTACAAATGTAGAAAATCAATAACTAAATTACAAACAACAAGGGAGGAGTTTACATCATTGATACAAAGTAGTCAATCAACATAAAAAGCAGACGTTTCTACTCAATGGCTGATCATGATCTTCACGTGTTGAAGACTATTCTAGGACTCTTATATATATTTGTGTGTCATTGGGTCATGTATCTCTCTAGTAGATAGAATTGAATTGTATTATAACTCTAACTCCTCTCCTACCTATTTGTATAAATATCTCATCATGTACTTAAGATTATAAGTAAGAAATTCGGAATTAATTTCTTACCTATATTTCACATGGTATCAGAGCCATTTATGATCTAGGGTGTAGATCTTAATATTCAAAACCCTCTTCTCAACCTCCGTTGCATCCTCCACTTGTAGAAGCAACCTCTGTCAAGTGCGACATCATTATCAATAACACCAATATCCTCCACCACAGTCGCTGAGAGTAGAACCCCTACTCCACCTCCATTATTTCCATTCGATTTGGGTGTCTAGTCGTGAGCAGCCTCCTGCCCTCCATCATTGCCATCACCACACATCTGATCTCTGGTGCGTGCCGTAATCCTCCAGAAGATCGTAATCTCGATTTTCCAAAAAATCCCCAAATTAGCACCGACATGCTAGGCACCCACTCTTTCGTGAGCAAAGATCTGATCCACCTCGTGCCGCATCAATACATCAAAGACGATTTAGCCTGGAAGAATCGTCTTTATTCCACATCTACTCAAGCCCTATTGCCGCATACAGTGCCCACTTGCCGCACCTTTGTTTCCAACGAAACTCACCATCTGTCAAATCCATTGATTCCGACAGAAGCAAACATCGATCCCTCGTCGTTCACACTAGATCAGCACTCTGATTGGGAGCGAAATTCACCAGCACTCTAGCCACATCTTCTACATCTGCAGCTAGGATTCAAAGAAGTTCCTTTTTCAATCCCTTCATATCAGCAACAGATTGAAACTCTTGTGGCGCATCAGGGGTGCATAACGTTCCATACACACTCAGACCTTTTGCAAAGAAAGTCTTGAGATTAAACCACTTCCAAGTTGGTTAGCCAGTAGCTCCACCTTTTCCTATGACTGAATCATCACACGCAGAAAAAACTCTAGGAGCAGTTCTTCTGCCCGGAGAAAATCCCAGCATTCAAATAACTCATTTTAAATTCGACGGAAACAACTATATTTCATGGTTACATTCAGCTAAATTTACTCACAATGGGAATTAACCAGTGTTGGGGTTCCAAAAGTCAAGGTCTTCGAAACAATGATTATGAGTGCCCAAATCATCACCTGATTAGAAATAGGGCCAGTGCATCGACACCCATCACAAAGCGGGCCCCGCAAGCCCTCCGTTTCGCAAAACTCAAATTTTGCAAAACACGAGTAGGTCAGCGCGTCACTAAAATACCCCAGCGCATCATGGAATTCAGTGTTAGTCAAATAGCGGTGATTGTATATCATCACGACGTCCTGATCCTGCGAGCAGCCCTGGTCTCTGGTCTCTGGTCATGCGAGCAGCCCTGGTCTCTGGTCATGCGAGCAGCCCTGGTCTCTGGTCTCTGCTCTCTGGTCATGCGAGCAGCCCTGGTCTCTGGTCTCTGCTCTCTGATCATGCGAGCAGCCCTGGTCTCTGGTCTCTGCTCTCTGGTCATACGAGCAGCCCTGGTCTCTGGTCTCTGCTCTCTGGTCATGCGAGCAGCCCTGGTCTCTGGTCACTGCTCTCTGGTCATGCGAGCAGCCCTGGTCTCTGGTCTTTGGTCTCTGGTCTCTGGTCATGGCGAGGACGTCCCTCAGCTCATAGTACCAGCAGCCTATATATGCGAGCAGCTTGTCTTGCGAGCATCTTCCGACATGTGAGCAGCTCGGCTCGTGCTCGTTAAAAGAGGTCGCATCCCGAACATGCGAGCATTCGACTCGTGAGCACTCCCGTCATGAGCACTCCTGAATATGACCACTCCCCTCATGAGCACTCCCGGATATGAGCACTCTCGTCATGAGCACTCCCGGATATGAGCACTCTCGTATATGAGCACTCCCGGATATGACCACTCTCGTCATGAGCACTCCTGAATATGACCACTCCCGTCATGAGCACTCCCGGATATGAGCACTCCTGAATATGACCACTCCTGAATATGACCACTCACGTCATGAGCACTCCCGGATATGAGCACTCTCGTCATGAGCACTCCTGAATATGAGCACTCCCGGATATGGCCACTCTCGTCATGAGCACTCCCAAATATCATTCAACGGCAAAACAACGGTGACACTATTTTCTATGGTATGGCCCACCTGAACATCTGATTTGCCCCAAACTTGGGACCACCTCCTGGAATAGCACTCCCGAGCTGATGAACGGTTTCAATCTTAAACCCATGCCTTATAAATGGGACCCACCTAAAAGTTTACCAAACACGTGGAAGCATGCAAACATGGAAAAAGCCACTGTCGTAAAGACATGCGCCCAAGCGCTGATTGAGAATCGGTTACTGGTTGAAGACGTGTGGGGCCACCATGATGCCCTTTGAAACATCTGAAACATTCAGAGAATCACAAATGCCCACACGTGTCATATGCATAAATGCTAGCTTGATCTGATACTTCTATGGCCCCACATAAGTCTTCAACGATGATTGAACGGTGGAACTGTTTCCTCTCGTATGGCCCACCTGGAACTCGGATTTAGGTGAAACTTGAGGCCACCTCCTAGAATGACGACCCTAAACTAATGAACCGCTCAGATTTGGGGCCCACGAACTACAAAGGAGACCCACTAACAGGTTTTTCAAAAGACGTACTAACCATGCAAATTCATGGTACATACGTATTGTCAACATTAACCAGCGTCCAGCGCCTCCAAGAGCCCACCATCTGAGTGATTTGGAGAATCTGACATGTTCACAGGATCAGTGTGGTCCACACGTGCCAGAGTACACAAGATTAACCTGATCCAAGTTTCAAGTGGACTACACCATAAGAGGATATATATGAACCGTTACAACTCCCAAACCAACAACTATATAAAGGGGTTGCGTGAGTGGCATTCAAAAGAAGAAGAGAGGGAGAGAGTAGAAAGAGAGAGAGAGAGTAGAAGAGAGAGAGAAGGAGAGCGGACGAGAAGGGGTGATTTTTTTTTACGCGCTAGCCCTTCAAACGGAGCGATGCGCTAGCCTTTGTAGCGTGGGGCGATTTTCACCACGCGCTGGACATAGAGTGATTTTCATCACGCGCTGGCTCCAAAAGTGGGTTTGCACTAAGGTTTGAAGCGGGGACGCGCTGGCTCTAAATAAAGCCATGCGTTGTCAGCCCTTTGCACCATACGCCGCCTATAAAAAAGACATGCACTGCCAGCCCATACTATCATGTGCTGCCGGTCCTTAGTAGCATGTGCTCCCTCTAAAATGACATGTGTCCTTGGCTGGAATGCATCCGCCCCTCTCCAAACATATCTACCCCTGACCAATGAGCATGCACTCAGCACCAGCCGCCATGTGCCTAACTTGATTTGTCTCAGTTGAAGTGTACCTAGACTGCACTTGGCCTAATTTAACTTAATTACACATGCACCCAACATGATGTGGCTTAGTTACATACTCATTATGCATAACCCCATCTAATCTAGCACTCTTTCTACGTAATCTAACATGCACTATGTCTCATTCAGCTTGATCCAACACTCGCTCTATGATATTTGGCATGTACTAAAGACTATCTCACTTTGTTTGCAATGTCCCGCATATTTGTGTATACAAGCAGACCTCAAACCAAGCTTCTATTGCATATCGACTATCAGCAAGTAGACAGAAGCCAGAACGCACCAGAAGACAAGCCACCAGACTCCAACACGACTCGATGACTACTTGTAAAAACTTTATATTTACTGTATTCATTGTACAAATATGTCTTAGCCCAGATTAATGCTCTTGGACTAACCAAAGGGGACTACGGTTAACAAGATAAACCATACCGAGAGAGTTCTAAACTATTACACACAATTTGTTAAAGACTGGCATTTCGAGAATAGTTGATGCCCTACCCATTCAAACGGCATCCGCTGGTTGAGCTGCTCAGGTACACACAACTGTGGAATGGACTTCCCGAGGTCACCTGTCCATACATTGACAGGCGCGGGCCCAGAGTCGTCCTTCTCAGCCGTAAACCCTGACAGTCTCAGTCCGGATCTCCGGTCAAAACATGGGACATAGACATCTGACTCGTACAAAGAAGGATCAGTCCTTAACAAAACACAACAAATACAGGTCTCCACGAACATACAAACACAGGTCTCTTCGACCACACAAAATACAGGTCTCTACGACCATGAACTCTAAGGCCATAGTCCCTGATTACTTGGTCTTCTGCCCATCGATTTGGGCTTTTTCCTGAATACTCCACCTCATGTACAATTGCTATTCATAGTAGAGTTTCGTCGCTTCGTGCCGTGTTTTTCTCCCGCAAGGGTTTCCACGTAAAAATCTCTGTGTTCTTTGTGGCGTGCATGATTTATACTTATGCTTCCTTATTTGCTTTATTTAATTTGTCCCTAAGGCTTATTCGTTTACTTTTGCCTTTTAATCAAGGGTGATCGATCCATTCGATGTAATTAAGGGCTCGTGCCAGATCACGGCCTGAAATGTATAAGATCTCAGAATCTCTGGAATAAAATTCGCCTTGCGATATCTCTTTTCTTGTGTACTCCGTGAATGCTTGTGACTGTCTATGAATATTTCTATTACTCAGAACCCCAGAACAACAATACATCCGGAAAAAGACTGCCGACGAGCGGTTGATTTTTCTAATTCTAACAACCAGTCATCTTGTTATGTTATGGTTATTCAATTCCATGGAATCACATATATTTGAAGGTCTTTTCTTCCTCTCGACAGCTCATGAAGTGTGGTCTTCGTTGTATGAAATTTATGTGGAAAAAAATATTCTTGCTCGAATTTATCAGCTCCAACTAGATATCTCAAAAACTAGTATGGAAGATAATTAAAAAATTCCATGTACCTTGGATCTCTTCATGGCATGTGGGAAGAGCTTTCTCATCTAAATCACATCATCGATGATCCCATAAAATTAAAAAAGAGAATTGAGTAGGAAAGAATATTTCAAATGCTAGCTGGCCTACCTACTGACTATGAACAAGTTCGTAGTCAAATTTTAATGGCAACTGAGCTTCCCTCTCTTAATGATGTATGTGCTCAAATACAACGAGAAGAATCAAGAAGAAAGGTTACGAGTGTTTCTAATATCCCAAACTCAATGGAACATTTGACTTTACTTTCTTATGCTCAACTGCTCATCGGTCGTGGTGATGGAGGAAGAGGCCGTGGTCGTGGCAGAGGCCGAGGAAGAGGAGGAATTGGTGGAGGCTCAGGTGAAAGACCCCGATGCACCCACTGCAATAAACTTGGCCATGTCAAGGACAAGTGTTGGATTCTCCATGGTAAGCCTCAAGATGTGACTATTAGTAATCCTCTCAACCATGCTAATATAGCCAACTCTCAAATTTCTCTTGCATAGCTTTCTAAATTGCTTGAGTAACTAAGTAAGCCTAACATTGTGCCTCCTGCTCTTCCACCATCCTCACAAGAGTCAGGTATCATCTCCTCTACTTGTTTTACTCAGAGCCATTTAAATTCTTGGATTATTCACTCTGATGCCACTAATCACATGACCGGGACATCTGATTGCCTATCTTCCATAGTATATACAAAGGGAAATAAGATGGTCTCTCTTGCTGATGGATCATCTACCTCTATTCATGGAATTGGCAAGACCAATCTATGTTCCAACCTTAATTTGTCAGAAGTGCTTTGGGTTCCCACATTTCCATCCAACTTATTATTTGTTAGTAAATTGACCAAATCCATTAATTATTCTGTCACATTTTTTCCAAATTCTTGTGTTATACAGGACCTGATCACGAGAAATTAGATTGATAGAGGACGAGAAGCATAGGGACTCTACTTGTTAGATCATAATACAAGAGAGTCTTTAAGCAGTGAAAACAAAAGCGATGCTGATCAAATCTGACATTGGAGGTTGGGACATCCATCAAATCATGTATTACATCATCTATGCCCCTTTATTAGTTCTTTTTTTTACTAAATGTGAGACTTGTCGTTATGCTAAACAAAAAAAGGTACCCTTTAAGCGTAGTGAAAATTCAAGTGACAAACCCTTTAGTTTGATTCATTCAAATGTTTGGGGCCTTGCCCCCGTGAACTCATTATTTGGCTTTAAGTATTTCGCATGTTTTATTGATGATTTCTCAAGATCCTTGTGGATTTACCTATTAAAATCTAAAGGGGAAGTATTTAATGCATTTAAGGATTTTCATAAAATGATTGCTACTCAGTATGATGCTAAGGTTAAAATTCTAAGATCTGATAATAAAGGAGAATACATGAGTAAAATGTTTGCCAAATACCTTAGTGATAATGGAATAATTCATCAAACTAGTTGTCCTGACACCCCCACAACAAAACGAAGTAGCTTAACATAAAAACTGTCATTTGCTTGAAGTTGTCAGGGCATTCATGTTTCATATGAATGTCCCAAATTTCTTATGGCCAGATGCGATATTATCAACTAGCTATATCATTAACAGATTGCCAAGTGTGGTGCTCAATGGAAAAAGTCCCTTTAAATTTTTAGTAGGAAAACTTCCCAATATTTCACACTCACGTGTTTTTGGGTATATATGTTATGTTCACATACTAGAATCTAGTAGGCATAAATTGCAAAAAAGAGCAATAAAATGTATTTTCATTGGCTATTCACCCCACCAAAAAGGATACAAATACTTTGATCCAATAAAACGAAAATTCCATATTACTAGTAATGTGCATTTCATTGAAGAAATTCCATATTATTCAAAATCCGAACATTCCACAGTAACAGAGGTCTTGACTGAGGGGGAGAAAGATAACAATTGGTTGTCATCAAGTCCATCTTTTGTTATACAACCTACCCTGCAACCCAACCAGATAGAAGATAAAGATCAAGGTGCTCAGAAGCATATGTCATGAAAAATGCCAAAACTAGCCCTCCTACAACCATCAGACCTAACATGTCAAAATCAACATTCCTCAAGTAAGTATCCTCGGGTAGTTAATTCTTCTTATTAGCTTGCAAAATAGCACCCAAATTATTAGGAAAACACCCCAACATTTCCAATAATCTAGAAACACAGCCAGATGGAGTGGGGATCAGTGACAGCAATAAAAGATTTTAAAAATAACCCAACATTTCCAATAATCCAGAAACACACAAGATCGGACAGAGCATTACATGACCCAAAGCATCAAGGCATCATGAGATTTCCAATCAAAAGCATCAAGGAATCAAACAGGCCATTCAAAAGCAATCATGCTAGTTACAGAGTTCACTTAGGCTTAACAATCACTCATTAATAGTTTTTACTTGGAAAGGATGTACCATAGGCCAAGCCAATTTCCTAGAAATGAGTCACTTGTATAGAACATTTGAGCCCTGAAAAAGGAGGGCCATCGACTCTCTTGATTTGGATGTTATGGCCCACCTTTTGATTCGCTCGAAAGTTCTACGTAAGCAACTTGTTGGCAGGAAAGAAAGAATTATTTGTGAAGTTCACTTGCAACATTGTAAACAATTCTAGAAATACTGTAGTAACCATGAGCCAAGGTGGTTGGCTGTATGGTCTAGGCCCACAAGCCGAATATGTGGTATGTTGGGTTGGACTGAGGCCAACATCCAACATTTTGAAGATCAAAGGCTACTTGTTGGAGCTAGAAAATGAACCGTGGGGAACATTCTCCTGAAATGTTGTGTTCAGTTGCTCTGGGGTTTCTGAGTAATGAAAACATTCATAGACAATCACAAGTATTCACAAAAGTACACAAGAGAAGAGATATCGCAAGGTGAATTTTATTCCAGAGATTCTGAGATCTTGTACATTCCAGGCCGTGGTCTGGCACGGGCCCTTAATTACATCGAATGATCGATGACCCTTGATTAGAAGGCAAAAGACTAGTCAGCAGGGACTATGGTCTTAGAGTTTGTGGCCATGGGGCCTTTATTTGTTCTGTTGTGTACTGAACCACCTTTGTATTAGTCGGATGTCTATGTCCCATATTTTAGCAGGATACCCGGGTTGAAACTGTCAGGGTTTATTACTGAGATGGACGACTCTGGGCCCGCGCCTGTCAATGTAGGGACAGGTGACCTCGGGAAGTCCATTCTACAGTTGTGTGTACCTGCGCAGTCCAACCGGCAGATACCGTCTAGATGGGTAGGGCATCGACTGTGGTGTTATGGCAGTTGAGTAATTGGTTTGTAGAGAGTCGAAACTCTTTGGCATGGTTTATTGTGGTAATCAAGGCCCTGCTGGTCTAGCTTTTGGCACAAATCGGATCATGCCTTTATAGTTAACGTAAATGTCAGCATATTTGCATAGCTCTGGATGTTGGCGACTCCTTTCCGGGAAGTTACTCCGTTCATCGCGTCGAACCGGGTTAAGTCTCAAAGACGCTCGATTCTGCTCATTTAGAGTTCTCGAAACGTTCGTTTGGCCATTCCATTGCGTCCGGAATGCTCGAAATACCCAAGACAGGCTCTGACAGACCTTGAAAATACTCAAAATTGAGCTCGGTGCGCCTGCTAACAGGTTCTGCAATTGGCTGATTTCTGGGTGCGTGAGACTTGATTTACGGGTGCGTGGGGCTCCACGCACCTGTCAATTCAATGTCGATTTCAGGACGAATTTAGGGGTGCGTTGGTGTATATTCAGGATGCGTGGGTCCGTTTTTACCAAATTTGATTCTTGCCGAATTTACGGATGCGTGGGGCCGGATTGACGGATGCGTGGGGTACTTTTGGATGCGTGAGGTCCTTTTGCAGATGCATTTTAAATGTATGAAATCCAGACCTGTGGTAACGTATCCGCGCTCGAAAATAGGATTCCGATGGACGAAAAGGTGTTCCGGCGAGGATTCCGGCGGGGATTTTTGGGTTTCCGACAGCGGCGGCTCTCTCTCTCTTTTCTGGCGTGTGTAAATGAGCGGGACGAGGGGTATTTATAGGTGAAGTCGGCCAATAGGAAGCTACCACGTATCACGCATCTGTCAAATGTCCGCAACGCATCTGTTTATTTGATTGCAAATGTCCGAAAATCATACGGGTGCGTGGGGTTTAATTGCCGGGTGCGTGAGGCTCCACGCACCTGGAACCCATCTCTTAACCGTTCATTGATTGTGGGGGTGCGTTCATTAGTTTTCAAGGTGCGTTGAGTGCGTGGGCCTTCGCAAATGGCGGGCCAACGTGTTGTTTTTTAAGGGTGCGTTGGATGCGTGGGGTGCTCGGATTTCAGGGTGCGTTGGACACGTAAATGTGGGCTCCACCGATTGAGTTTTGATTTTCGGAGGGTTTGCAGGGCCCGTTTCGTTGCGCAATCACTTGCATTGTTCATCATAAATAGTGATGGAGTTGTGGGTCCATTTCCGGACGGTTCCGAACATGGTGATCGGTGGGGCCCACTAGGGAATTTTGGCTAAGTCTAGGGAAGTCACGTATACTTCCGTTTTGCGTGCGCCAGAAGGCATTCTTCGCGTGATT
Organism: Liriodendron chinense; assembly: GCA_003013855.2. NCBI lineage: Eukaryota > Viridiplantae > Streptophyta > Magnoliopsida > Magnoliales > Magnoliaceae > Liriodendron > Liriodendron chinense. Next base: position 6,818,223 of record ML058332.1, read on the forward strand.
CCTTCAGAGGTATATGGTTATTTGACTTATTTTAAGAATGTCCACTATTTGGGACCCCAACAGATGCCCCTCCGGTGGGTCGCGACGAGCGCACGATCGGCTGGTGTGACGCACCGGACTTCCCGGGTCCCACTATAAATAGACGAGACGGCTCATTCTCGTCATTTCACTATTCTTTACCAGACATCTCACATCAAGCCCACGCACCATTTTATTCTCCAACGCACCCAACAACTGTCTCCAACGCGTCTATTTAATCCGTACGCACCCACTTATTCAAGGTAGAAGTGACTTCAGGGGTGCGTTGGATGCACATGCACCCTATAATTTTGAATTTGGAACTTTGAATATTCCTTCTCTTTTTGGATGCGTAGGGTGGTACGCACCTGCAAATCTTTTGAATTTTGTGGGCATCCCGAGTTTTTGGGTGCGTGAGGGGGGTCTACGCACCCTTCGTCAAACTGGGCAAGCCTTGGTGCTTCACGCACCATGAAATTAAGTTCGAGTCGACTTTTAAGGATGCGTTGGGGCTCACGCACCCAGCTGGTGAAGTTGGCCGAAAAACGTATATTTATGGGGTGCGTGGGACCTCACGCACCCTTCGTCGATTTTTGTTGAGGGATTGCCCTTCACGCACCCGGAAATTGGGGTCTGGATAGGTTTAAGGGTGCATGGGGTCTTACGCACCTGGAAACATCTTGACATCCTTTCGATTTTCGGGGTGCCGTGGAGACCCACGCGCCCAGCTTATAGGACTTACAAAAATTTGTTTCAAGTAATCTTCTGCGAAGCTAGATATTTAAGTGTATGAGCCCCTGAACCTCTGCCTCGTATTTGGGCATACATATTCGGATTTTGAAGAGGCATAGGGTCTCATAGACTTTCGAGCTTTCTAGATCGCATTAGTTTTGGAGGGAAATACCTATGGTGACCTTGAGTAATGTTTCGAGTGTACCTGAGCATGTCTTCTCGCCCCTTCTGTCTCTTTCCCCCTTTTGACTTCGCTCGATTAGTCTTTTCCTGCTTCCTTTTCTTTTCTCTTTTGTCGGACTGCTGTATCGGTTCATCAGCCTTGTTTCCTGGCAGACGATGGTCGTAATACGCGCTTCCCTCTGTGAGGCCCGCGACTGCCTGAGGCGACTTCTAACTGCTCTAGACCACCCCAAGGCTTGGTCATCTCTTGCCGGTCAATGCGACGAGGTGGCCGAAGCCTTGACTCATCTCGGCGCTGAATCCCGCCCCATTCTCCGAGCTATTCAGAATGTCTCGGCGATGGCCTCCATCTCAGACGAGCGTAAGGAGGCCATCTCTAGCTTCATCGGCGATTCTTCCCTTTAAGGAATTGGCGGTCCTGGAGGCGGCGGAGCCTTCTCTGGCTGCTTCTTTCCTATCCCTGTCGAAACGTCTCAGCTTCCTGAAGGAGGAGAAGAGGGAGAGCAGGCGGTTTCTAGCTTGGCTTGTCCCGTTGGCGGAAGTCGAGTACCCGAATCGCCGCGCCGGCATCTGGAGAATGGTCAGGGAGGCCATGCGAGAACATGACGACCTGGCGATTGACGTCTCGATCATAAGGAACTATGCAAACTGCCGAGCACCTGAATTTCGATCTTGTGCAACAGTGTATTTCCATTTTGGTGGACTTGATCCTCAAAGAAGGCCAGGTCCGGGCGAAGGTTGATGAGTTGAAGGCTCGGGTTCTCCCGCTGACGCAGGATTGAGGCCCCTGCTTTCTGGCTTCGGGGAGGAGTCCCCACAATTTTGAGTCGTCTTATATTGATTGTTGTTGTTTGCTCATTTAAACAATTGTTATTAACAATTTTGCCATGTGGAATGGCCCTTATGGTTGATGATTACTAATTTATACTTTTCGCTTCAGTTCTGTCTTTTCCTGCTTGTATGTTCTGTGACGATGATGTTGCGGTTGTGAATGTTGTTCGTTTCATTTCTTCTTTCATTGGTTTCGACTGTGTTCCACAGTGGCTTATGTTGGCGCTTGTGCTTTGTTCATTTGCCGCTTTGTGTCCCTTTGTCTTTTATGCATGGTTTGATCGACTTTCTGCGAACATTTCCCCTTTACTTTGTACCTGAGTTTTGCATACCGTTTGCAGGTTACAATGGCAAGCGATCCTTCACAGGCCGGTCCTTCGGGTCCCTCCCAGACTCCCTCCAAGCGTAAGCGTGCTGCTGCCAAGCAGGTCGTCAGACCGTCCACTGAAAATCCTCAGTGGTTTCTCCCTCCAGAAACGTTCAACTTTTATGAACGCATCCTCACCTTATCGAAGGATATACAGAAGAAGATCCTTTGCGATAGGATCGTGCCGCCTCCTCCAGACAGGGGCACACAGGAGCAATGGGATGCATGGTACGCTCCTCTCCGGGGTTTCCGGAGTGACGGGGCAACGGGTTCTAAAGAGGGCGAGGCAAGTCCGTCGATCCCTACCCAATCTACCAGGCGTGGTCGCCCAAAGAGGGCTGGCAAAGGTGCCAAGCAAGTGTACTTGGAGAACCAGACCAAGTCTAGATCGGACAAGATGAAGGTAGCCTGGTCTAGTGCCAAGCTTGTCACTGCGCCACTCGTCGTGAGGAATCCCTACACTCGGGAGTATATTCGTTACGCGAAGAGTTATCAACGGCAGCACTCTCTCCCGAGCATCGAATCATCCGACATCTGCAGGAACAACTCCTTCTAAGGCGTCGATGCTTGGACATCTGGCCCGGCGTCATTCCTCAGTTGCTCTCTCTCTAAGAACGGGAAGCAGCAGTCGGTCCTGGGCAGTGAAGGATATGATTTTCCTATAGCCGAATCACAATCCCCATCAGCCCTTTCCCAGGCATTATTTCGAGACTCTCCGTCAGAGGTTTCATCATTTGGGGGATGCCGAAGTCTGGTTGTCCGGGGCGTTTCGGACTCGCGGCCATCTGGTCCTTCATCCGGGCTACGAGGCGTGGGCGAACCGGATCTTGGAACAGCACAGGGCGACCTTACGGGCGGCGGGTCTGTACAAGGCGATCGAAGCGACATCAAGCTACTGTTGCCGAGAGCCCTGGGTATACAAGGGTTTCCTCAACCACTGGTGCTCCATCACCAATTCCTTTCACATGCCGTGCGGCGAGATGAGCATCTCGCTCTGGGATCTCAACAGGATCGCGGGCCTCTCTATTCGCGGGAGGATTTATGATGAATGGGTCCCGAGCGACGATGAGCTGTCGCGAAAGAAGAAAGGCATCAATGAAGGCTTCTTCTCCGAGGCCTGCTACGAGCTGTTTGCCGAACTATCCCAATTTTTGGGTCTCAAAGATAAGCTCCTGTTCAAGGACTGGCTGGTCTATTTCAGCCACGGCTTGAAGTAAGTTTTCTGTAATGAATTGTGCCTTACTGTTCTGTCACGCTTCTTTCTTTCTGCTAACGCTTCGTCCTTTCCCTTCTTCAGCTTGGATTATGCGGCCTTCGACGAAGGTCATGGTGATAAGGCGCTTTTAGAGAAACGGATGAGGAAAAATTTCCCGCGCCCCAACAAGCTCTCCCCCTCCTGCGAGCTAGCCGGCTTCCTGGCATATTGGCTCAATTGCGTGGCGCTTCCGAGCTCCAAGCAGGCGGATAATATCAGAGTGTCTTGCTTTGCCGTCGCAGGGGCCCTGGTGAACGGTCACCGGTACGCGCTGGCTCCGGTGGTCTTATGTTCTATATACCGAGCATTTGGTTACGTCATCAGCAACAAGGAGCGCGCTGCTTATGGGATGAACTCTGCTTATTGCGGATGGCACTTTTTCTCTGGTTAGCTTGGGGTATACTTCCCCTAGGTCTACGGCGTAAGGCGCGGAGATTACATTAGAGAGGGGAAGCTCCCGCTACACTTTTTCCAGAAGAAGCGGATGATCAGCCATAACTTAAACACCATCGAGGATAGGATCGCGGGGCTCGATGACGTATACTTCTATCACTTCTCTGGTACCCGTAGCGAAGAGTCGGTCATGTGCACGGATGACGACAGTATTAACTATTACGAGCGTTCCTTCTTGATCGCGATTCGTCCTTCGTCACTGCCGGGGCTGGAGTTCTGGAGGGAGCCTTATTATCCAAATCGTTTTGCCCACCAATTCGGGTATGATCAAGGAGTGCCAGCGACCCTAGAACCAGTGACGCGCGAGCAGCGGGCGTACGGTGTTGGGCCTATTCACTGGAAATGGATGTGGCGGCAACTTCTGCTGACCGGAACCGGCTGTTCCTTCATGATTCCGGGGACGCAGTGTTTTGCCGGGGCCACCTTTGGGTGGATGAGGTGGTGGGCCCACCAATACGCGCTGGTGCGGAATAAAATGCTCGTTACCGAGCCCGTCTTCGTCACGCCCCCCATTGTTACGCCTACTCCTGCCAACGGGCTCGGCTATGTATCAGAGAATCTTCATCAACCTGCAGTGCCAGGCACGGAGAGATTGCAAACCTCCTTAAATGTGGTGATCGATCATGAAAATCTGGAGCACACCCTGGAAGGCTGGATCACCTATGGGGAGAGGAATGTGACAGCGGTGGGGCCAGAGTTCCCGTCTCTTGGCCCTATCGATGAGTTACCTGCCGAGGGCGATGTTCTGAGAGGGGGAGATGGCGGTGATGATGGTGAAGAAGGCGACGATGATGATGATGGCATGGCTGAGGCAGGGGATGAGGAAGAGGACGCTGCCGCGGAAGGCGATGGTGGTGATAGGGACGGCGATGATGCTATAGGCGAAGCTGGCGGAGGTGAAGATGATGTGGGAGGTAGTGGAGGCGGAGGCTCTGATGATGATGATGGTGATAATAATGGTGATGACGGTGGTGATGGTGGTGGTGAGGGTGATGAGGGTGTATGGGTTTAGCGCGCTGACCCTCGGGTAAAGACTGCTCCTCGCCTTCCTGTCGTTTGCGGCGGCAAGAAAATAAAGGATTTGTGGAAACTGCGCAGAACCGAGCGCCTGCGGGAGCAGCTTTCGAAGGAGGCTGGCGACACTCTGATCGTTAACACGGGAGAAGCCAGGGAAGAGGGCGAGCTAAGCTCTCAAGCCAACCTGAGCGAAGGCTGCCCTACCCGGGGGAGCAATGAGAATGAGCCTGTTTATGATAGGTCTGTCCCTGAAGAGGACGTGGGGGCAATCTTCATGGACTTGGATGATGAGGCACCTACCGAGTCCGTCCTTCCCCCCAATCCTTCTATGGCGGACGTTGAAGCTCAAAGCTGGGTTCCGGAAGCGATCGTCGCCATTGGGGAAGGGGTAGCGGTTCCTACTATTGAGTCGAGCGCGCTCGATCCTGTTGTGGGGGCCCCTCCTTCTGTTGAACCATTGTTAATTGAATCTGTTATTGAAGTTCCGCCCGTTGCCACATCGTTGCTAGTCGAGCCTGCCACCGCAATTCCTCCTGTTGCTGGGCCAGCGCCTGATGCTAACATTCCTGAGGTCGTGGTGCTATCCTCCCCGGAGTTGCCTGAGCCATTGACTGAGGGAACGACGGCGCCGGCCCCAGCGTCACCTGTGCCTACTACTTCATTCAGCGTCGTTGCCGTTGGCATTCCTGATGTTGCTGGTATGTCATTTGCTTTTACTGTCTTGACTGCTTCCTTTCTGACGATGATTTTTTTCTGTACTAACGTTTTCCACTTTCTGTGCCAGTAGTTGCTCCTGCTGATGCCTCAGTGCCTACGGCGCTGTCGGAGTCATTCGTCTCATCTCTTCGGGGTCTGTCGAGGACCAAGTCAAACCTTCTCAAGGGTCTTCTGTCTGACATCGCCGACTCTTTAAGACATGAGGAGGAATGGCCTATCTTAAACGAGGCGTTGCAGGCACTAGGGCTTAACGCTGACTGGCTTGGGATTGACTTGTCCTCCGTAATCGGTCAAGTGACTCTGTTTAAGGAACGGGTGGCCCGAGAATGCGAGGCGAAAAGCCTCCAAATTGACCCTTCTACTGAGGAAAAGCGTGGTCACTTGCGGTCCCTTCTCCCGAAACTGGAGTTACACGAGGCAGGGGTGGTCGCGGCGAAGAAGGACTGGCAGATTGTTGACGATGGGTGTCAAGAGGCTACCGCTCGTTTGGCAGAGATAGACAATGAGGTGGCTCGACTGCAAGCCGAACGCTCGATCGTCTACCTTAAACTATCCAAGCTCGGCGGTTAGAAGACTCGTTTGCAATCTTCCCTTAATCAGCAGGAGGCGGAGCGCGACGTCGTGAAAGCCCAAGTTGAGGAGTTGGAGCAGTCTCTCAGGAACATTCCCGACCCTGCTCTAGTTCTAGCTGAAGCCGAGGCGACACGGAAGGCGGTCGAGGAGTCTGCAGCAAACTTGTTAGACCAATGTTTGAAAACTTTAAACAGTTGAGCTGTAGTGACCTCCATTTGTACTTAATACTAATTTTATAACACGTTGTAACAAATATTGTGTCAAGATGTACACTACTCTGATTTTAGGTTCATGTTACACTACTAAGTTATTTGCAATTTTTTTATCTTTGAACGCGAACTGACTGATTCATTTGGGAAGAGTGTCCCCCTGTTAGGACCCAAACCTGTGCTTGTACGAACAGGGATGTGATCGAGCCTCTACTAAGGGCTTACCCCCTTTCTTAATGGCCTTGAAGAGCGGGGTGTCATTCCTGACGTATTCTGAGCCTTGACGACTTCCTGATACCTGTGGAAGAAAAGGTAGATAATTAGTATTTTGCTCCGAACCTCATGCGGTATCATTTCTTTTGGTATTTCCTACATTACATCATCCCTCTAATGGGGCACTTTACAAAATATGATGATAGACTTCCATCAAGTATAATATCTTTTCAAGAACCGACCATTCACCAGCGTACTGACGCCCTGTCCTCTGCAATCTATTACCCGATAGGCTCCATTAGAGTACACCTCATCGATAATGCACACTGGATCCCACTTTGGATCGAATTTACTTTTTGGGCCTTGCACCGATGCCGGACGTTTCATCATTAGCACCAGGTCACCTCTCTTAAATGACCTTCCCCGGACTCGTTTATCGTACAAAGCTGAGATTTGCTTTTGATACATTTCAAGCCTTTGCTGAGCGGCGAGTCTTTTTTCATCCAGGTTGTCAAGCTCGATCATTCTGATTTTATCATTGTATTCGGTTTTCAAGGAGTGTCGGAGCGCGACCCGTAGTGACTCCACCTGCATTTCCATCGGGATCACGGTTTCCGTGCCGTACACCAATGAGTAGGGTGTGACTCGGGTGGCTGTGCGGTACGTGGTCCTGTATGCCCATAGTGCTTCGGGTAATCGTCTGCCCCAGTTCTTCTTATTTTCTGCCACCGTCTTCTTCAGGATCTTTATGATATTCTTGTTGAACGCTTCGGCTAACCCGTTCGCGGGAGGGTAGTAAGGTGACGAATAGCAATGCTTGATCTTGAACTTCACGCATAGCCTATCGATAGTGACATTTTTTAAGGGTGTCCTGTTGTCGGTGGTGATTCTTTCAGGGATGCTGTGCCGGTATAATATGGCATGACGGATGAAACTTTCGACGTGTCTGGCTTTCACGTTTTTTAAGGCAATGGCTTCAGCCCATTTAGAGAAATAATCGGTCGCAGCGAGGATGTACTGGTGCCCCTGAGAGGATGGCAGGTTGATCGGCCCTATCACGTCCATACCCCAGGCGGCGAAAGGCCAAGATATCACTGACTGATGTAACTCTTCTATTGGTGAGTGTATTATATCTGCATGTATCTGGCATTGATGACACTTCCTGACGTAGTCTATTGCGTCTTTCATCATTGTGGGCCAATAGTACCCCATATGTCAGACATGGTGATGCAAGTTCCTACCCCCTTGGTGAGCTCCGCACTCCCCTCCGTGTGCTTCTTTTAGCATGGCGTATGCCTCGTCCTGGTCTAGGCAACGTAACAGCACTCCCTCATACGAGCGCTTGTAAAGGGTGTCACTCTGTATTATAAACGAACAGGCACGTCTCCTGACCTGAGTGCGCATCTTGGGCTCTTCCGGTAAAAATTTGTACTTCAAGTAGTCGACGAATGGTCTCTTCCAGTCGTTTTCTTCTGTGATTTCGAAGCAATAGATGGGATTCACGCTCGATTCGTTGCTGCGCGGTAGGGTAGTTGGCAAGATCCTTCTTTCTTCGATCGTTACTTGAAGAGGGCTGCCTCCAGGATTAGCCAGGGCAGCGGCCAGGCTGGCCAATGTGTCGGCCTGTATGTTCTCTTGCCTTGGTATATGTGAAATGCTGCCATTGTGAAACTGGTCGAACAACGATTGCGCTTGGCGGCAGAAGGGCGACAACTCAGGCTTGCGAACCTCATATTCCGTTGTTAGCTGTCCGATGACTAGCCTGGAGTCGCCGTATATCTGTATTGCCTTGATACGCATCTCGAGGGCGAGCTGTAGTCCGATAATAAGGGCTTGGTATTCTGCTTCGTTGTTGGTACAAGCCGGCACGATCGTGAATGCATAGGGCAGTAGATCTCTCTGAGGGCCAATGAATATAATTCCTGCTCCTGCCCCTGTGGACCTAGAGGCTCCGTCGAAGTACATTTGCCAGGGTCGCTGTTCTCCGATCATCATAACCTGGTCGTCTGGGAGATCGCATTCCATTTCTTCATTGCTTGGAACAGGGTGAGCAGTGAGGAAGTCCGCAATCGCTTGTCCTTTAATGACTCGGGCCGGGACGTAAGTGATATCGAATTCCGAAAGGAGAAGGGCCCATTTTGCTAAGCGCCCGGACAGCATGGGCCAGTTCATGAGAAATTTGATCAGATCGGCCTTGGATATCAACGTTATTTGATGTGAGAGGCAGTAATGCCTAAGTTTCTTCACGACGAAGATGAGGGCCAGACATATCTTCTCGATCACTGAGTAGTTAAACTCGGCCCCTACTAATGTGCGACTTAAATAATACAGTGCGTTCTCCTTGCCTTCTTCGTTCTTCTGTGCCAGGAGCGCCCCTAGTGAGTTATCACCCGCTGCAATGTATAGAATCAGCGGTTTGCCCTTGATCGGGGCAGCAAGGACTGGCGAATTCCCGAGCATTTCTTTTAGTGAATCAAAAGCTTTCTGACAGGCGGCGTCCCATTCGAACTTGACATTCTTCTTGTTGAGTTGGGAGAACGGCTGACAACGACCAGCTAGGTTTGAGATGAATCTCCTCAGGTATGCTACGCGGCCCTGGAAGCTTTTCAGCTGCTTCAGGTTCTTTGGAGGCGGCATTTCTATGATGGCCTTAATTTTTACGGGATCGATTTCTATGCCCCTGTGTTTGACCACGAAACCCAAGAATTTACCGGATGCAACTTCGAAAGCGCATTTTAGCGAATTCATGCGGAGACTCCTCTTACGCAATCGTTGGAACACTTGCCTTAAGTGCTCCCTGTGTTGCTCGTGATCGGTCGACCTGACGACTAAATCATCTACATAGCATTCAACATGTTTATGCATCATGTCCTGGAATATGACGTGCATTGCGCGCTGGTAGGTTGCCCCTGCATTTTTTAATCCGAAGGGCATTACGCGGTAGCAGTAGATGCCGAGAGTTGTGCAGAAAGCCGTGGCTTCTTCGTCTTCTGGGGCCATGCGAATTTGATTGTATCCCGAATACCTGTCCATGAAAGACATCACTGCATACCCCGTCGTGCTGTCAATCAACATCCCAGGAATCGGGAGGGGAAAATCGTCCTTAGGGCAGGCTTCATTTAGGTTTCGAAAATCAATACATATTCGGATTTGTCCACTCTTCTTCTTGACTGGCACGATGTTTGAGATCCACCGGGGGTACTTCACCTCTCGAACGAACCCAGCCTGAATTAGTCTCTTGACCTCTTCCTCAATCTTTGGTATAATGTCCGGATGAAACCGTCGTTGCGGTTGTTTTACCGGCTTCTTTTCCTTCATGATACTCAGTTTGTACATGGCGATCGTCGGGCTGAGCCCGGGCATCTCTGAATACGTCCAGGCAAAGATATCTTTATTCTCCTTTAGCAATTGCAGGTATCTCTCCTTCTCACCTTCTGGGACGTTTCTGCTCAAGTATGTATTCCTGGGCTCTTCGGGGGTGCCCAGGTTTATCTCCTCGAGTTCGTCGATTGTTGGCTGTCCACCATCTTCTAGTTGCACAGGCGCGATACTTGGCTGGACCACATCGATAGGCTCCTGCGACTGAGTTTCTTCTGCCGGGCCGATGGTTATCATGTTTACACTTGCCCTAGCCCTTAGGCCTTCTCCATTGCGGTAGACTCGCCTATGTTCTTCAAATGGAGCCAGTAACCTCCTCTCTGTGTCTATGCTTTGGTCGGGGAATCCCATATTCTTCATGATCTTTCGACTGGCTCTGCTATATCTCTTCTCTTCTATTGGTCGAGGCTGGGCGAGCCCCCTTCCTTCCCCTCTTTCTTCTGATGGCGCTGGCCGGCTCGGCCCTGAGTGAAACTTGATGTCTTTCTGGGTGATATCTCTTAACGGTACGATGAACTGGCTTGGAGCTTTTGGAAAGGGTTTGGTTCTTCCTATCTTGGGTACCGGTACGTTGAAGCTGGACTTGAGCACGCTCATGTCTTGATCTGAAATCAGTTTTAACACGGACTACCCTGGCTGACGTAAATGTTGCGGTATCACATAAAACTTCTTCGTGGTTGGCCGTGAGTGACTTTCCAGCGGATGTCGGGATCTCCCCTGGGTGGCAGTTTGAGGCTCGCTTCCTCGCGTGAACTTCTCTGTTCGATTTTTTACCGTCTGCCCCTCCTCTGATACCTCGTCCTTTTGCTGGTTTCACTGCCGTCGGCCGAGCTGTAGTATTTTGCGTCGGCTAACAATGACTCGGCTATCGTGTATGGCTTTGGATCTGTCGTTACCCTGTACTGGACTCCGTCTCTGCTGTATTTAAAACACTGGTGATATGTCGAGGGGATTATGCGATTTTGGTGGAGCCAAGGCCTTCCTAAAAGGAGGTTGTATGTTGTCACTGCATCGATCACCTGGCACGTCACCTTTGTGGTCAGTCCTTCGATCTCTAACATTACCGTAATTGATCCGAGTGTACGCTGACTGTCTTGATTGAAACCTTGAATCATCATAAAACTCGGGCGCAACGCCGATTGCATGTAACCTAGCGTCTGCAATGTCCTCAAGGGCATGATATTTACAGCTGACCCGTCGTCCAGCATACATCTCTTGATCTCGGTATCCCTGATTATTCCTGTGACCATTAGCGGACGGTTGTAGTCTATTGAATCTATCGTGCGGTCTTCTTCTGAGAACGTGATGGTCGAAGGGTGATTGACAGGCATAACTTGTGACACCGGTATATACCCTTCCCAAAATTTATCTAAATTTTTCATTTCTTCTTCTATCTCTATTATCGTGACCTCCCTGACTTCATTGTCAAGCAAGGCATTGATTAACATTTCCCTGTATACTTTTGAGAAGCATAGGGCATTGTATATGCTCAGGCGGGCGGGAACCTTTCGTAGGTGTGACACAATGTCGTATGCCACTGGCCTAGGGTTTGGCTAACTGGTCGTAGCTTCGACGACTTTTTCCTTCGACTTTTGTGTGCGAGGTCTTTCCTGCGATCTGTCAGGGGTACTGTCTTCTGGTATCGGGTTGTCTGGTCTGGGGAGGGTACGGTCAGGCATTTGCTATCCTGACCGTAGGATGACTGCGTCAACTTCCCTCTCCACTACTTGCGGCATTTCTTCGAGTGATGCTTGTTCGGCGAACGACACCATTCCGCAGCGGGCCATGCTCGTCATGAGTTGCCCTTACCCCTCGACTTCGCTCCTCTGTTCTTCTTTCGCTTCACGAGTCTTTGTCTGTCCTCAAGTCTTTTCTTGCTACTGACTGGGGTCCATGGTTCCTTTGGCTTAGGGAGCAGAGTTAATCGGCCGGTTCCACCTTCTATCGGGACTGTTGAAATTGCCCCGACTGCCTCCTTCACTGTCTCAGGTACCTTCATGCTGATGACCCCCTAATTGATCAATCGCTGTATTCTTCCCTTTAAGGAAAAAGCAATCTTCCGTCTGATGGCTGATGCACTGGTGATATTTGCAGTATTTAGGGTCGTTCGTTCGTCCGACCTCGTGGGGGCGAATCGGCTCTGGTAGGCGTATCAGGCCCTCTTTGATTAACTGTTCCATGATCGGAACTAAATCGGCCATGTCGAATGTGTACGGGCCGTTCGCCTTTTCTCTTTCGGCTATAGATACACGTTTGGGTACATAGGGCCTTTTACCTTTATCTGGTACATCTGCCGTCTTCACCTCTGTCCCATGATTCGTAGCGGGGCGTTTTCGGTCTTTCGGGTCCCTGATCCTGTCGACCTGGTGGGTCTCCACCACTCTTCCTGTCTCTCTTTTCTGTCTCTCGGGCCTGAAGCTTACTCGAGATGCTGCTTCCTCTACCAAGTGTGCTTTTGTTGCTAATTCGCGAAAGGAGTTGAAGGTGTTGCCTGACAGGCCATACAAGATCATCGGGTCTAGGGCTCTTAGACACATCTTCATCTGCTCGCCCTCGCTGGGCAATTCTCGGCATTTAGCCGCTGTGGTTCCCCATCGGTCGATGAACTTCTCAACTAGCTCACCATTTCTCTGTCTGACCATTGCAAGATCCGTTAACGAGATCTCTCTCTCTCTGTTGCGAAGAATTTTGAGATGAAGGCATCTTACATCTGCTCCCATGTTCTCACAGAGCCGGCTGGTAGTGACATGTACCATTGGAAAGCTTTCCCTGTTAGGGTAGATCCAAATAGCCACATGCAGTATTGCGGGACTGCAGACCAGTTTTCCAATGTAATCAGGAAGTGGGTGATGTGCTCCTCTGGCGACCCTCTGCCGTCGAACTTTCCGAAGTCCGGGCATCTAAAGTTGGCCGAAAATGGTACGTCCTCTACTTCTGGTGGGTATAGAACCCGATATTTGTAACTACCTTTCCTCTCTTTCTCCTTTTCCTGTTGCATCATATGGGCTATCATTCGGGACAGCTCTTCTCGTGATACGTGAGATGTGGAGAGCGGTGCGCGTCCTACTAGTATGGCTCTAGGTTGGATGGGCGGCTCCGGCTCAACCGGACCTTCTGCTGCACCTTGATATTCCTCCGCCGACTGACGGGTGGGTGGTGCGGCACTTCTGGCGGCATTTTGTGCTATCAGAGTGGTCAAGGCCTCCTGGATGGCCTTCATTCGCTCATTTGTCTCACGGTTAGCCTCCACCAACCTGTCGATCTGATCTTGTAACGGAGGTAACTCTTCCGCCTCATGTGGTTCTTCCTCTGCCTCTGCGGCCACCTGCACCATCACCACTTGTGCCAACTGGATTTTTCGGACCGGTCCTTGTCTTGGTACGAGGATCGTCGTGGACTTCGGCTTTTCATTTACGAGCCCGGTGGTTCTTTGTGGGGTACGAGAGGTTTTGGGCAACGGCGGGAACTGCTCAATCGTTGTTGCGGGCATTGCGGGTTCTGCCGGCTCAACCTTCCTGCCTGTAAGGGTCTTCTACCCCTGCTTTGGCTGCCATTGTATCTTGTTTGCAGGGCGAGGTCTTGTGACATCCACCTTCTTATATGCTGCTAAACTAGCTGCTTTCTTCTGTTCTTTCTTTTGTCGGCGCGTTTCGATCAACTGCCATCCTGAATTAGAGGTAGTTGTCGTGGTCGGGATGAAGCGAGGGAAGCTGAAGCCTCCGGTGGCAAAGAAAGTGTACAAACTGTTTATTGAGTACGCCATTTCCTTTGCCTGTCTTAGTATCTTGCTAATTCTGTGGTGTCATAAAATCGTTAGAACAATTCACAAGTGCGGTCGGGAGTATGAGCCCATCGATCGCAATGCATAAACCGACAGAAATAAGCAAGGCGGAGACAAATACGGTAGTTGTGGAAATTTGTGGGTTTGAAAACCTTTTAAACATCTATCGCCTTGAAGATGAAGGGAAGAACGTTCCCGTTGAGAGTCGTCAGTTTGACGCCCGAGGGGCGCCGAACATTACGCCTCGCGGTAACTTTTCCTATGCGTAAATTCGTGTTTGCAGATAATTGATCTTAGAATGTTTCTATGCTCAGACATAACCAGAGGTTCCGGGTTCGAGATTCCCCAGCAGAGTCGCCAGTTTGTTGGAGCTAGAAAATGAACCGCGGGGAACATTCTCCTGAAATGTTGTGTTCAGTTGCTCTGGGGGTTCTGAGTAATGAAAACATTCATAGACAATCACAAGCATTCACAAAAGTATACAAGAGAAGAGATATCGCAAGGCGAATTTTATTCCAGAGATTCTGAGATCTTGTGCATTCCAGGCCGTGGTCTGGCACGGGCCCTTAATTACATCGAATGATCGATGACCCTTGATTAGAAGGCAAAAGACTAGTCAGCAGGGACTATGGTCTTAGAGTTTGTGGCCATGGGGCCTTTATTTGTTCTGCTGTGTACTGAACCACCTTTGTATTAGTCGGATGTCTATGTCCCATATTTTAGCAGGATACCCGGGTTGAAACTGTCAGGGTTTATTACTGAGATGGATGACTCTGGGCCCGCGCCTGTCAATGTAGGGACAGGTGACCTCGGGAAGTCCATTCTACAGTTGTGTGTACCTGCGCAGTCCAACCGGCGGATACCGTCTAGATGGGTAGGGCATCGACTGTGGTGTTATGGCAGTTGAGTAATTGGTTTGTAGAGAGTCGAAACTCTTTGGCATGGTTTATTGTGGTAATCAAGGCCCTGCTGGTCTAGCTTTTGGCACAAATCGGATCATGCCTTTATAGTTAACGTAAATGTCAGCATATTTGCATAGCTCTGGATGTTGGCGACTCCTTTCCGGGAAGTTACTCCGTTCATCGCGTCGAACCGGGTTAAGTCTCGAAGACGCTCGATTCTGCTCATTTAGAGTTCTCGAAACGTTCGTTTGGCCGTTCCATTGCATCCGGAATGCTCGAAATACCCAAGACAGGCTCCGACAGACCTTGAAAATACTCAAAATTGAGCCCGGTACGCCTGCTAACACGTTCTGTAATTGGCTGATTTCTGGGTGCGTTAGACTTGATTTACGGGTGCGTGGGGCTCCACGCACCTGTCAATTCAATGTCGATTTCAGGACGAATTTAGGGGTGCGTTGGTGTATATTCAGGATGCGTGGGTCCGTTTTTACCAAATTTGATTCTTGCCGAATTTACGGACGCGTGGGGCCGGATTGACGAATGCGCGGGGTACTTTTGGATGCGTGAGGTCCTTTTGCAGATGCGTTTTAAATGTATGAAATCCAGACCTGTAGTAACGTATCCGCGCTCGAAAATAGGATTCTGATGGACGGAAAGGTGTTCCGGCGAGGATTCTGGCGGGAATTTTTGAGTTTCCGGCAGCGGCGGCTCTCTCTCTCTCTTTTCTGGCGTGTGTAAATGAGCTGGACGAGGGGTATTTATAGGTGAAGTCGGCCAATAGGAAGCTGCCACGTATCACGCATCTGTCAAATGTCCGCAACGCATCTGTTTATTTGATTGCAAATGTCCGAAAATCATACGGGTGCGTGGGGTTTAATTGCCGGGTGCGTGAGGCTCCACTCACCTGGAACCCATCTCTTAACCGTTCATTGATTGTGGGGGTGCGTTCATTAGTTTTCAAGGTGCGTTGAGTGCGTGGGCCTTCGCAAATGGCGGGCCAACGTGCTGTTTTTTAAGGGTGTGTTGGATGCGTGGGGTGCTCGGATTTCAGGGTGCATTGGACACGTAAATGTGGGCTCCACCGATTGGGTTTTGATTTTCGGAGGGTTTGCGGGGCCCGTTTCGTTGCGCAATCACTTGCATTGTTCATCATAAATAGTGATGGAGTTGTGGGTCCATTTCCGGGTGGTTCCGAACATGGTGATCGGCGAGGCCCACTAGGGAATTTTGCCTAAGTCTATGGAAGTCACGTACACTTCCGTTTTGCGTGCACCGGAAGGCGTTCTTCGCGTGATTCCTTCAGAGGTATATGGTTATTTGACTTATTTTAAGAATGTCCACTATTTGGGACCCCAACATTACTCACAAGATCGAGCCTGGAAAGTGAGGCCCCGGCACGGCCCAGCCCAGACCATGGGCCTCTACCCTCAGCCCAATTTGTCCAAAATGGTCTATTGTTCGGTCCACACCCAGGCCAGGGTAGGACGCTGCAATGTATGAAGTCTTACATACATTCATATAAACATTCTCCATAGCCCATTTGAATAATGATCGGATTGCAGGAATCATCTGATCATGAACGTGATTTTGCATGGACCCCACCAAAGTGTTCATTTGGCTGTAATCCTTGGATTCTAAGCTCTCAATGGTATCATAGTAACCTGCTGTCCATATGTTGAAATGTAATTTGAAAAATAAATATTTTGAAGAAATATCTAAGAAGGAGTATCCTAATCTAGTCTAGAAGATGTCCTTTAGTCTTCGTAAGATATTAAATGCTTAGGAAGGAGTAGAGACTTCTAGAGCTTCTAAATCATTTATGCAATTTGTAGGTAGAAACTTCTCCATGGGTCTATAAATAGGCAAAGGGTCCATTGGTGGCAATTAAGCTCAAAAGCTCAAAGCTAACAAAGCCTTGTACTACCAATTCAAGTTAAGAAATACATTCTACCAACAATTTTCCCATCTCTCTTAATTTTATACCTTCTTCTTCCTCTTCCCCAACAAATTTGGTATCAGAGATTAGTTCAAGATACATCTATGGCATCAAGTTCCAGCAACACCACCTTCAACTATTCACAAAATATGGTGCCCATATTCGAAGGAGAAAGCTACAACTATTGGAGTATTCAAATGAAGACTCTCTTCATCTCACAAGACTTATGGGAGTTAGTGGAGGACGACTATGAAGCACCGAAAATTACAACAGCAATAGCAACATGGACGGATGCAAGACAACAAGCATTCAAGGAGAACAAAAAGAAGGATGCCAAAGTGCTACTTTTCATCCAACAAGGAGTGAGCAAAAGCATCTTTCCCAAGCTCCTGCTCACAACAACTTCAAAAGAAGCATGGGAGATTTTGAAGAAAGAATTTCAAGGATCAGAAAAGGTGATCACTATCAAACTTCAATCTCTTTGAAGAGATTTTGATAATTTACAAATGAATGAAGGTGAGTCAATTCAAACTTCTCTCTTGTTTCCGGCATTATTAATCAAATTAGAAATTATGGAGATACAATCCAAGATAAGAAAATTGTGGAGAAAATTTTAAGAACTCTCCCCATCAAATTTGATCATGTAGTAGCTGCCATCGAAGAATCTAAGGATTTATCTAAGTTTACATGAGCTTATGGGTTCTCTTCAAGCACATGAACAAAGAATGAACAGGTTCATGGAGAAAAGCGTAGAGGAAGCTTTTCAGTCCAAAATAAATATATCAGAAAAGAAAAACTTGGAAGCAAACAAGAGAAGTCAAGAGGCACATCCAAATCAAATATGGCAATCTGAAAGAGGTTGTGGGAGGACAAACTTTAATCGTGGCCATGGAAGAGTCAGAGGAAGGTTTGATTTCAACAATCAAAGAAATCTAAGAGGTAACAAGCAAAATGATTCTCAATGCCCTATTTGCAAAAAATCTAATCATGTTGATAAGCATAGTTGGTACAACAAATTAATGCAACATATGCAAAAAAATTAGGTCATATAAATAAAGATTGTTGGTATAAGATAAAGAATGAAGTAAATTTTTCTAAAAAGATAGAAAAATTAGAAAATCTATTTTATTCCTGTTTGAACACTCAAGAAGAATAAAATGATATTTGGTATTTGGATAGTGGTAGCAATAACCATATGACAGGAAATCGGAGTTGTTTTGTTGATTTAAATAAAGGAGTTTAGTCTAAAGTAAAGCTTGGAGATGGAAAGCTTCAAAATATTGAAGGAAAATAAGTCATAGCTGTACAAACAAAGGGAGGTAATTCTAAACTTATCCTATGATATTCTTTATGTTCCTGGCCTAGCTCAAAATTTGCTAAGTGTTGGACAATTGATTCAAAAAGGATATTCGGTCAACTTTGATAAAGATGAATGTGTAATTTTAGATAAGAAAAATAAGCAAATTGTGGCAAAAGTGAAAATGACATCAAATAAGATTTTTCCTCTTAACACGCCACTAAAAAGAAGTATTGCATTAAAATCTGAAGAAGTTGATGAAACTTGGCTATGGAATTTGAGATATGGCCATTTAAATTTCAGAGACCTAAAATTGCTGCAACAGAAGAATATGGTGATTGGTCTACCTTTTATTAACAAAGAAGATAAAGTTTGTGAAGGTTGCATCTATAAAAAATTTCACAGGCTTCCTTTCACAAGTTCATCATAGAGAGCAAAAGCTCATCTTAAACTTGTACATGCTGATATTTGTGGCCCTACGCAAACACCATCTCTTAACAAGAAGAGATATTTTCTACTATTTGTCGATAACTATAGCAGGATGATGTGGATATATTTTCTTGAACAAAAGTCAGAAGCTTTCACCATTTTTCTTCAATTCAAAGCATTTGCAAAAAAACAAAGCCGCAAATTCTTAAAAGTTCTAAGGACGGATCGTGGTGGAGAATTTATATCAAAAGAATTCTGGAATTTCTGCAAGTCAAACGGCATAAGAAGGGAGTTGACAACCAGATACACTCTACAGCAAAATGGCATGGCGGAAAGGAAGAACCGAACAATCGTAGAAATGGCTTGGAACATGCTCAAAGGCAAAAGACTTCCAAATGATTATTGGGCGGAAGCTGTACACACGGCAGTCTACATCCTCAATAGATCTCCAACAAAAGCAATAAGGAACATGACTCCATATGAAGAATGGCATCAGAAAAAAGCCATCAGTAAAATATTTTAAAGTTTTTGGATGCATTGCATATGCTCACATTCCATCACAAAAAGTAAAAGAAAAGTTCGATGAAAATAGAGAAAAATGCATATTTATTGACTATAGTGAGGACTCCAAAGCATATCACCTTTATAATCCCATTTCTGGTAAATTGGTGATTTCTAGATATGTGGTCTTTGATGAAACAACAGGATGGGAATGGGATGAAAAACAAGACCAAGTTCCAAAGACATTTGAAGAACTTGAAATTATACCAAAGGTGACTCCAACTCCATGTTCTCCTCCACCAAGCCCTACCACACCAAATTCAAGCAGTTCTTCAAGCTCATCAAGTGGCTCTTCATCAGATTCTTATTCACCTCCTAGGAAGGTACGTTCTCTAAGAAAAATTTATGATGCATGTGATGTTGCCTTCTTTGCATGTAAACCGCAGAAATTTGAAGAAGCAATAAAACAAGAAGCTTGGATTAAAGCAATGAATGAAGAAATTGCAGTTATTGAGAAGAATCACACATGGGAGCTCATTGATCGGCCCAAAGGAAAAGATATCATTGGCTGACCAAGTATAATGAAGATGGCTCAATTCAAAAGCACAAAGCTGGATTGGTGGCGAAAGGCTATTCTGACTTTAATGAAACTTTTGCTCTTGTCGCTCATATAGAAACAATAAGGATTGTCTTGGCTTTTGCAGCTTAATTAAAATTACAAGTCTTTCAGTTTGATGTTAAATCGGTATTTCTCAATGGAGAAATTAAAGAAGAAGTATATGTTGAGCAACCACAAGGTTATGTGGTGAAAGGAAAAGAAGAAAAAGTATATCAACTCAAGAAAGTGTTATATGGGTTAAAGCAAGCACCAAGAGCATGGAATAGCAAGATTGACAAGTAATTTCATCAAAACGGCTTCAAAAAGAGTCCAAGTGAGCCATCCTTATACGTGATGAAAGAAGGTACGCATGGTTTCCTTATTGTTTGCCTCTATGTTAATGACTTGAACTATTCTAGCATCAGTCCAAAGATGATAGAAGAATTTAAAAGAGCGATGATAAAGGAATATGAGATGACCGATCTTGGCCTTATGAGATACTTTCTTGGTAACCAAGTAAGGCAAAATCATGGCAAAATATTTATTTCACGAGAAAAGTATGCTAATGATCTCTTAATGAGATTCAACATGTCAAAATGCAAATCTGTTGCAACTCCAATGGCTACAAATCAAAAGTTGTCAAAGAATGATGGAGCATAGAAGGTCGATGCCTCAATTTACAGAAGCTTGGTTGGTTCGTTAATTTATCTTTCAAAAACAAGGCCGGATATTATATATACAGTCACCTTGGTCTCGAGGTTTATGAGTGAGCCTAACAAAAATCATTTTGAAGCGCAAAAAGAATCTTAAGGTACATCCAAGGGACTAAAAGCTATGGCATCAAATACTCAACGGAAGAAGATAATAGGCTTATTGGATTCACAGATAACGATTGGGCAGGATCAGTTGATGATAGAAAAAGTACTTCCGGATATGTGTTCTGCATGGGATCAAAGGTCGTCTCATGGTCATCAAAGAAGCAAAAGACAGTTGCGTTATCATCCACCAAAGCAGAGTATATTTCAACCACTGGAGTAGCATGCAAAGTTATATGGATCAAAAGGATTTTGGGCGATTTACAAAATAACAAAAATCGGCTACTTCTATTTTCTGCAACAACATGTCAGCAATTGCCATGACAAAGAATCCAGTCTTCCATAGTCGATCAAAGGACATCGAGTTATGACATCACTTCATCAGAGAGTTAGTTGAAGAAGGCCAAATCGAATTAAAGTTTTGCAAGTCACAAGATCAACTCGCAGATATTTTCACTAAGGCCGTGACTATAGAAAAGTTCATCAAATTCAAAAAGATGATGGGAGTGCATGATTTTCAAATTAAGGGGGAGTGTTGAAATGTAATTTGAAAAATAAATATTTTGAAAGAATATCTAGAAGGAGTCTCCTAGTCTAGTCTAGAAGATGTCCTTTAGTCTTCCTAGGATATTAAATGCTTAGGAAGGAGTAGAGACTTCTAAGGCTTCTAAATCATTTATACAATTTGTATGTAGAAACTTCTCCATGAGTCTATAAATAGGCCAAGGGTTCATTGGTGGCAATTAAGTTCAAAAGCTCAAAGCTAACAAAGCCTTATACTACCAATTCAAGTTAAGAAATACATTCTACCAGCAATTTTTTCCTCTCTCTTTTATACCTTCTTCTTCCTCTTCCCCAACATTATAATCATCGCAATTGACATCCAAGCATTGTTTCATTACACATTCTTCAATAGCTCTAATATGTACAATACAAGATACCATCTTTTCTAGAACTAGGGGTCTTGATTTTTTATGTATAAGAAAGTCTATCATCCCATCTCAGGTTTCTTGAATGGTAGAAGGTGCTTTTGAAGATGAAAATACCACATCAACATGAATGGCTTTCCATTTAAGTTATGTGATTTAGAATAAGTATGAATTTAAGATTATCGAAATAGAAATATTTGGCTTAGTGTATTGAATTGAATTTTCAAAAGACCTCTATCGATTTGACCTAAAAATCCAATACCCGTCCATTGAGTACATCCCTTGATTTTAGGCCATGGGAAGAAACATCAGCCCTAAGCACAGCTCAGGTGGGGCATAGCACAGGAAGGATGGGGAGCAAACACTACCATAACTTGTGTTTGCAGCCACCATAGTGTGCATATTCCATCCAACCCTTTGATCCAATATGCCTGATCACCTTGGCAAGGGACCGATATCCAAAATCATCCTGACCCAAAACACAGACTGGGCATGATTTGAAGGGTTCATCTGATGGCTGCAGTGGATGTTACACAAACAACACAGTGGGCCCCACAGAGCTTGGGTTTTGTTGTATGCAAATGGGGACCTGAGGGGTACTAGTAGAACACCATAACCATCCTTTTGTAGAAGAGTCAATCAATTTTTATTCAGACGATAGAGGAATCCAAGGACAGATAGAGATGTAAGAAAACACACTGAAAGGAGAAACTCAACCAAGAAGCATTACAATAGCCAGAGAGTTATCAGAGAGATTGTCCACAATCTCATTTCTATAAGTTAACGGCGATTTCCGTCCCATTTCTTTGAACACATCTTCACAAGTCTCGGCCATATGTTGCGCGGACCCCACCAAAGTGTTCACTTGGCTGTAATCCTTCGCTTCAAAGCACTCGATGGCGTCGCGGAGACCATAACCTGCTGACTCATACACATCGTAACAGACGTCGAAGCATTGTTTAATTACGCTCTCGGTTGCATTCTTCAACAGCTCTGATACGTATGAAAAAGTGTCCGTCACATTCCTAACCACTAGATCGATGGAAATCCTCGCTAGGCCGCTGAGATCTGCGGTGGAGCTGCGGGGATCGGATTCAAGAGACGTCATGCATAGATCATAATAGTCTGTTTGATTGCAAGCATATCGGATTAAATTCACATCCTTTTCATTTACCAATGCCAAGGTATGAGAAGCAAAGGCAATTAGTACCAGAGCTGGTGAAAGAAAGAGAACGAAACGAAGAGAATTATTCATCCTCGATGAAACTCCCATTACCATTGCCAATAAAAGGACAGCATTTTATAAGAAAAATGAAGAGGCTTGATGCTCAATTGTCCACTTGGCATATATGTAAATCAGATAAACCCTCCAAATTGTGGGACCCACTTTAGATGGGTCAAATTTATTTAAAATTACACCCAACTGATTTGTCCTAACTGGCCAACTGGTTCACATGATGCAAC
Source organism: Liriodendron chinense (assembly GCA_003013855.2). NCBI lineage: Eukaryota > Viridiplantae > Streptophyta > Magnoliopsida > Magnoliales > Magnoliaceae > Liriodendron > Liriodendron chinense. The sequence continues at coordinate 6,840,821 of ML058332.1, forward strand.
GGATGGTTGCGATGATAAATAACCTTGACTCAGAGGTTAGGATCGTTCAATAATATTCGCATATGATTTTGAAGGATTTGGATCGTTCAATAATACTCGCATATGATTTTGAAGGATTTGGATCGTTCAGTCAAATATAGGGCAGCTGGATTTTATTGGGAATTAAAACAATGTTGCTAACTTAAGAGATTTTCTTTTAATGGTAAAGATTTTCCGTCTTTATGTCTTTGACATTTAAATCCTGTCAGTGAGAAAGTTTGATTCAAACGTTGGTTTGATAGGTGGATGATGTGGATGGATCATAACCCAAAAGGAAAGGGGATCAGATAACAGTAGCTATCGAATCAGTTGATACGGACAATGAGCGGCTGTCCACATATTTTTGCTCGGTGGCCCATGAAGAGTAGACTGAACCATTTTGGTTGTTTTGGGGTGCGGTCATTTATGGGTTTTTAGGCTGGCCCAGGTCTGAGTCGCACGCACACACAAGGGTGTGCTTGGTTTTCCTGACCAACGATCAGGCGTGGTCGGGTCGCAGGTTGATTGGGGTGAGTTCCCACCTAGTTTGAAAACCATACTAATGCAAGGAGTTCCAAAGCTGTTGGGGAAGCATCAGAATATCTCATTATCCAGGCCCTCCCAAGCAAACCGAACGAGACCTTCCCGTGAGCTACCCCGCATCTCACAGGTCTCATAATGGGACCCACCCCGTGGCCATTCTACATCACATACCCCACCTCATGGCCATTCTACATCATATAGACCCCACCTCGTCGGCCATCCCACCCTAGTGTGGAGATGCACCTACATCACATACTGTAAATTGAATTGGCAGAAAAAATTCTAGGTCATATGCGCATTCTTTTAAATGAATTTTGATACATGGGAGGGCTTTAAACTGTACATTTCAAACGCTCAGTTGAATTAAAAAGATAAAACAAAAACCTGTAATGGTCAATACATTTACAAAATGCAAACATGTGTACATTTATTCAAATCAAACCAGGGAAGAAAGGAACACCTCTGGATGGTATCCACTCATTACCCTTGATGAAAGAAGAAACAGTGAAATTCATGGCCTCCACCGAGCCAGTTATAACTTTGTAACCAGGCCATCTGACTCGATTTCTTGTATCAGCGCCCGCTCCTCTATTCCCATACTCCCCATAGAACAACGTATTCAGTGCAAATCCTCCGTCCCACTCCAGCCATCCAGCTGGATCAATAACATCATCTAGCAACGACTGTAAAATGACTGTCCTTGAATACAATTTCCATGGACGGCCAAGATACGATCAGACCTGTGATTTCACTGGGACCAGATCAGGCCCGGCATGATGGTGCAGTTATGTATGGAGATCCTGGAATTCCGACGGCGTTTTGTCCTTCCTTGGGCGGTAATGGCGTTGCTTTGTAAGCGAAACGGCCTACGTAGGTATATGTCGCATCGCCGAAGATAAAATCAACCGTTCCATGAATGTCACATTCTCTATAAAATTGTATCCTGTCATAGACATACAATGTATCTTGATAGCCCATAAAACTACATTTATAGAAAGTGGACCGCTGCGACTGGCTTCTTAGTGCAACAGCCTGTCTCCTGTTTGGCCCAGCTGAGTTCATGAATGTAATGCCCTGGGCCATGAACCCGCGACCCTCCACAGCTGAAAGCACCATCAGTCAGTAATAGTTTTTACAATTGGAAAAAAAATGCCTTAGACCACAATCTCTTTCCTTCCCTAATTTTACTTGTATAGGACATTCGTCGACCATACTATAAAGGTTAATGCTCTGTGTTATCTTCATGGTGTGGCCCACCTTTTGATCGGCTGGGAAGTTTTACACAAGTGACATGTTGACGGGAAAGAAAGCATTGCAAGTGAAAGTTAGGACTCAACATTTTATCTGTCAATGGGCCAGGCCTTCAGCTGGTTTCTACCGGAATTTTGGACTGTTGAACCGAGCTAGCCCGTCTGGTGGGCTCTGGTCATATTCAAAATTTTGAGTTCGCCAGGACCGTGCCTGGCCCTTTGACTATATCAAAGGAAATGCTTTGTGATGAAAACAGATCTAGAAGTCTAGCCCGCCAGCTGAGGTTGGCTGGGATGGGCCTAATACTTTCCAACAGTTTATTAAACTGACTTAAATTTTAGGTGGGGGACGGAGGTCAGGCCTAGTATTCCAGCCCAAGTAGGGACCAAGGACAGGGCAGAAAGTCCAACAGGCCAGCGCGGCACGTCGACAGCCCTACCTACATAGAATTTTGGATGACCAAGCCCAGAAGTGGCTGGAGCCTGGAAAGTCATGGCCCTGTCTGACAAGGGTAGGACCCTGCAATATATGAAGCCTTCATGTGTGTGTGTGTGTGTGTAAACGATCTCCATTGTCCATTTTTATAGGAAGCTGATCGGATGGTCAGAAACATCTGGTTGGCTTGGTCGCCCATGAAATGAATTTAACTGCAGCATGCATATGCACATAAGTAACAAACAAATCTCAGCAATAGCATAACATGCTGCACCACATCCCATTAAGAACAAATAAAGAGATGGAGAAAAGAAAATATACTAATTGTTGCGCACTCTCATAGGTGTTCCAACCCGTCGCGTTGCTCTGATTGTCATTGATGGTTGTTCTTCCAATCCCATCCCCCAAAAATACAATATTGATTTTATGGTCAAGGATTTTTATGTTTTCTTCATAAACTCCATCTTTAATATAAATAACAAATCTCTTTTTGTTAAAAGCTGGAGTGGCGGCGACAGCATTGGACACTATAGAAAAGTTGCCGGTGCCGTCTTTAGCTACCACTATATCAATATGAAATTGGGTTTGGCAAAGTACTATGAATTTTATTTGAATCATAAACAAAATGGATACTAACACTATACTTTTGCAAAGTACTTTGAATTTTATTTGAATCATAGACAAAATGGATACTAACACTGTACTTTTAATATTAAGAGAAACCATTTGAATTATTAAAAGAAAAAAAAAATTAAAAGCTAAGTAGAAGAAAGACCGATAAAAAGATGTACGGAAACAATAAGGTTTACAATGCAACTATTGTAGAAGTTGCATTGTCCCCTCATGGAACCCCCACCTGAAGGACGGCTCTGATCATCTACCCATGGTTGAATGTGAACCCCACCCATATATCAAAGGACCCATGTTTTTTAAAAAAACGAACTCATTCATAAGACGCCGCCCTTGCCTCACCGAGTCGCTGTAAATACGAGTCTCAAAATATAGGCATCTTATATTCCCTATTGCTTTGAATTACAGTAAATAAGAAGTTCTTGTTCCGGGTTGCTGTCGCGAGTTACCATCTTTACCAGGGAAGGACAAAAAAAAAAAAAAAAGCTTTTATTACCATTCCTGTGACAGGGGTTGTGTGGGGCTCATGGAGATGTACGTGACAAATCCACTCCGTCCATCTTTTTTGCGGTCTTCTGTTTTTTAGATTCCTGTACTGCAGTGGTCTTTCAAAACAGATGGACGGAGTGGATTTATCACGGACATCTTTGTGGGCCCCACACAAGTATCAGTTTTCTTAGTACGCCAGCGTAACTTATACAGCCTCTTTAGCCTCTATCAAGGAGGCAAAATGGCGATATCACCCCGACTTGATACGCTTCTCATTCAGTGCATGTGAGGGTATATTAGTAATAAATGAGAATATTCGCAACTAAAATAGAGTCCACATTTTTTTGGGCGGGAAAATGACGTCTAACGAATGGACGTGATTGCCCAGGACGATATCCCTGGTGACCCAATTTTGTGGGACCAACCATGATTTATGTATCTTATCCACGCCGTACATCCGTTTTTCCGTCTCATTTTATCTGATAACCCAAAAATGAGGCAGATCCAAAGCTCAAGTGAACCACACCATAGGAAACGGTGGGGATTCAACACCTACTGTTGCAAACTTCTTGGGACCACAGAAGTTTTGGATCAAACTGATATTAATTTTTTTTCCCTCCGTCCATGTCTGTGTGAACTTTTGAACAGGTTGGATGGCAAATAAACATCATGGTGGGCCTGAGGAAGGTTTAAATGGTGTGCCATCGTTATCCCCACTGTTTCCCTTTGGTGTGGTCCACTTGAGAATTTAATCTGCCTCATTTTTTTGTTCATATCATAAAATGAGCTGAAAAAACGAATGAACGGCGCGGATAAAGCAGATACATCATGGTGGGTTTCATATTTGATATTCCTATTCGTGAGCTATATGGGGCCCACCGTGACTTCTGTATGACATCTTCTCTGTACATCAACTGAGACAGATCATGTTGAATGTCAGGATGAAAAATCACTGTGATCCTAAACTCAAATGGGCCATACGAAAGGAAACAGCGTGGATGGAAACCCGCCATTGAAGCATTCAAATACGAACCTGATCCAATATTTCGGTGCGCCCATGAACATTTTTTTATGGCACGCACACCACCGTGCCAACTGTTTTCTGTGCTGTGGCCCATTTGATTTTTGGATCTGCTTCATTTTATGTTTCACGACTTAATATGATCTAGATTAACTGATGGACGGAGTGGATGTCAAATAGACATGGTGGTAAGCTCCACATAGCTTTTTGTTGCACGGGCTCTCTACAACAAGTCTCACACGAAATTCGATTCCGAATCAGGTACTCTGCCGCCGATATTGACCTCGGTACCCAAACTTTATAGCCATCTATCACAAAAATAGGCCAAATCGTATGAAAAAGTTGAGATGGGACTACCACCGTTAGTTTTGTGTAGGGCCCACGTTATTGTTTATATGCCATCCAATTCATTCATCTGATCTGATGTGCCTCATCAAGATCAAAGAACTGCCAAAAATCAGTATTCCAAAACTCATCTCTGATGTACCTGAGTGTTGAATCACACATATTTTTGGGATCAAGGCTAAATAATGGGCGCTGCAACGGGGTGGATTTCATGCACGTTGAGTCATTTGCCCCATTTTAGAGAAATCGATCCTGGTAGTTACATACACAAGGGGAGGGGATGAGGTGCGGCCCAGCCTCACCCAACATAGTGCAGCCCTGATCATAGGGCCCACCTTGATGTATGAGCGCCCATCCCTTTTGATGGCTCATTTTAGGGCATGAGCCCAAAAATGAAGCAGATACAAATCTCAGGTGCACACTACAGAAACACATCAGAAAATTCTCATGGGACACCTTCCCAGGTTAGGCACAGATAAGATGCATGGTCTTGATCTATTCAACCATGGGTCACACTTGTATTGATTGGTTGGGGGCGGTGCTTCTATAATTCCCAGTTGGATTCTTGGACTTTAGAAGATTATGCTGTGAATTATCATATGCATCAAATGGATGATCAGAAGAAATGCAAGAGGAAAAAAAAAACATGAAAAAACACTTATTAAAAGGGTCTCAAGGTGATTGTAATTTAGCTTGAATCACATGAATTTCAACATCCATCAATGTTTCTGCCAACATATTCTGAGAAGCCTTGTTCGCCTAAGCCCACCTTCTCTAGAAATGCATATTCTCTGAATTCTAAAAAATCTAAACATACAAGGCAAGAAAGAATCAAAAGCTAAAGGAAAATAGGTCTAAAGCAATCTACATCTATGTTAAACAGATCCACATTGTCTAAAAATTATTTGAAATGAATAGTTGAATTGATAATTGCATCCGTTTGTTGGAAAGAACATCATCAGCAATCAGCAACCTTGCTCCCCTTCTCTAAAGAGGTGACCAAAGGAGATATTCATCCCAGAACGCCTACTCATCTCTTAATTGAAAAGGAAAAAGTAACTAAATGAAACAACAGACAGCCAACGATTCCATAACAGTAGAGATATACAACTAGCAGATTTAGAGGTCCACGGAAACACAAACCATAAACTAGCTTCAATTCTGTGTGTTAAAATTGCCAAAGTTCATTTTGGAGGGGTTGGGGTGGAGCACCTGAGACCACTGAACAGACATGGGAAAAGAACATTTTTGGTGGATAGTGGTTTCCGATAGCATTTGACAACTCAAGGATCTTCCACTCTTTCAAGATTTTTTCCTTGTTTTCACCCATCAACAATAAGGCCCATCAGATAAATGGTTTGGATCACTAAAAGATGACCCCAGATTCATCATCTGCTATCACCTAAAAAGTAGCAATATCTTCACTCTTATATGATGATTACCCAACAGATGGAAGAACACTGTATCTCCACATCACTAGTCAGATAGTTCTATTAATCAGTTCCATCCATCTACTAGGCTTAGAATGGACAGGTAATGATTAAAAAAATACACTGATGATACAATTATACATCTGATTGGTGGCCATCATTATAAAATAAGAATAGTTTTAAAGGTCAAATGTGCATTGGGCTAAACTGAACAAAAGTGGTTGACACAATTTTGGGGGGGGGGGGGTGCAGTGTCCAATTGGCTGGACCACAAATTTAGCATCCAATCAGAGCATATAATTCACATTGTCTTCTTTGCAGGGCATTCAACCATCCAAAAGGTTGGCCCCACAATTAGAATCACCTTCTGCAAAATCAGGGTGTGGCCCACTTGATGAATGAATCAGGCTGATTTTTGCATAAACTGATCTTTATGGTGGGGCCAGCCTTTGGATGTTGCACAAATGACCTGTTGGAACTTATCCACTGGCTGAACAGCAACTATTCGTCACCATTGTGCGCTTGCACACAAAGGAAGAGGGAGGGAGGGAGGGAGGGAGGGAGATGATTTACAAATGTAGAAATCAATAACTAAATTACAAACAACAAGGGATGCTCGCAGTTTACATCATTGATACAAAGTAGTCGATCAACAAAAAAAGCAGACGTTTCTACTCAATGGCTGATCACGATCTTCACGGCCTCTCATGAATGCCCTGATAGCAAGGTGCTCAGAAGCATATGTCATGAAAGATGCCAAAACTAGCCCTCCTACAACCATCAGACCTAACCTGTCCAAATCAACATTCCTCAAGTAAGTATCCCCTCAAGTATCCTCAGGTACTTGATTCTTCTGATTAGCTTGCAAAACAGCACCCAAATTTTCAGGAAAAAAAACCCCAACATTTTCAATAATCTAGAAACATAGCCAGATCGCATGGGGAGCGGTGACAGTAACAAAAGATTTTAGAAATAACCCAACATTTCCAATAATCCAGAAACACACAGGATCGGACAGAGCATTACATGACCCAAAGCATCAAGGCATCATGAGGTTTCCAATCAAAAGCATCAAGGAATCAAACAGGCCATTCAAAACCAATCATGCCAGTTACAGAATTCACACACGCTATCAGAGCTTTTAATAGGAGACAAAAAACATTATATGGAGAATCAGTGAAATGATTGGTGGAGAGACAGGTTGAAGCCTTGAAGCTAAACCATGTTGTCAAACTATTTTATGCATTTCAGTGCAATCAAAATGAGTTAATATTGCCAATAAAAGATACACATACAGATGATGAGCAATGTTGATTTTTTTTCTTTTCTTTATGGGTGTTAGGCCAAAGGATACTAAATCTTTAATGGTGAAACTGGGACAATGGGTGATCTTGGAAAGAAAAAAAAAATGTGTTAACCATTGAAATCTCAAAATTGCCAAGAAAGAATTACCTTGCAAACAGTGCAGTGATCCCCAAAAGACATGGCAGCGAAGGAGCAGCAACAGCAAGAAATGCCATGCCTAACCCATAAAACCAAGTGGCAGTGTCACAATTAGACACCTGGCGTTGATGACCTGCACCACAAATAAAAAAAATAAAAAATAAAAAGTGATCGGCTATTAAGATAATTAGCACAAGCTTTAATCAAACAAATATAACTCAACAGACCTTTTCCAGAATTGTATTCAGAAGATTCTGAGTAGGAGGAAAATGCTCCTGTTTGAGTTGCTGTTGCCTTTCCCCATTCATATACCAAATGGAGATATCTTCCAAATATTATGAAAAAGCTTGCGAATATCCACTCATACATTAGCAGCAACCCTGTCCACGGCATCACTTGCCGAGGGACAACTGCAAATGCAAGTGCAATGGATGCGGCAACAGTGGTGAAGCAAGCAAACACAGAGATTGCACCCAAATACGCAGGTAGCTTAGATTGTGTGCCATTTGAGAACTGTTCACAAAACAAAGAACGAGTTCAGAAGCACAGCTATGAATGGAAACTCCAAGTTAACAAGGACAAATTCTAGGTATCAGACGCCAAACATTCCATATAAAATGATCATAATCTCCAGCAGTTCAGAAAGGGATTGAAGAACCCTTCAGAGGGGCTGTGGAACCAATAGGAATCCGATGATCTATATGCAAGTACTTTTGTTCTTAACCGCAACAAAATGTGTGAAAACATTTTCAAACGGGTTCGAAAACACATTCACACGAGAAACAACAAACAAAAGCACCATCATCATCATAGCCTTATCCCAACTAATTGGGGTCAGCTACATGAATCCTTTTACGTCATTCCACTATTAAGGGCCATAATATGCCCTAGGAGTTTGGAATGTCATATTGTTTGGATTCATGTTGGAAGTTATGGCATAAGTTTGACACCGGCTGCCAACCTGATGCAACCCTCCTCTATCCAGTCTGGGGACCGGCAATGAGAGCATAAAACTCCCACAGGCACAATGTAATAGACTATTAAAAGGTTGATTACAGTTAAGTGCTGTCTAATAGTGTAACAAATTTACAAGGAAAACTGCTATGCCACATCACTGGCAACCAGAAGCACCATTTTGGACAACCAGGGCAACCCAGCATCACTATTCACACCTAAACTACCTGTTGGAATGATGGCAAATTTTAAGTGCTACTTTCCAAGTCGCTTATCCAACAGTTCGCGCTGGAACTATTAAGGTGCAGTTATTTGGGTGTCATAACAGCTAAATTACTTAGATTACTATACTTTAATCTTATTCGCAAAGAGATCCTTCTAAAAGTGCCCAATGCCAATTTTTGTTACAGAAATTCTGAAAGATGGGATCTTCCCAATTCCGAAAACAACATTTTGCATAAAGCTTCTTGTCATTTACATGGTTGAGGATTTCATGGACCTGTTTTGTCAACCTATCTTCATATATTTCCTGGAACCGAACGCATTTCAAAGACCATACAATGCTACTTGATGCATAAAGTTCCCATTATACTTTAACAAAAAGAAAGAAAAGAAAGCAAGAACATTGACGTTGTTACTTGAAGCATGAATACAATGTTGGAAGTTTGGTTGTGTATCCAAGTTGTGTTGATCACAAAAGGCTGTTTCATTTTAGGCACTGGAAAAAATACAATTTCAGCAACAGGTCTGCAATTACGGCATCACATGCAAGAAAAAGCAGAACCAGAGAAGTTTGAAATTTGCTGCAGAATCCTCTGGTTACACTTCACAATGACTTAAGGATGTTGATGAGTATGTCATGCGTTTTATGAACTCTATCATATTCTGATCAGGTGAAGAATCTCACAGCAACTTGATAAAGAAGAGCAAACAATCCATCAAGAAATTAGAAAGAAAAATGACCTGTTGATTTGAATTAATGATAGATGATGAGGCAACACTAACAACAGAATAAGAAGCAAGTCCGCCCCCAGATTTGAATTTGTTGTAAAGATGTCTAGCTTGATCACATATGGAGCTTCTACCAAAAGCACCAAACAAATCCCTGTGCTGCAAAAATGAAGTCAGTAAACCTCATGTGCACACTGTCGTTTGAATTAATCCAACTACACATCTTTAATGTCCATGAATCTGTTTTTAGTGAAAAATGATGGTACAGAAGGTGCTAACCTGAAGAAAGAATCGATAGTAACAAATAAACAAGACACATATGGGAAGGAGAAATAGAAAATTGACTAGAAGCTGTTCATTAGGGTTCTTGCCACCTCCAGTTCCTGGCAGAGATTCCTGGAGCCTTTCCCGAACATTCTGCAGCATCAGCAAGTTCAAAAAATTATGTAGACGCAGATGCATTCAACACCTTCATCTCCTTCTACAATGTGTTTGAAATCTTCAACTTCAATCATATCCACCCCAAACATGTGAGAAAAAGTAATACATGCATGCCAACTATAGTAGTGTGAAGAAAAGTGGCAACAATTTCAGGTGTGGGAGCAGGGAAGCATCTCTTTCAAAATGTAAACAGGTATAAATAGGTTGGAAGTGGGGGTAGGAGAGAGAATCTGAAGCAGGAATTCAAACTAGGAGCAGCACCTAGTTAGAAGGATCCTGCCACTGCAATGCCAACGCATGCATGACATCCACACACATTGAAGAAAAGGAGAAATAACAAAATGCAGTGCAGTTGAAATACAGAAAATAGAGTTTGAAGAGAACACCTGCCAGAGATCAACGGGTTTTAGGAGCCAAGCTGTCCACCAGTCCCATGGTTTAAGGGGACCGAGGGTGTAGTGAATAACCCGTAGTTCTTCCTCATCTACCATCCACTGCAAAAAAGAACGTTTATAAAGACAGGATTGGTAATGCAAATCAAATGCCAAGTTGAAGATCAATGATTTTACATTGGAGGGAGTCATTGGAATCAATGTGAATCAGTTTAATGCAAGATTAGTTTAATCATGATGGATCCTTCTGAACTAAATATTAAGAACAGACACACCTCAAAATTGAAAAAATCAGGTACACCTTTAACAAGCTTCAGATTACTAAAACAGATTCACGATTTGCAGAGTAACATCAGTATCTTACTCAAATAAAAATGATGTTTCACATTACACTTAGTGTTATCCACTGCTGAATGAAGAAAAAAAAAACGTTTATAAAGACAAGATTGGTACACCTTTAACCCGCAGTTCTTTCTCATCTACCATCCACTGCAAAAAATAACGTTTATAAAGACAAGATTGGTAATGCAAATCAAATGCCAAGTTGAAGATCAATCATTTTACGTTGGAGGGAGTCATTGGAATGTGAATCAGTTTAATGCAAGATTAGTTTAATCACGATGGATCCTTCTGAACTAAATATTAAGATCAGAAACACCTCGAAATAAAAAAAATAAAAAAAAATCAGGTACACCTTTAACATGCTTCAGATTACTAAAACAGATTCACGATTTGCAGAGTAACATCAGTATCTTACTCAAATAAAAATAATGATGTTTCACATTACACTTAGTTCTATCCACTGCTGAATGAAAAAAATTAATAATAATAAAAAATAAAAAAACTGATCATTACAAGGGATCATCAAAATTGAAATAAGCCCTTGAATTTAGCAACATGAGCCAATGCTTAAATTATGTTGAAACAAACATGCATAAAGATAATTTTTTTACACTATACAGACGGTTGTAGTAACAATGCCCATTAGACAGTTGTAGTAACAATAATTTGACCCTAGTACATTTTAATCAACTGAAAAATATCACGTTTATCACAGATGCATTAATTACCTTATTGGCCAACATATATAGACCAACATCTGCATTGTATAGAGTTGAGAGTCGTTCCATTTCAGGTACTGGTCTAGAATTCAATACATCTGATGATAGATTTGGATCAAAGACACGCGCATTTGGAAATTCGGCATAATATGAATTCAGAAAACCTTGATCTCCTGTTAAAATCAAAGAAACTTTTGGTTAGACTCAGAATAACTGATTCATAAATAACATTGAAGACCCCATCCAAATAATAAGACAAAAAGAAATGCACGAACAGCAAGATTGGTTCAAATTCACACCGGTCTGCTCTATTTTTTTTCTTTTTCTTTTTTTTCTTTTTTTTTGTGGTTGGAGAATCAAAGAAACTTTTGGTTAGACTCAGAATAACTGATTCATAAATAACATTGAAGACCCCATCCAAATAATAAGACAAAAAGAAATGCACGAACAGCAAGATTGGTTCAAATTCACACCGGTCTGCTCTATTTTTTTTCTTTTTCTTTTTTTTCTTTTTTTTTTGTGGTTGGAGGCCCGCTCTGTTTCGTTCTAATAGGCAAGATTTGGTTGAGAGAGTTGTGCTAAGCTCACATGCACCTCTTCACAAGCAACTCTACATACTGGCACATGTTTGGAACATCCAAGCTGTGTAGTAGGTGGCGGCCAATGTGTAACAACTTCCCTATCAATCATGGTAGCCTTGTCCCAGATACTAGGGGTTCATGTTTAGCCAATAATTCCAAAGGCTCTATCATTGGAAAGTGAATGAGGATTCATATCCCTACTTAACACCCTGATCCAAGTCCTTTAAGGTCATCCCCTTGTCCCCCTTTTAGGCCATCAATCCCAATCAAAGTTCCCCTCCCCACTGGGACTGTCTTCAGTTTTTATAATACATCACCGAACCATCTCGATCTGTTCTCCATTATATATCTCCTCTTGGAGCTGCTCTTATGCTGCTTTGGATGACTTTGTTCTTGATACTATCCTTTCTAATCTTCCCGCATCCATCACAATATCCTCATATTTGGAATGATCCTCCTCTGCTCCATAGAGCATAGCTAGCCACTGTGTAGATGACGTGTCTCAAAAATCATTCGCAGTCAACTCATTAGGTGGGCTACGCTTGTAGGACGAATGTGAACTGTTGGCAATTTTCTAAAACTGTCCATTGTTTTTGTCCATGTTTGGCCCATGGATGAGTTGATTCTCCTAATAGATCATCTAAAAGATGAAGCCCACCTAATGCACATATTGGGTGTCATATAAATGCGGCAGATCAAGTAAAGCTTGGGATGTCTGACACACATGCCAGGTTGCATGTGTGGATGTGAGTAGACGTGGTTCAGGCGAGGTGTGTGCAGGTTTAAAGGTATGGTTAAGGACGCTGAAATCTGAGATGTTTCCCATCAAAACTTCAAGGCAAAAACCATTTTCAGCCGCAGTTGAGTATATAATCTATAGACCATGTATATATGTGTGCAGGGTTGAAAGCCTGTCCTAGCATAGCACTAATTTCTAATGTTCATGTTGTGACAAACACTAAACTTCTGTAAATGGAAAATTTTCGGCCAGTTTGGTGTGCTTGGAATGAAAATGGAAGAGATACACCCCAACCCATGCACCTTCTATGGAAGTGGAGCCATTTGACACACCATGCAACATACGCTGGTGGGGTGCATCAAAAAGTCTACAAATTGCACCCCAAAAAGTAAGAATGGGAAGAAAATCAATTGGATTTGTTATCATTCCATTCTCTCTCTGGACAGACCCAATTCACATTTTGGAGGACATTGAAAACAGGCCCAAGTCACTAGAGAGTAGAGACCTGCTCAATCACTGCAAAGAGATACATAGATGCAGTAACCATTAATAATAATACCAACAACAATAATAAAGAAAGATATATTGACACAGGGACACCTTTCCGCCGCAGCGGCCACCCCTCCAAAGCGTCAAGCTTGCTCTCAAATATTTGTAACCCGATAATTATAGAAGGGGATTCTAACAACACTATAAGATATATGGTAGAAGGACAATATCTGCGGAGATTAGTCGATCTTATTGAAGACGCCTCAGAGCTATGTTCATCTCTCTTGGCATCTTTCTGTCACACGCATCAGCCAGCTAACTCCAGGGCAGACAATCTAGCCAAGACAGGAATGCTTCAGGACGCATTAGTGGTTTTGGATAAGAGCGAAGGCTCTTAGCTATCCATGGTAGCTTAAGCATTGCCTGTGGTCTTTGTGTCTGTTTTAGGTGTACTTGATTGCTGAGAAGATTCTGATGTATCATCCTTTCTTCTTTTTTGAAATATATTTTAGTCATTCATCAAGGGAAAAAAATGTAGTTTAAAAATAAAGGCATTCCAAACAGACGTGAGTCACAGAGGCTTGCTCAATTATTCCGAAATGATATATAGATACAATAGTGAAGACAATTATCACCCCGATACAAATGCAAGAAACAGAAAAACAATGTACTTCAAAAATAAAGGCCTGACAGAAGAGAAAAACCTCCAGTGTAAGAAGCTAAGGTGTTAACTTTGCTCATCATATCATTGAAAACTGTTTCAGATGGCTCCACTACCATAACTCCAGAATTCAGCCTTTCGGAATGCTTCAAGTTTGCACAGAATTTCCCACATTTAAAGAGGTCTTCAATACTTTTGAGCACAATAGTATCTGCATCAAGATACACAACTGCAAAAAGCAAATTAATCAGTATATACCGAACTTTCCCAAATGCCCAACATCCTATGTATAAAAGGACACTTCATTTAAAAAAGAGAGATTCCATTTCAGTTTTCAAAAACATCAATGCAACAATGGAAAAAAATTGGTCATCTCCCGTGGTGTGGTGTTGCATGAGAACACACATCCACATGGGATAAAGTTTTAAGCTGAGATTCCAGATGCATGGTATGGGATATGGATATGGGGACTGTCGAATAGACTGGCAAAATCTGCCAGCAAAATTCAGCAAAAGAAAAGGAGTCCCCACCAGCCAAAAATCTCAGAATCTACGGAAGGCTAGAAACTGTAGAACTAAGTAACCTGAGGATTAAGATTAGAGTTTGATTGAATGACTCTACTTACGATCTAGCAAGCCGAAGGTTCTAACCAAGGGCCTTAGCTACAGAGAAGGAAATTGTTATGCACCTTCTCCACCCATGTATACATGCGGCCTCTACTTAACAGGATTCACTATTTTCTAGGATTAAAGCTCTAGGCAAACATCCAGGGATTAAGAAAATAAAATAGAAAATAATAAAGCTAGTAAGCAAGGGGGTGTAAAAGAAAGATTGGAGCAAGCAATGACAATAAAAGAGTCCGTACTTTCTACAGAGAGCTTTTGCTCTAGAGATCCAAATAAGAAAGAAGAACCCTCTAATCCTCCTCCTAGTGATGGTTTGGAAGCTGTTTCTATGAAACCCAAAGGTTGAGGCGCACATCCTTGATGGTGAATTTAGGAAGATCAAAGGGGTCTTAAGTCCTTAGCTTCTTCTTTTTTTTATCTTTTCCTTCATTGATGCTTAATTACTTTTCCTCCCCTTCACAAGATAGAAGCTCTCTAGAAATGGGGGTTATTTGAGAGTGGAAATGTTTTCAATATAACATTTAGAAACTCTGAATATTTTCTACGAAAGGCATTGGTTCTTAGAAATAGGTTTTCCCACGAAACCCTCTTTCCCATGTTTGTGATGGTCAAAACAATAGGAAAGTGTGGGAAACTGCACATCAAACACACAAAATTTTCTTACAAAATCTCCAAAGTTGGCATCATGACTCAAGAACTGGACGCCCCATCATGGAAGATGTCCATGCACTATACAACTAAGCCCCACCATGCAAGATGTATATACCATTCAACCCATAAATTAGGTGAGCCCCATCATGAAAGTTGGACTCCTTAAAAAAATAGTTCAATCCAACAATCATATTGACCATTGCGTGAATTTAGAGGTTTTTCGGATAGTTGCCCATTGTTTTCTATGGTGGGGCCCACCTAATGATAGTGTGGGCATGATCTGTGGGGTATCCCATCACTATGAAGGGGCTCATATTGTGCTTGGTTGGATGTCATATATGCAACACATCAACACACTAGGCCCCACCCAAGAAAACCATCCAAACACCTCCAAATTCACATGGTGGCCCTCATGATGGGGCTCATGTAATGCATGGTTGGCTGCATATGCAGGCCTGGATGGGGCCATGCCAAACACTTGTACGATAAGCTTATTCTACAAGGACTTGTAGAAGAACTGGCCTCTTTAACTTTCCATAAAAAAGAGAAACTATAGAATCCTCTCATCAGCACATGGGAATAATGTTCCAACACATCCATTTTCACATGGCCCTGGAACGCATGGGTCATGCAAATGGCTTTAAATCTTAACCCATTTTGCGCACTTGCAAAAAAATTCTCAGAAAAGTTTTGTTGCCAAACATCTGATTTGACAATAGGTCTCAAATCTTTGAGAAAATGTTGGTGATAAACAAACATGAGAAACAATATTCCGTTTCCCATGCTTTCCTAGAAACAAAGCTTCTCGCGAGATGATATTTCTTTTCCCACACTTTCCACAAATCCAAACAGCTCCCAGGGGCATGTGTTTGGACACCCACTAGAAATGGAAAGGAAAGGAAAAGTATAAATTATTATTTCCACTAGCTAGATAAGAAATGGATTCTAGTATTAGGGGTTTTGTTTGGATGGTGGTGAAAACCTTATATTTGTGAGACAAGGGTCACACAGATTTCTTTCAATAATATCCACATTTGTATCCGTATCCAATATCCAAGGCAGCTATCAGATACGGATATTGCAATATCCGACCCATTTACAGCCCTGATAGGGGGGACTCATGGCATTTTCTTGTAAGATTTTACTTCTATTAGTGCAGTTTTTTACGCCTTCTAGCGTGAAAAATTTTATGAAAGTATCAACTAACAACAAACAAAAATTTCAAACATTCCTTTTATGTATATACTTTTTATGGGGAGAGGGAGTATCATAAAAAAAAATTTAGGGGCTGCAAACAACAAACTAACATGGTGCCATTCAGTACAAGCGCATCCTAAAAGTATCGCATGAGCATCCTCTGCTAGAATCTTATCAATATATGTCTTTACCGGCAAATGAACTTGTACAAATATTCAAACCAATGTTATCAAATCGTAAATTGTATCGTAAATCGTTTTCTTGTCTGAATCGTATCATATCATAAATCGTAAGATTTTTTCAAATTTTCATAAATATATCTAAAAAAATACAAAACAATTATACATAGATAAGAAAAATTAAAAAACATATCAATCATCCATTTTCTCATGAATATGCTAAAAGCACAATTTAACCATGAGTCCATGACATTAATCTAGTGATCACCTGTATGTATAAATTATAATGTATGATGTATCTATGTATGAAAAAATGATGTCACGTTAGAAAAAATGAAATTCAATTCCATTGTGAATCAAAAGATATCTTGATTTATTTATTTTGGGTTTTTGAATATCAAAATCCCCAAAAGAAAAAATAGGATTTTTTAATGGGAGAGCCTTTCTCATATTTTATGAGCAAGGGTACAAAGAAAAGGAAAAATTGAATAAAAATAATAATAAATTAATTTTTTAAGTATTCTTTGGACCTATTTACGATTATCTTATGATTCGTACGATTCATACGATTCATACTATAATTGTACGATTATTTAGGAT
This sequence comes from Liriodendron chinense, assembly GCA_003013855.2. NCBI lineage: Eukaryota > Viridiplantae > Streptophyta > Magnoliopsida > Magnoliales > Magnoliaceae > Liriodendron > Liriodendron chinense. The sequence goes on from ML058332.1 coordinate 6,857,948, forward strand.
TTGCGATTTTCGTACACCCATACGGTACAATATGAATCGTACGATTCATATCGTAAATCATACGATTTTGATAACATTGATTCAGACATCTAATATTTTGATGATTTCTTATCTAGATAGATTTATCATTGTCATCCAAGGATAGGGGGCCTTAGATGGGAAGGATTGATTGACAAAACAAGATTCATAAATCTAACCCCATAAAGTTGAGACAAGGCTATGATGATGATATGAGCTCAACTTTTTGATGTCATATGTGAAAATAGCAAGGTAAGAGCACAATGATTGATATTTTTTAAGGGAAAGAATGCAGTGACACTCTTGATTGTGATGGGCATTCTAGCACTTCTAGAACTTGGGGAATTTTCTTCCTTTTGTAGATGATATTATTGATTCTCACCGATCCCTTTTTATAGGCTTATAGCATTCTAGATTTTTGTCAAAACTCAAAACATCTCAACATTCAGATTCCTTAAACACCCAGGGTGAAAACAGCACCCATTCAATTTAGCAAGCATTTCTCTGTCCATTCTTGGTTTCAAACTATTTTTGGGAAGTAATTATATTCTAGAAGAAACATTCCAAAAGATTTTTTTTAAAAAAACACTTAAAACAAGAGGCTCACTTGGCCACACATGTTCCAACATCTCCCACTTGGCCACGAGGGCCAAATACGTCATGAGGTTTTGCTCCTACTTTTTGCAGTTTTACCCTTTATGAACATATGCTTGTCATAAGGTTCTTCATGCTTCTAGGGATATGCCTCTCATGACTTCAACATTACAAAGTGTTTTTGTATTCACCAAGTTAGGCTACTTAAGTCTGATTAAGCCTAAATACTTCAGAGAGGAAAAAAAAAAAAAAACAAACAAACAAACTACACTTACTCCATTTGTCAAGGGATCAGCAATCATATCACCTGAAGGCAAGTGACTCACAGATACTTCTCAACAATATCATGTATATTAGGATTATTAGTTTCTCCTGACATATTAGGCTTAGTTTGATTTTCCAAGTTGTCGATGTAATGGAACATTTGAAATTGGATTAGTAGTTATTTGCCTTAGGTATGGTTTGATTTTATTATTGACTTCATCAGACGCATTAAATTTAGTTTGATTCTTAATTTGTTGATAAAATAGGAACTTGTAGTTATCGAATGATGAATAGTAAGTTGGTTTGAATATTATCTTAGTAGAATTTCCATTTATTTTTAAGGTTTATTGTGTTTGTAATTGAATGGCAATGAATGTTGTATTAATGTTTGAATGCTATAATAGTTCACAGGCTTGGGATTCGGGTTTCGAGTAGCCTTATTCAGGTACCCAGATTTCGGGACGTAACAGAGTGGTGTCATAAAGGAAGTGAGCTATTACCTCCACTTTGTATTAATCTCATTGCAGCTTGATTATCATAAAGGAAGTGAGCTGGCTAATCAGCTATGTCAACCTCCATATCCTTTATGAAGCGTCTTTTCCAATGACAAAATTAAAGTTGCACTACAAGCAATAAATTCATCTTAGACCAAGAAATAACAGTCCCTCGTAAGCAGAAAACATGACCTAAGGTGGATTTGCTATCGTCCTTGTACCCAACAAAATTAACATCTAAATATCCTAAGATCCCAAGCTTATCCTCATGAAAACACAATTTTCGATGCTTCGCCCCTTTCAGATATCCAAGCATCTTTTTTACTACTTGCCTGTGTTTTATACCTGAACCGATACCTTTATCTTGTATGATATCATAGTTTTAGTATTATCGTACAATGTAATGGAATGCAAATGGATTGATGGCTTTTTCCAGAGTCTTGGACTGTGTTTAACACCTCAAAACCATATTGATGTCAACACAAATGTCTTTCTCCAAGTTACACAGCTTAACAAAGCAGTGAAATATATATATAAAGGTTACTAAGGTAATAAAATGGTTGGAATGAGGGAAAAAATAGTTACCTTTCTTATATTTTGTCATGTTAAATATTTTTAGTTTGGTGTAGACCCCCCAAAACCTCTTTGGCCGTATCTGATTCGGGTTGGCCAATAGACTTATAATTTCGATAATCCAACCATCAGCCTACAAAAAATTCTCCATGATTACAAAAGCATCAAAGAAAGTATAGAGATACTTATTAAATGAACAGAAAAGATAAATGTCACAGACTTAACCAACATTCAACTGAATTTTAACAATCAAACTCATAAAATGGCATGAATTTGGAAAACCTCTCACTTGATTCCAATATAAAATGAAGAAACAATATAATTTTGCCAAGGCACACAGATTGATAGAAACAAGATGCATATATCACAATTCTGCTATGCATAAACCTATAGTATGGGGAAAATGCTCTTTGAAAGGGGTTAAACTGGAATGACATGAGACTGTAGATTGCAGCCTTTATTACGATTTACGGAACAACAAATGTTTGCTAATTGCACATGAGTTCCATCTCACACAACAGGACTCATAATACAGGGACCAAGGCCAAAAAATCAATCCAAGCAGGCAATCATAACCACTCAATTTGAGGAAAAGGACAACTAGTCTATAGATCTTTTTTTTTTTGTGTGTGTGTGTGTGTGTGTGTTTGTTTTTTTTTATGGTGGGGGTGCAGCCTCCCAAATATGAGTCGTCTATGTACCATCTTTTTCGCTCATGCAAAGCAGCTTTCTCTGTTTTGACTTTCTTTTTCTGGCTTTGTGAAGTAGAATGGGTTCTCCTAGGTTATAGCTTGGACCTACGACTGGTTGGAGCAGTGAGCATTACAAGCCTAGAGGGAAGACACTTTGGAGGATGCTTACCCTTTTGCCACTATGTGGTGCATTTGAAAAGAAAGAAATAAAAGAATATTTGAATCCAAGTTCTTGAGTCAAACACACACACAAGTGATTTAAAGAGTCAAGATTCTGTTAGTCAATTGGGGATTCATCACGTAAAAAATTAAAGGGACCTCCAACTTAGATTCAACTCGCTATTGGAGATCAATTATTGACAACTATTGAAGTCTGGCTATCATATCGTCGAATGGGGTGCTCCTGTGGCAGGCAAATGGAAGCTAAGTATTGATGGGAGTTCTGAAGGCAATCCTAAGGAATCAGGTGTGTGTGGAATTCTACGAGATGACCAAGGAGCAATCAAGTTTGCCTTATTCTTCACGAAAAAAAGAAAATCAAGTTTACATTCTCCAGACCAGCAAGCAACAGGAGCTCTGAGGTAAAACTGATGGCTATCAAGACTGTCGTTGAAGAGTTTGTAAATAGGGTGGGAGGGTCGATGATAATCAATGGTTACTCTTATAATGCTAATGCGTAGGTCCAGGGAAATGTGTGCACCCTATTTACATGGCCAATTATATGAGGATTCATGCGCATTATTTGGACTATTTTCATCACATACCCTAGGGAGGCGAATTGTGTTGTAGACTCCCTAGCTAAGGAAGGTGTCCATTGGCTCTCTCTTTGTATAGGGGATGCCTATCCATTGCCTTCATGGACACTCGTTCGCTTTTCCCTATGGACCCACATAAGGTGATGCCTGCTGGATGTATTGTATGAATATTGGACATGTTTTTCAAGTTTCCTCATGGTAATTCATGCAGTAATGTGTAGGATAAGTCATCTACATATCATTACTCTTTCCAATCATTATGGCCTTGTCTTAGCTATTTGGGGTCTGCTTCACAGTTGCTTGGCTGAAGATCAACAACCGGATGCCCACCTGAACATCTACCCTCCTCTTTTACCTGGCTACCAAATTGTGAATAGTATACATCCCGAAATGTCACACTGATCAGACAATCCTAACCATCTGACCAATGGCTTCTACCTGTAGAATTTAGACCCTTAATATTCTCTTTTTAACTGGCAGTTTGATAGCAACCATCAGATGGTTTGGAATGTCTGATCACGATGGTTTTTGGGGTCTACCCCATCTTCAGTGCGGCCCACAATCTAGATGGTTTTGATATATGTATGATGAGAGGAGGCATGACTATTCTGCAGAGTATCATATAAATCCTCCATCCATCTAACGAGCTCTATGTATATTCGCCCAACGCAAACGAAAATTCCAAAGTCCAAAAAGAAGCATAAACCCTAATCCTAAATCCCATTTCCTAACAGGAAAATCCAATTACCTGAAGAAGCTTCTTCGCATAATCGGAAACTCCATCCGATACAAGAACGACCATGTCTTTGGTAGACCCCGTATCTCGGATCGACTTCCCAAGAACACGAACGCCGAGAAGAAACTCATCTCCGTAAAGGAGAGTAAAATAAGCCTCCTTTTTCGACGGAGATCCAGCAACTCCTCGATTTCCCAGTCCGCAGCAGAACACCAACAAAATTACTAAAAAACCGAGCTTCCAAACAGTCGATCTCATCCTAATTCAAATCCGAGATCGAAATTTCGAGAAAAAGCAATACAATTTAGAGAATTTCACAGATGGATTATGAGAGATGAAGCTGAAATCTTATCGAATGGAAAGAAGCTCCGCAACTTGAAACCCTAGGAAAAGCTCGAAAAGCTTCTAGACTTTTTTTTTTTCTTCCCCTTGTGTCTTCGTTTGGTCTCTGAAATCTCCTTCGAAGAAAGAAGATTCGGCGTATAGACTTTTCTCTGCCGTTCAACCGATTAGAAAAGGCATTGCCGCCGCGCTGTGTGTTCTTTCGCGGACTGTGCTATCATCCGCAGGGTGCGCAGTACCCAGTGTGGGATTCGTTTCCCGAAAATACGCGGAACAACCCTGCTGGACGTCGATTGGCAGGGGCTCTGAGTGGCCACCATGATGTATGGGCTTTATCCACACCTTCCATCCATTTTAAAATGTCATTCTAAGGATATAGGACCAAAAACAAGGCATATCAAAGGCTCAAGTGGGCCACAAAGTAGGGATTAAATAACAACGGTTGAAAACTTTTCAGGGGCAACGGAAGTTTTGGATCAAGCTAATATTTACATTTTTCCCTTCATCTAGGTCTATGTGACCTTATGAACAGGTTGGATGGCTAATAAACATTAGGAAGATTTCAACAGCTGGCATTATTATCGCCCCTGTTTCTTATAGTATGGTACACTTGAAGCTTGTATTTGCCTCATTTTTAGATTACATTCTAAAATGATACGGCAAAATGGATTGACGGTGTGGATAAAATCCATACATTATGGTGGGCCCTCAGAACCCAATTCACGTACGACCTTGCCTGCTGCTAACTGCACTTCCCCAGCGAATAAGTTCCAAGCCGCTCATCAGGTGGGCCATTATGTGTAAATCGCTGGGCAAAAAGAATCGGATAGTGTGCCGGACACATGCATGCATATAATGGATGGCTAAAAAAAATAACGAGATATGCCAATCAATCTCATATTCGACCGAACGAATGTGCAAGATGAAACCCACTTGATGAGCTTATCCGGTCTTGCGGACAAACGAGCGCACAGGAAAGCTGACCGGCGACTCTAAGTTCTGGAAGGAAGTTGATCACATACGTTTCTTTCTTTCCAGCAATGCGTCTAACATGTAGAACATCCAGTCAGAAAAAGAAGTGGGCCATACGATGACAACAATCACCAGACTGAAATCAGATTTATCCATTCTATTGGGTGGACCACACCTGTCCACCGAGCCTTTACACCTGCTGTCCGTTGATTTTAACGTTATGTACTGCTCTACGAGCGGATAAGCTTGATACCATGGTAGGCCCACTTTTCTAGGAGAGATTCCATGCATATGCGTCAGCACGTTGACGGAACATGTAAAGGGCGAACATACAGGTATACAGCTGACGTATGATCACGAGGTTTACTAGAATACATCGTTACTGCAGTAGAACATACGGGATCTTAACCATTGGATTGGATCCTTTTCAATGACAGGAACTATTCAGGTGATAAAAAAAAAAAACACTTTGCATTCAAACATTTGATCATTCAAAGTCCATAAAGGCGGGTTTTTCAAACTCAGTAAATGCACTTGCGGGTAATAATAATTTCCTTTCTTAGTTACTACATCATTCACTAGGGTTGATTTGACGCCTACTTAATCAACCCCTACTTTTTTTTAGGCTTAAATTGAAGGTGCTGCCAAATATATGTGAGGTCCACTGTAATGTGTGTTGCTTTTTCATACTGTCCATCCAGTTGAATTTAGGGCATGAGCCAAAAATAGACAAATTCAAAGCAAAAGTAGACCACCCCACAGCAAAAAGAGAATCGAACACCTAACGTTAAAAACTTCTTGGACCATTATTTCCTTTGTTGTGGGCCAATCGAGTGTTGGATTTGCCTCATTTTTTCGGCTCATGTCTAAAAATGTTCTGCTAAAATGGATGGATGGCATGGATATGTCAAATACGTCATGGTGGCCCCCGAAAATTTAAGCCAATCCTTTAGAACTGGTTTTTGAAACGGAAATACCTGCTTATTTGGTGGCATCTAAACGGGCCCTTAAAGTGAGGGTGGAAAAGGAAAACAGCCACTAGTCAAAATAGCAGTGGATAGAAGGTAGAGAAAGTAATGGATTGGATTTTCTCATTGGAGATGTCAAGCCATCCGGCCACATCTACTGTGGAGTGGTGGCTTTGGTGTAATCCAGTTCATCCGGCTCTGTGGCGCATCTCCCTATTCTGGATATCAAACGTACTGAATGAACATCGGGCAACCCCTTATATACCCCCTTCCCCCCAAAAAAATCTTGAATTTTGAACAGTCAGTACATGAAATCAAATTGCCCGGCACCTTTGGAAATTTTGGATTTCAATTCCAAGGAAAATCCCTACCTTGCAAAATTCATGATTTCATCTTCAACCATGGTTACTACCATCCACACATCTCTCAGGGCATTTATATTTATTCACACCATCGAATGTTTTCTTTTTCATTCATGTCTTGGTGATGGGATGACACAAAAATAAAGATTATGTAATCAATATGTGGGCCATATTATAAAAATAAGTTGCATATCACTAATGAAAGAATATAAAATTGTGGTTGAATTATGAGTTTGCTTTTGTAGGCTATCAAAAAGATTAGAATCACCTTGCTTTTGGGCAAAGGCTGGCATACAATGAACACAATGCAATGGTTATCTTATGTTGCGCATGTGTATTTGTAGAGACCCCACCATAGGCCAACAAACTTATCAAAATTAGACGGTTCAGATGGATGATCGTACTCCAAACCCTAAACTTAGTCCAAACCTTGAACCGAGTCACAACCCGAACTTTGATCATAAACCCTAGAAGTCCCAAAATTTAACTGGACGAATCAACTCACCGAGTCAACTCACTATATCATATCAAGTCGACTCGCGGGTCAAAACCCGACCAACCCACCTAATCAAACCAAGGCCCAAGCCTACCCAAAACCAAGTCCAAAGCCCAACCCAAAGGTCCGCAAGGGTTCCAGCAAATGAACCATACAGCAGTCGGAGCTCCCACACACTTGTGAGAGAAACCCTGCCAAAGTAGAAAAAGAGGTGTGGACCCGCCACCTGCTACACGTCTCCTCCCCTGCTTTGGCAAGAAAACCCTAATGCATGCAAACAGTCCTTTTCCAACCGATAATAATGTGCAGTTTACGAAATGTCTCATGTGCCCCTCTTTTGACCCAAAATTACCGTTTTACCCATCCATTTAACTGTCCAAATTACGCCACACGGTAATTTGGAATCTTAGCCATTAAATCCTATTTTAACCCTGTATTTTCAGTGAATTACAGAAAAATCAAGTTTTGGAGGTTTAAATAGCCCCATCCTCTTCAAATTTCAAGACACTCAATCCATCCACAACTTCTCAAGCCTTTCATTTCCAACCATCCCAGCTATCACATCCCTCCACCCCGTTGTTTGTTCATCATGGGATGTGACGCTTATGTCAGCGGTGGTACTCTCATCCACGTGTGCCTCCAAGGTACATCTACAGGCCTGCTTCTATGGGGGGACCGATTCACTATACTTTGAAAGCTTCTTTTTTGCTTCTTCTTTTGCTGCTTAGCATTCAAGCTGGTATCCCCATCCCATCCCCCCTCAGTCTAGGGGGGCTATACCCTCAATCGGCGGGGCCTCGCTACACTCAAGGGAAGTCAAGAAGTCAACCAAAGAGAACGAGGAAGAAGCCCTTCAGTCGACTTCAAGCTATGCAGAAAATTTACTAGAACACTTGTTTGTGGTCTTGGGAAAACCTGGCAGTGGTTCTCCACTCCCATTAGAGTTTTGGTTAGGGCAGGGCAGCCCCCTCAATCCATCATGTCAAAGGGTTTGATAGTGGACGTAGTTCGACGAGAGTGAAAGCTAAAGCTAAGTGCTTCCCTATCTAGGTAGCTAGGGTAGTTGGTTGTGCCTCTATCCTCTAGGATGGATAGGCATAAGTGTTAGGAAGACTTCACAAGTAAGTAAAGAAAGGGTGTAAGAAGAGCGTAGCTCGTATGGGGCCATCTCCCTCCTGCTAAGAATTTAAGGGATCAAAATACAAATGGGATAAAAAAGGCCATCATTGGGGAGAGGAATGAGCAAGAAAGAGAGTCTGGCCCGATCTCTAGCCTTATGAGCAATCAAGCCACAATTTGAGCCACTCTATCCAACCCTTGCGAAACCATCATCCATCCAACCATCTAACTTTTAATTAGCTTAATTAACCCAACATTAGCATTGTACTATACTCATTCCCTTTTCAACCCCCTTTGCTTAGTTCATCACATCGCATTAATCATTTAGTTGACTCGGGCATGTGCACTATGGCTTGTCGATATAATTGGATCCTGCCCATCAAAAACTTGCCTGATTGGTCCATATATTGTCATAAGCATTACGTCATATACATCACATAAGCACTTAATACCCAGTCAGTACAAACATATGCTCTACAGCTCGCCGATATAACTAGATCTTGCCCACCAAAATTTTGGATTGATTGGTTCATCACTTCGGCAAAGAGAGTAATTAGGGAGGACTTATTCACCTTGAACCAAAGCTTGCCTTAAGTGATGCATTTGACACAATATTATACGCACTCCATTGCATACATACTATGCTAGAATTAAATCCTAATCTTCAAGAATTAGTTTGATCCTATGAAGTAGAGATCGTGCACTTGTGCGGGCAAAGTGGGTGCCTAACATCTTCCTTCTTTGTAACCGTGGTCCCTTACTTTGAATCTTTAGTTGCAGATCAATGAGCCATTTTAGACTGAGAATATTCAGATACTCTTTTCTAACGTTTATATAGGGTCTGGCTGACTGTAAAGACAGAGTAATTGGCTAGTGACGACTTCAATTAAGCATAACATCACACCTAACTGTCAACACGCACAAGAAAGCCCCCGAGAGAGGCAAGAGGAAAGCGCGGTCCATCCCGAACCACTTGTGAACTTTCCCATGTCTATAGTGTTATGCTTAGAATTTTTAAAGCATTTAATTCATCACATTCATTATCACCTGATTATAAAATACAATCATTTTGACAATCCAATAATTAAAATCCATGTTCTCAATCAATTTCTAAAATCCAATCCATGTTCTCAGTTAATCTCTAAAATCTAGGATTTTGAAAATCTATGCATCAAGTAAAATTAAAAATCTATAATTTTAATTTTAGATTTTCATTTCAAGGATCACATAACTAGTGTTTCAATTCCATACTCCCCAACGAGCCCTTAAACAATTTGGATCATTGGATAATGACTATAGGTTTAAAAGATAAACTCTCCATATATCTAATGCAACATTTTTAATTTATTCTAAAGGGCTATTTGGATGGATTTTAAGTTTTTAAGTTGCAAGTGAATTTCAATGAAGTGTCCTCTCATCCCAACTCTATTTTGTATTTTAGAAAAATAGAGGTTATCCGTGATATATAGACCAATTTCCATTGCCAAACATTACCTTTCATCATTTTTATGGTAAATGCATGCAAATGGGTAATGATTATTTGCTAGGAGAAATAAAAAAATACATGTACGCTTGGGATTCTGATGTTAATAGTTTTATAAAAATAAGGAGTGAAACATTGAAATACATAGAAGGGTGTGTGTGTTGCATGACTAACCCAAAAAATAAAAGTAAAAAAAAATAAAAAATAAAAAATATTGAAATACATAAAAACAATGGGGCCACCATGATGTATGTGTCTGATCCAGCCTGTCCATCCATTTATTAGCTCATTTTAGGGCATCGGCCCAAAAATGAGGCAAATCCAAAGCGCATGTGGACCACTCTACACACTATAAGGGAATTGAACACTTGCCCTTCAAAACTTCTTGGGGGCTACAAAAGTTGTGGATCAAGCTGATATTGTGTTTTTTGTTCCCTCCCTAGCCTTATAAACAGGTTGGATGACAGACACACATCATTGTGGGCCCTACACAAAATTGTACCTTTAACGATGGACGTTAGTATACCCCTATTTCTTGCGGTGTGGTCCACTTGAACTTACAATCTGCCTTATTTTTTTACTTAGCTGGTAAAACGGATGGACAACATAGATCAAACATATACATCATTGTGGGACACACAAATTTTATATAAGTGATCAGTGCAATGAAATCATGTTTCTCAAGACATACTTACCCTGTGAATTATGTCCCTCTCCCAAAAGAGATTAAAAGTAATTATTATCTATTTACTAGCAGCTACTATAATAAAAGAATTAAACAAACAGGCCCCAAGAGTAAAGTTACCTTCTAATTGAAAGAGCTTATTGGCATTCAAACAACCCATGGTAACTTGATAACTTCTCTTTCTCAAGCAAAATATATATGAACTAGTGATAGGGAGTGTGCTTACTTAGTACAGACACATCTACATATGCAACTCTCCCCCACACCCACTCGTGCAGAACATTCCCACCATGTCGATCACCTTGCACAAAATCCTGTTCAATATGATCATGAGTTAAAAAACCAATAATCACACGCGCAACATATAAGTGTGGCCAACCTCAGAATTTTGTATGAGATGAATGTCACCGTGGGCTCGACAATCTACATGGTTCCACTTTTGTGGTATATCAGAGGGAAAGATATGGTGAACGACAAGTTAGTGGTTACTGGTGCCAATAGCCTCGTAGTATGACGTGATCGTGGCTTTAGCTCATCCGTTCCAAACTTAAGTTTAGTCCTGAGGGTACTTTTTCCATTTGTCTAAGTATGGAGATGCCCCTCTACCATAGCTGCTCCTCTTATGGTGGTCTCTTGTCTCGGTAGGAGAATGGTTTTTTGAAAAAAGAAAAATGATTTGACCCACCCCTTGGCTGATCTGATCCATTTATTTTAATCAGACGGTTGTGAACCCACGAAAGGGGTTTTTCAATTTTTTGTTTGGAGCTCTCTGTGGCCCACAACCACACTAACAAGTATGTGTTAATTCTAAATTGTTTCCTTTAGTGTAGTTCATTTATGATGAGTCTTTCCCTCAAACTTCGGTCGAGGGTAGGTCTGGCGCCTTCTCAGTGCGGTCCTTTTATTTGTGGAATTATGGTGCTCCTTTGAAAGTGGCGGCTTTTGGGTGGCTTGTGGGGAAAAACAGAGTGCTGACGATTGACAATCTATGCAAAAGGAAGATGATCCTTTTGAACATTTGTTTGATGTGCTATAGAGACACGGAAACAGTAGACCATCTATTCATTCATTGTTCTTTTGCAATGGAGATATGGGGTTGCCTCCTTAGTTCTTTTGGGGTCTTTTGAGTCTCTCCCGACCATATTCACGATCATCTCTCTTCTTGGCATGGAGGGGGTTCTGTCATACAGATAAAATGAGATGGAGATTAAGTTTACTAGCGATTCTGTGGGCCCTATGGTGGGAAAGAAATAACAGGTGTTTTAGAGACAAGAAGAAAGAAGTTTAAGAGGTCTTCAGAAGAGCCTCTTTATTTGTTAAAGAATGGGTGGGAGTTTAAATTTATTTGTTTAAGATCGGGAGGGAGTTTATATTTTTGTCTCTCGTTTGGAGGTTTGGAGGTTTGTTGCGGCTGTAGGTTTTGTTCCGGGATTTTTTTTATTTTTGTACATTTGTATTTTTCCTTATGTTTTTTGTGTTTTTGGCTGCGGCCGTTCTCTTTCTTTTAATGAAATTTCATCACAATTTCAAAAGGAAAAAAAAAAAAGATAACATGAAGTTAAAATCCCTTTATATGTGGATGGGTTGGATTTGCTCAATGACAACCCAATAGGCCCCACATAAGATGTGAGATGGGTTCAAAACGTGAGGCCCTTGCTGCACGAGAGCCATTTGGCCATTTTCTTCTTCCTTCCTTGGTTTTTTCACAAGAAGAGAGGAGGGTGTGAAAGGGAGGAGGGTGTGGTGGTTCTCTTTATAGTTTTTTTTTTTTTTTGTTGGGTATAAATTGTAACATGCATACCCTAATTAGCCCTCCGTACACCTCATTTCCGAACTCAGCATACTCGGAACAATCCAAACCGGGGAGTTCTGATTAGGCACCCTATTTTAGTACAGCAACGACCCGAGACTTGTACCTCAGTAACTGCGCGGACGCCATGATTCCAACGCCTTGCGGCACACTCTGTTTCGATACCCAATTTGAAAGATGCATACATGTGCGCAAATCAAGGCGGGTCACGCTACATATGTATGGCATGGGCCCCACTTGTACAAATCACAATGTTGTCCCATCAATCAATCAAACATCTCATCAATCAATCAAGCATCACATCAATCAATCAAATGTCCCATCAATTACATCCATCTCTCCTTATAAGTCAACTAAGCCCATACCTAAGCCGCTCCCCCTCATAAATGCTCCATTTTCTTTCTACCCTCATTCTCTTTCAAAATTTCATCTATGTCCCAAAGTCCCTACCACCACAAAAGGCCTATAAGTAGCCACTTTCATTTGCAGAGAGAGAGAGAGAGAGAGAGAGAGAGAGAGAGAGAAAATTAAGAAAAGAAGAGATTAAAGAAAGAGATTAGTGGGAAAAGAGTGAGATTGAAGAGACTAGAGTAAGTATTTGTGAGCTTAGGTGATTAGAGGAGGAGATCCACCCCATCAAGCCACCAATCGACTATCCGACCCGATCCAACCGTCCTTCGTGGTGAGTGTAATTAGGGAGGACTGTTCGCTCACCTCAAGTGTAAGGCTGCGATGTAGTAATAAAACTCGGTAAGACAGAGGTCGATCCACAAGGAATTGAAAAACAAGTTCCAAACTATTCCAGCAACTTAGTTTGCAATAGATAAGAGATTCAATTGGAATAATTATGCTAAAACAGTAACTTGATGAAAAAACAGTAATTTAAAGGCACTAAGGCATTCAAGGATCCACTTATAGCAATCCCATGTCAATCCAATCAATCCAAGCAAGATACACAACTAGATGTGAAGTTCTATCTCTCATCTAGTTGGAAAATAAAACATTAAACACATTCAATCCCACTCAAGTTGAACTTCCAAGTTCTAGTCCCATTCAACAATGTAGAATTTGAAATTATAGCCTTTGGAGTAACAGCCATGCTTATGGACTACGGCCTGCTCAAGGATTACTATAATTCAAATATAAATAAGCACGACATGATAATCTCAGAGAATTGTAAGGAATCCATGTCCGGAGCACATGAACTCTCATAAAACATCTAAAACTATCAACTTTGGGAACTAAAATATGCAAAAATCCAAACTTGAAGTAAAATTACTTGAACTGAACTGAATTAAACATGCAATCGACTACAAGCTTCACCTCTCAGTCTTAGCTTACAGATTCTAACCGAGTGTGGACCCTCGCCGTTTCCGCGCTCCCACACGACGTACTCGTCCCTTTCCTTTCGGGAAAAGAAGGAGAGGATGCGTTAGTGCGAATCGCCGTTTGTGCCACTGGCTTGCCTCGTTCTCGAGGGCTTTGTTTGGTAGTCGTGTTTAGGCTGGATGTGTTTAAATGAGTTTATATAAGACCAGAGTCGCCACTAGCCAGCTACTTCGAATCTACAGTCGGCTAGACCCTGTAGAAACGTTAGAGAAGGGGATCCGAAGATTCCTTCCTCTAAAATGACTCATTTTGATCTGCGGCGAGAGATTCAAGGTAAGGGATCACGGTTACAGGGTGGGAAGAGGTTAAGCACCCCACACACTGCCCGTACCGAAGTACGGTCTCTACTTCACAGAATCAACCTAACACTTGAAAGTCTGTTTTAACCCTCGTACATTCTCATTGATGACATGATGCATGAATGCGGCTCTGAACAGTAAGAGTTTCTGATGGGCAGGTTCCAATAACAGGCAAGCTCAGAGCATACGCTCGAACTGACAGGTGCTTAATATAAGACGTATGCAGTGTGTTTGAATAATCAAGGTGCTTTGTAGTGAAGCATGATGCAAGTCTGAACAGTAAGAGTTTCTGATGGGCAGGTTCCAATAACAGGCAAGCCCAGAGCATACGCTCGAACTAACAGGTGCTTAATATAAGACGTATGCAGTGTGTTTGAATAATCAAGGTGCTTATAGTGAAGCAGGGGGGTTGGAAGAAAAGTAAATGTTGCACTTATGCTGGATGCAAATGAGATGATGCTGGAAAGGAACAGCTAGATGGACGGAGGTGTCGCAAGGGTTGGCTTTGAGTGGCTGGATCAAGACTTGGATGGCTTGGGAGACTTGGGCCAGTGGTCAGGCTGGGCTGGACTAGGGCTAGGCTCTCCTCACTCGGGCTCTCCTTGGTGGAAAGCTGGGCTAAAAGGGTGGAGAATGACTCAGACGGACGGGTCGCTGGACTGGATCGGTTGTTGTCTTGAAATGAGAAAGGGAGGGGGGTATTTATAGCAACGGGCAGTGGCAGAACTCGTAAATATTTTTGGGCGGCCCGCTGTGGGCCGCCCGTACAGTCATTCCTCGATTTTCAGCGCGCGGTACGGTCGTTTCTCGGGGCTGCTGTTTGGCTTGGTGAGTTGACTCAGCGGGTCGACTCGGTGATTTTGACTCGGCGGGTTGACTCGGCAGGTTGACTCGGTGTTTTGACTCGACGGGTTGACTCAGCGGGTTGACTCAACGGGTTAACTCAACGGGTTGACTCAGTGAGTTTGACTTTTTTAGAATTTTTTGACTGGCCTTTCTTATGGGGGATTTTTCAGGCTGATGTTTAAGGGTAGGTTGACTGGGTTCAGGCTTGAGTTGGGCTATGGATTGGGGCTTACAAGGGTGAGTTTGACTGAGTTTGGACTTGGGATTTGGGGGTATGGTCCTCCATTCATCCAGCTATCTCTACCAATGGTGTAGCCGAAGGTGGGGTGTCTACACCGAGCATTGTCATACTACAACTAAAACTCATAAAAGAACTAGAAAACATAGAAAAATTGGAGATTGGAGGGTTGCAGACGCTCCACGATGACTTCCTTCCTCTCCCACGACATCCTTTAGCTTCTATGATGCCTCTGGAAGAAGCCCTAGGTGTCCCTTTATAGTATAGTGTGGAAGGTTCTGGATTGCGTAAGAAATCCCGGACTACACAGAGAAAATTGGAGTTTCACGGACAAGCTCTGTTACGCAGACGACCGGTCGCACGACCGGTCTGAGCTCCTGGACGACCGGTCGCACGATCGATCTAAAAAACGCAAAAACAGTCCAGTGAGTTTTGCAGAAATCCAATCCCAAAATTTTAATTCAAAGACCGGTCGGACAACCGGTCTGAGCAGTGGACGACCGGTCGCACGACCGGTTGCGGATGGTCCAGTGAAGTTTGCATGTAGACTCTTTTTTTGTTGAGTGTCCGGACCGGTCGGGCGACCGGTCCTAGCTTCGAGCGACTGGTCGGACGACCGGTCGTGGCTGCTTGTTCCTGCCCTCTTTTCTTCTCTCCTTTACTTCTTTCTTCCTTTCTTCTTCTCTCTCTTCTAGTTGCTTTCTTCTTTCTTTGATCCTTTTTCAACCTTCATCCAATGGCTCTAAATGGATCGTTTTGGTCTCCAATTTGGTGAAGTCTACTCTCATTCCTATAATCACAAAACATGCATTAGATGAACCTTTTAAACATAAAAACCATGCATATAATGTGATGTAATGGGCTATGCAATGTATAAATTGGAGGTTCAACAAGGACATAATCTCAATTTTTTTATTTTGTGGGCCCACAAGGGTGGGACCCACTTTGATGTGGTTTGTTAGTATGGAGGGCCCCATAGTGGCGGGGGCCTCCTCCGATGGCCAAGCTCTCTTCTTTTCCTTCCCCTTTTCCTTTCTTTTATGTACATATGGACTGTTGTGGGGCCCACAAGTGGGCCATGATGTGAGACAGTGTGCCCGCACGCTGTCACAACGTGGATCATCTTGTGTGGCCCATCGTGATATTTAATTGTCATCCAATCTCTTGATCAGTTCATGCAAACCTATAAGGTGGGAAAATGCAAAGATCGTCTTGATCCAAAGCTTTTTGGGGCCCTTTATAAATGGGCAAACTAATGGATGGAGTGGATCTTCCGCATGTGGACCTCACCAATTATTGAGAGAGAGAGAGAGAGAGAGAGAGTGCTGGAGCAAACAGCGTCCAGAGGACGCTGTTGCCCTGCAACGTTGGGGAGTCGGCCCCTTTCTGGGCGTGACCAAGGGTCCCCACCCATCATGATGAATAAGTTTCATCCACTCTGTCCATCTGTTTTCTCAGATCATTTCAGGGCCAGATCCCAAATGTGAAGAAGATCCAGATCTTGGGTGGGCCTCACCACATAAAACAGTGAGGATGAACGCCCACTGTTGAAACTTATCCAGGGCCCACTATGATGTTTATTTTCCACCTAACCTATTCATAGGGCCACATGGGGCCCTGAGGAGAGAAAACACAAATATCAATCTTAATCCAAAACTTTTTGGGCCAGAGGGGTCCACACTGTAAGGCAGCGTGCCTTCACACGCTATCAGCAGGTGGCCCACTCGTGGACTCCACCATGAATGTATGTATTCAATCCATGCGGTCCATCTGCTTTGCCAGATCATTTTAGCATCCAGGCCCAAGAATGAAGCATACCCAGATCTCAGGTGGGCCACACCACAGAAAACAGTGAGGATGAACGCCTATTGTTGAAATCTTTTCAGGGCCCACCATCATGATTATTTCCCATCTAACCCGTCCATCAGGTCACACAGACCTGCATGAATGGAAAACACAAGTACCAGCTGGATCCAAAACTCCGGTGGACCACACCATGGGAAGTGGTTGGGATCATGAGTGGCCACCATTGTTGCACGTGTGGGCCCCACCATGAGGTTTATTTACCATCTAACATGTTGTTAAGGTCACGCAGACCTGGATGGAAAGAAAACGCAAATATCAGCTCGGTCTAAAACTTCCTGGACTACGAGCGTGGTCCATGCTGATCAGCGTGTTGGGCACGCTGCCCAGCAGTGGCCCACCTCATGGGACCCACCATGCCCAGCCGTCCATCCATTTTGCTATATCATTTAAGGGCATGGGCCCAAAAATGAGTCAGATACAAATCTTGAGTGGGCCACACCAACTGAAAACAGTGGGGACAATGATGTCCACCGTTGAAACCTCCTAAGGCCCACATGATGTTTATTTGCCCTGCCTGGGTGAAGTGAGGACAAAAATATCAGCTTTATCCAGAACTTTTGTGACCCCAGGTGGGTTCTACGCCTGTCTAGCAGGTGGCCCACCCTATGGGTCCCACCATGATGTAGCTATCCTATCCACACCGTCTATCCTGTTTACCATATCATCCTAGGCCATGATTGCAGGTGGGCCATACCATACAAAACAGTGGAAGTAGTAATGTCCACCATTGAAACATATGTAGGCCCCACCATGATGCTTATTTCCCCTCCAACTTGCTCATAAGGTCACTCGGACCTGGGCAAGGAAAAACACAAATATTAGCTTGAACCATAACGTCTGGGGCCCACTTGGGGGAACCCGTTGCATGGCAGCGTGCCTTGGCATGCTGATCAGCAGGGGGCCCACCTCGTGGGACTCACCTTGATGTGGGTGTTTAACCCACAACATCCACCCCCTCATGAGATTATTTTAGGGACTTGAGCCCAACGATAAGGCTAATCTGAAGCTCAGTGGCTGCACCAAAGGAAACAGTGAGATAGTGATGCCCACCATTGAAAATTTGAAACATTTCTTAGGCCTTAATGTTTAATTTCCAGCCCACCAGGGGTTATGGGGCTCATTTAAGGGTGTCATCTTATGGATGTACCAGCTATCTTGCTGTCCATCTTGGGAGGGGTGTGGACCTGATTCTGGGAGATGTCCATCTTGGGAGGGGTGTGGGACCTGATACTGGGTGAACCCAACCCTAGGAATAATGGTGATTGTTCGCACAAGCTCATTCATTGTGTGCATGCCTAAGCACAGGGCCAATTGTAATCTCAAGTTGGCCATACCATGTAGACATTTACGTTACTATTGGGGCCCATCGATCGGGTCTCACTTTCTACATATATTGGGCCATTTAAGGCAGACTACCACATGATATGTTTGATAATATGCCAGTGTACTTAACCTGATAGGACACATGGATAACATGCTTAGTGTAATGCATACCATGCCCATTCATACTCCCATACGCACCATTTGCATGCTTGTCATGGATGGTGATTGATCATAGCATATACCTTATGGCTTGAGGTACTTAGGGGACCTGTACGAGATAGGGTCGCCCCACATGATCGCGCAGTATGTACAGGTTTGGTGCATGACTTTGATAGTATGACTCATGCATCTTGTATTATGTATGTCACGATCAGCTTTACACCCTAGCGACATCATGGTTGTGGCCACCACAGTCATATCGTGGATGGTAGAAATGGACACCGAAAATATGTTTTAGCATTTGGGCGCTAAAGATGTCCTTGAGTGAAAGTCCCTAAATCCTGTGGTACCAGTAGGATGCTCTGATGTCTAGACTGAGTAGATTTATGAGCACACGAGGGCCAAATACCAGTAGGCCACGTCTCCCACTGTGTTGGGGTCAGTTGGAAGGGGGTGTGACTATACCCGCCCGGATGCAGAGAGTTATATACTAAGTTGAGTATGACCAGCTCGTGAATGGGTTCAATATCGACAAGCCGGGTGAATTTTTGTGTGCCACTGACGATGCGGATAGTGAGGTCTCTTCCACTCGCTTGGTCATGATCGCGATGGGCGGCAGCCAATGTCAGGAGTACTAGACCCCGGTGATGTCCCAGTTGTAAACAGTATGATATATGGTAGTTAAGGATTGACATGCGCACATTGCATCTTTAGCATATGACACTCGGCCATATAGGCCCCTTGCATTGCCTAGCCTCGGGATGACTAATAGCATTCATAGACTTGGTAGTGTAGCCTTCCATCATTTCCGCTTACTTTGATATCTGTATACCTGTCATATGCATTGTGCATACACCACGCACTCTCTAAGCTTTGTAGTAAGCTTATGCACGTTGTTTACGTGCAGGACATGCTATAGCGCGACAATAGTGAGACAGGGGCGTGCGCTTGATCTTTCAGCTTTTTAGTTATGCATTGTCTTTCCCTTTTTGCAGCACTATACTCAAAAGTTTATCTTAGTGGATATGTGATGTGATGCTTTTTCGTTTAGTACACTTGTGGTTATGCTCGTCTATAAAGAAAAAAAAGTTTACCTTGAAAATCCTCTTGGTGGGATTTCAGGATTGAAACCTGGCATATAGAAGCTAGGAGCCGAGAATGGGGTACTATAGAGGCTATCGGCATTGGATTCGGCGGTCGGGAATTTAGTGAGCTCGGTCCTCGAGTTTGGGGCGATGGTGGGAGTTTGTGAAAGGGAGGAGGGTGTAAGAAAATGTTCTAATGGATGAATGTTGTATGGTGGATCACTGATATTCACTATGGATCGTCGATATTCAGTGTGGATCACCGATATTCATTGTGGTTCACCGATGTTCAGTGTGGATCGCAAGATATTCACCGTGGTTCACCAATATTTAGTGTGGATTGCCCATATTTTTTTACTATGGATCATCGATGTTTTCACTATGGACTGTCGATATTCACCGTGGATCACCAATATTCATTGTGGATCACTGGTATTAAAAGTGGATCACTAATATTCATTGTGGACCGTTGATATTCACAGTGGATTGTTGATATCAACGGTGGATTGCTAATATTCACTTTGAACCACTGATATTAACAGTGGACCACCGATATTCACTATGAATTGTTGATGTTAACAGTGGGCCATTGATATTCACTATAAACTATTGATATTAATAATGGACCGCTGATATTCACTGTGGACCATTGATATTAATAGTGGACCAATGATATTCACTGTGGAATGCTAATATTAACAACGGATCACTGATATTCACTATGGACCGTAGATGTTTACCATGGACCGCTAATATTAACATTGGATTGTAGATATTTATTGGGGGTCACCGATCCCACGAAAATGACCATAACTCCCCTGTCACATGTCCAATTCGGGTAATCTTATAATCGTTGGAAAGATAATTTGATGAACTCTCAAATGGACTTGGAATTATCTCATCTGGACATTATTTGACTCCCCCAAAGTGATCCTAAAGTTATTCAAGAACTGTGGACCATAGATATTCACTGTGGGTCGTCGATCCCACAAAAATAGCCACAACTCCCTCGTTACATGTTTGATTTGGGCAATCTTATGCTTATTGGAAATATAATTTGATGGACTTTTAAAGGTTTGAAATCATCTCATTTGGATACTATTCGATTACCCAAAAGTAAACTCAAAGTTCATCAAGTACTATAGACTGCATATATTCACCATGGGTCGCCAATCTCATGAAAATGGCCATAACTCTCTTGTTACATGTCCAATTTGGATGATCTTGTACTTGTTAGAAATTTCTTTTTTTGAAAGATTATATTTTATTCAAGGAGAACCAGGAAGCAACAAAAAAAAATGAAAGCTAAGCAGCAAACAACAAAAAAATGAAAGCAAAAAAGGAAAGAAAATACGAGAGACCAATCCCAAGATTGGTTAAAGAAGCCCAAAAGAATAGAGCACCTAAGGAGCTCAATCCCTAAAGACCACGTAAACTCCAAAAAAAAAAAAAAAAAAAAAAACACCTACCTTTAAAACACTAATGTTCCGAAAACAACAATTATTCCTTTAAGCCCAGATGGCCTAAAGTAGAGGTAGAAGGAGAATCCTCTACTTCCTTTTCTCGAGACCTTCATCGGATTCTCAATGCCAATTATAGAAGAGAGACTCAACTAAACTTGGCATCGACCAAGAGACTCCATCCAACCTTAGGATGCTCCACCAAATATCGGTGGCAAACACGTAGTGGATAAAGATGTGATCTACCGATTCTTCCATTCGAAGGCAAAAAAGACAAATGCTTTGGAAGAAAGAATCCTCATTTCCTTGTATCATCAAGTGCTAAGATGTAGTTTCTAACCACTAACCACCCAAAAAGCCCCTACTTTAGGGGGCACACCATATGAACAGAGTGGGTCCGCATGACGAGAGGAAGGAGAAATCTCTCTAGCACAAAGGGACTTGTAGAAGGACTGAACAGAAACCCCTCTAGCTTCAGAAAGAGACCATCTAATAGCATCATTAGCATCTAGATAAAAATAAGAAATTGCAAGTAACGAGAAACTTGCATTAATTCCTGAAGTTCAATCTCTAATAGAAAACATCTAGCAGGAGGGACCCAAGTCCCTCCCCCTTTAGTTTGTAAGAGACATTCCTTAGCCAAATCATTTGGGTTATGGCAAACTGCAAATAATGCCATAAAGGATTAAAAAAGAGAGTAATCCCCCACTCCACCAATCAGGCCAAAATCGAATATTCTCCCCATCACCTAGAGAAAAAGTAACACATTTGAAAGACCAGAGGGCTGGTCCTAGCAATACCTTTTCAAATGAAAGAGGCCCGATACAACCGAGGAATCTTTAATCCACCAGCTATGTTGGGATAAATTGTATTTGGCTACAATAATCTTCCTCCAAAGGCTATCTTTTTCAACCAAAAATCTCCAAACCCATTGACTAAGGAGGGCAGAATTCATGGTCTCAAGGTTCTTGATATTCACACCCCCTTCAAATAGGGATTACAAACCTTGCTCCATATGGGGAGAGAGACTTTCCCCCATCTCCCTCAATTGCCAAAGGAATTGCCCACGTAAGTTATCAATCTTAAGGACAACAAACTTTGGGCAACAAAAGAGAGATAAGAGACATGTAGGTAAGTTAGAGAGGGAAGCCTTGGTCAGGTTCAACATGATGAACTTTTAAATGGCTTTGAAATCAACTTAATTGGACACCATTTGATTACCCAAAAGTGAGCCTAAAGTTCATTAAAGACTATGGATCATAGATATTTACCGTGGATCGCCAATCCCATGAGTGTGATTGAGTGATCTTGAGCTCGTTGGATGGATAATTTAACGGACTTTCGTATTAATTTAGAATCATATAATTTAGACACCATT
Organism: Liriodendron chinense; assembly: GCA_003013855.2. Lineage (NCBI taxonomy): Eukaryota > Viridiplantae > Streptophyta > Magnoliopsida > Magnoliales > Magnoliaceae > Liriodendron > Liriodendron chinense. Next base: position 6,880,354 of record ML058332.1, read on the forward strand.
TGAGCCGATGCACCACAGGCGCATTGGGGGACACATTTGGGACGGTGATATGATCTGTGGAAGAAGTATGACTTGCCGTGGATGGGCCTGACCTTCGCCTAACAGACAGATCCCATCCCTACAAAACATTGAGAGCTAAATTGGGAAAAGATTGCCGGGTTATGAACTTGCCGGGCCTGACCTTCGCCTAACAGACAGATCCCATCCCTACAAAACATTGCCGGGTTATGAACTTCCAATTAATAGCGGCGACATCCACAGAAATAGAGGTGCTTAACGTCAGTACGCGGGAGTGCGTATCTACCACTGCGCGCATTTTAGATCCCCTGCCGTGTCAAATTCTCAAGAGCCGCTAAATTCAAAGAGCTCAGTTCCGCCACACTCGTGCACTTTTCTTCCATCTTTTTCTAATCCTCTCTCTTCATGACTGGTAAAAGAAATTCTGTTTCTTTTTAAAATTTACCATTTTCCAATATTCGAGCTGTGATTTCCCTGTCTTATTTATTTCCTTTTCCCTGTCTTTTTTTATTCTTCTCATTTTCCATTTCTAGGGCAAGATGAAGCTAAAGCAGCAGAAGAAGAAACCAGACAGAGAACTGCAGTGCCCTGATTTCTGGATTGAAACCTCCAGTTCCGTCGCCCGTCAGTATGAGTTCGACTCCAACGGCCGTCTCTCTGTAAATTATTCGCGCTCTCTCTTTTTCTCTGTCTATATATATTCCTCTGATTTTGATTTCGGATTCTAGGGTTTCTTGTTTATTCATGTATGCTCGGTAGTTCTTCTTTGTTTTCTGTTTTTGAGTATACAAAGCCCTAGTTCAGGTCATGTTCCTTCATGTTGAATACCAATCAGTTTTTTTTTTTCGTGAACAATGTTGTGGAAATGGAGATGCTTCTTGATGATGATTGTTTTCCTTCATTGATTTATATATTATTGTGCACGGGCAAGTTGAAATCGTGTATTTCCTTTTGGGCTAGGGAATGAGGTAGCTAAAATCATTGCTGACCACTTGATGTAACTAGAACAATTGTCCAAACAACACGCCACCAAAACCAAATGCCATTTTATTCCAATGGCACACAAAAAATGAAAGGATCGTGTGTAATAAATGTAAAGAAGATAATGAAGAAAGAGTCAACCGCAAACTACAAAAGAACACGAGATATACATGGTTCACCACTTGAGCTGCATCCACAGGTAATCCGGCAAAGAAACAATCCACTATAGTAAGGAGAAATTACAAAGACTAAGGTATAGAACATCTTCCCCCAAAACACAACAAAATTCTTTTCAATCTTAAAAATGGAAAACCCTATTGCATATGCTAGCAATAAATTTTCTCACCTTGAACATCTTGAAAAGAAGACCTTGCAGCATCTCTTAAGAAAGCCTTGAAACTTTCCTCCAAGAAGAAAAATCCATCTTGAAACCCCCTTTGTAACGACCTGAGATTTTCGACTCTCGTGTATAACACGATTGCTGAATTCCCAAGTAATTTATGGAATAACTAATTTGTCAAATAATGAAATATAGCATTCAAGCACAATGGCGGAAACAATTATCATCTTATTCTATCAAACTTACTACATCATCATCAATGTTTAAATAAGGGAACCAACCAATATCCACACTGATTAATCAAAATACAAAACCATGTCTTCTTTTGAAGACTTATTACAATTCCATAAATGTATCAACTACTCAAAAGAAATATTTAATAAATGATAACATCAATTAAGTTTCTCTAACATCGTCATCCGCCATGTGATTGTACGAACATCGAACTCTTTTCTTTAAAAATCGGGTTCAATACCTGAATCTTCACCTGTACCATTTAAATTGTGTTTGGGATAGCGTTAAACGCTATCATAGTGGGGAATATTTCCTCCAAGATAATCAAGAATAATAATAACGGTACAGAGTAAACGCAAGCAGGATATTATCATTTAATCAAATCAAAACAACCAACTAAAAATCTTTGTTAATGCGATGCATGGAATGCATGCTCTGGCTAAGGCACCCTGGCTAGAAATCATAATACATGAAGTGGGAGACTCCTTGTTACGACTTCACGCTAGCCACTAGTCACCAGAGGTTCCTAGGACGCACAAGCCCATAGTTTTGCCCGACCATATGAGAAACGGGACGCTTATAGCCCAAATCTACACGTGACAGTGTACGGGAGAAGTAGGACGCTCTAGCCTATTCTCAATTCCGTACACCCACATGGAGCCAAGTGAATGCATGACTTTAGTTTCACCTTTATTTAAGTGTTTTCACGTACAACCGATTTAAATAAAACTTAATGGTCACTATGGGGAGTCGCAAGCAACCCAGCATAGGCCGACAGCACGAGATTAGTGTCCATAGCACCAACTCCGGCTCATGAGAATTTATATACCATTAGTGTCCACTCATTGTTCCGTTTTATGATTTCATCATGTCCCAAAAAGCCAATGTTGTACATCATGACCAAATTCATTAAAATACTCATGTCATATAAATGGATCCAATCAAGCATCATGTACATGTAAGGATCCATTGACAAACAATCACTTCATTCTCTCAGTTAAATTAAGAGATATTCTCCCATCATGGACACCTCTCACGGGTTCCATCTCTCTACATCGAATAATTTTACCAACTTAGGGACAAAGAGTATACAATAATGGGATGTCCATATGATGATCTTATACACATATTTCATATCACAATATGAAAACCAATGTTGCTTGTAATACATGGACTAAGAAAATAAGGGTATAGATTTCACAAAAATAAATAACACAAACACATATGCTTCTTAGTAAAAAATCTAAAAAAGGGAATCACATCACCATATAATGATATTCATTACAAATCTCACATCAAACTTCATGTTATATGGATAAGTAATTCAAAACAAAACAACTTCACATGCCACAAAAGAAACTTATGATAATCGTGATATTATTAATGAAAGGCTTGAAGGAAAATCCTCACCTTATGATGGACTTAGAAGAAGAGGGTTGTAGAAGATCCTAGCTGTTGGAAAAATATGAGAAAGAACTCTCTTCTCTTCTCTCTCTCTCTCTCTCTCTCTCTCTAGGGCATGGAGGCTAGGGTTAGGAGAAGTAATTCATGTTATATGGATAAGTAATTCAAAACAAAACAACTTCACATGCCACAAAAGAAACTTATGATAATCGTGATATTATTAATGAAAGGCTTGAAGGAAAATCCTCACCTTATGATGGACTTAGAAGAAGAGGGTTGTAGAAGATCCTAGCCGTTGGAAAAATATGAGAAATAACTCTCTTCTCTTCTCTCTCTCTCTCTCTCTCTCTAGGGCATGGAGGCTAGGGTTAGGAGAAGGATTGGATGTTCGTAGTAGAAATATGGAGAGGGATGTGCACGCGAGGTCTTGTGTAACAACTTCTTGAGGTGGGTTTCTTAAATTTCAATATTCGGATGATCTATGATCAATTTCAATCCGTTCATCTTATCAAGCTCGAAGAGTAGAGTCAGAATACGTAAATTTCTTGATGATCCACATTCTAGATTGGCCGGTCCTTGAAAATGGCCTAACGGGTGCTAAAATGGGCTATATCTCAATTAACGGTCCACGCTTGATGATCAGGGCCCAACTTTTGGAAAAATATGTAGTTATAATAGGCAAACAATTGTACAAAGTTTAGTGGTTGATTGATGGTGAGGAATGCCTAGATCTGAAATTCCAACTTTTGGCGGAAAAGGAAGGGGCTGGCTTTGTGGTTCAACGGTGTAGGATTATAGATCGGGGTCCAAACTTTGTGTAAACTCGTAGTCATATGAGTATAATAAGTGGTCCAAATTTGAGAAGCGATTGATGGTAAGAAGTGGGTAAATTAAAAGGTTCAGATTTAAAAAGAGTTGGTAACTCATTAATTTCTAAAACGGGATAACTTCGCGCATAAGAAAGATGCTTATCAAGGTGGGGCACTCAAATCACACTATTGGTCAATGATAAAGACGATCCAAGTCACTCATATGAAGAGAAATATTCGACTACGACTAACCATCTACTTTTCTCACTCGATGGACATAAAAATCAAGGGTTAAGGGGCTGATTTGACAATTGGACCACTTCTACAATGATTTAAGGGTTGAAATTTGACGTGTATGGTTAATATGTGCCCAAAAGCTTAAATCCAGGATTTTGCGTGAAAGTGATCGTCAGAAACTATAATATTTAAAAGTGACATATTAACTTAAGTTTAACTAATGGCATTTTCGTAATTATCTGAAAAGTGCGTGATTTTTGAAATCTGATCTTTTTACGATGTTTATGGGATTATTCTAAGCAACTTTTGTAAAGGGTCCCCTATCGGATCTCCTACGGATGTCCTGCTATTTGCAAATCAACGGTAAATGTATAATAATTAATAAAAAAATGAATTTTCAAACATTTTCAAATAAATCTCGAAAATCTGGGGCGTTACACCCTTGTAACTTGTACAAGAAAAAAACCCTATCTTAAATGTTGGGTGCGTTGCACAAAACTTTAGGATCTCGCACCCCAACTGTCGTGAATTATAGGATATGATAATGCGGAAAACACGATCAAACAATCACCACACGAACACATAAGAGTTTTTACGTGGAAAACCCTCAACAGAGGTAAAAACCACGGGACCTCGTCCAGATCAACAATCCACTACTTAAAAGGTTATTACACAGCGATCACGAGCACAACCCGCTCCGATCCAATCAATCTTCACCCACAAGGGTGGATAACAAACAAAGAGAATTGAAAACTGAGAGATCTCACTGGATCCGAGGACGTAGGAGAAATCAAGATGTTGTTTGCTATGTTGATGAAGCATCACGAGCAAAAACCTCTTCTCTACGATCTACCTCTTTCTCTCTCTTCTTCTCTTTCTCTCTCTCTCTTTTTTTCTCTCTCTCTCTCTCACCTTGGACATGTAGAAACCTATTAGGATACCCTAACCTCGATTAATAAGTGTTTATATAACGCTTCGCGAGAGATAGAGCCAAAACAGGAAACTGTGTTTTGCAGTCCGCGCGCCTGTCGGGCGCTTGTCTAGACACGTCAGACGCCCGATAAAAGGCAAAACTGTTTAGAGAGTTATGAGAAAAATCATCGAATTTTGGCTGCTCGACCCAGCCTGGTCGGGCGCTCGATCACTAAAACATCGGTCGCCCGACTATCTCCAAAACTGTCCAGTGACTGACAGACCATCCGAGGTGAATTTCGGTTGCCCAACTGAGATTGGTCGGGAGCTTCATAACCCCCAAGCTGCACTCTCTCCCCTTCTCATGAGGAGGAATACCCCATTAAATCTTCCCCTTCCGGCTCAGGAGGGTTTCACTCTCTTCAAGCCTGTCAGGATTCTACAAGCCTCAAACTTGCCCTTGGGCAATGCCTTGGTCATCATGTCTGACCCATTATCATCCGTGTGGATTTTCTCAAGCTGTAACACCTTCTGTTCTAACGTATCCCTGATCTAGTGATACCGAACCTCTATGTGCTTCTACATGGAATGCTGGCTTGGATTCTTACTCAAATGTATCGCACTCTGGTTATCACAATAGACCACGTGCTTCTCCCGCTTCAAGCTACGTTCCTGTAGGAACTTTTTATCCAAAGCATCTCCTTTCATGCTTATGTGACTGCGATTTACTTGACCTCCGTTGTAGACAACACTACGACCTTCTGTAGCTTGCTCTGCCATGAGACCGCTCCCCCTACAAGTGTGAACATGAACCCCGATGTAGACTTCCTGGAGTCCATGTCACCTGCCATATTTGCATCTGTGTAACCTTCTAACACAGGTTTTCTTTAACCGAAGCATAAGCTCAACTTCAAAGAGCCTCTCAGATACCGTAATATCCACTTCACTGCTGCCCAGTGCTCTTTGCTAGGATTGGCAAGATATCGACTCACCACGCCGACCGCATATGCTATGTCTGGGCACGTACACACCACAACATATATCAAACTTTCTACCGCCGAAGCGTAAGGTATCTTTTGTATCTCTTCCACCTCTTCCTTCGTCTTAGGACACTATTTGTCCCTCAATTTGAAGTGACCATCCAGTGGAGAATTGACTGGCTTTGCTGCGTTCATATTGAACCTCTCTAGGACTTTCTCGACATATTGCTGCTTCTGACAACCATAGCTTCCTGCTGTTTCTGTCATGGGTGATTTTCATTCCTATGATCTGTCTTGCCAGACCCAAGTCTTTCATCGCAAACGATTTGCCCAACTCTTGTTTCAGCCTGTTAATTTTCTTGATATCTTTTCCCATGATGAGCATGTTATCAACATATAACAAAAGGATGAGAAACTCACAATCCGTAAACTATCGCGTAAACACACAGTAGTTCGACTCCGTTCTGTCATACACATGCTTAAACACGAACGAGTCGAACTTCTTGTACCATTGCCTCGGAGCTTGCTTCAACCCATAAAAGCTCTTCTTTAGCTTAAACACCATGTGCTCCTTGCGCTTGATTTCAAACCCCTTTGGCTGCTTCATGTATATCTCCTCTTCCAGGTTATCATGGAGAAACGCTGTTTTGACATCTAGTTGTTCTATCTCTAGGTCCATGCTCGTGGCCAAACCAAGCAATGCCCGTATAGATGTCATCTCTATCACCGGTGAGAATATCTTGTCGAAATCAACTCCCTTTTTCTGTCAAAAGCCTTTCACCACTAACCTAACCTTGAACCTTGGATGTGAACTCTTCTGCTGTACCTTCTTTCTGAACACCCACTTGTTGCTCAGAGCTTTTTTGCCCTTAGGCAATTTCACCAACTCATAGATGTGATTCTTATGCAAGGATTCAATCTCCTCTTGCATAACTTTCAACCACTCTCTCTTATGCATGTCGGATAGGGCCTCAGAATAGTTGTTTGACTCTCCTCGATCGGTAAGCATAATGTACTCATGCGGTGAGTACCTCTTGGACGGATGTCTATCCCTAGATGACCTCCTCACCTGTGGCTCAATAGGTGGATCAAGTGGGGGATGCTTCCTCAATTCATTTGCTGTAGGAACACTCGTCGCCTGCACCATTCTGCACTCCCCCATCATCAGGCAGCACGGGAGGAGTGATCGGATCCATGTCTTCCAGCTCACCTAAACCGGGGCTAGGTTATTTTCTGGCTTTCCAATGTCTTCTATACATCGATTTTCAAAGAACACCACATCTATACTTCTTACTATTTTCTTCTCTGCTGGATCCCACAATTTGTAACCGAACTTCTTGTCACTGTACCCCAGAAATACACACCGCCTGATCTTCGTATCGAGCTTGGATCTCTCGTCCCTGGGTACATGAACGGATGCTCGACATCCAAACACCCTGAGATGACTGTACGACACAGCATGTTCAGTCCATATCTTCTCAGGAATTTCTCCATTCAATGGGGCTGATGGAGATCTGTTTATCAAATACATCGCCATGTGCATTGCTTCTCCCCAGAATGTCTTGGGCAACTTAGCATGGGATAACATGCATCTGATTCTCTCCACAATGGTGCAATTCATTCACTCAGCAACACCATTGTGCTAGGGGGTCTTGGGCACCGTTTGTTCATGTCGTATACCCAGGGTCTTACAATATTCATGAAATGCTCCGGTGTATTCACCTCTATTGTTAGTGCGGATGCACTTCAATGGTCTACTTGTCTCTCTCTCTCGACTATAGCATAAAACACCTTGAACACTTCAAAGACTTGATCTTTGGTTTTAGTGCATAAACCCAAACCCTCCTAGATGCATCATCTATAAATGTAACAAAATACAAAGCTCCACCCAAGGTTTTTGTCCTCATCGGACCACATACATCAGAATAAACAAAATCTAATGCATGAACTTTATTCACATGAGAAACAGTTTTAACAAATGAAACTCTATGCTGTTTCTCAGATAAACAGTTAATATAAGTTTTTGAGAGGTATACCTGTCATCTCTGGAAGGAGCTGCTTCTTTACTAGTAACTGAAGTCCTTTCTCGCTCATGTGGCTAAGCCGCCTGTGCCACATGTCCATCATTGAATCTTCTGCTGCGTTTAACTCACCCTTGCAGACGCTAACACTTGTCTTGTATAGGGTGCAATACTTCTCCTCTCTAGCCACGATCAACGAGCCCTTGATGAGCTTCCAGCGCCCACCAACAAACCGGCTTTCATAGCCAGCATCATCCAACCTTCTCGTTGACATTAAGTTGAGGTGAAGGTTAGGAATATACCTCACATCCTTTAGTACTAATGTGCAACCCACATCAGTCTTCACACAAATATCACTAACCCCCACAATCTTAGATATTCCAGAGTCACCATCTTCACGGTGCCAAAGTCGTCTGCCTTGTAACTTGTGAAGAACTCCATGCGTGGAGTAGTGTGATATAACGCTCCCGAGTCTATCACCCAATCAGTGTCCTGACTCGTAGCGGTGAGACAAACATCGTGATTTGTAGAGAGTATAATCACCATGTCGCCGTCTGAGGTGACCGCAGTAGAATTTGATTCTTAATCCCTCTCTTTTTCTTTTCCTTTCTTATCCTTTTTTTCATTGCTGCATTCATTTTTGTAGTGGCCCCTTTTGCCACAATTTCAACATTTAATGTCTTTCCTTGTCTTCGACTTGTCTCTGGATTTATCTTGGGTTTTACCACCCTTCCTGTGCTTTCCTCTCCCTTGATCCTCTGTCACAAGGGCCGCTTGCTGAGACGACTCGTGTGCTTTCCTTCTAGTCTCCTCATTGAGAAGACTACCTGTCACCTGGTCCACGAAAACCTTTCCTTCTGGTATAGAGTTACTCAGAGACACCACCAATGCCTCCCAACTATCATGCAACGAACTAAGCAGTATCAAGGCCTGTAGCTCATCATCCATGGCCAATTTCATGGCGGAAAGTTGGTTCACAATGCTATTGACTTCATTGATATGTTTAGCAATCGAACCACCATCTTTGTACTTTAGATTTGCAAGTTTTCTAAATAAGAAGATTTTGTTCACGACTGTCTTCCTCTCGTACAACCCTGTGAGTTTCTGCCATAGGCTAGCGACTGAGGTCTCCGTAGACATGTGGTGGAACACTATATCGTCTAGCCATTATTTGATGAACCCCACCGCCTTCCGGTCCAACTTCGTCCACTCTTCATCGGACATACTCTTCGGCCTAGCCGATTCACTTGTGATTGGAGCATACAAGTCTTTACAATAAAGTAGATCCTCCATCTTATCCTTTTAAATGGGCCAGTTAGACCCATTGAGACTGATCATCCTTGACGAGCAACCCTCCATAATTCACACCGATCCCACTGTCTGTTTACACAACCTGGATGCTCTGATACTGCTTTTGTTGGGTGCGTTGCACAAAACCTCAAGATCTCGCACTCCAACTACCGTGAATTATGGGTTATGATAATGCGGAAAACACGATCAAACAATTATCACACGACTACACAAGAGTTTTTACGTGGAAAAAACCACGGGACCTCGTCCAGATCAACAATCTACTATGTAAAAGGCTATTACACAGCGATCACGAGCATAACCCGCTCGGATCTAATCAATCTTCACTCACAAGGGTGGATAACAAACAAAGAGAACTGAAAACTGAGAGATCTCACCGGATCCGAGGACGTAGGAGAAACCGAGATGTCGTTTGTTGCATGGATGAAACGTCACGAGCAAAAACCTCTTCTCTACGATCTTCCTCTCTCTCTTTCTCTTTTTCTCTTCCTCTTTTTTTTTTTTCCTCTCTCTCTCTCTCTCACCTTGGACGTGTAGAACACCTATTAGGATACCCTAATCTCGATTAGCAAGTGTTTATATAACACTTCGCGAGAGATAAAGCTAAAACAGGAAACTGCGTTTTGCAGTCCGCGCACCTGTCAGGCGCTTGACCAGACACCATCGGGTGTCCGATAAGGCAAAACTATCCAGAGAGTTATGAGAAAAATCATCCGAATTTCGGCTGCTCTAGAAGCCCAATTTTCATGAAAATGGGGCTTTTAGGTTGGTCGGGCGCTCGATCACCAAAATGTCGGTCGCTTCATTATTTCCAAAACTGTCCAGGGACTAATAGACCATCAGGGGTGAATTTCTGTCACGCGACCAAGACTGATCGGGCACTCGACGACCCCCAAGCTGCACTCTCTCCCATTCTCATGAGGAGGAACACCCCATCATTAAATTCATAACTCTACATTTTTTCCAATGTAACTTACTCTAGAAGCCCCATTTTCATGCGTGAACTACTAAAAATACCCCTTTAAGGGTCACAAACACTTGAGCCTTGCTTGCTTATGATAACATGAATTATACATGCTTAAAAGGTGATTATCTTCAAGGTCCCCATTTAAAAATGCCGTTTTTACATCTATTTTCTCAAGTTCTTAGTCTAGCACGCTACAAGTGCAATAACAAATTGAATAAAAACAATTTTCACAACTAGTGCAAATTTTTTATCTATTTTGTTATTTATAAAATGAGTACCTTCCTTTTGTGCAAAGCTCTTAGCAATTAACATTGCCTATTATCTTTCAATTTAACCGCTTGCACTCTCTTTGATTTTATAGACCCACTTGCAACCAACCGCCTTATGATCCTTTGACAATTTCACCAAAAACCCATGTATGATTTTTTCCAAGTGCAAACATTTCTTATTGCATGGCCTTCTTCCATTTTTTTGAATCTTCACCTTGCATAGTTTCTTTAAAAGAGCTTAGCTTTTGATCTTCAGTGATTAGAGCCCTTGATGTCGTAGGATCCACATAATCTTTGAGATATGTTGGTTGATGGATTTCATGATGTGGACATTCAATCATAGGTTGTGCCCCTTCTTCACCTTCTTTATTTTCTTTAAGTCCTTCAGTTTAATCTTGATAATTTTCTTGATCTATGAGATCTACAATGTTTGGAACCGAATATTCTGGTGCGTTTTCAAAATGTTGAACATCATTTTGCCCATGACTTTCCTTTTCCCCATTTTGACCTTTTGAGCCTCTCATTAGTACATTAGAGTCATCAAAATGAACATAATGATAATTTTCTTGGCTATCAAATCTCACAAACGATGAGCCTTTTGCTCTTTTGTATGACCAATAAAAATGCATTTCTTGGATTTAAATTCCAATTTATTTATTTGACAACTCAAAATTGAAGCAAATGCATCATAAACAAATATCTTTAATTCAGAATAATCACAAGGAGTTCCAGACCGAACCTCTTGAGGTGTCTTCTACTCTAGAGCCATTGTTAGTGATCGATTGACAAGATAGTAAGATGTTGATACAGCTTCCGCTTACATTTCCTCTTCAAGCTCCGCATCGGTCAACATGCTTCTAGCACGCTTCATTATTGTACGGTTCATTCTTTTAGCTACGCCATTTTGTTGAGGAATGTAGACAACTGTAAAGTGTCTCATGATTCCTTCATCCTTGCAAAACTTGAGGAAGTCATTTGAAATAAATTTCTTCCCATTATTTGTCCTACGAGTATTAATGTAGTGGCTTGTTTGTTTCTCCACCTCAGTTTTGAAATGCTTGAAACCATAAACGCATCACTCTTAGACCTTAATGTTTTCACCCACACTTTTATTGAGAAATCATGAATGAATGAAACGAAGTATAATACACTACCATATAAAGCAATTGGTGACGGTTCCTACACTTCTGTGTGTATGTGATTAACAATGTCTTTGCTAGTGTGACTACCTTTTGAGAACTTCCGCCCATGTTGTTTTCCATAGAGACAATGTTCACAAAATTCCTTTTCACCAAACTTCATCATGAGTATTAAATTTCTTTTTGTTAACACTTTCATATCCTTCTTATTCATGTGACCCAACCTCCTATGCCATAACATAAATTGAAGTTCACCATTCTCAACAACTGTATTTGCCATGTCATTTGTCACTGTTTTTCCTAGCAACTTGTATAAATTTTCAACCTAGATGCCTTTCATAATAACACATGTTCCTTTGGACACTTTGAGTACCCCCACTTGTCCTGTAAATTTACAACTATCCAAATCTAATTTAGAGAGTGAGATCAAGCTTCTTGTCAATGCCAGACACGCATCATAGTTTTAAGTCTTATAGTTATATCAAACATCTTTAATGTAACCGAACCAACCCCAACCGTTGTGCTAGTTGAGTCGTTTTTCTTCGATACAACACCACCCTCAGGTGATTCATACGTGCTAAACCACAATATATGAGGACACGTATGATGCGTGGCACCACTATTAAGTATCCAATTTTGATAAAACGTCGAGTTAGAACCTGCCATCAATACCTTATCTTCAATCGATGCTGATGTTGACATTTTTACTTGATCGACTTCATTCTTGGATTTAGAAAGTTGCTTATCATTGTTTGAATCAGATTCTTTCGGATTTTCATTTTTTCTTTTCCAACAATTTTTCTTTAAGTGACCGGTCTTGCCACATATCCAACAAGTGCCTTTGTCACCCGTTGATGTTGATTGGCCTTGCAGACTTGCTTCTTGAAGAATTCTTTGGTTTGCTACTATGGTTATTTGGTATTCCTCTTGTCAGAAGAGCTACCAATTTCAAACTAATTGAAGTTCCTAGAGATGCCTTTTTTCAAAGTTCATCGGCAAGCAATGTACTGCAAACCTTATCCCAATTGAGTGAATCTTCTTTGGTATAACTCAATGATGTAACCAAGTTGTCATAAGGCTCTGGTAACGTATATAGTAATGTCACCGCCTTATATTTTTCCTCCATTCTTACACCTATATTTTTAAGCTAATAGATAATGTTGTTGAATGTGTTTAGATGGTCCGAAATTTTTGTACCATCCTTCATTCTTAGGGCATATAATTTTCTCTTCAAGAAAATTCAGTTTGTAAGAGACTTTGTTTAATATAAGCTTTCTAGCTTCTCCCATAAATATTCCGCGGTCTTTTCACTAATCATGTTAAATAAAACATGATTCGCCAAACACAAGCGGATAGTTGACAATGCCTTGAGATCTATCTCATCCTAATCATCATCAGTCATAGATTTCAGTTCTTTGCCTTATCGAGTAATGCCTTGTGTTTTTCTTGTTGAATCTTGAACTATTAATTTCCAAAGCTTGAAAAATTTCCACCTTAAATTTATTACTAGTCATCTCTTCTAATTTATTACACAAATCCAAAATCTTTGATACCATTTGAAGCAGCTAAAACCACCGTCGACTATTTGATGTGACTAGAACCACAGTCCAAACAACATGATACTAAAATCAAACACCATTTGATTCTAATTGTACATGAAAAATGCGAGGATCGTGTGTAATAAGTAGAAAGAAGATAATGAAGAAAGAGCTAACTACAAACCATATAAGAACACAAGATATACATGGTTCACTACTTGGGCTACATTTACGGGCATCCGACAAAGAAATAATCCACTATGGCTAGGAGAAATTACAAAGAATAAGGTATAGAGTACCTTATTAAAAAACACAATAAAACCTCTTTCAATCCAAGCTTAAAAAAGGAAAACCCTTCACCATTGCATATGCTAGCAATAAATCTTTTCACCTTAAACATCTTGAGAAGAAGACCTTGGAGCACCTCTTGAGAAAGCCTTGGAACCTTTGAACCTTGCCTTCAAGAAGAAAATCTCCTCTTGAAACCCTCTTTTGACTTGTGCAAGAAAAAAATCCCTCTATCAAATTTGTAACTCCACATTTTCCCTAATATAACTTACCCTAAAAGCCTAATTTTTCATGAGTGAAATACTAAAAATACTCCTCCAAGGGTCCATAAATAATTGAGCGTTGTTTGCTTACATGTAACATGACTTATATAGGCTTAAAAGATGATTATGGATAATAAAAAGAGTCAAACTTTTTTATATCATTCTTTGTATTTCAAGTTTTTTGGTGATGAAAATTTTGCTTAACTTGGTTTCATATGTTGATGACATGCTTTTGGTACGCAAAGATTAGAGAAGGATTGATGAGTTGAGGGCTCAATTAAGTGAAAATTTTGAAATGAAGGATTTAGGGGCGACACGTTAAATCTTTGGAATGGAGATAAAACGGGGTAGACATAGTGGAACCTTATCACTTTCTCAAAGGAGGTTCATTGAAATGGTGCTTGACAAGTTTGGCATGAGCAATGCAAAGCTTGTGAAGACTCCATTTGCTGCTTATTTCGTGTTATCTTATGAACAAAGTTCAAAGTCAGAGTAGGAAAGAGAACATATGGCTCGGGTTCCATATGCAAGTGTGGTTGGAAGTTTGATGTTTGCTATAGTATGTACTAGGCCAGACATAGCTTATGCGATTAGGGTGTTTAGTTGTTTTATGGCAAATTCGGGGAACCTATATTGGGAGGCAGCAAAATGGTATTTGATACTTGAGAGGCACAAGTGATTACATGCTTACATATTGCAAAGGGGCAGAGGTGATGGATTGTTTTATTAATGCAAATTTTACCTGTTATCTTAATAAGTGAAGATCGACTACGGGATACATATTTCGTTTTGCAAGCAGTCCTATATGTTGGATGTTAAAGCTTCAAGGAACAATAGCATTATCAACTATGGAAGTTGAGTACATGGTGATAATGGAGGCTTCTAAAGATGCAATTTGGTTTCAAGGACTTATGTGAGAGATATGTTTTGTTTGTAAACCTATGGATTTGTTTTGTGACAATATGAGCGCCATTTATTTGGTGAAGAACTCGGTTAATCACAAGAGGACTAATTATATTGCTATTTGACACCATTTCATTCGTTAAGTGATTGAAGATGGTTAAATCCACTTGTTGAAGGTAGGAACGAAGGAGAATGTAGCGAACGTGCTTACAAAGACTGTTTAAGTGGAGAAGTTGGATCGGAGCTTGACTTCTTTAGGTTTCAAGGGAAGATAATGATGGTGGATATGCAAGGTAAGGAAGTGATTTTGCTATCAAGATGGAGATTGTTAAAATATTTACACCAAATTCACTATGGTTTTAATAATCTTTTAAGCCCATATACGTGATGTTACGCATAAGGGAACAAGACCCAAGTGTTTGTGGACCCTTGGATGGGTATTTTTGGTATTTCACTAATAAAAAGGAGGCTATTAGGGTAAGTTATATTGGGGAAGCAGTGGAGTTGCAAATTTGAGAAATGTTATTTTTTTCTTGCACAAGTCAAGAGAGGGTTTCAAGAGGGGGTTTTCTTCTTAAAAGCAAGGTAAAAGGGTTTTTAAGGCTTTCATAAGAGGTGCTCCAAGGTCATCTTTTCAAGGTGTTAAAGGTGAGAATATTTATTGCTAGCGTATGCAATGGTCGGGGGTTTTCCTTTTTTTAAGCTCAGATTAATAGAGTTTTTGTTATGTTCCTAAGGAATGTACTTTATACCTTGTTCTTTGTAATTTCTCCTTGATATAATGGATTATTTTTTTGCCGGATTGCCTGTGACTGTAGTGCAAGTGGTGAATCATGTATGTCTTGTGTGGTTGTGGTTGGCTATTTCTTCATTATATTCTTTCTATTTATTGCACACGATCCTTGCAATTTCCGTGTGCCATTGGAATCAAATAGTGTTTGATTTTGGCGGCGTGTTATTTTGGCGGTGGTTCTAGTCGCATCAGGTGGTCGGCGGTGGTTTTAGCCACTTCAGGGACAATATGCCTATGTTGCAAGACAATAAATTCATGTCATGCAGTGTCATGATCGTGACTAACAAGATTGTTGGCCTATTGTGGATGCATCATGGTTGTAGTTACAATTCATCGAGTGATTCTAATTGTATGATCGGTGGACATGAAATGGACTGTTAAAACGAAAATATCAGTGGTTCGAATAGAGTGGGTGAAATTAGATGGTTAAATTGTATGGCCGGTGTATTTTTTGAGCCATGCTCTAACAAAAATGGGGCCCAATGTTTTGATGGTCTGGATTGGGTTGCATGCATGTCAAGTGTCTCGTGGATGAGCTACTGCAATATAGTACTTCAAGGCAAATGCATATATATATGGGGAAATGGTACTATGAGGTCGACCTCGGTCGAGTTGTGTGGGCCCCACTGTGATGTGTGTCGGACATCAACACTATGCATTTGATGGGTCCCCTTTAGGTTATGGGATATCCCATAAATCAGCCATATATGGAACTTAGGTGGGCCATACCATCTAAAACCATGTGAAGACATGCCTAAAGCATTTAAAAGCACTTGGTGGCACCCCCCTGAGTTTTGGATGCGGCTGAAACTTGGTCTAACCCCTCATCCAAGTGGGTCACACACAATGGATGGGCTAGATTTGTGAACCACATCTTGGTGGGCCCAATAAACGATCATGAAGGTTTTAATGGGTGGGTAACCCCTCTCAACTGTTGTTTGTGGTGTGGCCTACCTAAGTCCTAGATTGACCTGATTTTTAAGCCCGTGGCCCACCATGGAATGGTGCATCTGACTGATGGGGTAGATGTTCGACACACATCATGGTGGGGCCCACACAGCTCGACCTCATAGTACCATTTCCCATATATATATATATATATTCCTGTTTTGGATTTTATAAGATTATATGAAGTGATCAAGAAAACTGTTTAAAAAAAAATGTAGTGATCAAGAAAGCAATTTATGTCTTACTATATATGATCAACAAATCACTTAATTTTCGAGAGAGGGAGGGAGGGGAGGAAACCCATAGACATTGTGATTGAAAATCTGGTAAGTGGCCAGAAGGAAAGGCAAAGATAAAAAAAGAAGAAGAAAATAAATCCATTTGCCTTCCATGACCACACTGTGTTTCCACCATTTTGTAAATGGCGCATGACATGCATACATGTTAATCTAGACCGTTGAAATCATGCCTAGTTGTGGATGGAGCATAGCCTGAAAATCACATGGATTAGAGATGCTCTTTTTTATTTTTGAAAGTTGACAAAAATTTTATTAGAAGGCTCGGAAAAGGAGCAAAGAAAACAACACCCTCACAAAATGAACACCAACCACCCCACTAGGTCCAATTCTCTAAGAATCCGGCAATTCTACTAATGACCTCAACCTTGGGCTGGATATTTTGGAAACAACAATCATTCCTAGCTCTTCAGATAGCCCAAAACACTGCCATAATGAGAAGCCTCCACTTAGACTTTCCATATCTCCCCACTCCTCCTCCCTGCCATGCCCAAAGAAGATCTTCCATCTTTTCCGGCACCACCCAAGTAACATTGAAAACCGATAGGAAATGGCTCCACACCTTGGAAGCGAGAGGACAATGAAGCATCAAATGATCAATAGACTCCTTGTTAGCCCAACACATGAAGCAAATGTTTGGAAGAATCATTCCTCTTCTCCACAAGTTGTCAACCGTAAGGATCCTCTTGCAGCCAATCAACCAAACGAACACCGCCACGTGGGGAGGCGCCCCATAGAACCAATGATGAAACGGATACGGGGTAGAAGGCTGTCCTGGACTAGATACCAAGCTAAACAAAGACCTTAGCGAGAAGCTACCAGACGCGCTTCCGGCCCACATCATGAATTCTTGCTCTTGAACGTTGACTTTGACACCTTTAAGAGACTCTATAAGGCTAACATAGTCCTCAACCTCGATGTCTAGCAAATTCCCGTGGCAAGGAGGCGCCCGCACAACCACACCTCCCAAAATCGAAAAATAGTCTGCCACTACGACGAACCGATCGGGAGCAAGCCTAGCTATCATAGGGAACCTGGATTGGAGAGGTTGCCCGCCACACCATCTGTCAATCCTGAATCTGATATGCCTCCCATCACCAGCTAAGAAGGAAATGCCTCCACGAACATGACATTCAAACGCTGCGATCGCCTTCCAAATAGCCGAAGCCCCGTATAAAGAAGACAATTTCACAAACCAACTGTTATCTTGAGTACCACATTTGCTAGCCACCGCTTTCCTCCACAATTTACTTTCCTCCGCCCCGAAGGTGTTAACCATCTTATATCAGCTTTTTAATTGAATCATCCATGCTATGGCCAGTAATCGGATGGCTAGGACATCCATGTCATCTATGAATTCGATGTTTCACCCCCATTTAAGCCACAACAGATATGCACAAAGTGGTGTACCCATGATTACATTATTGTATCTCCTAAGAAAAAGGAAAAAAGAAGAAAATAAAAACTAGCATGGGTTATAAACAAATTTTAGAGGGTTTCTCTATGCCAGACCTACTCTTTTGTGGATAGGTTGATAGGAAATACCAATCAAGTGGTTAAAGTGTGGTGGCCCAGTCATGTCTTTTGGAGTTGAAGGCAAGTATTAGGAATTAGTATGCGTGTGTTTGTGTTCTTGAGTGAGCAGATTGTTTTTTTTTTTTGTGTGTGTGTGTGTGTGTATTTGGTTATGGGGAGCAAATTCTTCGTGAAAGTGTCAATTATTTCAATGCTTGGTTTCTAAACCTGGTTGAGCCATATCCATAGCTCTAAGTTTGACTTGGTAAAGTGATGACCTTGAGTGAAGTCTTGGACAAGACTTGGTCAAACCTCAAGTTGTATGATATATTTCTCTATAACTCTCATGTTTATGGAATAAAAGAGTAATTGAAAATTTGTGGTATTTGTCTACTGTACTCGGCAGTTTATGCAATGAGACTACCACAATATCTTCGTATTAGCGTTTGCTAAGGTACTATTAAAAGTCAGTTAGATTATGTGAATTGGATTCAGGTCATCTGAAACCTGAGATGATCTGGCTAATAAATTTAGCATTACTCAAGACTTTCCTTCAACTTGGTTTTACCTAGTTTATGATAACTTCATTATCACTGACAAGGTTCCTTCTATTTTCTTTTTATAATACTTGCTGGAAAATAGAAGATGGAGTAGGTTCACATACTGATTTGTAGGAATTCTCGAACTGAAGATGTACGAGGTATTGCTGGTCTTTATGCTTTTACAAGTGGGGCCCACGGTTTACAAATCTTGTAGGTTGATCTAATGGGCCCATTCATGGTTAGATCATGCTATGAAATTCTCCTCAAAGGGACAACCCTACCCCCTCAATTGGTAGTCTGAAAATAGATGATTAAGAATAGAAGTACAGCAATTGTCCACATTCAACTTAATGAAGGCTAAAGATTGGATGGCTAGAATCATCCAGTATGTGAATTTTTTGTCACAGAGTCCATCCACGGCTGCCCATCAGAGTAACAGTCGGATTGCTCAACAATGCATTCCACTGTACAAACTGAAAGCCCGAGGATACTATGCATATCCTCTGGTTGAGGGTCATGTGATTCCTCATTGATATGGTGGATCCAAAAGGTATTTGAAGGGGAAAGTTGCTATGCGTTGCTCTTAGGTTGGTGGCACATGCCAATTTAGTAGGATGCAATTTTAAGCATTGACATAGAGGGAGATTGGTCGATATGCGGTTGGAATGAATTTTGATTATAACATATCAATTTTAGTTGAATTAGTCGCATGGGATTTGACTTAGGATTTAGGAGTTTTAAACCAGCTCTATATATTGCTACACTCTGATTCTGGTACAATGAGTGAATGAGATTTGACGCATTCTTTCTTTAGATAGGCCCTATATGAGTGTCCACACTGAGTGCAGAATTACTTTGTTTTTTAATACAACGGAGTATCCGCAGGTCTGTACATGGCTGCATTCCATGTCTGTTTGTGGATGTGTTTTGGGTTCTATATATAAAGCAAACAATTGGTTTTAGGGAGGCACGAATTGGTTATCGTCATGTCCTGTCTCAGCATATCAATCAATCGATGCTTGTAACCCAAATAATGGATTGAATGTTGAAGATTGACCACGGCATGGTTGTCAAGGGAAAAAAAAAAGATAAAGGTAAAGAAGAAGATCACAACCATCTGCTTCTTTTTTTCCACAAATGTTTCTTGCCGGTCCAATTTGTTTTGTTTTATACTGTTCCCAACTTCCCGTTGAGATGATGAAGATTATCTGTTTTTTTTTTTTTGAAATGATGATGCAATCTCATTAAAAACAGGGACAGGCCAAAAAAGGCCCGAACCCAAAAAACAAGACAGCCATATACAAATATACACCTACAGACCCACTCCCAAGAACAAATACAAAAAGAAAGCTATGCTTTCGCCCACTCATTAGCCTCCAACATCGCCCTTTTGAACACTTCAGAAGGTTTTCTTTTCTTATTCCTGAAGCAGTGATCATTTCTTTCTCACCATATGGCCCAAAGAACTGCTAATAAGCATTAGCTTCTAACATCGCCCCCTTTTTTTTTTTGCACTGCAATTTTTTGCGTTGAGATATTTGTGTAGTATAATTACCTTTCCCTAGTTTATTGGGATAAGTCTTGATCATGATGATGAATTGCCTTTATAATTGGCTGATTTTTGGATTTTCGTTTTTCTGTCGTTTTTCCCCTTGTTTTTCTTTTTTGCAATTGCAAGTAGGGTTTTCTGAGAACTCCACCTGGCAGCAATTGCACCAGCTGGTCCCTAGCCAGGTAAAGGAGTGCCAATGTCAGGTGCACAGCCGGTGATCGAACTTTGTCAAGCTACCATGATAATTTTTGCAATAGTTACCACTAATAGCTGGACAAGGTTGTGATGATTAGACTGATGACAAATTGCCCTTGTAATTGATCTGTGTGGTCCAGGGTTTAGGTTTATGCCTGGAATTAGCATTTGTAGCAATGTAGAAAGCATCCTATGTTGTGAATGAACTGTGGATATCATATGCATCATAGTAGCAAACATGAATGCTAGGTTACTGGCTTATAGAAAAAAGTGTTAGGTTACTGATTCAATCCCATTCCCACCGCATTAGAGAACAAAGAAAATCTTAACCTTTGTTGTGAAACTAATCATTTGATTTGGCAATTCAAATTGTTTTCCCCCTTTAGATTGTGAAGTTCCAGTCACTCTTGTTTGTGGAAATTTTGTTAGCTCACATAACCAATGCTTTCCTTCAGACTGATCAAACAAGAACTTTGAATTTCTTTTTAGGTGAAGGTGGTCGATGATTCGAGGCCTGTTGTCCGTAGGATGGTTGACTCATTTGTGAACAAGTTTTTCCCATCTGGATATCCTTACAGGTAGTCCTTCATTTTCGATTCATTTTGTAGGTTAAGTGTTGGCTTGAGCTCAATAATATAGAAAGGTAGTGCACCACCTTTTAGATTTTGGCATTCTATTGATTGTGCAGTGTGAACGAGGGATACCTGACATATACTCAATTTCGCGCACTGCAACATTTTACCAGTGCAACACTATCTGTCCTATCAACTCAGGTTTTCATTTTTTCCCCTTGCACATCTTCATGGCAGCATTAGGGGAATGCTTTGGAAACTAATCTTCTAAGATTGATGTAAAATCAGTTAAAACTCTCTAAAACAAATATTTAAGAAGCATCATCTGCATCCATGTCAAGGTTAAGGTTCACGGTCTTCTTCTTAAGCAAACTGGTGCTAAGTTTTACAACTTAGCCTAAAACATTTGTTTTCCAGGATTTGATCTACGTCGAGTTACAGGATTTTTTTTTTTTTTTTTTTTTTTTTTTTTTTTTTTTTTTTTTTTT
This sequence comes from Liriodendron chinense, assembly GCA_003013855.2. Classification (NCBI taxonomy): domain Eukaryota; kingdom Viridiplantae; phylum Streptophyta; class Magnoliopsida; order Magnoliales; family Magnoliaceae; genus Liriodendron; species Liriodendron chinense. The sequence goes on from ML058332.1 coordinate 6,901,869, forward strand.
TTTTTTTCTGATTGCATGGCTATTGCCTTTACTGGCTTTGTAGTATGCAATTTGGATTGTGGCTTCTCAAAATCCTTACTTCTATGCAGTCACTGTTATTTGCTGCAGGCTTACGACCTACCCCTGCACAGGCAACTGCTGTCAGCTGGGTAAGAACTAATAGTTGGATTGGAAAGTAGTTGTCAGTGTGACATTTTGTTTGGAACTTTTCCTTACTGTCTGCCGCATTTGCGCGCAGATATTGAGGGATGGAATGCAGCACATGGGAAAACTCATATGCAGTAATATGGGTGCAAGAATGGATTCGGAACCAAAAAGTTGGAGGATACTCGGTTTGTGTTCTTCTCCACAAATTCTCCTCCCTTCTAACCTCTGGTTCTCTTTGTCGACCATCTAGTGGCTTTGTGGTAATCATATAAAGTGGCAAGATCTTCTTGCCTCTTGGGGATTTGGTTGTTCCTAAATGTAAACATGCCTTTTACCTTGTTGTGCAGCGGATGTGCTCTATGACATTGGTACTGGCCTGGAAATTCTTTCTCCATTATGTCCACATCTATTTCTTGAAATGGCTGGCCTAGGCAATTTTGCAAAGGTACCTGCATTATTCACGAATTCCTTTAGGTGTTCCTCCATTGCAAATGTTTTTTCTCTTAGTTCTGCTATTTTGGAATATCAACATGACTTTTTTTTTTTTGTTATTAGAAATCTGTGCTATTTAGATGAACTTCAAAAGATATTGGAATTATTTCTGTCATATTCCTGTATTTTAACTTTAGTGAATGATTCACAGTTTCTATGATGAATCTTTCAGTTTATTCCGCGCAAATATGTTTTATATTGGATACCATTTTCTATCTTTCGATTTGACAGGGAATGGCAGTTGTTGCAGCAAGGGCAACAAGGTTGCCAATATATTCTTCTTTCGCCAAAGAAGGCAACCTCAGTGACCTATTTGCCAAAGGAGAGGCTATATCGACTCTTTTCAATATTGTGGGAATGGGAGCAGGTATTCAATTAGCATGCACAGTGTGTTCCTCGATGCAAGGAAAGGTACAGTTATTGTTATGATCATACAGTTTCTGAATTTCTGATATATGGTCCAATGTTTGTTTGCCACACCCATAAAGTATGTGTATACAAGAGCAAGCCCCAAAGTATTCTGATGTTCTTCCACGGGCGTCTTCCATAATTGCAAACATATGCTTGTTGAAATTATGTATTTCTCGATTTTGGAAAGGGAACTTGCGTATTTTGGAATTTCGCAATTAGTCACTTTGATAGTTTTGCTTGTGTAATATACGATCCAGATGCATGTATCAGTTCAACCTTAGTTTTTAGCTTCATGTGGATGCACGTTCTGGTATTCTCTTGGTCAGGTTCTCTGTCACTGATCCGGAAAGCAATATGGCTACCATTTCCTGCATTAATTGTTCTTCCAAAATCTATGTTAAGATCTGTTGTGTACTCTTTCTTCAAGCTCTGGTGTTTGCTCTCCCTCTCTCTCTCTCTCTCTCTCTGTTTTTTTTTTGAAAAGTGGGAATTTTATTAAAAGAAAGAAACAAAACAAGACAAGATGAAAAGAGAAAAAGGAACGAAGGAAACACAAGCAGAAAGAGAAAAACAAAAATACAACACCAGGCCCCAGGCTGGCATGAAAACCCAACAACAACAGAAGACACTAGGACCATTGAGAAAACACCCGCCTTGGAGACACCGACATTCCTGAAACATCGATTATTTCTTTCGGCCCATAGAGTTCACAGGACTGCCAGGAGAAGGATGCGCCATCTTCTTTTGCCCAAGGCTCCGCCATGCTCCCCATGCCAAGAACAGAACGAATTCTCCACCGAGCTAGGCATAACCCAGGACACTCCAGCCAAGCGGAAAACACTCCATCAGATGTTGGTTGAATAAGGGCAATGTATGAAAAGGTGATCCACTGACTCTTCAGCCCCTAAACATAGAAGACACATCCCACTTTTCTGAAGATTGTCTATTGTTAGGACTTTGTTCCGACCAACCAGCCAACCAAAAGCAGCTACTTTTGGAGGCACTCCATAAGATCAGACCGAGCCTGTGTGAGAGGTAGATCTGTATAGCGATCGAACCCTGAAGTGAGCTATCCCGACCAGAGACCACCGAATGCCATCCTCCTGGCTCGCTATAGGCACGAAAACCTGAAGCCAAATGAGGAGAAGAGTAAGATCTTGAATTTCAGACTGGTGTTTGCTCTCTTGGAATGTAGCATGAGCAAGCAATAAAGGGTTGGCACTTGGCACTTTTGAGGATTGAATTGATGGATTCACATGGCTGTTCAGAGCATTAGCATTGTCCAATCAATGCATATATGGCCTATCCATGATGCATTTTGCCAAATGACAATGGATATCACACAGATATACTCTATGTACAATTTTGCCATAATCGTTATTGTATCGTAAATTGTGAAGGGGTCTGAATCGTAAATCGTAAGATTTTTTTTTTTTCAGATTTTCATAAAATTTGTCATAAAATATATATATATATATATATATATATATATATATATATATATATATATATATATATATATATATATATATATATATATAATGTCAATCATCCATTTTGTCTTGAATATGCAAAAAACAAAAAGATGAATCATGTATATATTATCATGTCATAATCAAGTTAAAAAAATAATCCCTTTTCCCATCCCATGTACATTTAAGTTTTCTATATGATTCAAAAAATAACATTTTCCCCATCCCCATTTACATGTATATTGTATATGTATTCTTTATTCACTCGTGTCTATAATTCAAGAAGGAAATAAGAAGTCCAAACAAATCTATTCTTCATCGGCTATACTATCATCCTCCTCCTCATCACCAATGAGGTCAAGATTATCAACATCATCTTCATCTTCAGAATTTGATGTCGAAATAAACTCATCTTCCTCCTCTACTTCTACTATCGCTTTTTTCCTTCGCCTTGCTTTGAATAGCAAGTTTTCTAGGACCTACAAAATAGTTGTTGTAAAATTCATTATAATAAAGACTATTAATTAATAATTCTAAGACTACACTACAGGACCAAACAATAAGAATACGGGCCTTACCACGTCGCCCATCCAGTTTTGATGTGGATCCGCCTACACCTTGCACATCCCCTAAGCCTTCAGCAAAGCATTCACCTATATTCATCCAGGTGTTATCTGTAGGAAGTGTGGGATCCTCTTTCTCCATGATCCATTCATCATTAGATTCCATATCCGATAAGCATATAGGATTAATCCCTTGGTCCTTCTCTCTTTTTGCATCTTGGACTTCGAGCTAGAGATTATATTTTACGAAGACGAGTGCATTCAATCTTTGTTGCTCAAGTCTATTCCTCTTCTTTGAATGTATATGCAAGAATGTAATAATATAATGCTATTGGTCACTACAATCTGCATGGTGAATTCATAAGTTGATTAATTAATTCAATAATGTCTCACCTACTCAAAAAATGCTCTAGTTGCGCTCACAACTAGTCGTACTACATGTCAGACATAAGATACAAATAACCAGCTTTTGCAATTCTGGATACTCGTCTCCGTTACTCTCCCACCATAGACATAAAACACAATCATATATAATTTATATAAATAATAGGCACAATCAAACTCAAAGAAGCAAAATAATTGTAAGCAAAATTGTTTGGTTGCTTTGTTGTTCTAGTTAATTTTGCCGTCTTTCTTCTAAATAAACCAGAGGACTTTTTGAACTTGTCCATCTGCTCGTCAATGAGGACCCTTTGCCTTGAATCAGAGACCATTCTTTCAATATAGTCATATATGCCAGTTTTAATCTCTAAATTCGGATGAAAATTGTCATCGTATTGAAATCTAAGATTTAAGAAATAAGCTGGTGCATGTAAGAGCCTATGCAACTGAAGATTCCACCATTGGTCTATTAATTCCCATATAGTCAAATATCGCTTTACCTCTTGCAAGTTTTTTGCTATAGCCTCTTTTGCCCGATCCATCACTTCATAAATACATCCTATGGCCGGTCTCTCATTTGAATCAACTAGCCATAGCACCTTGATCAATGGGAGAGTGTCTTTAAGCAAAACTTGATAGATGACAAAAAATCTACATTGACCAAAACTATGTCTTGAACTTGTTTCACATTTGCGGTCTTGGAGGAGTTGTTACTTTTCTATTCTTTTGAGGTAAACATCGACCTCAGGCCAATTCTATTTTCATGAATGCTTTTTAAAGTTCAGTAACACAGCAAACTATGTTACGGCCTGTCAAGTCAACTTTCCTTTCGCATGCTTCCTCATCAAATTCAAGATCTAACAATGTTTGTAAATACAGACCGTTATGGCCCTTGCTTTTGCCACGGTCTTTGAATGAAGTTGTAGCTTTTCAATATTTGCAAGCATTAAGTCTATGCAATGATATTTGCAAGCATTTAGTCTATGCAATGGGCTGCCCATGGAGACCAAAACAATGTCTTCCTTTTCTCCATTAGCATCTGACCTGCCTTCAAATAGGCGGATGCACTATCTGTAACTACCCGCAGAACGTTTTCTTCACCTACTTCATCAATCACTGACTTGAGTAACCCTAACAAATTGTTAGCATTTTTTGAAATATCGGACGTATCAACAAATCTTAAAAATATCATACCGCTTGGACTATTAACCAAAAAATTTGTAATCGATCAATTCACTCCATCGGTACACCCATCTGACATAATTGTGCATCTGGTTTTCCCCCATTCTTTATAAACATCAATAGATTTCTCTATCGACTCAACTTCCATATTCAAAAATTTATTCCTCACTTTATGATATGACAGGAGCTTCAATCTCAAGCTCAAATGCAGCAACCGCTTCCACAATTGGTGCAGAGAATGGACTCTTTACAAGGTTGAATGGTAGAGCATTCGCATATATGAAATGCGAAATAGATAGGCACATACTGTCTTTATCTCTCTTCTTCCAGATTTTGTTTAGAGTGACTTGTTTTTCTTTTGGCCCACTTTTTTTCTATAAATTCATCAATTGTTCTTTTTCTTTTTCCACCACACAATTTATCGACATCATGAATTATAGGAACCCTTCCAACATTATAGGTCATCTCTTCTGTTGCTTCTTCTCGCTAACATTACCATCCAATAAATTCTTGAATTTTTCTGTTACTTTATCACCTACTTGGGGACATGCCGCAACATTCTTCTTCGTTCGGGTTAGTTGATGTTTCATTCAAAACACAACTCCCCAATATGCCTTCCCACAAAAATTGCATCTTAGGTGGAGATTATTGTTCTCATCTATTTTTAATAATACTCCCACGTTAGATCATTGTTTTTCGTCGTTGATTTTTTTTCCTTCTGTAATACTCAAAACGAACCAACACGGCAAGTAGGCAACACACAAGTGATAAGCCAAGCGTATATACATATTAAGAAAAAAACTATTAGAATATTATAAATTGATTAAAAATGAGAAAACTAATTTAAATTTGAAATAAATGAGAAAACTCTTGGAAAAGAAAATATTTAGGCCCACATAAATACCAAATCTCACTACTATTTCTCCAAAGAAAGAAAAGAAGTGATATTATAATGTATATGCGGGCATAAATAACTTCTAAACACAAATGCCCTAAAAAAGAATTGCAAAAAATTGAAAAAAAGAAAGAAAAAATCGAAATATTCTATTTTTCTTTTTCAAAAAATCCATATTTTCGCCAATATAGGAAAGAAATGAAATAGAAAGGAATAATTGAATATTTTACATGTATTCTTACCTATTTCAATGTAGAAATTGAATGCAACAGGCAGCGTTCGATTCTGTTGAGCGAAGAAAAGCTCAACAAGCTCCAAAAGTCCCCAAAATCTCTTAAAAGTTACAAAAAATATGATTTCCTAATGAGGGTGGGGCTAAATAGGTTTTAACCCCCCCACAAAAAAAAAAAAAAAAAAAAAAAACTAGATTTTTCACTGGACGTTGCTAGTTTTGGGGGCTGATTATCAAATCGTATGATTCAATCTGAATCGTACGATTCACGATTGAATAGTACGATCCAGATACGAATCATACGATTCAGTCCAATTTGCGATTTGCCCATATGATTTGTATTGTACGGACATATGATATGATTCATACGACTCGTATCGTGAATCGTATGATTCTGACAACAGTCTATATACAAGATGGATGTGTTGGTCTGTCGGGTTTGCCAAAGTTGGAGACTTGTTCGTCTCTGATACCAATGAATGTTGTGCCTAACTCAAATGGACAAGCAGTGATGTATTAGAGTTGCATTAATGGAGTTCACCATCCTGTAAGCATTATGGTGTCCTGCTCATTAGTAGCTGTATTGTTTCAGACTTGCAGGATTCTGTATGTCTGGGGCTATGGTTCATTGATCTAAAGATTCTAAACTATTGCTCTGGTGAGTCCACTGGGGATGGTAGGTGATGCGGACATCAGGCCCTTTAGGGTTTATCAGCATAGGAGGTGAGTGACACCTATATCTTTATGGCTCGATGATGGCGGGCTGTGATCGTTCGTGACGACTTGAGGAGCATCGAAGACCTTTGAGAAGACCCCATCTGAGAAGACATGTAGTCCGAGACATTTGAGAAGACCCCATCTTGGGAAGACATGTGTAAGTTGCTTGGAAGAGATGATTAGACCGTTGGATCGTGATGATGATGTGATCGGACCGTTGGTTTGTCGTGGCCCACTTTCTTCGTACCATCATCGGAGGCCATCGGGCATCTTAGATTTGCGTTTATTATATGCACTTTTACTTATTTGAGTTTTGGGTTAGTGTGTGCACGTTTTTTCGTGCGAATGTCTTTTTTTTTAATTTTGTTAGTAGGGGTATTTTGGTAATTATGTTAATTCTGAATTTTATAAGGGTATTGCCCTAAACCTTTTTCAGTAGTGGTTGATTAATGAAAAAGAGCAAACCTTTGGTTGCCTCCTTCCTCTTTCCCTCTCTCATGGTGCTTCCTCTTCTTCCTTGATCTCATTTTTCTCTTTTCTTCTTGTGGCCCTCCAACTTCTTCTAAGGTAAACTTGTTATTTCCTCTTTCTCTATTTTTATTCTCTCATAACTTCTAGATGCTAGATTTGAGATTTGATCCAAAATCCCTATTTCTCAAATTCCAAAATCCCTAATCCGAGAAATCCCTCGATCCCTCGGACTAGTGATTCACATTGGGTATTTGGATTAAGACTATGCAAGATCGGGAAGTTCCATCCCTCGCCGGATCCAACCATAGCAATAATTGAATCTCATACTTCGTGGTTGTGACGAATGGCCCGCTTCATTGCATGTTTCTTTATGATTTTCTTAATTCATGATGATTGATGCTAGATTTTATATTATTATTGTCTTTTATTTCCGCTGGATTATATGAGTTCATGAGCATGCATCATAATTAGGGCATCCTACGTCAGTAGGTGCCCTCAAAATATTGGAGATTTGAAGCTCCCATCCATTCAATCTTTGGATTATTTTCTGCTGAATCTGTACCATGTTACATTTTGCCTTCTAAACATCTGTTTGTTGGTTGCCGAACAAAAGGTCTAATCTTCTGGTCTGAAGGATTTTTGAGGCATCACACATCCAGTGAACATCAGTGCTTGGAGCACCAAACCGTGGCCCCACATGTATGGGATATTGCAGGTCTGCAAATTATACCTCTGTTGATAAGCACAGCCCTAAAGTTCCTCCCATGCAAGATACATGTAGTTGCAGAAAATATTTTTTTCCAAAGGATATGGTGGAACTATCTTTCTTGAGCTGGCACACACCTCTTCATATGCACGTGCACATGCAATCAGGCATGCCAACCTGGCATGCTTTGGTGTCATCCCAGGTGGGCCCCACCATACAGATGATCTGGCTTAAAAACAGGTCGATCAATTCATTAGGTTGTCTGTGCATGTAAAAAAAAATGGACAGTTGAAAAATGGCCACTAGTTCACATTCAGCAAAGATCGTGGCCCGCCTATGAGCATACATCTTGGGTAAAAATTCATCTGTTTTTGGGGATTTCCAACTGTTCAAATCATAGGCAACCACCCGACTTCTATTGCAGGAGATTCCATAGCAATTATTTAAAGCAGTCCGTACTAACTAGCATCCTTGTCAAAATGATATTCATATTCTCTAGTACGTGTATTCTACTTCATAATAGTGTAGTTTGATCTTTTTGATGCAGCTCTCAATCAGGAGGTTGGAGTAACCAACAAGAAAAATATATCGAGAGGAACTTATTTTTTATTTTTTATTTTTTACCTTTGTAATTTATGGAACAATAGATCACACCATCCTCTTTTCAGACCTGTACTGTTCTAATTACTTGGTTTACTCCCTTGCAGTTGATAGTTGGCCCGTTGCTATCTATTATTCATATATACAGCGTGGTTGAAGAAATTCGAGCAGTTCCAGTTAACACATTGAACCCGCAGCGGACAGCCATGATTGTTGCAGATTTTATCAAGGTGCACCCACAAACTTAAACATGTTCTTGAACTTGCTCTGTCCGCTTGCACCCCAGACGTGGCTGTGCATGCTGACCTGGCATGTCTGTGGGACAACCGAGCCATGCATAAGGTGATTGGTCCCACAGTGCCCACCATGTAGATGACTTGATGCAAAATTCAGGCCGGTCCACTCATCAAATGGGCCATGTGTGTGCATCAAATGTGCACAGTTGGCAATCTTTATAAAGCATCCATTGTTTTCAACTCCACCTTGTGGCAGCTGTGCCACTGGGTTGCCTGCCTGACAAAGGAGAGTCATGTTAAGTGGGTAGCCAGTTCGAACTTTTGCCAAGCAATCATAAGAATTCCGGTTTAAATAGGATTCATAAGCTGATCCCAACATTCCCAAATACTACGGCAAGGGTATGATCCATTGCTTTCAATTCTGCCTGGTAGCGATTGCTCTAGCTGGTCCCCAGCTTGTGTTGAGGGTTGATGTCACGTGTGCAGCTGGTCATCGGCCTTCTGCCAAGCAATTGTAAGAATTCCTGTTTAAATAGGATTCATAAAGCTGACTCAATATGTTGGCGAAGCACTATGATGATCATGATGATGGTGACGATCTATTATTCCACTATAGGTGTGGCCCACCTGATGAGTTGATCAGCCTGATTTTTTTAGCCAGGTCATCTACATGACCAGGCCCACCTGATTAATTGATTGGATGTCCAACATGCTGCTGGCAAAGGTGAATGTGGGCTGCCTCAACATTCTTGAACTAACCATTTGAGCATTTGAACATATAATTCAGACCGGAAAAATATCAAACCCAGCAGACTTAAGATACCGGGAAGATCTCCTCTTCCCAGAGCGGCTCATAGAAGATGCTGGAAGTGTGAAGGTGGGCAGGGCTTTACACAAGGTTGTCAAGAAGCCATCAAAACTCAGAAAGTTGAGAGAAATATTCCCAAATGAGAAATTTCTTATAAATCGTGAAAATAAGCAGACAAACATTGTCTTGGAGCACAGTGCATCAGGTGAAGATGCACTGAGGGGGTGGTTGGTAGCTGCATATGCTGCAGATATACAGAAGTCCGGACATGAGCTGAGTGATGGGGTATTATCCGAGGCTTATGAGAAAATGCATTATGTGTTCCCATCATTTCTATCTGAACTGAAAGCAAGAGGGTGGCATACCGATCGCTTTCTTGATGGAACAGGAAGCCGGTTTGCATGGCAGGATCATGTGATTTCAAGATCCCGTTGAACATGCTGTTATTTGATACCATGGTTCTTGGATACTGAAATCTCTGGTGAATGGTTGGGTGATATGGAGACTTATAGAGCTGTCAATAGAAAGTAAAGCTATGTTTTGTAAGAGGTTTTCTCCCAACAGTTTTGACATTCATTCAGAGGAAAAGAGCTTTGGACCTTCAGCTTTCAAAAACTGCAGAATGCATCTGTAGAGTCTTATGATACAGTGAATGAACCCAGGATATGTGTAGTTTTTTAAGGTCATAGGTTTGTTCAAGTGGGGCACATGGTTCAATAATCCAGATTGTAGATATTGAAGGGATCCCGATCTGGATTGCAATGCACAGAAAGTCCCCAGATTTGGAAAATCCTAGCAGTTGAATGTTCGGTCTTTGTCAGCCAGACATGGAACATTGCTGTATGTTCTTTCTTGACTGTCGATTTGCTGGTCCGGGCTGAGCCTACCCAGGCCCGGCCCTTTGACAGCCCTACAGGCCCAGAAGGACTTATGGAATGAGATATGATCACTAGGCGTGGCAAAATTCCACATGACCCGCCAACCCGCACAAAAATCAGTGTTTGGGTCTGGCCTTATTGTGTCGGGTCACTAACAGGTTGGCCCATCAAGACCCATTAAGATAACGGGTCGGCGGTGTTTCATGTGTGAAACCTGTTTAACCCGTTAGTGAGGGTATTTTGGTAATGATCTTTAGTGTGGTGAGAAATCCCTAAGAAGCTAAGACAACCAATAAGACTCTCTCTCTCTCTCTCTCTCTGTCTCTCATTCTCCGGAGTTTTCTGTCTTTCTGCCCACGGCCACGCTCCAAAATCTCTGTCGAATTGAGCACCGTTCCCATCTCTCTGCCCACGAAAGCATGGTCCGTTTATTTAATGGGTTAAACGGGTCATGTTGCGGGTTACCTATTAAATTAACGAATGAGCTTGGGTTTCGAGATTTTGACCCGTTAGTTAACGGGGTGAGGGCATTTTTGACACGACACAAATACAACACGACATGAATATGCTTCAACACGTACCTGTTGCCAGGCCCAACGATCACGTACATGCAGCTGCACCACAACTTGTGATGCAGTACCATCTTTACCGCTGAAAACTGCTAGGGGGGTCATCCATACCATGAGAATGGTGGGCCCCATCATGAAGATCACGTCTGTAAAAAATCAGGTTGATCTACTCACTGTGGGTCACACATGTATCTTGAGTCAGACCATCAGCTGTCCGTTTATTGAATGCTGTGGCCGGTCTGATGAGATGACCGGGCTGATTTTCGTTACAGGTGATCGTCGTGTTGGGACCTACTGTTTTAATTGCACAGATCAGCCTTCTCATAGAATATGCAACCCGAGGCTTTTTGCTCAGTCGTATGCACGGGTCTTCAGTTCTCACAGGTGGGCCGGGGTTGGTAATCCAGGCCATTGGACTTGCATCCTGCCGTGTGGATGGACCATGCCCCAAGATTTCTCTTCCACATTAGAATATCCTAACCGCCCATATTCATTCTTAGCCATCAGTTTGTAGGCCACAATTACCATTTTTGTGGGCTTGGTTCATTGACGCTGGTATGCTACAGACCAGCGGTCTGGATTAGTGAAGACTGGGCCCCACTTCCTGACCCCAGCCGAAAATAATGCTTAGATATTCTGTCTAAAAAATTAGTCAGTTTCACTTCTCAGGTGGGCCACGAACTGATCGATAAAACAGATTTTCTAGCGGTATATTTGCTTTGGTGGGCTGTGAAATTACCCGATTCTTGGGCCTTGTGATCTAAACGGTGCAGCCCACCAGCAGAAAGCTCAGATCTTGCATACGATGCATTTTGGCACATTTGCCTACATGCGGAGTGGGCTCCGACGTGGGGCTTAACAGCGATGCCGATTGCCTGGTGACCCGACTCCGTGGAGCCCATTGTGATGTATGTGTTTTGTCTACACCATTTGTCCGCTTTGCTAGCTCATTTTAGGGCTCGTTTGGGGGCTTTGTAAACTGCCTAAGTGAGAAATGGAATTGGAGGTTAATGAATTGGGAGTAAAAGGCTTACTCAATTATGTTTGGATGGGAGTAAATGAAATGCATTTGAAATTAAAATATTCTGTTTAGGTGGAAGTAAATGGGAGGAATTGAAATGCATTAGAAATTTTTCATACATTCAAAGGAATATTTGTGATATCCCAAATCAACTTTAATACTATAAATTAGTGTACATATGTGATATTTAATTGAATGATTGTAATAAGCCAATAAAATATATATTTTAGCAAAAAATGAGAAAATTTTGAGCCAGGGCAAAGAATGCAAGTATCACAAATAAATGGCCAACCTTTGGACGGTTTAGATCATTCTACCAGTGTGATTTTACTGATTTAGCCAATAATTGAATTGTTTTGGAATATCATCAGCATGTCACGTGTATGGTAGGCATGTCCGTGGCAACACCCTTGTTTACTCATGTACCTCTCAAGGGGAGATCAAAAAGCCATTTCACTCCATTTACTTTGAAGTACTCTGTCAAAAAGATGATATCATTTACAAGGCCATTTAACTCTCATTATATTTCAGATACATATATTTACTCTCATCCAAACACCTCAAGTGTCATTTACCTCCATTTACTCCCAACTTCCTCCGTTTGCCCCTTAGGGCATGAACCGGGAAATGTGGCAGATCCAAAGCCGTCGACCACACTACAAAAACAGTAGGATTGAATGCCTACCAATGAAAAATTGTTGGGGCCACGGGCAGTTTGTGATCGGGCTGATATTTGCGTTTTCCCTTGGTCTAGGTTTGTGACCTTACGGACAAGTTGGTTCGAAAATAAACATCATGGTGGGCCCTAAGAAGTTTTCAATAGTGGGCTTCATTGTCCCCATTATTTTATGTGGTGTGGTCCACTTAAACTTTGGATCTGCCTCATTTTTTGGCCCATCACTAAAATGAGCTGGCAAAAAGGATGGACGGCGTGGATAAAACACATGCATCCCACTGGCGCTGAAATTAATAGAATCGCAGGGAGAAGTAGAATGAGTAGAAATGATGGATGGTATTTATCAATTTGGCCGATAAGGGACCCTCGCGTTAGGGGCCGAACACGTGTCAAAGATCCGCACCGTTCATCAGGCATTGCGCATTGCGTAGTGCACAATGTGAAGTGTGAACACGCCATATATTAAAAGTCAAGGTAGCATACTCATCCAGCCACACATGTCCATTGAATTTGGACCGTTCATTTTTCTTTGTACAAGTTTAACCCGCCTAATCAGTGGACCAACATAGCTATTGTCCATGAATTGTTCATGGTATACCCTACCTGATGAATGGTTCAGATCTCTTATCAAGGGGCTTCACCGTGTGGGTGATCACAAAAAAAATCCCAGGTCTAAATATTTCAACACTTTGGTCACTCAACTACTACGTTTTGATCTGCACCTTAACTACCATTTTCGTGGGCCATTGATCAAAGTGCGAGGATCTTCCAATCTTGAAGGTTTTGAAAGTGACCCCAATCAACTGGACAACTTGTCAGATAAACGGCTTGGATCGCCAAAACAAGGCTCCATGGCAACGACTTTATGATTCCTCTGTCTGGGCGTATCCTTCGCAGCCAAGAGGTTTGGAGGTTTGATTTCTACGAACATTTCCTGTCAAGATATCATCTTGCTTGTCCCTTGCTCAAGAAAACAATCACATCCAAAACGGCAGTCACAAACCTACGATTCAAATCCTACCATTTTCTCATTGATTTTATTATCTTGACCGAAATATCGGCCTAAATTTTTAAGTTAGACGTACTTTTCTCGCCATCTGTAAGGATATGCTAACCCCACACATGCCGTATAGGCACACGAATGCAAGATCATGGACTTTCATCAAGCTCTTGATGGGAGCTGCCGAACTCTCTGCACCATGTGAATCATTCAGGAATTTTCACAAACATAAGGGATATCATCAACAAAAGTATACAGGCTAATCTACATAATCACAACAATGAATCTAAAAAGGCTTGTTAGCTAATCTACACTGTGGCAAAAATGAATCAAAGGCCTTGTTTGTTTATTAGCTTAGTAATGTGATGCAGCAAGGAAGCTCCCTAATCATGGACCAAAAGGAGTCAAAAGAAATAACAAAGTTTAAGGCAAAATTTAGTAAACTCGACACCGTCGGGCGTCTGACCATTCATCGTTGGTCGCCTGACCATCGATCAAAATGGTCCAGCGAACTCCATAAATAGGCGGGATAATTTCGAACGCACGATCAACTCACTATTAGCTGCCTGACCATCATCGGTCGCTTGACCATCCTTCATTGGGCACTCAAAATTCATCTGAATTTCCTGTTTGCTCGTTGGACTGTTTTAGGAGGGTGTCGGGCACCCAACCACCTTTCATTAGGAGCCCGACCATGCACGAACAGTTGCGCAAATTTGCGCGGATTTTTCGATTTGTTTTTGATTTTTTCAATTTTTTTAAAGTGATTAGGATTCTTTTCTATTATTTTTTTTAGGGTTCTTAGGGTTATTTTCCTCTTTAAATAATTGATTAAATTCATTTTTTGTCTTTCATCTTTGATTAATAGAAATATTTTGAGTTTTACTCTGTTTGCTCATGGATTTGAGGTTTTTATTTTTATTTTTATTTTTTTCCTTCATGGATTTGAAGAAGACTGGTTGAGGAGTCCCAGTAGTTTTGTGGATTCAGAATAGGTATCTTGTGAAAGAGACAGTGATTGATCTCACCCTGTTTATGTTGTGCCAAGTTGGTATCAGAGCATGGAAAACTCTCGGGAAGATGACTTTTAGTGCAAGCAATGACAACAACCACATAAATGGTGATCTAGGGGATCAACTTCTAACATCGACGGAGTTCAGAGAGTTCAGATGGGAGAACCTTCAAGCTATGCAAGGACTGAAAGCTTTGTTCGACTGTCTCGCCGCAACGCTTGCCCCACCTCAAGTTCTTAACGACATCCGGCCTCCTACGATAGCTTTGCTGCGCAACGACATTGTTCGCAGAGCATTGTTGATAGCCAACCTCAGGCTAATGTAGAAGATGTTGGATCCTGTGACAATGAAATTGAAAACTTGGTGTTTTGACAGCCCGCAGTCGGAGATGCATGCGTCGATCATTTTGACAGAGGATTCCGAGGTAAGGTTGATTTACCCAGTTTTAATGGATTACTCAATATCGATGATTTTTTTTCGATTGGTTAGCCGAAGTTGAAACATACTTCAGCTATATGGGCGTTCCTGAGTAGGATCGTGCGCCCGCCAAAATAAACTTCCCATCTATTCATGGCCGCGGATGAAGCATTTACTGCGATATCAATTTTTGCCCAGCGACTATGAGTAGGTGTTGTTCTAGCAATACCAGAACTGCAAACAGGGCAATCAATCTGTTGTAGAATATTCGGCCGAATTTGGTTGTCTGACAACACTCAACTAGTTATTAGAGATGGATGTCCAGAAAACCACGAGGTTCATCTGCGGTTTAAGACCCACAATCCATGATCAAGTTCAGTTACGTCCGGTCTGGACTGTGGTGGAAGCGTCTAACTCACTACTCGCGTAGAGTCGTAATTGGCAAGGGTCCCTGCACGTTCCTACCCTTTGACCCTTGTCGTTACGACGAGTCCCGCACAAGATCCATCCCTGTCAAAGGGAAAAGAACCCCTTGAAGATCGTCTCGTAGCTCGTGCATCGAGAAATGGTCCTGTTTGGCCCCAACGTGGAGCAGTTATGTTAGGGCCGAGTAAAATTCCAACCCCTACGGTCAGCCTAGGCTTGATCATTGTTTTAAGTGTGAACAGTCGGGCCACCTCTCGAACACGTGCCCATAGAGACCTGTGACTAATCTAGCCATCACTGAAGAAGAAGCACAGGTTGATCCAGAGAATAATGACGCTGAACAAGCTGAGAATGATGAGGAAGGGATCGAATGGCGTCTCGGAGATCTGGGTGTGTCCCTGGTTGTACAGAGGAAAGCATATACGCCTG
Source organism: Liriodendron chinense (assembly GCA_003013855.2). Lineage (NCBI taxonomy): Eukaryota > Viridiplantae > Streptophyta > Magnoliopsida > Magnoliales > Magnoliaceae > Liriodendron > Liriodendron chinense. The sequence continues at coordinate 6,917,611 of ML058332.1, forward strand.
AGATAAAAAACAACCCTCAGTGCCACAATCTCTTCCCCACAACATACACGGTGGGTGGAAAGATCTGTGATGTAATAATTGATAATGGTAGTTGTGAAAATATTGCATCATAAACAATGGTGGAGAAGCTGAAGCTTAAGACCATGCTGCATCCCTCATTGTACATCATTGGATGGATTCGAAAGGACCATGTGACAACGCTTAAAGACTAATGCCTTATTTCCTTTTGGATCGGCAAAACATACAAGAATCAATTGCTACGTGGTATTGTAGATATGGACGCCTGCCACATGATACTTCGATGACCATGATAATTTGATTGAGATGCCACTCATCGAGGATGAGACAACATTATCACATTCGTCAAGGACTAACAAATGGATAAAACACGTGCATCCCACTTGCCCAGAAACTAATGGAATTCGTGTACTTAACCGACATGATTACGATTGGGGAACTGATAGCCGGAAAAAGAAAATGCTAACATCCTTATTGCAATTATGCAATCGCACGGAGAAGTAGAATGAGTGGAAAATTTGGATGGTATTTATTAATATGGCCGACGAGGGACCCTCGCGTCAGGGGCCGAACATGTGTCAAAGATCTGCACTGTTCACCAGGCATTGCGCATTGCGTAGTGCACATTGTGAAGTGTGAACACGTCATATATTAAAAATGAAGGTAGCATACTCATCTAGCCACACGTCCATTGAATTTGGACCGTTCATTTTTTTTTGTACAAGTTTAACTCGTCTAATCAGTGGACCAACATAGCTATTGTCCATGAATTGTTCATGGTATATCCTACCTGATGAATGGTCCAGATCTCTTATCAGGGGGCTAATATTTCAACACTTTGGTAACTCAACTACTACGTTTTGATCTGCCACCTTAACTATCACTTTCGTGGGCCATTGATAAAAAAGCGACCCCAATCAAGTAGACAACTTGTCAGATAAACGTCTTGAATCCCCACCACAACGGAAGTGGATTACCCGGTGTACCCTACACCAGCTAGTTTGCTGGTGCTAGTACGTGTCACCTGCAGATAACCTTATCAGTCCTCGAGCTCCGCATTTCTACTAACAGTTCAAAGAAAATCAAGATCATGTGGCCCAAGATGATGTATTTAACATAGTTACACCGTCCATCGAATTTGCAAGATCATTTTAGGGCATGATCCAAAAAATGAGATATATCCAAATCTCAAGTGGACCACACCACAAAAGGCAGTGGGGACAATGATTTTCACCATTAAAACATTCCTAGGGCCCACCATGATGTTTATTTGCCATCCAAACTGTTCATAAGGTCACATAGACCTGGATGAAGGGTAAAACAAATATCAGATTGATCCAAAACTTTTGTGACCTCCAAGAAGGATTCAATGGTAGACGTTCAATCTCCCACTGCATTTTGCATTGTGGTCCACTTGATCATTGGATCTATCCTGTTTTTGGGTTAAACCCTTATAACGATGTCGTCAAATGGACGGACGGTTTGGATATACCACGAACCTCATGGTGGGGCCCACAGAAATTGGTGACGTCAATACACCAGCGAGCTCCCCGTTGTGCGGTGTACCAGATAATCCGCTGCCACAACAAGGCTCCATGGGTACGACTTTATGATTCCTCTGTTGGGGGAGTATCCTTCGCAGGGGCGCGGATTTCCTGCGAAAAGCCTTGCGCAGAAATTTCCTGTGCTGGGAACCACGGTGGGGCCACAGTGATGTTTTTTTTTATAAATCCACCCTGTCCATCCGTTTTGAGAGCTCATTTTAGGACATGAAAACAAAAATGAACTGGATCCAAGACTCAAGTGGGCCTCACTAAAGGAAAATGTGGGTAGGTAAACTACTACCGTTGAAACCTCGCTGGGTCCACAGTATGTTTATATGACATCCATACCGTTCATAACGTCACTACTACTGGGATGAACTGGAAAAACAAATATTATCCTTGATTCAAAACTCCTGTGGCTCCACAAATATTTCAACTGTGGACGTTCAAATCTCACATTTTCGGCCCACTTGAGTCTTGGATCCGGTTCATTTTTGTTTCATATCGTAAAATGAGCTCCCAAAACAGATGGACGGTGTGGATTTATCAAAAAAATCACTATAAGCCCACCTTGTTCCTAGGAAATTCCTCGCAGGCAAGAGGTGTGGCGCGGATTTCCTGCAAAAGCCTTGCGCAGTAAGTTCCTGCGCTGGGAACCAAGGTGGGCCCACAGTGATGTTGTTTGATAAATCCACCCTGTCCATCCGTTTTGGGAGATCATCTTAGGACATAAGATAAAAAATGAACGGGATAAAAGACTCAAGTGGGCCGAAAACGTGAGGATTGAACGTCCACAGTTGAAATATTTGTGGAGCCACAGGAGTTTCGAATCAGATAATATTTGTGTTTCCAGTTCATCCCAGTAGTAGTGACGTTATGAACGGTATGGATGTCATATAAACATCACTGTGGACCCCAGGGAGGTTTCAACGGTAGTAATTTACCTACCCACCTTTTCCTTTAGTGATGCCCACTTGAGTCTTGGATTCGGTTCGTTTTTGTAATCATGTCCTAAAATGAGCTCCCAAAACGGATGGACGGGGTGGATTTATCAAAAAGCATCACTGTGGACCCTGCCTTGGTTCCCAGTGTAGGAACTTTATGCGAAAGCCTTGCGCAGGAAATTGCGCGCCCAGAGGTTTCAATTCTAAGAACATTTCCTGTCAGGACGTCATCGAGCTTGTCCCTAGCTCAAGAAAACAATCACATCCAAGACCGCAGTCACAAACCTACGATTCATATCCTCCACACATGCCGCACAGGCACGCGAATGCAAAATCATGGACTTTCATCAAGCTCTTGATGGGAGCTGCGGAACTCTCTGGAACCTGCGGAACTCTCTGGAACTCTTTGCACCATGTGAATCATTCAGGAGTTTTCAGAAACATAAGGGATATCAACAAAAGTATACAGGCTAATATACCTAATCGCAACAATGAATCTAAAGGCTTGTCAGCTAATCTACACTATCGCAAAAATGAATTATCTAAGGCCTTGTTTGTTTATTAGACTAATAGTGTGGTGTAGAAGGAAGCTCTCTTATCATGGACGAAAAGGAGCCAAAAGAAACAGAAAAATTCAAGGCACAATTCAGTAAACTCGGCACCATCGGGTGCTCAATCATCCATCGTCGGTTGCCCGACCATCGACCAAAATGGTCTAGTGAATTGCATAAACAGGCGAGATAATTTTAGACACTCTACCAACTCACTATCAAGTGCCTGAACATCATCGGTCGCCCGATCATCCTTCATCGGGCACCCGAAATTCATCTGAATTTCCTGTTTGCTCGCTAGACTGTTTTAGGAGGGTGTCAGGCTCTCGACCACCATTCATCGGGCTCCTGACCATGCACCAATAGTTGCGCAGATTTGCATGGATTTTTTGATTTATTTTTGAATTTTCAGATTTCTATTTTAAAGTGATTAGGATTCATTTCTATTACGTTTTTAGGGTTAGTTTCCTCTTTAAATAGTTGATTAAATTTCTTTTATATCAGTCATCCTTTGATTAATATAAATATATTGAGTTTTATTCTGTTTGCTCGTGGATTCGAGTTTTTTTTCTTCCTTCGTGGATTCGAAGAAGATTGGTTGAGGAGTCCTAATAGCTTTGTGAATTCGGAGTAGGCATCTTGTTAGAGAGACGGTGATCGATCTCACCCTGTCTACGTTGCACCAAGTTGGTGTCAGAGCAAGAAAAACCCTCGGGAAGATGACTTTTAGTGCAAGCAACGACAACAACCCTATAAACGATGATCTAAGAGATCAACCTCTAACATCGACGGAGTTCAGAGAGTTCAGATGAGAGAAACTTCAAGCCATGCAAGGATTGCAAGCTTTGTTAGACCATCTTGCCGCAACACTTGCCCCACCTCAAGTTCCTAACTATATCCGACCTCCTGCGATAGCTTTGTGTTGAGCTTCCATTTTATATATATTCTAATCCATTACATCACATTATATGCATGGTTTGCATACTTAAAAGACTCATCTAATACATGTTTTTGTGATTGTAGGAATGAGAGGGAGACTTTACCAATTCATGGTTAAAAGAGTCACTTTGTATGCTCTGAAGATTAAAGAAATAATGGATAAGAGATGGAGGAAAGATGCAATGCAATGGAGGAAGAAAAGTGTGAAAAAGTCACAATTTACAGCCTGACCGGCCGGCCAAACCCTCTAGAAATACAAATATCTCTGGAGTGATTTTGTGAAGGCCGACTTGTGATCCGGCTAGATGACAAGTCGGCCATGCACTTTCTAAAGTAGATTTCAAATACATGCAGTCCCGTTTTTTATTTTCGGTCTAGTTTTCGGGGCCCATATTGATGATATTTGGAAATCCAACACATCCATGTTGAAGAGGAGCTCGACGTCGAAATAACCCAAGTGGTTTCGTGTCGATCGGAGCTACGGATTGACTGTGGCGGCCAAAACAATACGAACTGTATAGAAGGTTTCCAGATTTCGCTACTCAACACTAGAATGGTCCAGGTGGCCCATCATTGATGATATGAAAAATCTAATTTGACCATATTCTAGACCACATCCATGTATGAATAGCTACAAAGTTTCAGGCCAAAAGGATGTGTGGTTTGATCGTACCGGTTGAAGAAAGATGGACCATTTAGAAATATTCAACTACGCAGATTTTATAAAAGGCCTAAGTGTTCTAATTTTCGCACCCAATTCTGGAGTTGATTTGTAAAATCTAATTCGTCTATCATCTAGAGGAAGAAAGTTTCTACTAATATTTCAAATTTGAGATCAATCCGACATCTGTACATTCAGTAGCGTTGAAAATAAGATGACTGGTTCTGGAGGTACCCGAATTGCGCGATTTTGAGAGGCGGTCGCTGTTCTGATTAGTGGGTCCATTCAGAATATAATCTTGAAAATCTAAACCATATATGAGGAAGATCAAGTTTCAAGAAAGCTACAAATCAAATTTGAAGGTAATCCGACCATTGGTTAAGCCGTACGAAGCGAAACAAAATCTATTATGTTGTGGTACTCTTGCTGTATTATAAAAGGAGGTGCTCTCTTCTATTCCAAATCAGTTAAGGACGTGAGAAGCAATGAGTTCAAGTCCTAGGAGGCTACCTAGCCTCCTACAGCTAGTTTTTCTTCCTTTTCTTAGTTCTAGTTCTAGTTTTAATATGCTTTTTCTTAGTTAACCTCTTAGCTAAAGCTAGAGGTGAAATTTGTAGTTGGTTTCAATGCTTTAATTCTTTTATTTCAAGTACCATTTTCTTAATTTTGAATTTTGAACTTTTAGTTTGAATAAAGTTTAAATTTTCAGATGAATTATGAGAGTTTGTGTACTCCGGACATGAGTTCCTTGCAATTCTCTAAGATTGCCATGAATGAATTTGTTTAGATTCGAATTGTAGTAACCCTAGACCATGCCTTAGTCTCTTGGCATGACTGTTACTTCGAAGGCTACAAGTTTGAGTTCTATGTGCTTCATTAGAACTAGAAATTTGATTTTCAGATTTAACTGGGATTGTTTGTGCTTGAATGTTATATCCTCTAATTAGATGAGAGATAGAACTTTGATTCTAATTATGTTGTGCTTGGATGAATGAATTAGTATTGAACTACTACAAGTGGATCCTTGATGCTCTAGTTCTTTCCAAATCTCAGATTTTTCTGTTTCATGTTAAAAACTGTTTTCCTAAACTTCTTGGATTCTAGTTATTGGAGTAGTTGGAATTGTTTACTTCTTTCCCTGTGGATCGACCTCGGTCTTACCGAGAATTATTACTACATCGTAGCCTTGCACTTGAGGCGAGCGAACACTTTGTCGCGTAACGACATTGTTCGCAGATCATCGCTAATAGCCAACTGTCGGGCTAATGTAGAAGATGTCGAATCAGAGATAAGCTTGGTGTTCCGATAGCTCGTAGTCAGAGATGCACGCGTCGATCGCACTGACAAAGGATTCCGAGGTAAGGCTGATCTACCCAGTTTTAATAGATTACTCAATATCGAGATGCTTCGACTACATGGGCGTTCTTGATTGGTTAACCGAAGTTGAAAGATATTTCGACTACATGGGCGTTCTTGAGGAACTACAAGTGAAACTTATTGTGTACAAGTTGAAATCGGGTGCTTTAGTGTGGTGGGAGCAACTATAGATCACGCCCGCCAGTTAAAATAAACTTCCCATCCGTTCATGGACGCAAATGAAGCATTTACTATGATCTCAATTTTTTCCCAAAGACTATGAGTAGGTGTTGTTCCAGTAATACCAAAACTGCAATAAGGGCAATTAATCCGTCACAGAATATTCGGCCGAATTTGATTGTCTGACTATACGCAACAAGTTATCAAAGACGGATGCCCAGAAAACTGCAGGGTTCATTGGCGGTTTAAGACTTATAATCCAGGATCACGTTCAGCTATGTCCGATTTGGACTGTGGCAGAAGCGTCCCAAGTCTCTACTCATGTAGAGTTCCAATTAGCAAGGGTCCCTGCACGTTCCTACCCTTCGACACTTGTCCTTACGATGAGTTCTGCTTAAGATCCATCCCTGTCAAAGGGAAAAGAACCCCTTGATGATCGTCTTGTAGCTCGTGCATCGAGAAATGGTCCTGTCAGGCCCCAACGTGTAGCAGTTGTGCTGGGGCTACGTAAAATTCCAAACCCCTATGATCGGCCTAGGCCTAATCATTGTTTTAAGTGTGGACAGTTGGGTCACCTCTCGAACATGTGCCTGCAGAGACCTGTGGCTAATCTAGCCATCTCTGAAGAAGATGTATAGGCTGATACAAAGAATAATGATGATGAACAAGCTGAGAATGACGACGAAGGGACCGAATGACTTCCTAGAGATCATGATGTGTCCCTGGTTGTATAGAGGAAGGCATAGACACTTGAGATAGAGAACAACCCCCGACGCCACAATCTCTTCTACACAAGGTGTACAGTGGGTGGAAAGATATGTGATGTAATTATTGATGGTGGTAGTTGTGAAAACATTGTATCATAGACGATGGTGGAAAAGCTAAAGCTAAAGACCATGCCGCATCCCTCGCCGTACATGATTGACTGATTCAAAAGGACCGTGTGACAACGGTTAATGACCAATGCTTTGTCTCCTTTTTGATCTGTAAGACATACAAGGACCAAGTGCTATGTGATGTCGTAGATATGGACGCCTGCCACATGATACTTGGACGGCCATGACAGTTTGATCGAGATGCCACTCATCGAGGACGAGACAACGTTATCGCATTCGTTAAGGATGGAAGGAGGATCGTTCTCACTCCTACGATCTCGAAAGAGAACTCTAAAACTTTTAAAGTAGAGGGGCAATCTCTCCTTGTAGCGATTGATATTATAAGAGGAACCAGACAAAAAGAAGAAAAGCGCGCATTCCACACACTATTAAAGAAAGTTGCTACAATACATTCGGTATTGCCGTTTGGCGTGGTTCCTTACCCAAGACCGAGGTGAAACTCGAGGGCGAGTTTCTTTCAAGTGGGGGAGTCTGATGTAGCAAGGAAGTCCCCTAATCGTGGATGAAAAGGAGCCAAAAGAAACAACAAAGTTCAAGGCAAAATTCAACAAACTTGGCACCAACGGGCGCTCGACTGTCCATCGTCGGTTGCCCAACCATCGACTAAAATGGTCTAGCGAACTTCATAAACAGGTGAGATGATTTTGGACGCCCAACCAACTCACTATCGGGCGCCCAACCATCCTTCATCGGGCGCTTGGAATTCATCTGAATTTCCTGTTTGCCTGCTAGATTGTTTTAGGAGGGTGTTGGGCGCCTAATGAAGGCCATGCATGAACAGCTGCGCAGATATGCATGGATTTTCCAATATGTTTTCAATTTTTCAAATTTCTTTCCAAAGTAATTATGATTCTTTTCTATTACATTTTTAGGGATTTTAGAGTTAGTTTTTTCTTTAAATAATTGATTAAATTCGTTTTATGTCAGCCATCCTTTGATTAATAGAAATATTTTGAGTTTTACTTTGTTTGCTCGTGGATTCAAGTTTTTTTTTACTTTATAGAAGACTAGTTGAGGAGTCTTAGTAGCTACGTGGATTTAGAGTAGTTATCTTGTGAGAGAGAGGTGATCGATCTCACCTCATCTACGCTGCACCATAATGTAAGGGAATTTTGTTATTATTATGAATTTACCATAGCTAAATCAAACATGGGAATTGTCACTCAAATAAAGATGTATTTAGGAGATAGGTAAAATGTTGTTTGATAATGATAATAAAGATGTATTTAGGAGACAGGTAAAAGGTTGTTTGATAATGTGAATTCGATGAATCCAAATTATAATTAATATGGAATCCATGTGAATTGAAATTTCCAACTTTGAGACTTTGTAGATGAAATCTAATGGAACAAAATATTTGCATTTGGCTGATGAAGTGAAATCACCTCATTTTAGAAGCATGTATGAGATGGATTTTACAAAATTTCACACATAGCTCACCATGATGTTTCCGTGGAATCCACCTGAGCGCTAGTTGCGTCACCTCATTTTAGCAACTGGGCAAAAAAAAAAAAAAAAAAAAAACAGCCCAATTTGTGATTCAAGTGGGCCACATAGTTGGAAACAGTATGCAAGGCAACACTCACCCTCCAAACTGTTTCCCTTTGTGTGACCCATCTTAATCACAAATTGACTTCATTTTGAGGTGATGGTTGGATGGTTTTGATTGTCCGCTTTGAGTGATTTTGAGGTGATGATATGCCTAATTGAGTGATTTTGAGGCGCTGGTATTGATTGCCCACTTTGAGTGATTTTGAAATTGTCTGCTTTATTTAATTTTTTTTATTTATTTTAAATACTACATGCGCAGCCAGCCGGCTAAGTATCATCTAACTCTTCTTCCGATGCTCTTGGAGTTTTTTTAACCATGGTAATTACGAAGAAAAATCCAATTATAACTTATGGTGAGAGTTGTTAACAGATAGGGGACACAAATTGCATCTGCCATGACGTGGACCCACTTGGTCTGATGCCAATTAAAAAGCACCAAGTGCCTATGCACAGGCGCGGAACCTACAATAGTGAAGGTAAATTTTCTTTAAATAAAATAATTATTTTAGCTTTTCACCGCGTGGTCCAATGCTTATGCACAGCACATCACATGCACACGTATGCCCATTTTTTCATTGCTGTTTGACCTAGCACCATCGAAGTAGTAACTTTTCAAATTCAAATTTCTTTAACATTCCGCTCCATGATCTAATAAAGATCAGTAGCGATGACATCTGATTGCACCAGATGCCTCTCTATTCTTTTCCATTCAAAATATACTTACGTCATTTATGTGCGAGACAGTGCCTTGAGTTCTTCAATATCCAAGTTCTGCAGCAGCCATTTTATGGTAATTGCTATACTAAGTATTTCTTCATTCATTTTGTAGGATAGAGCCTTTTTTTTTTTTAATTTTTTTTACACATGCATTTACACCCCCACACACTCTCATACCAGAGTGGGATTTCACCACAATGGGTACTCGAATCCATGACCTCTTGTTGAAACTCTTGTGCGTCTACCACCGAGGCATGAGTAAGGACCATAGGATAGAGCGTCATTCTCCACTCTTTCTTGATTTTCAATTATTTGACCTTAGAGAGAGAGAGAGAGAGAGAGAGAGAGAGAGAGTTTAGGGTTTTCTTGAAACATGACTTTTAATGCCTTTAAATTTCGACTCTCATGGACAACACAATGGGCCGAGTTTCTGGGTGTTAAGTAGAATGTGTTAGGAATTTTTTTTGAAATTAATATTTTTTTATTCAATAAAAAAGGCTGCAGCCATCATGTGCAACTGAGACATATTCGGGTGGCTTGCTACACTATAAATGGAGGGACTCACCTATCCTTTAAAGATGACTCAAAGGGAATGTGTTAGGGATATATTTCCGCACATTCATCTTTATTACTCATATTCGTGATATTCATAACACAATGATGAAAATTAAGGTTCTTATTCCATGTTTTTCTACTCTACATTATCAAACATAATGTCCTTAAATCATACAAAATACATAATATTCCTCTTTCCGTCTTCCTGGGAGACTTAATTTGATTTACATGAAAATAAATCTATTCTATAAAAGTGAAAACGGTAAACATTATTCGTCTTTAAGCCACTTTAGCTTCATCGTCTGCCATTAATCGCTATGAAACTTCATACTCTTTACCTGTAAGTCGGGCTCATTTAATGGATCGTCACCTGCAATAATCTGGTAGTGTTTTAAAACATCGTCCCAGGAGGGAGTGAGTTGCTTGCAATAAACTCATTGAGGGTTACCCCCTAAGATTAACACAATAATATCCAAACATGATAATCATACCAAATTAAAACATACATGTGAAAATCTTAATTAATGCGATGCATGATATGCATGCTCTGGCTAAGGCACCCTTACTAAATTATGAGACAAGATCACTCAACTTTTCTCACTACCGACTAGTCACTAGAGGTTCTAGTTAGGATGGGATCACTCCACTCTTCCCATATACCAAAACGCAACTAGTGAAGCGGGCCCATGCACACTTTCACTAGATAGCGAGAGAGAAACGAGCTAATGCACACTTTTTCTAATGCCCGAGGGGCTGACCCATCAAGTCGGGTCTTGTGAATGCATGATTAGTTTCACCTTTAATTAAGTCTAGCATTCAGCCCATGAAACGATGTACACGGCTAATGACCACTCCTTACCCCAATCAATTTAAGAAATTTCTCATATACATCAATTCCATTCCTTAATGGATCCATCACAGGTAACGCATCAATAAGGATCCCTTGGCACTTATCAACAAAGCACACATGGTAGTGCCAAAACTTAACATTATGGCATATACAACCAACAACATATACACGGTAATGCCAACACTTAATTCTCAATACCAAGGTATATTCATTCAATAATACACATGGTGATGCCAACTCTTGCTACTACCAATAAGGCATATTCATAAAAAATATCCACATGGTCATGTAACGTAACAAGGCCTTGTACAAGCTTCATCTCTTTACATTAAACGGTTACATTAGTATGGGGTTAAATGGTGTTCATTAACATAACATCCACATACAAAATCACATATCAAACCACACATTAATCATCATGTTTATCATGAGTATGTAACAAATGTAAATTAAGCATAGTATTCATATAAGCATGTACATCATCATGGTTCCTTTTCCAAACACCTAAGCATAAATCATGATTGATATACATCAAAATTCAGAGTATACATCAAGGAATACTATACAAATCATAATCACATAAAGAGATTTCAACAAGCACGGTTTCAAAAAATCACACAACGAAACCCTAGTTTCTAAGCATGGAGTCGACAAGAAATTTGATACTATTGTAACTAGGCTTAAAGGAAATCTTCACCTTGTGATATTGGATGGTTTGAGGAGCGATTAGAGCTGCAATATCTTCTTTAGATTCCATCTTATGTTGTTTAAGAGAAAAACATGAGTTTAAGGTGTAGATCGATATGTTTTCTTCACTAAGATCATCTAGCGTTAGGATTGGGGCTAGGTTTAGGTAATTACTCTAAGGTTTATACGGCTTACCTCAATCGACAGCGGCGAAACTAAGACAAACTCGATTGAGTCAACTCCGTTCGGCTCCAATCGGTCTTCTCTCTCTTATTCTTTTCTCTTTCTTCTTTTTTTTTCTTCCTTGGAATGGGTCGAGCAGCAGCAGCAATATGAGCAGCACTACACGACCCTCTCTCTCTCTCTCTCTCTCTCTATCTCTCTCAAGGCTTTCTATAAAGGGCAGGAAGCATTCAAAGGAGCTACGTATAGGGCCTCACGGTTGGTGCATAGTCGGTGAAGGATGTAGTGCAAACGAGCTTCGGTTTCCCGGTTCGAATGGGAGACGGTGTGAATCCCACACCTCACGATCTACGTCCCATGGGGATCGTCCAAAGATCTGGTCGGATCCACATGAAGGTCCTAGAATAGACCCTGAGCATCCATGCAGAACGGATCCTTGGATCTTGATTTTTCTTATTTTGGACGGTAGATTGGAACGAGCCACAGAGTCGTCAATCGGTTGTAAGAATTAGACGGACCAGATTTAGGCTAGGCACGGTCAAGATGGACGGTTTGGATTCACTTATGGGGCCCACTATGATGGATGGAGGCCAGCAGTGGCGCTTGCTAACAGCGAGGAAGAAGAAAGTTTTAATTTTTTTTTCACGTGAAATGCGGTACGAAATCCATGCGTTTCCCCTAGGTGCATCAGGTGGGGTCTGCTGAGGTGAGTCGAGATGATCTGACTTGTTCAACAGGCCAGAAACTTAATATTAACCGGTGACGAGAAATTTAGTACGGGTCCGAGTTGTAACGGGCCGTTTATTAGCTGATTTCGGATTGGGGTATTTGTAGGATGATCGGAGGGTTGAAATTGGATGTGTATGGTTAAAATGTATCCCAAAGCTTATCTAAGGAGTTTTGCATGAAAAAGATCATCAGAAATTATAATACTTAAAAGTGAGCATTTAACTTAAGTTTAACCGGTGGTAATTTCGTAATTATCTGAAAACTGTAAGATTTTTGAAATTTAGTCTTTCTATAACGTTTATGAAATCACTCTAAGCAATTTTTGTAAAGGGTCCCCTATCGAATCTCTTACGGATGGTCCTTTATTTTCAAAATAAGGTAAATGCTCAATAATTAGTTAAAAAATTAAAAATAAATTTTTAAAAATTTTCAAATAAATTCCAAAAATTCAGGGCGTTACATGACTGTCCACTAAACTTAGATCAAGTTGGCTTGAAACATGGAATTACACTTCTATCAGCAATTTATCAAGCCGTCAACGGATGTGAGATGTTGGCATGTGGCCATGGCCGGTATGTGGCTATCACATTTGAGTTTTATAAAGTTGTTTAATCGACTAAAAAGATTTAAGAAGGATTTAAATCTACAGTTCGTCGTATGTCTGTCGCATCTCAGGATCGAACATGTGTCAGCATCCACCGGGGCCCACACACTTAAATCATCCGATGATTTCAACCTCATATTCTCATCGCTACCATAAATAAGCTATTGCTTCAATGATGATCCTAAACTTTGACTTTAGAGTTGAATGGGAGCCATTAACCAGTTTCTTTTCATGGCTCTAAATTCATCCAAAGTAGTGACTACGGCTATCATCCGTCCAACATAACTTTCTTACTGTGGCCCATGTAGCATATGATCCACAATCTGGATCTTTTCTAAACATTTAGATAGTGGGCGGTGCAGGCACACGTTGGATCTTAGAACGAACTCTTGGAAAAAAAAAGTACGAACTCTTAAATCTAAAAAATCCTCGGCTAGTTAAAGAAAAAATATTGTGAAGATGATTTTTCTCTCTTATTTACTGTTGGAATGATAATGAAGCAGGTGTAGAGGAAACCAAGCCTACTTTATGTAGAGATAAGCATGAATAGATTGAGTACATCCATGTATATTATGTTTATCTGTACACATGTATTTAACTGTGCATGTATACACCTTGTCCCCCCTTCTCTCTATGTGTGTATTATATATCTCTTTCCTTTTTCATTCATCATTTTTTTATTATTAAGGTTTTATTATCAGTTATGAGTGTAGTTTATGTTATTCAGATGAAGTTGAGGTAGAGTACTGGCTTATAGCCCCCCTTCTTGGTCTCCGTTGGCCGGACCTGCTAAAAAGAAGACAAGCAGTGGGGGATGTCGGTAGGGGACCAATTGTGGACCCTATGATGTCTTAGTCAAGGCTTGTAGGAGATGGGTATAAGGGTGTCTACTGAGATGTAGAGGAGTAAGTTGTGCGTACCTTGGTTTAGGGTTTCATGACCGTACATATTGAGCACGAGGGAAGATAATATGAACACACTACGTTGGAGAGTCCTTGGTCGGTAGGATCCTTATCCCGAATATGTTGGAGAGATTTTTGGCTGAGAAGGCTAGATCCTTATAATTATCTCGTTCAAATTTGGCAGGATTCGCCTCGTATTTCTCATATTGCCTTTATGGCAGTGGTCAACTTGGTCTACTCGGGATACTGTGGATCGAGCTCCTTCCCCATGGGCTTCTCACCTATGTTGTAGACATTCCTCGGCAGGCAAGTCCTCTCATATCGAGCTTCGTGCACTGACGGCGTAGCTTTGGTAGCTCGTCCAGTGTAGGTGGTCCTTTTGCTTGGACCATCGGTTGTTGCTTCTCAACTTGGGGGTGTAGGTCTTGTAGATAATTCAGAATCCCCCACAACAGTTGCCCCCAAGTTCCGAGGTCAGCTTGTTGGAGCTTGAAAGTCATGAGATCTTGAACTGGTCTAGATGCGCGGGAACTTTGAACTCGGCTTAGATTTTTGCCAGTTGGGAAGGCCGAAACTGAGGAGTCGGCGACGGGCATGGAAACTGAAAAGGCGCCATTATTGTCCGTACACCGCCACTGTCATGTCGACTTCTTAGTGAACCACGCGTTGACATGTGATGATGACCCGTCAAATGAGGCGTCACGTCTCTGCCCGGGCGGGCGAATCAAGTGCTAACATGTGGCACCATACGGGACGAGCAACGTGTGGGGGGGGGGGGGGGGGGGGGGGGGGGGGTATAAATACTCTGTGTCTTCCTCCTTCCTTCGTCACTTGACATGCAAGACGTCCGAACTCTGCCATTTTTCTGGTGCTCCAAGACTTAGCCGTTTCTTCCTCCTGCTACCATTATCTCTCACGTTTTCGGCACCCATCTTCCCTCCGTCTTCTCTCCTTCCTTGAGGTTTTCGTGATGAAGGTCCCTTTGGTATGCTTTGTCTCATTTATGTCCTCTTTCCTTCTTCTGTTTCCTTATTCTTTTTTCTTAATGTCTTCTATGGAGGACTCTGGCGTGGCCACCCTCTCCATCTAGTTGCCAAGTGAGTCGGTGGGTGACACTCATGATTTTAGGTCACCGCTGTCCCATGAATTTGGCCCCGTGGGGCCTGCCCCCTAGTTTGAGGAGGAATGACAAACTGAAGAGCCGACCTCCTCTTCCTCTTCTGGGCCAGGTCACCTTCTCAGTCGATACCTTTGCATTAAGGTTGAAGGTGACCGACCTAGATACACTTAGGTCGATGTACAATGTCCCTAGATCTGTGTGTCTTCGTCTACCCCGAGATGGGGTGGTCCTGAACCAACTCCCCCAGGGGAAGTCATGTTGTATCCAGTCTTCTTTTCTTGTGGTCTTCATTTACCTCTCCACCCTCTAGTGAGAGAGGTCCTTTGTCAGTGTGGGGTCGCCCCGGGGCAACTAACCCCAACGTGTGGTAAGCAATCTTCGGCCACTGCGTCCTTTGGTAGTAGGTTAGAAATTTCGAGCTCACAATGGATGAGCTCTTTCACCTGTACTAGACCAAGAGCAGTCTCGGCTCCCAAGGTTAGTACTATTTTTTCCTGGCCGGGCAAAGGTCAGGCTTTAATTGCCAATAATCCATCCTTTGCCAAAGGTTGAAAGGACAAGTGGTTCTTTGCCTCTGGAGAGTGGGAGGCACTAAAGGCAGAGCTGGAGACTCTGCGATTTCGGGTTCCGACCTCCTATAACTTGCCAGGTCGGAATGTATACCGAGTTGTTATACTATATTTCATTTGCTTTTCTTCGTTTGTTGTTGACGTTAGGCCGTGTTTTACTGCAGCTTTTGGCAAGGTGCAACCCATGCTCCCTGACCATTTGGTGTATCAGGTCGAGGCCGCTAGATTGTGATCTGTTGGTGAGTGGGATTATAGGAAGTTGATCATTGACGAGCTCCTACGTCAGTTCAGTTTAATTCTGGGTGGTGAGTTCCTCGATTAGCTCGCTCGACTTGGCTTGAACTAACTTGATTTGGCTTGGCTCAAAGGTTGGGTTCGAATCAAGCCGAGCCGTTTTTCCAAGCTCGAAAGGATTTTCGAGCCAAGCTTAAGCTAACCCAAGCTCGATTCGTCTTGGCTCGATCGCAACTCGACTCAGTTATATATATATATATATATATATATATATATATATATATATATATATATATATATATATATATATATATATATATATATATATATAATATAATATAATATAATATAAGTTTGTGAAAACATATATTTTTTCTAAGCTCGGCCCTTTGCTCGGATTCAGCTTGAGCTCGACCTCGGCCTTGGCCTCGGCTCAAATTTGGATACAACTCAGTTCGAAAGCTTGATCGAGCCAGCTCGATCATGTTAGTCTAGCTCGAAGACTAAGCCGAGCCGAGCCGAACATGAGCAAGGGTGGTCATTAGTCGAGCCTAGCTCGAACAGGGCATAAATCGTCTTGACTCAGCTCATCTATGTGCAGCCATTGGTCTTGACTCAGCTCATCTATGTGCATCCATAGGTGGAAAATCCATGCAAAAACTCGCGTCACTGCACTTTGCACTCTTGCTACTCCACCCACCAGCTTGGCCAATATATGTAAGATCTAAGACGTTGACAGGGGGCGTGACTTGGGTGACAGAACCAGTGAAGTGGGTGGGTGTTGAGCCACGAATTGTGCATATCTGAACCCCAATTCATAGCACAATTGCATAGTTTAAGTTGTTAAAGTTAAGGACTTATGCTTGTTTTTGTGTTTGTAGGTAAAAGAGAGAGGTGTCATGGATATATTGTTAATTTAAAGGATTTGGAGTTGATTAGAAGACCAAGCTTTGATGAGCCAAAGAAGTGAAAAAAAAGTCCTAGAGAAATCAAGTTAATGACCTGAAATGGCCAAAAAATCAAAGTGCAGAACTGCAGGGCCAGAAAAGTAAGATGCAGAAAGTTTAAAAAAATGGCCCTGAAATATTGCTAGAGTGAAATTCCGATCAATCGGAATTAGTTTCGATCGATCAGAACATCAATTAGAAATTAGTTCCGATCAATCGAAAAATCAGAATTTCAGGATTAAAAACTTCTGCACCTCTTGGACAAAATTTCTGATCGATCGAAATAGTTCCGATCGATCGGAACATTAATCGGAAATAGTTCCAATTGATCGAAGTATGAATCGAAACTGTCTACAGCTGCGTAAATCCTTATGCAAATTCGAGGCGGTGGAAGACTTTTTCTATAAACGGGCACCTCTACTTTCTTCCTGAGGCATCATAGAAGGACATGGAAGTCGTGGGAGTTGGAGGAGTTGCGAACACTCCACGACGATCCTCTTCACCTCCCACGACTTCAATGTCCTTCTATGATGCCTTAAGAAGAGAATAGAAGTGCCCTTTTATAGAAAAAGTCTTCCACCACTTCGAATTTGCGTAAGGATTTATACAGTTGTAGACAATTTCAATTAATACTTTGATCAATCGGAACTATTTCTGAATGATGTTCTGATCGATTGGAATTATTTCGATCAATAAAAATTTTTGTCTAGGGAGTGTAGAAGTTTTTAGTCCCGAAATTCTGATTTTTCGATTGATTGGAACTAATTTTTGATTGATGTTCCGAACGATTAGAAGTAATTTCGATTGATCAGAATTTCACGTCACTAATATTTCAGGGCCATTTTCTGAACTTTCTGCATGTTACTTTTCTGGCCCTATAGTTATGCACTTTGATTTTTCTGGCCATTTCAGGTCGTTAACTTGATTTCTTTAGTGCTTTTTTTTCACTTCTTTAGCTCATCAAAGCTTGGTCTTTTAATCACTCCAAATCCTTTAGATTAACAATAAATCCATGACACCTCTCTTTTTTATCTACAAGCACAAAACAAGCATAAGTCCTTAACTTTAACAACTTAAACTATGCAATTGTGCTATGAATTGGGGTTCAGATATGCACAATTCATGGCTCAACAGTGGGACCTGGCGTGTCTGGAGATCATTCGTCCATGTAGGCGGAGCCGTGCGATAGAGAGGCATGTGCAAGAACACAATAGCAGTTAGAAACTAACGGACGTTAGGGCTGCCCTTCGTCTCTCTTCCTCTCTCCCCAATTCTGGTTCACAGCCGTGCCTCATTCCACGACAAAATCCTTGACATTTCGAGTTATAAGCCATTCTTCTTCAAAATCAAAGATCCTTCGTCCTCTTCTCCTGCTGTGCCTCCTTCCTCTCTTCCTCAGATCTCTTTACTTTGTTATCCTTGTTGGGATCGAATGAGAAAATACCCGATACAAGCTTCGAAATCAGCTGTTTTCAGATCGAATCAGATCAATATCTCATAGCATTCGTCGAAAATTCGTCGGTACTGTTATTTCTCTTTCAATTCGAAATGCACGATGGATGGGTGAGAAGTCATGGAAAGCGAGATTCCGATGTCAGAATTGAGAGTAGATGAAGAGTCATAAAGGAGAGAGGCACTGTGAACCCAACTTCAGCCCTAACGTCGTCTATTAGTTTCTGACGGCTGTTGTGTTCTCGCACGTGCCTCTCTTTCGCACGGCTCCGCCTACCCACATCGATGGTTCCAGGGTCTCACCCAAGTCGTGCCCATTGACAGGCGCTCCCACCTGCCAGCGTGATCAATGCATGCAAGATCCAGGCCGTTCGTTAGGATGGAGACACCATCTAAATGATCTTCTTTGAAAAAAATGAATCCAGTCTTTTCATCTAGCCTATCCTGGAGAAAATTCAAGGATGATGAGAGCGGATTAGGTGAGACCTTGGCCTCACCCAAGATGGTGCGACCCTAACCACCTTGATGTATCTATTATGTATCCACACCATCCATCCATTTCTCTAGATCATTTTAGGACGTTACTAGAAAAATGAAGCAGATCCAATTATCAGGTGGACCTTACCATAAGAAACAGTGTTGATTGACCATTAATGGGCCACAAAAGTTTTAGACCAAGCTGATATTTGTTATTTCCCTTCATCTAGGCTTATGTGACCTTATCAACAGATTGGATGGTAAATAAACACTATGGAAACATTAAAGTGTGCCCTAAGAAGTTTTTAATGGTTGGACGGTCAATCAACATTGTTTCTTATGGTATGGTTCACCTGATAATTGGATCTGCTTCATTTTTTTATACTGACCTAAAATGATCTACATAAATAGATGGACAATGTGGATACATAATACATACATCAAGGTGGGCCCCACGGTAACCCTGCAGTAAGGGCTGTACCCTCTTGTGTGAGGTCGGGGTCTCACCCAATCCACTCTCAAGGGAGATTTTTACTGCAATAGCCTTGAGGTCTGGCTAATTTTACTAAAAGTCCAATTTCTTGTCCGGCTTATCCTTTTTGGTCTTTTGACGAGAATTTGAAATTTTATGTTCAAGAATGCCCCTGAGTGCTCAGGGGGAATCCATGAGCATTGTGGATTCCCTCTGAGTAGAGGTGCATTTTCGACCATAAAATGTTCAAATTCTCATTAAAAGACCAAAAAGGATGAGCCGGATGAGAAATTGGACTTTTAGTAAAATTAACCACACCTGAGGGCTATTGCAGTAAAAATCTCCTCTCAAGGGTGATGTCATTGGTGGATATGGATTGCGTACCGAGTACACTGTAGTGTACTGAGTAAAACCCTATGGGGCCCACCGGAATTATTTATCTTAACCACACCGTCCATCCAATTTAGCAGCTATGAGACTAAAATTGAAGCATATCTAAAGCTCAAGTGGACCGCACTATAGGAAACAATGGTAATTGAACGCCTATAGTTGAAATCTTAGGGTCACAGAAGATTCGTGTTGTCCCCTCGTCCATGTCTGTGTGAACTTATGAACAGGTTGGATGCTAAATGAACATTACTGTAGGCCCTAGGAAGGTTTCAGTGGTGGACGTCATTGTACCCACTGTTTCCCTTAGTGTACTCCAATTGAGCTTTGGATCTGCTTCAATTTTAGATGCATGCCATAAATTGAGCTGGAAAAGCGGTTGGACGGTGTGGATAAGACACATACATCATGGTGGGCCCCACAGGGTTTACTCAGTAGGAATCCGCATCCACCATTGGCTGCCAGTGGCTGCTATCATTGTTTGTCTTTGTCCTTGCATGGGCCCACTTTAACGCTCAAAGAAACTGAATGAAATCTGTACGTCCCACCTCTTAGTGCTAAACAAACACTCAGGGGTCATTTGACGCATAGTATTATATGGTGTTGGTTCCGTGTAAATTTCTTATGGTGTCTGGGGAGGATGGGAGGGTTGGGATTAGGTGGGATGGAATTGCATTTGGTCCCATGCAGGGTTTTCGTGGATTTTGAAATCCCGCACACATGTGAGCCCCACGTTGATTCATGTGTTTTATCCATGCTATCCATTCATATATGCCCTTTACACGTGGTACTGTGGTTATATACATGTACAAGTGACAGATATCCGTTGTGAATTTGGTTTGTAGATTACAATTCCATGGTCCACCAAGCAGAATTTTGCTTGATCCAATATTTTTTCCATATCAAGAATTTGATCCCAAACATGAGATTGGATGGTGAAAATACCATGGTATTGCCAGACATGTAATCGTTATGCAATAAATGATGTTAATCCCATCTAATTAATACTACTCCATGATACCGTGCGCGTTTTCAGCATATAAATGCCAATGGGCATCTGATGCATGCAGGAGCCTTGAACTTATGGAACTCGTGTTTGATCCTGATATTGGAAAGATGATGAGAGTACCTTTTTGTGAGAATATGGCATTGAAGAAGGGGCCATGGACAACAGAAGAAGACCAGATACTGGTAGCTTACATTTAAAGACATGGCCATGGGAATTGGCGGGTGCTTTCGAAACAAGCCAGTAAATTCGAATTCTGAAATGGGCCTCTTTCGAAGAGTCTAGATCTAGAATCCATAGACTTTTATTTTAATTTTTTATTCACAACATTACAAAGATCAGAAACACATTCGGGTGTGCCTTTACTCACACAAAACATAACAAGCCACCTATCATATAGAACCCACTAATGAGGGGTTGGTGTTGGAAATCCGGTCAACGGAAGCACAGAAGAAGTTCAAACAATCATCACACAGCGACACAAGCAATCAACGCAAAAAGCACACGAATTTTACTTGGAAAACCCTTGTGGGAAAAAACGATGGCACAAAGCGACACCTCCACTATGATGAACAGATGATTATAGAGCTAATCTACCTGAGTAGATCTCAAAGATGAACAAAAGCTCTCAAACCTCACAATCCTCTTACCCAAAACCCTAATCTCGTATTACGACTCCTTAATATTGCTTAACTTTTTGCCTAACACGATTATGAAACATATATATAGAGTTGGAACCGGTATTGAAAACACATAGTGTGAAAACCGCGCAGAAATTCAAATCCTGCAAGTCCACTGACCGGTCGGATGAACGGTCGAGATTGGTCCAGAGAGTTTTGCCAAAAAACAGCATGCCTGCTATCTCAACGCAAACCTGTCTGGCGACCGGTCTGAGCACCCTGTGACCGGTCTCAAAAGGCCAAAAAAACGTCCAGAGAGTTTCAGACCCAAATTGTGCCAAACTGTCCATTGGTCGACTGGTTGGCTGACCGGTTAGTGGACAGTGTCAATGCACAGTTTTGAGGCCTCTCCAACAAACTCCATCAAGGCATCAAAACACCAAACCACATTCTCTACTCTTCATAAGACCAACTCTTCATCAATCATAGTGTCACCGCTTCTCATGCATCACTGCGTCTTTGTTAAGCCTTTGCCAATCTCAGAGAAGTTACGCAAAACTTGAACTTCTTTGTAGGGACCACCTTGGTCAGCATATCCACCGGATTCACGGTAGTGTGAGTCTTGCCCAGAGTCACATTTCCTTAAGCACCTTCGAATAAAATGGTGACGCACATCAATATGTTTAGTACGTAAGTGATAAACAGAATTTTTAGTCAAATTTATAGCACTTGAGCTATCACAATTAACCGGCACGGCTTTCTGCTGAAACCCCAACTGATTTATCATACCTTTCAACCAAACAGCTTCCTTAAAAGCTTCTGTCACCGCCATATACTCAGTTTCAGTAGTGGAAAGAGCTACCACAGATTGAAGCTTAGACATCCAACTTATCGCTCCACTCGTTAATACAAACAAGTACCCTGAAGTTGATCTCCTATTGTCTACACTACCCGCGTAATTAGAATCGACGTAACCAACCAACTTGTCCTTGGACTTTTTAACATCAAGACGTAGTCCTGCGTACCCTGAATATATTGAAGTAGCTATTTCATAACTTCCCAATATTATTTGCCCGGGTTAGACATGAATCGGCTAACAACACCCATAGCCTATGAAATATCTGGTCTTGTACAGACCATAGCATACATTAAACTACCCACAACACTTGAATAGGGCACATGAGACATTACATGCTTTTCTTCATCTGTTTTGGGACAATGTTCAGAAGAAAGCTTGAAGTGAGCCGCGTGGGGAATGCTAACCGGTTTGGACTTGTCCATCTCATACTCTTTCAATACCTTTTCAAGGTATTCCTCCTGAGATAACCACAACCTGCTCCTCTTCCTGTCTCTACGAATATCCATGCCAAGAACCCTCTTTGCAGCCCCCAGATCCTTCATCTCGAATGTCCCTGAAAGCTGAGTCTTTAACACATCGATGTCAGACATGCTATGACTGACAATAAGCATGTCATCGACGTATAACACCAGTATGAGAAACTTCTCATCATTCAGTGTCTTGAAATAGACACAATGATTGTACTCGCTCTTGGAAAAGCCTTGACTCATCATGAAGGAATCAAATTTCTTGTACCACTGCCTAGACGAATGTTTGAGACCGTACAACGATCTCCTTAACCTGCAAACCTTGTTCTTAGCCCCTTGCACTGTATAACATTCTGGTTGCACCATGTAAATCTGCTCTCCCAATTCCCCATGTAGAAAATCAGTCTTTACATCCATCTGTTCCAGCTCGAGGTTGTATTGGGCAACCAATGACAACATGAACCTGATAGATACTTGTTTCACAATCGGCACAAAAATTTCACTGAAGTCCAAGCCTTTACGCTAAGCATACCCTTTCGCTACTAACCTTGCCTTGTATCTGTCCTGTCTCTTCCAAAAAATTCACTCGCACCGAATCGCTTTTGGGCCCACTAGAAGCTCTACAAGCTCTCAAGTCTCATTCTTGTACAGGGTGTCCATCTCGTCTTACATTGCCATCTTCCACTTTTCAGCATCTACATTCAGTAGTGTCTCCTCAAAGTTAGAAGGATCCCCCTCATTTGTAATGAGATCGAATGCAATGTTCGAGTCATCTCTATACCTTGTTGGTAACCTGCGATCCCTAGGTGGGTTTCTTCACACTGGTGGATGCTTCACCTGATCCTATACCTCTGTCTGCGTCTCAGTATAGGCCCATGTCTCATCTCTGTCGTCTTGTGCATCGCCAATTTTTGATTTTTCTGGTTCATTTGTAGCATCCTTTCGGAACAAAGAACCTCATCAAATTTGACATCACGGCTCAGGGTGATCTTCCGTGTGACAGGGCATATATACGATAACCCTTTACACCATCACTATAGCTCACAAAGATCCATTTTTCGGCCTTATAGTCTAGCTTATCTCTCTCAACTGATGGTATATGAGAATAAGCCTCACAATAAAAAACCTGCAGACTTGAGTAGTCTAGCGTACGACCACTCCACGCTTCCTCAGAAATTTTATATTCAATTGCCATAGAGGGTGATCGATTTATCAAGTAACAGGCCGTGTTAACGGCTTCAGTCCATAGCTCTTTGCCCAACCCAGAATTACTAATCATGGATCGAGCTCTCTCTAGGAGAGTCCGATTCATCCGCTCTGCCACACCATTCTGCTCTGGCATGTGGTGTACTGTGTCGTACCTCATGATCCCCTCCTCCTTACAATATGTGTTAAACTCTTTGGAAGTGAACTCACCTCCATTGTCAGTTCTCAAAACTTTCAGTTTCTGCCCTGACTGATTCTCCACCATCGCCTTCCAATACTTGAAAGTCATTAAGACATCGGATTTATTTTTCAGAAAATAAAACCAAACCTTCCCACTATAGTCATCGATAAACGATACGAACCACGATGACCCCCAACAGAAATAACAAGCGACGATCTGCATACATCGGAATGGACATATTCAAGCACCCTTTCCATACATGTTTCCTCCCTTTAAATGACAATCTAGAATATTTTTCATACATGCAATGTTCACATATTCTTAAGTCTACAGATTTAAATGAAGGAATCAAAGATCATTCAGAGAGTACCTTCATGCCCCGCTCACTCATGTGCCCTAAGCGTGCATGCCACATACATGTAGACATGGAATCTGCTACAATCGCTGTAGCTCCACCTATTGAAGTGCTCCCAATCAGCTTGTAAATGTTTCCATGCCTCCGTCCCTTCATAATTACAAGGGCCCCCTTTGAAACTTTGCAGAACCGGTGATACGAGCCTTTGACAATTCTTGAAAGTCATGAGGCATTGGGGTGACCGGTGAACTTGCACCCCAATGCCTCGAGTGTACCAAGGGAAATCAGATTCTTCCTCAACCTAGGGATGTGCTTCACTTCCGTCAAGGTTCATTCGATCCCATCGAACATCTTGATGTGCACTGTACCAATTCCCACAACCTTGTAGGAGTAGCCATCGCCTAGAAATACCGAGCCTCCCTCATACTCCCTGTAGGAAGTAAAGACGCTCATATCTGGGCACATGTGATACGAAGCCCCGAAGTCCATGATCCACTCATCGCTGAGAGGTCCAACCTTTGGCACCGTCAAGACCTCACACACATCACTACTACCTTCTTCAACTTTGGTAGTATTGACTTCCCTAGAGGAGTCTCCTGACTTCTCTTTCTTATACTTCAGACTCTTGCAGTCCTTCTTTATGTGCCTAACTTGGCCACATCCCCAACACTTCAACTTACCTTTGCCCTTGCCCTTCGACTTGGATCGAGAACACGATGATCCTTCACCTCGCTCAGAATTTCTTCCTCTCATAATCAGTGCATCGGAGGAAGAATTAGCATCACCACTCTTTTGTCTCATTGCCTTCGACTGAAGGGCTGAGACAACGGTCTCGACACTAATAATGTCCTTACCTGCGTACAACGAGTCCCTGAGAGACTCATATGAACTGGGAAGCGAGTTTAGCAAGATTAAGGCTTGATACTAGTCTTTCATCTGTTCACCAAAATTGACCAACTTGCAAATCAACTTGTTGAATGTGCTAATGTGGTCCTCCACATCTGTCCCCTCCCCCATCTTCAAAGTAAAGAGTTGCATCATTAGATACATGCGATTTTTTAGAGACTTCTTCGTATAGATGTTCTCTAGCTTGGTCCATGTCTTTACAGCGGTCTTCTCCTTCATGACGTTATAGAGGACGTCATCAACAAAGCACAATTGGATTGAGGACGTAGCCTTCTCATCCATCTTTGTCCACTCATCATCTTTCATCTCCGTAGGTCGCTTTCCAAGGGTGTTCACGACCCCTTGCTGAGTTAGGATGACCCTCATCTTCACCTTCCACAACTCAAAGTTGTTTTGCTCGAGAACTTCTCAACTTCGAACTTCGTACTTGAAGCCATGAGATTGTCGCAGAAAACTCCTTCTTTAACCTTCCAACGATAGCTCTGATACCACTTGTTGGAAATTTGATCAGCGGAAGCACCGAAGAAGATCAAACAATCACTACATAGCTACACAAGCAATCAACGCAAAAGGCACATGAATTTTACGTGAAAAACCCTCGTGGGAAAAAACCACGGCACAAAGCGACATCTCCACTATGATAAATAGATGATTACAAAGCTAATTGACCCGAGTAGATCCCAAAGATAAATAAAAGCTCTCAAACCTCACAATTCTCTCACCAAAAACCCTAATCTCATATTAGGACTCCTTAGTATTGCTTAACTTTTTGCCTAACATGATTAGGAAACATATATATAGAGTTGGAATCGGCGGAATTGGAAACACGTAGCGTGAAAACCACGCAGAAATTCAAATCCCGCAAGTCTACCGATTGGTCGAGATTGGTCCAGAGAGTTTTGCTAAAAAACTGCATGCCTGTTGCCTCAACTCAGACTTGTCTGGCGACCGGTTTGAGCACCCTGCAACCGGTCGGATGACCGGTCTCGAAAGGCCAAAAAACGTCCAAAGAGTTTGAGACCCAAACTATGCCAAACTGTCCACTGGCCGACCGATCGGTGGACACTGTCAATGCACAGTTTTGAGGCCTCTCCAATAGTTGGATGGGCCTACCAAAAACCACCCTAGAAAAAACACAACAGGCCACCAATCCATTGACTTCTTTCATGCTTTGATCAACACATGAGAAAATGACCCATGTATTAGGACTTTTTAATAGCTTACTTTTGTTTTATGGGGTATGCTGCAATGAAGCAATCTTCATTTGGGTCGTTTGTGTCGGATTTGGACTATGTGGCAGTTGGGGAGGTGGATCCAATCCCTCCACATAGTGGTCTGGTCTGTAAATGACTTTTGGTTGAAAATCATACCAACTGGACGGTCCTAATTAATCATCAGTTTCTCCTGTTGAGGCCATTTTCATCTTAGCCTTCAATTTGAAGGAGACCATCTGTATGGATAGGATTGTATGTTTGGTTTGATTTTTCAAGGCAAGGACACAAGATGGGTGGGCTGGATCCACTGGACCTTTTGTTATGTGTCAGCCATGCAGAAGTGAAAACTTCTTGTTCCTCATTTGTCACAACGTTGTCGATTCTTTGATACTTTTGTGGTGAATTAGCAATGAAATGTAAAATGGCCCCAGTTTTCCACCCGAATGAAAGTCTAAGTCAAAGTCTATGTGGGAAAACAGTCGCTGGTTCAAGTCACGCTCGCCAAAGAATCGGCTGTTGTTTAACCTAGGGAGGACAGCAGCTGGGTACTGTGAGAAGCCATGGTAGCTGCATCAGAGACCAATGGTTGGAAGCAAGTCCGCAGAAGAAACTCCAAACCCCCGGATTCAGATTTCACAGTCTTCGTGGGAAACATCACTTTTGACACGTCTAAGGAGGATTTGCTCAGGATCTTTGGGAAGATTGGCAAGGTGAATGATGTTTTCCTTCCTCAATCCTCGGATGTGCTCAAACATAGGGGATATGCTTTCGTAAGATTTCTATATGAAGCCGATGCTTATGCAGCCATCACCACCTTCCATGGAAAAAGGATTGATGGCAGAGTAGTTACAGTAGCCCATGCCATACCGAGAAGGAAGTTCCAAGGCACATCCCTTACCAAGGGTTTTCCTTCCTCCTCAACCCAAATCCCCCATCCGAAAATGCTACCTTTGCCTGCACCTGATGTGCCTCAGCTCCAACAGTCTTTCTTGGAAATCACTAGAGGAACCCCTGTTTTCAGAGGGGATAAACATCATGTACCTCCCATCTCACCCATTCGTGAAGTGCCGAATGCAGATCCATTGGAGGAAATATCCGTCAGAGCTAACCAAGCTGAGGTAGATGTGAAAATCCAGGAATTGGGGCTAGCCCTGGTGGGAATAGCAGAACATAAGGATGTTCCCCTCATCCGTTTGATGAAATGCCTCAGAGACTCGGAGTTTAAGGCAGCTGCGGTGGACATATCCAGAACAGCCAACGACCGGTTCTTGCTTGTTTTTAAGACAAGCATGGAGCTCACAGCTTTCCTCTCTGATTCTTCATTGCACAGGCTCATGGGGTTATCTAAATTGAAGGCATGGACCCCCCCATCCATCTTGGAAGGAGAGGGTACATGGATTCGTCTACAGGGGATTCCATCTCATGCGTGGTTCAATTCAGTTTTCGTTGGATTGGGTCAGACGTTCGGGCGAGTGATTGAAGTGGACAGATGCTCTCTTCTTGGGCTGAACCAATTATCTGCCAGGGTTAAGGTCGCATTACGTCCGGGAGTAGACCTATTTAAGGTCAGGAGCCTCATCGTATCATCGGTTTCCTACCCTGTCTGGGCAGTCGTGGAATCATCTGGTGATACAACGGCCCTCTCTGTGGAGGTTGAGGGGGGTCCTCGTCAGTGTGAATCGACACGACAATGGGTGGAACAAGCCTTTCACTACCCTCTTTGCCCACCCCCACCCACAGCCCCAGCTCCGGATCTTCCATCATCCTTGCACCCACCCCCAATCATACCCCCACTTCCACCCAAACCACCTTCCCCAGCCCCAAAACCAGACAAGGCCCGACCCCTCACACAAGATCAGGACCCATCATCCCCCCATAGCCCACCTACGGTACATCCCACATCCCATACCCCTCCTCATATCCAAGCCCAAATTCCACCTATGAACCATCCCCAATCCCCTGGCCCTCCCCTAATTCAAGCCCACACCACATCTACGAACCAGCATTCATACCCTGCCCCACCTCAAAACCAAGTATCATGCCCACCCCCACCCTCAACCACGATTTCGATCAACTCCCCCATGAACCCAGTAGAGGCCCATGTTGTGAATGGTTTCATCCATGATGCTTTGAAGACGATGGTGGAAAACCAAGATTCAGTAGCTAATGTGGCTGCCCATTTACCGATTTGTGGCCAGCCTCAGTATACATGCTCGGAGCAGGCCCCCATCCAGGTGGTCCAAGCAGTTGTCTCGAATCCTGCCTCCTCGGACATATATACGCGCGAAATCCACCCGTTTCAGAATCTGATGTATCATAGTCTAGAAGAAATTGGTCGATAACCAATGTCGTATGAGGCAGTTTATGGTGAACTTAGACCCAAGGTGGCAAAAGCTCTGTCCGTGGGAAGTAGCCCGTTGAAGGTTAACGATATGTTTGAAGAGGAACCTGAAGACCAAGATGCAGAGGCATGGAACTCCGTCTATTTCCCTGAAATTAGTCAGCAGTGCGGTTTGGGTGAAATCAACCTGGCGGTAGACCTCACCCCTTTCTTCTACCCTCCGAAAAAACTGGTTGACGACATGGCTCCCACCTCGATGGAAGCTGAGGCAGGGGCTCCTTTGCAGCAGTTACCCTCTGTCCACGATGTAGACAGCATGCTTCCGATGCAGGGAACGTTGCCTAATAGTGTAAACGGGGACATCGAAGTTGTGGTTATCTCTGTGGAGCCGAAGGACTGCATTAATCAATTTGCAGACAACCTTGAGGTAGGAAGGGTGTTGGTGGAATCGATCGAACACCGTCAGTCAGATGTAGTCATTCAGTCCACAGCCAATCGAGAGATAAGCACCCACCCAGTTCAGCAGAATGAGTCAAATATCAGTGCCACCAGGTTTATGAAAAGGAAATCAAGCAGGTGTGTTCAGGTAGCAGGGACTGCTGATGGTGATAGACGTCCGTTGAGAGATTGGAATGGTAGACTGCGAAAGATGAAAAGAAGGGCCGTGTCAAACACGAAGTTCTTGAATGGATAACATCCTCATTTGGAACGCTCGAGGGGTGGGCAACAAACCCACGATTAGGTCGCTGAAGCGCTTAATTAGAGAATTTAAGCCGCCTATTATTGCCATTTTGGAACCCATGCTCTCCGATGATAAAAGAATTAGCACAGGCCTTAAGCTAGGATTTCACGCCTCATGCTCCAATGCGATGGAAGGGGGAAAGGTCTGGATTTTTTACAACTCTCTGCTTCAGCTTCACGTAGTGCAAGCCTCCTCTCAGATGCTGACAATAGCAATGGGACTGCAACAAATAGATTCAATGGTAGTGGCCTCGGTGGTGTATGCCAAGTGCTCCAGGGCTGAGAGAAGACTCCTTTGGGAGGATCTGAAGCTGGTGGCTAGTAGTGGATCGTTCCCTTGGATTGCTGTAGGGGACTTCAACACGGTTCTATCTTCCACTGATAGGAAAGGGAGCAGTTTATTCGACACGGCTAGTTCGACTGAATTTGCTGAAGCTTTGGAAAACGCGGGGCTGTTTGATGCAGGCTTCATGGGAAATCGATTTACATGGTGTAACAACCAGATGGGTATGTCCAGAAAGTGGGCGCGCCTAGACCGTGCGTGCTTCAACACCCTATGGATGAACAAATTTCCAGCTTTCCAAGTCAGACACCTTGCACGTTCTCAATCAGATCATTCTCCCCTATTGCTCTCCTTCCCGGCTGAAGCTCCGTCCTTTCCACGTCCTTTCAGATTCCTGCGCACGTGGATGCTTCATGGCTCCTTTATGGACCTCGTTAGATCAGCTTGGGTTTCAAACATAGTGGGTGATCCAAGTTTGGTACTTCTCAGAAAATTAAAGAATGTGAAGGCCTCTCTCAAAGTTTGGAACAGGGATGTCTTTGGAAATGCCTTCCACAACATCAAGGTGGCTGAAGCTAATCTCCTGCTTGTAGAACAGAGTGTTCAATCTGCAGAGGATCCGTCCTCTGCTCTTCTCAGCTTGAAGGAAGCTAGGCTCAGGTTGCAACAGGCTGAACTGCAGGAAGAAATTTTTTGGAAACAGAAATCCAGGAACTCTTGGTTGTGCGAAGGAGATCGTAATACTCAATTCTTTCATACCCAAGCTTCGGCCAAATCCAGGAGAATGTCGATTCTTGAGATCAGGCTTGAATCAGGATTGGTTACAACGGATCCTCAAGTTATTAAGCAGGCAGCTGTAGATTATTTTTTAGACCTTCTGTCTGCTTCTAACACAGGGCCGATGGAGGAACTGCTAGACGTGATCCCAAACTTGATTTCAGCTGAAGACAATCAAGGTCTGTTGCATGAACCTTCTCTTGACGAAGTTCATGAGGCGGTAAACTCCCTCCCTCTTGATGCGGCTTCAGGTCCAGACGGTTTTTCAGGGGCTTTTTTCAGGGGCTGCTGGGGCATTGTCTGTGATGACGTTGTCAAAGCTGTTCAAACATTCTTCCGTGGAGGGAATATTCCAAGAGCTTTCACGTCTTCCTTAATTTTCCTAATCCCCAAGAAAGAAAATCCAGTTAACTTCAGTGATTTCCGCCCAATTAGCTTATGTAACTGCATATACAAAGTCTTTTCTAAGATTGTAGCAGATAGGCTGAGCTCCTTTCTCCCGAAGCTCGTGTCCTTAGAGCAAGGGGCGTTCATTAAGGGAAGATCCATTGCGGAGAGTTGTGCTCTTGTCCAGAAAATCTTTCGTGACATTGATAGGAAGGTTAGAGGAGGGAACATCCTGCTGAAACTAGATATGGAAAAGGCTTACGATCGGTTAGAATGGGGTTTCCTTAAGCAAGTGCTGGCAAGATTTGGGTTCTCGCAGTCTTCGATTCATCTGATAGAAAAGCTCTGGAACAACTGTTGGTTCTCCATTCTAATCAACGGTGAGGCTTGTGGATTTTTTAAATCTTCAAGAGGTCTTCGTCAGGGAGATCCAATTTTGCCGGGGCTGTTCATTCTTGTAGCGGAAGTGCTTAGCCGCGGCTTCAAAAGGTTGGTGGAAAGAGGTTTCTGCTCTCCTTTTCAGACTCGAAGCCACTGTCAGATGGTCTCACACCTCCTCTACGCGGATGACACCATTTTGTTTGCCAACGGGAGCTCCAAGTCCCTCCGGGCCATTGCGTTGTTCCTTCAAAACTACCAAGCGAGTTCAGGTCAGAAGATTAACAGCAATAAAAGTTTTTTCATCTTATCCTCCAACCAGCCCACCTCTCGGTGTAGGACAGTGGAATCTATTCTTAGTTTTAAGAAAGGAGAGGCCCCTTTTTCTTATCTTGGGATTCCGATCTATCGAGGCAGGCCAAAGAGAATATATTTTCAACCGATGCTAGAGAAGATACAGAGCCGTATTGCTGGTTGGAGTCTCAGAATTTTAAGCCAAGCTGGGCATCTTGCGCTGATTAAACATGTGCTCAGTGGGATGCCGATTCACCTGCTGTCAGCGACTGACATTCCTTCGAGTGTGGTGCAAGATCTGGAGAAAGCTTTCTCCAATTTTTTCTGGGGATGGAATGATGGTAGAAAGAAATGTCATTGGACCTGTTGGAAGACTATTTCAACCCCCATTGAAGAGGGTGGTCTGGGTATTCGGGGTATTAAGAGTGTTATGCATGCTCTTCGTATGAAGCTGGCCTGGGCTGTCAAATATAAAGCGTCCAACTCGATATGGGGATCTTTCTGCAGCTCTAAATACAGAAGAAGCCTTGATATGAATGGTGTCATGCCGGACGTAGCCTATGCCTCCCCGTTGTGGAAGTCTATCTGCAAGATGTTGCCTGCCATAGCATCGAAGGTGCGTTGGTTGGTGGGAAGTGGGAAATGCCATCTATGGGACGACAATTGGACTGGTCTTGGGCCTCTCAAAGACTGGTGCATTCAGCCCCCTCCTCCCATCCTCAAAGATGCGCAAGTACAGGCTGTCTTGGGGCATGAAGGGCTGAAGCCAATGGAAGTTTTTGCTAGTTTACTTTCGAAGATGGTGCTAGATCACATTAAGGAGGAGGGAATCTGTACAAATTCAGAGGCGGATACCTGTGTTTGGACAGCTTCAACGTCTGGAGATTTCGAGGTTAAGACGGATTGGAGTATGTATAGAAGTGCAGGTCCAACCAAACCATGGGCCAAATGGGTATGGAATTCCGTCGTGCCCCCAAAAATCTCACTTTTTACTTGGAAACTTCTTCATAAGGCAATTTCGGTCGACGAAAGAATCCAATCTAGAGGAATCTGTTTAGCCTCTAGATGTTCTTGTTGTGGAAGCTCGCCGATGTCTGCTCCCCAACCTGAAACCATTGATCATCTTTTCGCTCAAGGGGATTTGGCTGAACAGGTTTGGAGGCATTTTGAAAGTCGTCTAGGGACAGCCGCTCTACCTCATCAGCTTCTTCTCGCCGTAAACCGCGCGAACCGATGGTGGGTGCTGGCCAACAATAGGAATTACTTGTCGACGCTGATAGGATTTACCCCCTAGTTTCATTTTTTGGGAACTTTGGCGGGCTAGAAATGCAGCTCGTTTTGATCAGAATTTGTTGAATGCCTCGACCATTATTCGCAATGTTCACGCATGGTTGGACTGGGCCTTTCAGCTTCTTCAGGCGTGGAAGATTTTGTCATGCGCTACCAAGGCGTGTCTTCACTTAGGCACGGGAGCTACAGGGAAGCATGTAGTATCTGACTCACCCTCAGTGATCAAATGGAGGAGGCCAGCGGTCGGGTGGTGCTCTCTCAATGTCGATGGTTCGTCTCTAGATAACCCAGGGAAGGCTGGAGGTGGAGGGGTTTGTCGCAACAGGGCGGGCGACGTCATTTTCGCTTTCTCCTCGGCTTATGGTATAAGCTCTAATAACAGAGCTGAGATTAAGGCCTTGGTTGAGGGCTTGTCTTTATGTGTGGATAAGGGCATATCCAAAGTAGAAGTTTTGTCGGATTCGAAGGTCGTGGTAAATCTTCTTTCTTCTCACCATCAAACCCCTTCTTGGAACATGTGGTACTGGCAAGCCAGATTTTCAGCCTTGAAAAGGAAGTTGGAGGTTTTGATTTTTCACACCTTCAGGGAAGCTAACCCTGTGGCGGACGGCCTTGCTCGATGGGGCAGTTCCTCTCAGCAGAATCGGTTATTCTCGTCGGCTGCAGACCTGCCTTCTAGGATTAGGGGTCTTCTTTGTCTGGACAGAACGGGATTGGGGTACATTAGAAGACCCTAATATGGGGTTTTGGCTTCCGTTCACTACCAAAAAAATGACTTTTCCCGACGGCCCCGCCTTTTTTTTCCGACGGCTCTGAGCCGTCGGAATTTCCGACGGTCTAAAACCGTCGGCGAATGTCTATCGGCCGTCGGAAAAAACTACCCAAAAAAATACCTTCCCGGACGGTCCCGCCCTTTTTTTCCGACGGCTTTTAGCCGTCCGAATCTCCAACGGTCTGAAACCGTCGGAAAACGAAAATATGCTTATTTTCATAATTTAATGAAACGAACCCACCCTGTTATCCTTACATTGGGGCCCACCTACATGATTTAATGTATATCCATGCCGCCCATCAATTTTTAAAACTCATTTTAGAGTTTTACCCCAAAGAAGGAGGTAGGTCGAAAGCTCAAGTGGACCACACCATATGAAGCCATATCCAAGTCGTCAATTGTTGATTTTAGTGTTGCTCACTTGGACCTTCAATCTGCCTCATTTTTTGGATCATGCCCTAAAATGATATGTAAAAAGGGTTGGACAGCATGGATGAATCACATACAACACCATGGACCCCATGATCCCCTGTTTGGATCGTCTGTTTCTAGCACCCCAATCATCACTCGAATTGGGGTGCGAATTAGCTTGGTGTTACCCATATATGCATGTAACAGATTAGTGGGTGTTACCCCTACCATGGGGCCCACATTGATGTTTTTTTATATATCCACACCATCCATCCGTTTTCTTTAGACCATTTTAAGATGTGATGGCCAAAATTTATAGAGAGATTAATCTCAAGTGGATCAGTACCACATGAAATGTTGATTCGAGTGCCTCACCATTAAAATTTCCAAAGGCTGGCCCATTATAACGTTTCCTTGATGTTTATTTGTAATCCAACCTATTGATAAATGTCAAGAAGATCTGTATGAAGGAAAATTAGAAAGATAATATTGATCCAAAGCTTTTGTGGCCCACAACAATGTTTTTAATGGTGATTCATCACTCTTTCTAGTGGTATGGTCCACCTGAGATTTGGATCTTCTTATAATTTTGGATCGATTCCTAAAATGAGATGAAAAAAATAGATGGATGGAATGGATATACAGAAAAAAAATCAAGGTAGGCCGCACACAGTAAAGGTAACACCTACTAAGTTGTTATCTTCTAATTCAACTACAACAAATTGTAGGTGTTAACGGCATGCGGTAAAAGAACACCATCAATTACTTATTTTTATGGCGTGCACAATCTAGCATTGTTAAAGATCCACTTTATAATGGCATTTACTAATTGAACGCCGTTAAAACACATTGTTGAATATCTTATACGATGATTAATTTGCATATCGTCTTCGACCTTGCCACTACTGTAGTAGGTACTGATCGGCGCTTGTGGGGCCCACCGTGATTTATGAGTTTTATCCATTAAACATGCCTTAAACATTACAGGGCCCTAGGACGTTTTTAATGGACAGTGGACATTCAATCACTATTGTTTTCTTGTGTTATGGTCCACCTAAGATTTAGATATGGCTCATTTATAGGATGAAGTCTTTCTATAATTAATCTTGAGAAATGAATGAACAACATGGATAAATTAAACACAATAATCGTGGGGTCCATAGAGCCCGACCACTAGCACCTGATCACCAATGTCAATAGCTAAACTGTTGGGAACCGAGGGGCCTATTGTGATGTTTGTGAAAATCCACCATGTCCATCCGTTTTGTGAGCCCATTTTAGGACATGCATGAGACAAAAAAATGAGCTGGGATCCAAAAGTCGTGTGGGCTGAAAACATAAGGATTGAATGACCATGGTTTAAATATTTGTGGGATCATAAAAGTTTTTAATCAGGCTAATATAAATTAATATAATTTGTTTTTTCATATGTTCATCCTAGGAGGACTGAGATGTTGCGAACGGTATGGAATATTGTAATGGTAGATCTAAACGTCAACTGGACCAGCACAAGAAACAATGTAATTGAATGCCCACCGTCGGCGAATCTTGGTAAGCCGTCGCAAAACCAATGTTCTTATGTTTGTTGTTACCCTTACCTTGCGGCCCACCTTGATGATTTGATGTATATCCATGTCGTCCATAAATTTTGAATAATCATTTTAAGGCTTTATATCAAAGAAGGATGCATATCAAAAGATCAGGTGGACCACACCGTAGGAAAGAGTGGATGTAGGTTTTGTAGTGGTGGACATTCGGTCACTACATTTTCCCTTTGGTGTGGTCCATTGGAAATTTTTATGTATCTAATTTTTTGTTTAGGGACCTAAAATAAATTTAAAATTTAATGGACAGAGTGGATAGAACTCATACATCATGGTGGGGCCCATGGAGCACGTGGCAGCGTCAACCCTTACATGGTGTAAAACGCACCTGGATTTAAAAAAAAATTCAATTTTGTTAAGTCGTCCTTTTCCTTTCTCTCACGCCCACTCCCTCCCTGTTTCCCCTTTTTGCTGAGAAAAGAGCGAGAAAGAGGGAGTGCTCTGAAACCCATTCCCTGTTCAGCCCCATTCCCATTCCAAAGCCCAACACCAGCCATCACCTCCGCGCCCATCATCTACCTCACCAATCCACTGCACAGATCCCACACCTGCTCTGCTGCACCACCCAGATCCCACACCCTATTGCGCCACCACTGTCATGCCAATCTTCATTCCCTGCCATCTTCGTCGACTGGAATCACAGCCAAACGCTATCTTTGTTGTCAACACCACGTTCCACGTCAACCATTGTCTCTTGTTTCCATCACCGTGCATCGGACAACAATGTCTGTTGTTGCATTTCATGTTGCTAGCTGCCACCATAGCCATTGCGATCGCAGCCTCTGGAAACCCTACCAACCTCTATTTTGGATTTTCTATTGTAGCAGAGAGTGGTGGCAGGAAAGGTCTTGCCACGGCTTGGTTCGTTTTCATCTTCTTTCTTTCGATGGTATTTTGCTGGATTTTTTTTGTTGATTTGTGAAACTCTGGTTTGGATTTTCATGATGATTTTTTTATAATCGGGTTAGGGTTTTATTGGATCATATGGAAAGGTGGGCCTCGCTAGGTGTGAAAAATGATCTGGAAAAGTGGATGGACGGCATGGATAAAACCCATACATTATAGTGGGTCCCATGGATCCCTGCCTGGATAGGCTATCGTCAAGGAGGGGCAGGACGCAATCCACTTCCATTCAACGAAAATGTGTGGTCCACCTAACGAACAGACTTGCCTGGTGTTAGGATCCAGGCACGTTCAGGACCAGTCCTTCCTGATAAATGGGCCGAAGTATGTTGGTCTCCCCTAAATCCGCTCTCATCGTTGATGCTCCTATGCAATACTTCTGTGTATGTGTTGTTGGTCTATATCTGATTGGATGCTGGGTGTATCTTGTGTGTTACGGCTCTGTTTAGATACCTCAGTAGTGTCTCAAATATTATTTTATATATTTACATTCTGTATGCTATGCTATGAGTGATTTTCATTTATGCTTGCATTTCTATGTCTCTCATAGTCTATGAAGGTACCCAAAATTGCATTATATATAGTTCAGCGGTGTTGCACCTGAAATCAGAGCAATGCCAAAATAAGAATATCTTCAACTGTGATATTAGTTAGTTCTTCTTTCCTAGAAGATGAAGCTGTGGGTGGCTTCTTTACATGCAAATGAACTTCAATGATTCTACACTATACGATTCTAATTAAAATTCGTAAAGTTTGAAGCATCTTAGACACACATGCACACACATATGAGAAGGTCTCAAGTCCAAACGGTTGGACCACAGGTTATGGTCCACCCAGTAGATGACTTCTAACTTGCTAAGTGCATGGGACATCCAACCCAACTTCATGCAAAAATAAGCTCCATACACGGATTAAGTGGACCACACTTGTATTTTGCTACTTATCAATGGCTGGACATTTTTTTATGGTGTGGCTCTCTTGATGATTCAAAAAGGCTGATTTTTGCACTTGGTGATCCTCATTGTGGGGCCAACCTATTAGGAGGATTGGATGTCACAAGCACTTAACAGGTTGGAAGTTATTTGCTGGGTGGACTGTAAACTGTGGTCTCTCCACAAACATATTTTCCATTGTTGTCTATCCCATTGGTTTGGAATTTGGATGTAAGAATTCTCTAAATCTTGGTAGTTCATATGATCTAAGAGTGCCTTGTTTTATAATTTCATGGGTTCTGTGATGATTATCTTTTACATTTGCTTGTTGTCTCTCCCATTTGCTTCTACTAGATCACATTGGATCTTTTACATATCGTTGTGATCACGGTTCTTGCATTGTCTAAATACCTTTTGTAGTAAATACTTTTTGGCTACCTCTTATTTCTATTCTCACAAGTATTTAATATATTCCAAAATCCTACGCCTGGTTTTTCTTTAGTACTTGCATTATGTATATATATGTCTGTTAATTCAGCATTTTCTTCACTGATATTCTACTCCTTTACTTTCTCTAGTTCTGAAACCACATCTTTCATTTGAGGCTCAATTGGTGGCTGGAAAGTCGCATGCTTTTGGCCCTATTTGCTGCCCTGAGCAACCTGACCCTCTGTCAATTTCTGGCATCGTTAGTGACAAGCAGAAGCATGAAGATGATCTGAAGTATCCTCAAAGGCTTCGTATGCTTAATATATTTCCTGCAAGTAAAGCTGAGGTAGCTTATTAGGTTAATATCTTACCACTTATTTATGGATAAAGGATACTTGTAAAATTTTGTTACCTTTCGTGTAATGTGAATGTTTAATTCGTTATTCATGAACATTTTTGTTGTGTGTTATTGAAATAAATCAGTTTAGTGTGAAGTGTTTGCATGATGCTGATGCTCTATGATGGTAT
Organism: Liriodendron chinense; assembly: GCA_003013855.2. NCBI lineage: Eukaryota > Viridiplantae > Streptophyta > Magnoliopsida > Magnoliales > Magnoliaceae > Liriodendron > Liriodendron chinense. The sequence continues at coordinate 6,956,020 of ML058332.1, forward strand.
CATACTCCAACGCTCATATTTGTGCCAATGCATCATAACTGTGTAACCACTTGAAGTCTACCAAATTGAACCTTGGTTTCTCCCTAATCAAGGACAGATTATGGTTTCATTTAATTATAACTGACACCATCTGTTTTTGTAACTGTACCATGAGTTAGGAGCAAGAACCTTCCACCCAAATTGCCACTCTTCCAAAAGCACATTTTGTCCCCTATTGCTCCTACTATCAATTGCTGTGTTCACGCTTCCATTGAAAACATCCTTTTAAATATCGAGTTGATTTCAGCCAAATCTTTGAGTCAACCAGACCTCGCTGAAGATCCTTGTTGAGAATAGCAAAAGAAGAAAATGGAAAAGGGAAAAGAAGAAAAAAAAATGTAAAAAAGTAAAGAAAATTCTTTTTCTATCCTTTTTCCTTTTATTTGGTATCCTTTATAATAGGGTTGCAACTTGGGTTTGGGTCAACACGAACCCAATTGACCCGATCCAAGCTCGAGTTGGGTTGGGTCAAGTTATCAAGGTCCTCAAGCTGTCAAGGCCCATACACTGTTGTGGTGGACCACGGTGCACAAAACAAATGGATGAAAGATATTGTTTTAAGGTGTCCTCTTGCCTACATGAGCAGTGAATCTCCCTGACTTTTGGGTAAGATGATCTAAACAATCTGGCCCATCTTATTTTTACACGTGTGCTGGCATGTAGATGGCCCATAACGGACTGTTACAGGGCTGATTCAGGCATAGTATATTTGTGAATTAGTAATTAGTGAATTGATTAGTATATTTGTGAATTTTTGAATTGTTAATTGATTAGTATGTTTGTGTTTTCTGAGTTGAATGTGAAACAACGGTCAGCATTTCTGAGTTGAATGCTCAGATTTATTTTTTTCTGTTTATGTTGCAAAGCATGCATGCATGCCTGTGTGTAATTTCAGTATGTTCATGTTTCTACTGCAAAGGCATGTCTACTGTTGCTGATACATACATACATAAAAACATACGTGCGTGTGTGTGTGGGATATCTGAACATTCATGTTTTAGCTGTGAGGCCTTCTCTATTGGTGCCAATGTAAAAAAGAAAAAGAAAAGAAAAAAGAAAAAAAAAAAAAGGAGGGAGGGAGCTAGCTATTTCTTGAGAGAGATAATTCTGCACATGTTTTGGAGTCTAGGAAGCTATACATGTTTTGGAGTCTACGTGTGGGTCCCATGACTTACGAAATTGTATAGCTTTCCTAGTTATACAGGATTTGTTACATGTGGGGCTGATTTTGGTGATCCACACAGTTGACTTAATATGCCTTACCATGGATGACAGCCCCATAACAAACCTTCCAAAATGAGAGATCATAACCCTTCAATCTTTAGCTGATTTACCAAATATGTATTATAATTTTATTTTTTTCTTAATCATCAACTTAGGCTACTAACGGAGGGGACACCGCCCAGGATTGGCAGGTTGGGCTGGTTGGAGCAGTTCACTTTAGGATCTATTGATTTCTTTTTTTCTTTTTTCCCTCTTAAATGGAAATAGAATTTTGTAAGCATTATCTATTTTGCTGGTTGTTCTTGTACTACTGAGTTGTTTGAACCTTTTCTATTAGTGGTATTGCTCTTTGAGTCTGGGTACTATTTTGCTACAAGTATAGTTGCTTCTGTATTAGGGAAATCGTTGTTTGGCAGCATGGATTTGGAATCTGAATTGAAAAAAAAAAACTAAATCCTGGATTTTTAAATCTTCTTCTTATTTTTTGAGTTAGTACACAAACCCCAACTGTTGGTACACCCACCCACCCTGTTAGTCACATGGCAATGTTAGTCTGGTGTTGATTGGACTTCTCTTTACAACCTTATTTCTTGCATGTAGCTAACTGGTTGGGTACTTGAATACCAAAAAACTCTGATTGAGCTTGGTGTTGATGAGTCTTTGGCTCAAGTTTGTTCAGAAGAGATGCAAATTTAAGATGCTTATAAGCAAGATTACATAGGCAGACTATTATCACATAGTAGACTAAAATAAGATGCTTATACGGTTTTTTTTTTCCTTCTTTTTTTAATCTTGAAACAAGCAATTCTATTACCTTGTGTACTAACTTAATTCGCTTCAGTCATGACGAGTTTTATTTCCTTGATAGCCATCAATTATCTACTTTCCAGAATCCTTATGGTTATTGTCATGAGACAGAGTCTAGTTGATGATTTCAAGGTAGTAGCTTCGGCGAATGTCGAGTAGTGGAGGTATAGAAGACAATGCTGTTAGTTTTTTGAAGCACTAGATAAGCTTGACCGACTTGGAAATAAAACTACATGCACATTAAAAAAAAAAAAAAAAAAAAAAAACTGATATTGATTGCTCAGAATTCTGTTAACAGCAAAGACTCTATAGTGGGCATTTGTCACACCATGTTAAATGGTTGTGACACATCCTCGGGCATGCACCAATGCACATATGTCTATCCATACCATCCAAGATGTGGACCTCTTCACAGATGGACTAGAAACCTATGCATCCAAATTGTGGACCTCCTCACAGATGGAGCAGAATCCTCTTATGGATGCTTTGGAAAGGGTATAAACATTCTTCAGTTTCACAACATGATTGATTATTCTTTCCTCAAGTTTGTTTTTTATATTTCTTTTTATTGATAATTGGAAAGGGTATAAACATTCTTCAGTTTCACAGCCCTACTTGTGCATTATCAGTTATTACCAGTATTACAAAACTGAATTACAAAGAGAGGCATGCTGTCAGAGGTTTGATGCACGTGTAACAAGAGGTTTGAATTACAAAGAAGGATGTGCAAGTATTGCCTATGATTTCTTGATTTCTCTATACCGATTATAGTTTGCTCATAGAAGGTCATATGATTTATCATGTGTTGGTGAGCAGTGCTTTACCTCTTGTCAGAAGTCTCTCTCTCTTTCTTTTTTATGTTGTCAGATTTCAATGCAGGCAATCAAGACTCTGAACATGATCAAACTTTATGGGAAGCCGATACATGTAAATAAGGTGTGTATGATTTTTATCTTTATCAAACTTCTTGGGAAACCTATACTTATAAATAAGCTGCACATGTAAACCTAGGCAAACTTATACTAATATTGTGGTAAGGATATGCCTGCTTGCTTGGTTTATATTCTGTCATTATCCTTTCCACGTGCATTCGAAAAGCTTGAGTGCATGACAAACTTGTGAGTCGGATCCCCTCCTAGGAATAGGTTGAATTGGACCATTCCATGTGCATTCAACAAGCTTGAGTGCTTCGAAAAGCTTGGTTTTTATGTACCTTGTCTTTGATCCTGGAATGATCCTGTGACCTCCACAGATTTTCTTCATTAGCTTGTAATCTGTTGAGTGAAGCAGCTCAGAAGCCAATTTGTCAGCCATAGGAGTTATGGACGCTGTTATTTGGGGAACAATCTAGTCTTGCTTAATTACTTATCGGCTTAGCCTCATTGATGTATATGCTTCTCAAGGAAATGCACATCAAATACTGCAGGTACAATTTTCAATTTATGTAGGAGTGTCTAACTCAATGTACTTGGCTCTGCTAGGAGAATCTGCATGCATTAAACTTTAGGTAAGGACTCTCAAATGAAAAGAATATATAGTTGGTTGCAGTTACAGACTATTTCTAGTCATTAGTTTAGGGGCTGTTTGGTTTGTAGTGCACATGTTTTTTTTCATGGCTGCACCTTTTTTTTTTGTGTGTGAAGGGGTTGTTTGGAGATGAACAGATTCTCGTTTTCGAATTCGTGACCAACAGAAGTTTCGACAAGTTTCTGCATGGTAAGTTCTTTTGTGTTTTCAGTGATTTCATCTACGATTCTATATCTAGAGTGCTTGGTGGAACTTCTGTTTGGCCCAACAAATTGTACATGTGGGGCCCACCTTCCGGTTTCCCAGCTTGTTTATCATTTTGAATTTATCAAGTAATGAATTATGGTGAATGAATTTATCATTTTGATTTTTTTTTTTTTTGTTGTTTTGTAATTACATAAACTATTGAATGTATCACTCTAAGTGCTGAGCTGGTTGTTTTGGCATGTATGTAGTACAGAAGCTTTGGAGGCACTTGTTTCATCAAGTAGCCTCACAAGTGCGATCGTGAGCATAATTCAGTTGGACCATGCTGGCCAGCCTTGATGCCTCAACCATGTTGTGTGCATGTATATGCGTGTTTCATTACTGATCTGGGGAGGTAGGATGTCTATGTGTGGGGTGTGGTGAAATTGAGATTTTTGTTATTCCGTGGGCTTGATGCTTGGATATTTATCTGTAATAATGCCAACTATTTTTTTTTAGATGTAGTACACTACTAAAATCACATGGATCAATCCTAGTGTAGATGTAGACCAGCTTTCCCTATTGAATGTATGACATTTTATTCCTCTTCAATGGTAGGTAGATATTAAGGATTTTTTCAAGTATTCTAGATTCTACAAATTATAGTAAGTTGTGGTTAGTTTCCATTATTTTTGTGTTCTACAAAAAGCCTCTCTGCCATGTCACTTTCCTAATCTTTGCTCGTGCATTTGCTCAGCTGAATTAAAGTGAATGTATTGTCTCAATGCACATACTGTTTCTTTGTTCCTCATATTCTTGTTTTCTTCATTTCTAATTTTTCTTGAATGACTGAATCTGGCTATCATTTCTTTTTCTTTTTTTCTTAATCCTCTTTCTTAAAGTAATGTATAATGTTATTTCTCTATTTTTTGGAATGTATCTTACCTTTAGTATTTTGTTCTTTCTAGGCAGAATTATTTGCAGAATGAGTGAATCTGCCCGTGTGATGCTATTTGTAGCTGATAACATACCTCTGCAGGTGGTGTTGCTGCTACTTTTCTTTTCCTATTTGGTCACCGGAGTTTGGATCACAAAAATCTGCCTTGTGGACATAATGTTAGGACTCAAAATGGCCCCAAATCTGTCTAGTGTTTGGGGCCAGACCTGTCCATGAATTGGACAACATTTGGGGTCAAAACGATCCCCTTTTTGGGAACCCAAAGCTGTCCGAAAATGGACATGCAGTGTGTGGAACACAAAAATGTGCAATATGTGGGTCTAATTCTGTCCAAATTTTATACAGTGTGTGGGACTTAATTATGGCCACCGGTTGGGCCATCTTTGACCCTCAAATCAGCCTAGCTAGACCATGTTTTGGGCCCACAAAACTGTCTGAGTTGGGCCACGTTTTGAGCACACCAATCTGCCTGATTTGGACAACGAATTGCACTCAATTTTACTCATTTTGAACAGTGAGATTTGGTCTCAAAACTGTCTATAGTGGTCAGCGTTAGTGGGTCTCAAATCTGGTCAAGTATTGGTATTTTAATATATAGATGTTAGAAGAACCATATGGTATCATTTATGCATGCTGGAAGGTGATTAAATGGGAATGGAAACTGGTTTCCCCTATTGTAACAGCCCGGCATGTCTGAATTTTGTGGAATCCTTTAGAACAAGTGAGAGATTTCCATGCCATTTCCAAAAGCATTTGTGACAGGTTTGTATCATTTCAAAACATCCATACACAAACAGGTGCAGCAGTGCTGGTTATAGCAGTGTTGGTCCTAGTGTTATGGAATGAATGGAGTGTTCAAATTGAGGATTGGCTGTCCCACAGACTGATTCGCAGTAGGTTTGTAAATGATGGAGCTATACAACAAACTGGTGGTCATGGCAACAGACCTGATTTGGGTCAGCCGGAACATAGCGCATTCACCAATTCGGCCTGGAATTGAGACCCCACTACCAAAAAAATGACTTTTCCCGAATGCACCAAATGCAGATGTATACGTTTACCCTGCATAATTGATCATGTATGTAGGTGAGATCGATGGATGGATTTGCTCTCTCTCTCTCTCTCTCTCTCTCTCTCTCTCTCTATAGTATATGACCATATTGATTGATGTGTTGAAAAGCATTTTGATTTATGGGTTTTGGTTTTTCTAATGCTTAGTATTTCATATGCCGTGCAGTTCCAAATCCATTTCCTCTGTGGTGGACCTAGATAGAAAGCTTGGACGAACTGTAAGTCTTCAAAACCTTGAACTTGGTTAGATATCTTTTATTTTTATAAATTTTGTTAATAGTTAGTTGAATTAGAAGATGTGTGGATGTAGGCAGCTATCTCGTTGCCCAATGGTTTTAGATGGTGAATGAATGTTGCAATTGAGCATGGAAAATAATCAACGAATTATATATATATATATATATACATATTATGGAGGAGGATACCTTGGTTTTTATGGGGACTTGATATTCTTGTAGCCTATGTATGGTGCCCCAGTATTGCTTGTATGTTACTAGTATATAGTAGATATATTACTAGGTAATTATATATATATATATATATATATATATATATATATATATATATATGTTATTGAAGGAGGATGTTGGTTTTAGGGGGACATGATATTCTTGTAGCTTATGTATGGTGCCCCGATATTGCTTGTATGTTACTAGTATATAGTAAATATTATTAGGTTATTTAGTTTATATATACTTGTATGGTAGAAACAAGCTATTCAAAGGTTAGGCATGTATGGTGCATTGAACCTCTGAGGTTGTCAACTGTAGGCATGTATGGTAATGCTTTCAATCTGTGCAATTCGCTTATTGCAATGTACTCAAAATGTGGGTATGTGGATAAGGCTTTTAGGGTGTTTGATGGGATGGTTGACAGAAATGTAATTACCTGGAGTGCAATGATTTTTGGGTTGGCAATGAATGGCCATGGAAGGGAAGCCATTGAAGCATTTGGAGAAATGCAGAGAGTAGGTATTGTGCCAGACGACCAGACTTTTACAGGTGTTTTATCAGCTTGCAGTCATGGTGGATTGGTGGATGAAGGTTTGAAGTTTTTTTATTTAATGAAGTCTGGATTCGGATTAGTGCCAAACATCCATCACTATGGGTGCATGGTTGATCTTTTGGGTCGTGCAGGTCTGCTGGATCAGGCCTACCATCTTATAAATTCAATGATTGTCAAGCCGGATTCAACAATTTGGAGGACTCTGCTAGGCGCTTGCAGAATTCATGGTCACGTTGCGCTCGGTGAACGCGTTGTTGGGCATTTGATCGAGTTAAAAGCCCAGCAAGCTGGGGATTATGTTTTGTTATTGAATATTTATGCTTCTGCTGGGAATTGGGAGAAGGTGGCAGATGTGAGGAGGTTGAAGAAAGAGAAAGGAATCCAAACGATGCCTGGTTGTAGTACAATTGAACTAAGAGGAGAAGTCCATGAGTTTGTTGTGGACGATGATTCACATCCACAGAAGGAGGAGATCTATGAGATGTTGGATGAAATTGGAAAGCAACTGAAGATTGCTGTTTATATTCCAGATATGACAGCTGAGCTGCACAACTTAGATATGGAAGGAAAGGAGAATGTGCTCTCTTATCAATGCGAGAAGTTGGCCATTGCTTTTGGGATGGTTATGACTCCTCCTGGAACGACAATAAGAATTGCCGAGAACCTTCGCATCTGTGTTGATTGCCACAATTTCGCAAAGGATCTATCTGGGGTTTATAATCGGGAGGTAGTTGTGAGAGATCGCAGCCGGTTCCACCATTTCCGAGAAGGATCATGTTCCTGTAATGATTACTGGTAGGCCTCCTTTTATTTCAAATCATGTGCAAAAGTGCTGACTGGGGCATTGACTGATGGAGGTCTTGCCCCAACAAAACCAGAATATTAAGAAATCAAATGAAACTAGTCAGTTCCTACAGCTGGACAAACTCATCTATGTTCATTGGTGGTGAAATGCTGGCAATTGAGACTAAGTGGTCTGATAATTACAAATACCGACTGCAGTAATTCAAATGTTCTTTGAATAGTTTGGACTATGGTGGGAATGAAGTACTACAGTCCACAATGTGGTCTTCAGCAGATCCTCAAACATGGAGATCATCCCTCAACTAATCTCAATCAAGAGGTGGATTTCAATGATCATAACTGATTGCTCAGTCACACCATGTCATGGAAAGATCTTGCCTGCTCCTCAGAGGAATGATGTTGAGTTATTTTATAAGATCAGTCCAGAACTTTTGGAATGGGTGATTGATCTATGTACTTTTATCACTAAATATGGAAGTTCGAAGGGGTCTATCTTTAAAATTCATGGGAAGTACTAAAGTAAGTTTAGCCAACTACGGGAGGTGCACAAATAGGCTATTTTGAGAGCTCTTTCTATTGAACATGAAATCAAGATTATATCACTCCATTTCTTTATCACAAATTGCAGTGGGTTTTTATCATTACATATGATGTACAGTATCTAGGCTGCTCAAGCTGTAATCAGCTCACTCAAGCTGTAATCAGCTCAGAAACAGGTTTTGTATTGATTTTGTCCAGTGGAATATCAGTGAACTCAGATAGGATTGCTCTGAATTCATCTCCATTTAGAGTTTCCTTTTCTAAGAGAACCTCTACTGAATTCATCTCAGAAACATGGCATCACCTTTTGCACACACTCACACCATAGTTGGTACAGTGCACTGTGCACATAAACAGATTTACCACCTACATGACTTTATGAATGAGCTGTCCTTGTTTCTTCATGGTGGCCAACAAGGAATGATAGGTTACTTCCTTGACTTTATGAGAATGGTATCATAGTGTGAACTATTGCTGTTTTTTTTTTTTCCTCTTTCTTACACATCTATTTGTTGGCCACCATGAAAGGGTGAGGATATCCACCATAGCCATCAATTTCGATCAGTGAACCATGGGCTCCAATTGGAAAAACTTAAAAACTCAAACAGAGCTATACAATCTTTTGGGATGAGCAATATTTGGAACAGATTTTTTTTTTTGTTTTTTGGGTTGATTGTGTGATGGTAAAATAGTATGGAGATCACCACCTATGAAACAAAAACATACATGTAGAGCATTTGAAAAAAGGTAGAAGCAATGGAGATCACCAAATGGAGAGAGGGAGAGAATACCTGTTTTGATTCCCAACCAGATTGCATGGAGCTTGGCGCTTGGACTATGTTAAGATCGAAAGCACATGGAATGTTAGTACAACTTTACTATTTTTTTTTTCTTCCTAAAAGCAGTTAAGAGACGGTGTGTGGAGTGAAAGGTGGCATTTGTTGTTACAGAAAGCGAGATGGTAAAGAAAATGGGGCTCAAGTAAAAGTCCGAAGAAACCTCATTTTCTCACTGTCCATAAAAAAAAGGAAATTGGTACTTTTGTAATTTGGAATGAGGACTCACCTTCAACTTCACGTGGAAAAGGCCTGCTTGCTGCAGACACCGAACTCATGATTTGAAGAATGATGATGAGAAGAGGCCAGAACACTCTCTTCTTTTGCTCAGCCCACATTCTCATGATGATGGTGATGATGGATGATGAGAGAGAGAGAGAGAGAGAGAGAGAGAGAGAGAGAGAGATGTGAGGCTTTTGAATCACTTCAAGAGCACATGATTGCCTGGATATATAGCACAACAAAGTTCCAACAAGGCTCCTTTATTTATTGATTTTCTTCGTGGGTCTCTCTGCAATAGATCTTGCTTTCCATACAAGCGATTCTTCTGTTATTTCAAGACTTCAATCCTCCCAAAATCACCTCTCTCTCACCTTGACAACTCACTTGAAAACCATACCATCAATCCGTTCTTCGTGTCCCTTCTCCTCTATCTTTGCTTTAATTACAAGGCACCTTCTAAGAGAGATTTTCAGCAGTCCATGTAACAGAGATAGTATGAGGTGGTCCTTTTTTTTTTTTTTTTTCCTTCAAGTCTGAGGAAGTAGCGTGCTTTTTTGTACTTCAAAACGTAAAGCCGCTACGTGTGTGAAGATTTAAGAAAAGATCTTAAACACCCAATCACTTAAGACTGCAGAGCCCCTGACTCTTCCAGCAATCTTAGACTGTAGAGCCCCTGATTCTTCCAGTAACGGAAAGGAGCCCACATGCCCCTTTTCAAATGCATCACTACCTACCTCTCTCCCCACTCCACATTCATTTCTCACCCTCAGATTACTCCATGAAAGGGACACTGATTGGACGGTGAGGAGCCCACCACCCACCTCAGTGGTGAAATTTCATTGGTGGGGCCGTACTTTGTGAGAGGTGGGCCCGGGCGAGTAAATACGTGTTTTTTTTCCGCATTTATCCCTTGCTAACTTACGTAACCGTTCTGATAGGAGAATATATGTAGTCCAGTTGTAGAGAGGTCATTGGGCTGTCATCTTTTTTCTAGGAAAGTGTCTAATCCAGCGTTAGAACTATGAGAATATTTCACTTATACAATCCCATCCGAGCCATCCAAACAGTGGGCCCCACCATGAAGATGAACTGTCCAAAAATTCCTGTGCATATGATGGTAATTAGCAACTTATATATGTACGAATTGTGTTTATGGTGACATGAACTGTAATTTCTGGTCATGCAACAACTTCACATCTTTCAATAACAGGGGTTTTGTCAAAACATGTAGAATGGTTAAATGCGTAAATGATTAGGAGACAAACATTTGGTTCATTTTTTCTTTAATTCTACTATTACAGATGGATCACCTATTGGACAGCTTGGGTGTGTAGTGACTTTGATCTTGATAGAAAATGGGCCGCCTTTTAAATGCATCCCTGATTAGCCAACCTCAATTGTTTCCTCACCTGTATATATTGTATTTGTATATACTGATTGCTGTGATGACTTTTGTTTTCCACCTATGTAACTACAATCCCTACTACAAATTGAGCTAAATTGGGCAGCATGGGACCCATTTCTAAATGTCTACATGACCTATCTCAAATGGTGGGCCTCACTACGATACAGTAGCTACGAATGGACAATCAAAAGCCAAATTTGATTACATATGTAGTGCTTGTTGCTTTTTTTTTTTTTTTTCCTTTTTTCATGCAACTTATCAATGGCTCTCTTCTTGTACATGTGGCAAATTGCACAAGATCAGAGTCGTCAGGTCAGCCATCTTGGACAATTTTAATAAAATGTGTAACTTTTGGATAGTGTCCCACCTGAAGAACAGTTTGGATCACCGGATTGTTGCAATTTGCATCTTACTATTGTGTTGTAAGTTGTTAACACAGATTTGAGAATGATGTCTTTGAAATTCTCCTTAATATGGTTTTTTTTATTCAGATTAAGATTTGTTAATTATGATAGTTTGTGTCAATTGTGAAGCAATGATGAAATCAAATATTCTCAACAGCAAAAGCATACAATTGTAAAATTCTAGAACTGATAACATTTGCTTGAAGGATTTCATTTGGAATTCTCATGGATGTAATATTAAGATTTGAAATTTTTATGCTTTTTATCAAATGCCTCGCAATAAAAACATCTAACAACAGCATTAGTTTTGTTTTTGAGAGAGAGAGAGATTGAGAGAGAGAGAGAGAGAGAGAGAGAGAGAGAGAGGTTGCTCGTCTTTGATATTCTAGTGGATTTTGATGTTTCAAAATATTAATTGCTGTTTTTTTTTTCTTCAACTGATGAGCAGAGAAACATGGCATACATCTGTAAGCCAGAGGCATGCATGTACTCAATCAAATAAGACTGAAGTGATCATTACTCGAGATAATGTGTTATACAAACTAGTTAAAACAAATAAAATTCCCATCACCCTTTGTAAAAGAGAGAAGAAGATTTTGCTTTGTAATAATCATGTTCTTACTATGGCATATGAATTGCTTTACACCAAATGCTTGTGTACCATTTCAGTAATTGTAAGATATGGTTTGATTGCAGTTATTTATACTGATTTGATGAGTCATTCTCATTCATGTAGACCTCTGTAGCATTTACTAGCCTGGCGATTGCAGCTGTATCAACTCTTATTGTAAGTTACTTGATCTTATCTCACTCATTGTCTTTTTACAACACTTTTGAGTTGTCACAAACAAGGCACTCTGCAATCTGCATACAGATGTGTAACATATTTAAAATATTAATTGCTTAAATGCTAATGGTTGGCCATGCTTAAATGCTATCAACTCTTATATTGCTTTTAGGAACTTTTCTAGGTGCACGTGTGGCCATGCTTAAATGCAAACGGTTTTTTTTCATATTCTAAAGCAACGCCGACGGTCATAAACCGTCGGAAATTCCGACGGTGTGGAGCCGTCGGAATTTCCGACGGCTAATCACCGTCGAGAATTCCGACGGCTCCACACCGTCGGAATTTCCGACGGTCGAGCGACGGCTCATCGCCGTCGTAAATTCCGACGGCCGACCGACGACTTATAGCCGTCGGAATTTCCGACGGCCTATAACCGTCGGAAAGCAATTGTGACGCCCCCTTTCCCGACGGCCCATCCGACGGCCAAAAGCCGTCGGGAAATCCATTTGCCGACGGCTTTCGGCCGTCGGGAAAAGTCATTTTTCTGGTAGTGGTTGTACTTTTGTAAGTGTGCGTTTGTAAGTGTGCAGATAGGATAGGTGGAGTCTCGTGTGACCTCCTCCCGAATGTCCATACTGCGTTTTTTCTATATAAAAAAAAGGGTGATTTAGAAAATAAAAGATGGTTTGTATGTTTTCATGAACTTCCTTTTCCTCCGCCAGCACTAATTCATATGGAGTCTGAGATTCTCTTCGGTGGAAGATTTTTAATGAAAATCAAGGTGATTTTCAAAGTAAAAGATGGATCTTACGTTCTCATTAACAAGTTCAAGAATCTTCTTCAAATATTCTATGAATTTAGTATCTTTAGATCTTCTCAAAATGCTCTTTTTGTTAGCCCTGTGAAAATAAAAACAAGTTTCATGAACTAATGAAGTCATTAAACTAATTTCATGCAATCTTTGGGAATTCAATTATGTTGGGGAAGAGGAAGAAGAAGGTACAAAGAGAGAGGAGAAAATTGTTGGTAGAATGTATTTCTTAACTTGTATTGTATAAGGCTTTGTTAGCTTTGAGCTTTGGAGCTTTTGAGCTTGAATGCCACCAATGGACCCTTGGCCTATTTATAGCCCCATGGAGCAGTTTCTACATACATGGAAAATGCAAATGATTTAGAAGATTCCACACATTTCTATTTATTTAATATCCTAGGAAGACTAAAAGACATCTTCTAGATTAGACTAGGAGAGTTTTTCTAGATATTTCTAAAATATTTATTTTTTTATTTTCAAATTACATTTCAACACTCCCCCTTAATTTGAAAATTGCGCACTCCCATCATCTTTCTGAATTTGATGAACTTTTCTATAGTCACGGCCTTAGTGAAAATATCTGCGAGCTAATCTTTTGACTTGCAAAACTTCAATTCGATTTGACCTTCTTCAACTAACTCTCTAATGAAGTGATGTCGTAATTCGATATGCTTTGATCGACTATGGAAGACTGGATTCTTTGTCATGGCAATTGCTGACATGTTGTCGCAGAAAATAGAAGTAGTCAATTTTTGTTCATTTTGTAAATCTCACCAAATCTTTTTGATCCATATAGCTTCGCATGCTACTCCAGTAGCTGAAATATACTCTGCTTCGGTGGATGATAACGCAACTGTCTTCTGCATTTTTGATGACCATGAGACGACCTTTGATCCCATGCAGAGCACATATCGTGAAGTACTTTTTCTATCATCAATTGATCCTGCCCAATCGCTATCTGTGAATCCAATAAGCCTGTTATCTTCTTCCGTTGAGTATTTGATGCATAGCTTTTAGTCCCTTGGATGTACCTTAAGATTCTTTTTGCAGCTTCAAAAAGATTTTTGTTAGGCTCACTTATGAACCTCGAGACTAGGTTGACTGCATATACAATATCCACCCGTGTATTTGAAAGATAAATTAATGAACCAACTAAGCTTCTGTAAATTGAAGCATCGACCTTTTGTGCTCCATCATTCTTTGACAGCTTTTGATTTGTAGCCATTGGAGTTGCGACAGATTTGTATTTTGACATGTCGAATCTCATCAAGAGATCATTAGCATACTTTTCTTGTGAAATAAATATTTCGCCGTAATTTTACCTTACTTGGATACCAAGAAAGTATCTCATAAGGCCAAGGTCGGTCATCTCATATTCCTTCATTATTGCTCTTTTAAATTCTTCTATCATCTTTGGACTGGTGCTAGTATAGATCAAGTCATCAACATAGAGCCAAACAATAAGAAAACCATGCGTACCTTCTTTCTTCACATATAAGGATGGTTCACTTGGACTCTTTTTGAAGTCGTTTTGATGAAAGTACTTGTTGATCTTGCTATTCCATGCTCTTGGTGCTTGCTTTAACCCATATAGTGCTTTCTTCAATTGATATACTTTTTCTTCTTTTCCTTTCACCACATAACCTTGTGGTTGCTCAACATATACTTCTTCTTTAATTTCTTCATTGAGAAATGCCGATTTAACATCAAACTGAAAGACTTGTAATTTTAATTGAGCCGCAAGAGCCAAGTCAATCCTTATGGTTTCTATACGAGCAACATGAGCAAAAGTTTCATTAAAGTCTATACCTTGTCGTTAAGAATAGTCTTTCACCACCAATCGAGCCTTGTGCTTTTGAATTGAGCCATCTTCATTATACTTGATCTTGTAAATTCATTTCAAGCCAATGATATCTTTTCTTTTGGGCCGATCAAGAGCTCCCATGTGCGATTCTTCTCAATACTGTAATTTCTTCATTCATCGCTTTAATCCAAGCTTCTTGTTTTACTGCTTCTTCAAATTTCTGTGGCTCACATGCAAAGAAGGCAACATCACATGCATCATAAATTTCTCTTAGAGAACATACCTTCTTATATAAGAACGTACCTTCTTAGGAGGTGAATCAGAATTTGATGAAGAGCCACTTGATGAGCTTTAAGAACTGCTTGAATTTGGTGTGGTAGGGCTTGGTGGAGGAGAATATGGAGTTGGAGTCGCCTTTGGTATAATTTCAAGTTCTTCAAATGTCTTTGGAACTTGGTCTTATTTCTCATCCCATTTCCATCATGTTGTTTCATCAAAGACCACATCTCTGAAAATCACCAATTTACCAGAAATGGGATTATAAAGGCGATATGCTTTGGAGTCTTCACTATAGCCAATAAATATGCATTTTTCTCTCTTTTCATCAAACTTTTCTTTTACTTTTCATGATGGAATGTGAGCATATGCAATGTATCCAGAAACTTTGAAATATTTTACCGATGATTTTTTCTGATGCCATGCTTCATATGGAGTCATGTTCCTTACTGCTTTTGTTGGAGATCTATTGAGGATGTAGACCGTCGTGTGTACAGCTTCCGCCCAATAATCATTTGGAAGTCTTTTGCCTTTGAGCATGCTCCGAGCCATTTCTACGATTGTTCGGTTCTTCCTTTCAGCCACGTCATTTTGCTGTGGAGTGTATCTGGCTGTCAACTCCCTTCTGATGCCATTTGACTTACAGAAATTCCAGAATTCCTTTTGATGTGAATTCTCCACCACGATCCGTCCTTAGAACCTTCAAGAATTTGCCGCTTTGTTTTTTATAAATGCTTTGAATTGAAGAAAAATGGTGAAAGCTTCCGACTTTTGTTCAAGAAAATATATCCACGTCATCCTGCTATAGTCATCGATGAATAGTAGGAAATATCTCTTCGTGTTAAGAGACGGTGTCTGCGTAGGGCCACAAATATCAGCATGTACAAGTTCAAGAGGAGCTTTTGCTCTCCATGATAAACTTATGAAAGGAAGCCTGTGAAATTTTTAGATGCAGCCTTTACAAACTTTATCTTCTTTATTAATAAAAGGTAGACCAATCACCGTATTCTTTTGCTTCAGTAATTTTACGCCTCTGAAATTTAAATGGCCGTATCTCAAATGCCATAGCCAAGTTTCATCAACTTCTTTAGATTTTAATGCAACACTTCTTTTGGTGGCATGTTACGAGGAAAAACCTTATTTGATGTCATTTTCACTTTTGCCACGATTTGCTTATTCTTTTTATGCAAGATTACACATTCATCTTTATCAAAGTTGACCGAATATCCTTTTTGAACCAATTGTCAGACACTTAGCAAATTTTGAGCTAAGCCAGGAACATAAAGAACATCATGGATAAGTTTAGAATTACCTCCCTTTGTTTGTACGGCTATGACTCTTTTTCCTTCAATATTTTGAAGCTTTCCATCTCCAAGCTTTACTTGAGACTGCACTCCTTCATTTAAATAAGCAAAACAACTCTGATTTTCTGTCATATGGTTACTGCAACCGCTATCCAAATACCAAATATCATTTGATTCTTCTTGAGTATTCAAACAGGAATAAAATAGATTCTGTCTTTTCAAAAAAAATTGCTTCATTCTTTATCTTGTACCAACAATCTTTATTTATGTGGCTTATTTTTTGCATATATTGCATTTGTTGTACCAACAATCCTTATCAATGTGATTAGATTTTTTGCAAATAGAACATTGAGAATCGTTTTGCTTGTTACCTCTTGGATTTCTTTGATTGTTGAAATTAGACCTTCCTCTACCTCTTCCACGGCCACGGTTAAAGTTTGTCCTCCCGCGACCTCTTCTAAATTGCCATCTTTGATTTTGATGTGCCCCTTGACTTCTCTTGTCTGTTTCCAAGTTCTTCTTTTCTGATATATTTATTTTGGACTGAAAAGCTTGCTCTACGCTTTGCTCCACGAACCTGTTCATTCTTTATTCATGTGCTTGAAGAGAACCCATCAGCTCATATAAACTTAACTTAGATAAGTCTTTAGATTCTTCAATGGCAGCTACTTCATGATCAAATTTGATGAGGAGAGTTCTTAAAATCTTCTCCACAATTTTCTTATCTTGGATTAAATCTCCATAACTTCTAATTTGATTAACGATGCCGGAAACATGAGAGAAATAAGTTTGAATTGACTCACCTTCCTTCATTTGTAAATTATCAAAATCTCTCCAAAGATATTGAAGTTTGATAGTGATCACCTTTTTTTAACCTTGAAATTCTTTCTTCAAAATCTCCCATGCTTCTTTTGAAGTTATTGCGGGTAGGAGCCTGGGAAAGATACTTTTGCTTACTCCTTGTTGGATGAAAAGTAGCTCTTTGGCATCCTTCTTTTTGTTTTCTTTGATTGCTTGTTGTCTTACATCCGTCCATGTTGCTAATGTTGCTGCATTTTTTGGTGCTTTATAGCCGTCCTCCACTAACTCCCACAAGTCTTGTGAGATGAAAAGAGTCTTCATTTGAATGCTCCAATAGTCGTAGCTTTCTCCTTCGAATATGGGCACCATATTCTGTGAATAGTTGAAGGTGGTGTTACTGGAATTTGCAGCCATAGATGTATCTTGAACCTGGCTCTGATACCAAATTTGTTGGGGAAGAGGAAGAAGAAGGTACAAAGAGAGAGGAGAAAATTGTTGGTAGAATGTATTTCTTAACTTGTATTGGTAGTACAAGGCTTTGTTAGCTTGGAGCTTTGGAGCTTTTGAGCTTGAATGCCACCAATGGACCCTTGGCCTATTTATAGACCCATGGAGAAGTTTCTACATACATGGAAAATACAAATGATTTAGAAGATTCTGCACATTTCTATTTATTTAATATCCTAGGAAGACTAAAAAACATCTTCTAGATTAGACTTGGAGAGTTTTTCTAGATATTTCTAAAATATTTATTTTTTTATTTTCAAATTACATTTAAACAAATAACCCCACCCCCCCCCCCCCCCCCCAAAACAAAATTCTGATGTTATTGCATGCTTATGATTTCCAGGTTTGTTGAGGTGTGGGAAGAGTTGTAGACTACGATGGACAAATTACTTACGACTGGACGTTAAAAGAGGGAATTCAGTGGAGAAGAAGAAGAAACAATTTACAGCTTACATGAATTGCTTGGGAATAGGAAAAGATCGATCCATGTACGATTCCCCTTTTGCTTTTGTCATTTCCCACCAAAATAATCTGTTGAAGGGCGTCTTTGTATCAAAACATGGAGGTATAAAAGGTGGACTAGGTCAGAGATCTCTTCAATTTTTGACCTTAGGGGTTTCGTCGAAAATTCCCCCGGTTTGGTCAGTTGCTTGCCGGGCTATTTTGGCCAAGTTCGGTTGACCGAACTCTTGAACCGGTCAACCGACGGCCGCGTGCTGTTTCGTGCGGTTTTACGCATTTTGTTTCTATTTCCGATTTAATGCTATGTAAGCGGGTGTAATCGGGATTAGGGTTAGAACACTTGTTTCTAAATGTGCTTAGAGGGTTTTGAGAGAAGAAAATCTAGGGATTTCTTTTCGAGGTTGATTTTTAAGTGTTCTTCATCTCTTGTACTTCCGTTATTCATAGTGATTTGCTTTGTGTTGTGGTTTTTTCCCGCAAGGGTTTTTCCACGTAAATTCATTTGTCTTCTGGGGTTGGATTTTCTTGGTGCGATTGCGATTATTTTGTTTGATGCTACTTTGAGTTGCTTTTGTGGTCCCAATAGACCACACCCATCAAGATCAACTGGTTACAATATGTAATGAAGTATGAATCAAACCATCGTCTTTACTTTGTTTTCAAATGGTGTAGCCTACCCGATGAATGGGCCATCTTGGTTTTCGACCCAGTTGATCTTTATGGTTCAGCTGACCTTTTGCATGGCCTGGATATTACGCACAAGCGACTTCTATTATCTAGTAGAATTTCGTGTTTGGTGGCACCAAATATCATGAAATTTCCTGACATTTCTTCATTAAGATCAATAAAATGTAAACTCTTAGATAATATAGGAGTAAATTACCATGAATTCTTACATGTTCTTCACTTGATTCCAGATGGTCGGCAATTACCGCCAGGCTTCCAGGACGGACAGATAATGAGATAAAAAATGTCTGGCACACCCACCTGAAGAAATGCTTGGACCGGAATCGGGCGACTCAAGATGTAAGGCAGTTGGTGGAAACATCAAAATGCAATGCATACATAGAAAGCTACTTGAAACCCATGAATTTTCCGACCCATCAGAGATTTGGATGTGTCAGCATCACTTCTGCATCCCCTGCAGCGATCCTCTAGTGATTTCTCTTCTTCAGCCACTGATTCCACCTTAGTTACCAGCGAAAACCTTAGCGTGGCTGTCAACAGCTAACACATTGCAGATGCCAATGAGAATCTTGTTGAGGTGTGGAGCTAATCACACCAGGAGGTGGTCGGGCGCTTGGATGGTCTGTGGACCGGGTGTCCGATATTCATGCTTTTAGAGACAACAGTCTATGGACTGTTCTGTTAACAGTCGGGCGCCCAACGGTCAAGTGGACCGGGTGCCCGATATTCGGCTGATTTCCCCTGTAACTCGCTAGACGTATTTGGCATTGGCCGGGCGCCCGACCAAGACTGACCGGGCGCCCGACCGGATGCGGAGTTTCTTATTTTGGATTTTATTTTTGGGTTTTACTATATAAAGGGGTGTAATCCGGGATTAGGCTATATGATTAGGGTTTCTATATGTTTAAGGTGAGAAAGAGGCGAAAGGTTACAAAAAAGGGTCATCTTTGTGCATGGGAGTTGTTGAGCTCTGAATTGTGCATATTCTAACCCCAATTCATCACATATTATGCATGGTTTGCATGTTTAAAAGACTACTCTAATGCATGATTTGTGATTGTAGGAACGAGATGAAGATTTCACTAATTCAAGGTTAAAAAGAGCACTTTATATACATTGAAGATCAAGGAACCAAGTGCAGGATTGAAGAAGGAAGTAAGGGAGAAAAGGAAGAAGTGAAGAAAACTGCATTGAAGACTGGTCTTCAGACCGGTCGGCTAAGGCATACGACCGGTCGACAGTTACTTAGACCGGTCGAGCACTCAACAGAGTATGGGTGAAAATTCCAAAGCTTGCTGGACTGTTTTGAACATTTTACGACCAGGTCGTCTAGGGGCTCAAACCGGTTGTCCGATTGGTCGACTGCGTAACAGAGCTTATTCTATAAGCTCCGATTTTCTCTGCGCAATTGCTTGATTTCTTGTGCAATTTGGAATCTTCCACGCCAATCTATAAAAATGACTTCTCCTCTTCATACCTAGGCATGCTAGGACGTGGAGAACAACAAGGAGGCTTGGGAGACGGATTCTACTTCAAGTTTTCATAATTTTTATGTTTTCTGAGTTTTTAGTTCAAGGATGTTAGAGATGAACTAAAACCTCTTAGCTAGGGCTAAGAGGTGAACCTTTTAATTCATTTTTTATGGATTGATACAATCTAGGTTTCCATTTCATGTTTTAATTAAGGATTTAGTTTAATTTGAGTTTGAATCAAGTACTAGTTCAGTTTTACTTTGATCTCCTGATGACTCCGGGCTCATGTGATTCTTAGTGATTCTAAACTTAGTAGCTTATCTTTTAGGCATTGTTTATGCTTGTGTAGTTCATTGATCTATCATCAACTCCGGGCATGGTAGACCCTTTAATTGCCTTGTCTACAATGGCATGATCTTCATGTGGGAACTCATTTAACTAAAGTTCTTATCCTTTGTTATAATCTGAAATAGATGTTTATTGATTGATTTTGATTTAATTAGAGTTCTAATCATTGGTCATAATCAAGTTTAGTGGCAGGATTTGATGAAAGCTATGGTCGTGAATCTCAACTAGATTGGAAAGAGGCTTGGCTTTTATAATTGAGTGTGCCCAAGATCTGAGCATTGTTGTGGGAATCGAATCAATGAACAAGCAACTGTTTTAGATAATTGTTGATTGAATCGCTCCATATTCCGATCGGATAGAGATATGAATTTGATTCCGATTGAGTTATGAGAGACCTAGTTGTGTTGATGCATTGAAAATAGTCAAAAGTAGATCCTTGGCGCTCTAGTGCCTTTTAGATTATTATTACCTTACACATTCACTGTTTAAACCCAATTCTTTATTGTTTAGATTTAGTTCTTATTGTGATCTTAATTATAAGTTCTTTTAGATAAAATTTGAGAATACCCATACATAAATCTCTGTGGGAATGATACTCGGTCTTTTTAAATTATTACTACTTCACAACCCTATACTTGGGGAGTGAACAAGAGCATCGGAGAAGGTAAGCATATTACTTGTAACTTTGTCTTCTTCATAGTGGAAGTTTGCACTGTGGTTTTTTACCCTTCTTTGGGGGTTTTTTCACGTAAAATCTATCTTGTAGTTTGATGGTTTGCTTGGATTCTACTTCTAGATTATATTTCTTCTTGTTTATTGTTTTGTGGGTAAGACCAAAGATTGGATCTCGGTTCACCGGCGTTATTGGTGTGCTGCCCAACAACTGGTATTAGAGCTATTGGTTTAGTTCAAGTGGGAACGATGACGGAAGAAGGGAAGATTAGAATTGAGAAGTTTGATGTTTCAAACTTTGCCTTCTGAAAGATGCAGATGGAGGATTATTTGTATCAGAAGGACCTCTATATTCCTTTAGAAGAAGAGAAGAAACCAGAAAAGATGACAGATGATAAATGAGTTTTAGTGGATCGGAAGGCTTTAGGAACGATCCGACTCTCTTGTCTAAGAGCGCTGCCTTCAATATATCCAAGGTAAAGACCACAAAAGAATTAATGCAAGCTCTAGCTATAATGTATGAGAAACCCTCGGCGTCCAACAAGGTTTATCTTATGAAACGGCTATTCAACATGAAGATGTCAGATGGTGGGGGCGTAGCTGAACATCTAAATGAGTTCAATACAGTCACGAGCCAATTGAAATTCATTGGCATCACTTTTGATGATGAGGTCAGGGCAATATTGATCTTGTTTAGTTTACCAGACAGTTGGGATGGTTTGGTGATTGCCGTGAGCAATTCCTTAGGAACGACAAAGTTGAAATTCGATGATATGGCCGGTCTAATTCTCAGCGAAGAATCTATAAGGAAGGCATCGGGAGTTTCAGGGGATTCCGAAAATGCTCTAAACATTGAAGGAAGAGGAAGATTTTTGAATAAAGGTGGCAATAAACACGGTGTTCTAAGTCGAGAAATAAGTCCAAGGGACCAAAAGATAAGGACAGGTGTTGGCATTGTGGAAAGAAGGGGGCACATGAAGTGTGATTGTAGGGCGCTTAAGAAACAAGAAGGAACTCTTAAGGTGGGAAGGATTCAGTGAATCTATCTAGGGAGAGTGACACAGAGGTGTTGATCTTGTCTCTTGATGTGTGGAATGAGTTTTGGGTTATAGACTTGGATGCTTCGTTTCATGCCACTTCGTCGAAAGAAGTTCTTCGTGATTATGTGTCAGGTGACTTCGGGAGAGTCTACTTGGGTATGATGAGCAGTGCAATATTGTTGGCAAGGGAGACGTTCACATATGTCAAAAAGACAGAACGGTCTTGAAGTTGAAGGATGTCAGACATGTACTAAGTTTGAGAAGGAACTTGATCTCAGTGGAGTAATTGGCCGATACCGGATATGTGACGACATTCACTAGTGATTCCTATAAGGTCACAAAAGGTGCCTTGGTGATATCTTGAGACAAGAAGGAAGGTACCTTGTACATGACTTTCTAATCATACAATTCACTCCAGTTGTATCAACTGGAGTGAACGGGCAGTTATGACATCAGAGGTTGGGACATATGAGTGAGAAAGGGATGAAAGTGCTATTGTCAAAGGGGAAGCTACCAGGTTTGAAGGCAATCGATCTGGAATTCTGCGAGGATTGCGTGTATGGCAAGCAGAAGAGAGTAAGTTTCAAGAAAACAGGACGAGCACCAAAGACGTATCTGTTGGAGCTTGTACACACTACTGTGTGGGGACCGGTACGGGTATCATCTCTTGGTGGATCTCGTTATTTTGTTTCCTTTATTGATGATGCTAGTAGAAAATTATGGGTCTATTTCTTAAAACATAAATCTGAAGTGTTTGATGTATTTAAGAAGTGGAAGGTACTGGTAGAAAATGAGACAGGTAAAACTATAGTGTCTCAGATCTAATAATGGGAGAGAATATTGTGATAAGAGGTTTGATAAGTATTGTGCAGCAAATGGGATCAAACATCAGAAAACGATTCCAGGGACATCGCAGCAGAACGGTGTGGTTGAGTGTATTAACATGACCATCCTTGAGTGCACCAGAAGCATGAGATTACATACAAGGTTGTCTAAGACCTTTTGGGTAGATGTTGTGAATACTGCTGTATATCTCATCAATAGTAGTCCCTCATAACCATTGGATGGTAGGTTACCAGAAGAAATGTGGACTGGGAAATAAGTGAACCTTACACATCTCAAAGTGTTTGGTTGCACTTCATATGTTCACATTGATGCAGAGCACAGAAACAAGCTAGATGCGAAGTCCAGGAGGTGCACGTTTATAAGCAATGGGCAGCATGATTTTGGCTACCAGTTCTGGGATATAAAGAACCGAAAAATCATCAAAAGCAAGGACGTAGTCTTCAATGAAAAAGTGATGCATAAGGATAGTTTGCAGTAAAAGTAGAATAAGGCCGATGATAAGGAATTCGCAGAGTTGGAAGAGTTATGGGACACAGGTGTTACAGTGCCACAGGATGAACATGCACAGGAGCATGATAAAGTGTTCGCTCGCCTCAAGTGTAAGGCTGTGATGTAGTAATAAAACTTGGTAAGACCGAGGTCGATCCACAGGGAAATAGAAACAATCTCCAAACTACTCCAGCAACTCAGTTTTTGGAAGAAAATCAGATTAATTGGGTAATTAACTAAAACAGTAACTTAATAGAAAATCAGTGATATAAAGTACTAAGGCCTTCAAGGATCCACTTGTAGCAATCCCATGTCAATTCAGTCAATCCAAGTAGAAAACACAACTAGATTTGAAGTCCTATCTCTCATCTAGTTGGAAAATAAAGCATTCACACACATTCAATCCAAATCAAGTTGAACTTCCAAGTTTAAGTCCCATACAATCAATATAGAATTCAAAACCATAGCCTGCGGAGTAACAGCCATGCCTATGGACTATGGCCTGCTTAAGGATTACTATAGTTCGAATCTAGACACGCATCATATGATAATCTCAGAGAATTGCAAGGAATTCATGTCCGGAGTATATGAACTCTCATAAAACATCTCAAACTACCACTTTTGGAACTGAAATATGCAAGAAAAATCCAAACTTGAATTGAAATTACTTGAATTAAACTGAATCCAACATGGAATTGGCTACAAGCTTCACCTCTCAGCATTAGCTGAGAGGTTCTAGCCGAGCATATTCATGCTACAACTAAAAACTCTTAATAAAAGCATAAAAATAGAAAAACCGGAAATAGGAGAGTTACAGACGCACTACAACAGCTTCCCCTCCTTAGAACCACGTCCCTTAGCTTCTTTGATGCCCTAGGAAGAGCCCCTAGGTGTCCCTTTATAGTAAGAAAGCTCCATTGCGTTAGAAACATCCAGAATCTGCGAAAGGTTACGCAGTGCGCAGCAGTTTTCGGAGTCCCAATTTAGAAAGAACTCTATTTACGCAGGGCCGACCGGTCTAGACCGGTCGGACTGGTCTTTTAAACAGTCCAGGGAGTGCAGCCGATCGGTCAAGACCGGTCGGACTGACCTGCCCAGCAATTCAGTGAGCATAGCCAACCGGTCAAGACCGGTCGGACTCTCTTTACTATGGCCAGTGTACTTGGCCGACCGGTCAAGACCGATCGGTCTGGTCTTCTACTTGATCAGCATGCGTTGCCGACCGGTAAAGACCGGTCGGTCCTGGTTCCTTTTGTTCCAGAAATGTGACCGGTCGGGCTTGTTTTCCTTTGACTTTTTCTTTTTTTTCTTCATTCTCTTTTCTCCCTCTTTCTTCTTCTTTCTTTGATCCATCTTAGACCTTCCTCTAATGTCTTCAAATAACCCTTTTTAAGCTCTAATTGGATGAAGTCCGCTCTCATCCCTCCAATCACAAAACACACGTTAGATGGGCCTTTTAAACAAGAAAACCATGCATATAATGTGATGTAGTAGGCAATGCAATGTATAAATTGGAGGTTCAACACACCCCCCAACCAGCTTTTTGCTAGTCCCAAGCAAAACATGCGTGAATAAGTTCAAACCTCCAAACCCAACTCTCTTCCAGAAACCATGTTTCTATTCATTCCAAGATGTACAAGTCTAAAATTTGGAAAAATTTGGTGATAGAAGCTGAAACCTTGGACTCTCAAAACATAATACGTGTCTACATGAAATTCCCGCTGATTGATTGATAAATAGAAGAACTCGAACAAATTCAACCTAGTGTGCATAGTGCAAGTTCATCTCATGAGTTTCTGGGATCATCTTCTTCATGGATTAAGTAAATCAAGGATTTTAAGGTGCACAGAGTAACACCAAGCCTATGACAAGAACTTGTCTTACCGTCCTTCCGATGGCTTTCACTCTACGTCCCATTTCCGGCTTTGGTTACAGTTCGACCATTCCCCAGTTGGTAATAGATAGCCCTTTTCGGAATTTTCCACCATTTTTCTTTCCTTCCCGATTTCATCCTTTCTTTCCTTTTTCTTTTAAATTAGATAGGATTTTTAGAAATTCATATCTTCTGTTATTTTCCCATGGACAAGGATGGACAAAATACCCCGGCTTGGCTGATCAACACCTTTAAATCAAAGTCTAGCTAATCCACAAATCACATAAACCTGTCAACTCATGAAAATCGTGTAATGTGAACTTGGTGTAAAGATGTTCAAATTTTCTATCAATCACAACAATAGGGGAACTAACATATAAAACCATTATGTCGGAGGAAATTCAAGACCTACAACATCACACACTTCGTATCTCCTCTTCTTATACTCATAGCATCTCGAATGTATAGAAACAAGATTTTCTAAAAGAGTTTTGAAATTTTAGAAAATTCGAAAAAATTTGCGCATGTGAGGCTCGAAATGTTGCAACATGCTAGGTGAGGAATCTCATCTCACCCCCCAACCAAATCTTGCATTGTCCTCAATGTAAAAAGATATTCAATTAGCATGAACATGAGAGCAATGGTAAAATATGTGAGAGTGAGAATCAATAGTACCTGAGAGGGCGATCATGGAAGTCTCCAACCCAACAACTAAAACCTACTAAAACAGTAAAACTAAAGAAAACCTACCTATGCTATACCTCCATCAGACTAGGAGATCAATCATCCTGATAGACAGGATCATTCAGAGTGATGGACATGTCCTCTGAATCAAATTTCTCAACAAATGGTTTAAGGCGTTGTCCATTAACTTTAAAACAGTTACCATTTGCTGCATTTTCAATCTCAACAGCCCCATGAGGAAAAATTTCTTTGATAATATATGGGCCGGTCCATCGAGATCGTAATTTTTTCGGAAAAAGGTGAAGTCGGGAATTATACAAGAGTACTTTCTGTCCTTCATGGAAAGATTTTCTGAAGATGTGCCTGTCATGGAAAGCCTTCATCTTATTCTTGTAAATTCTCGAGTTCTCATATGCATCGTTCCAGATTTCATCAAGCTCATTTAATTGAAGTTTGCGAAGCGAGCTAGCCTTGTCCATGTCAAAATTTAAAGCCCGAATTGCCCAATAGGCTTTGTGTTCTATCTCCACAGGCAAGTGGCAAGCTTTCCCATAGACAAGTAGATAAGGAGATATTCCAATGGGTGCCTTGTAGGCGGTACGGTGAGCCCAAAGTGCATCATCTAATCTTAGGGACCAATCCTTGCGATCCAGTCTCACCGTCTTTTCCAAAATCTGCTTGATTTCCCTATTGGAGATTTCAGCTTGCCCACTTGTTTGTGGGTGGTATAGGGTACTCACTTTGTGCCTAATACCATATTTCTTCATTAAAGTTTTAAAAGGTCTATTACAAAAGTGAGAACCACCATCACTAATGATGGCCCGAGGCGTCCCAAATCTAGAAAGTATGTTTTCTTTGAGGAACTTGAGAACTGTACGATGATCGTTGGTTCTACATGGGATAGCCTCTATCCATTTAGACACATAGTCTATGGCAAGTAGAATATAGACATGTCCAAAAGATGAGGGGAATGGTCCCATGAAATCGATGCCCCAACTGTCAAAGACTTCAAGATGTTGAATTGGGGTGAGAGGCATCATATTTCGACGGGATAATCCTCCTAACTTCTGGCAGTGCTCGCATGCATTGCAAAACTCATGGGTGTCCTTAAATAGCGTGGGCCAATAAAAACCACACTGCAGAATTTTCGCAGTTGTTTTCTTGGCTGAAAAATGGCCCCCACATGCTTGATCATGACAAAAGGAGATGACTGAATTATGTTCATCATCGGGGACGCGTCTCCTTATAATTTGGTCTGGGCAATATTTAAACAATAGAGGTTCATCCCAGAAAAATCTGCGCACTTCCCTTAAAAATTTACGTTTGTCCTGCGCAGTCCAATGAATCGGCATCGCACCTGTGGAAAGATAATTGGCTATATCAGCGTACCATGGTGGATGCATAGCAACAAAGAGTTGCTCATCAGGGAATGAGTCCTCAATAGATGACTCGTCAATGGAATTTGTTAGGACTAGACGGGATAGATGATCCGCCACCACATTTTCTACCCCCTTCTTGTCTTTGATCTCCAAGTCGAATTCTTGAAGGAGTAGGATCCATCTAAGCAAACGGGGCTTAGCATCCTTCTTAGAAAGAAGGTGTTTCAGCGCTGCATGATCCGTATAAACAATAACTTTAGATCCTATTAAGTATGGCCTGAATTTGTCCAAGGCAAAAATGATAGCTAGGAGCTCTTTCTCCGTAGTCTAATAATTAACTTGGGCGGGATTCAAGGTCCTACTTGTGTAGTAGATAACATGGGGCTTTTTATCCTTCTTTTGGCCTAACACCGCCCCAATAGTAAAATCACTCGCATCGCACATCAACTCAAAAGGAATGGACCAATCTGGTGGTTGCATGATAGGAGCGGTTGTCAACATGTCTTTTAGCTTTGAAAAAGCTAATTGACATTCGGCACTCCACTCAAATTGGTTCTCCTTTTGTAGAAGGTTGCATAAAGGCCTTGAGATATGACTAAAATCCTTTATAAACCTTCTATAGAAACCGACGTGTCCAAGGAAGGACCGCACATCGCGTATGCTTTTGGGTGGTGGTAGATTGGAAATTATGTCAATTTTTGCCCGGTCTACCTCTATTCCATTGGACGAGATGATATGTCCAAGGACTATTTCTCTTTGTACCATGAAATGGCACTTTTTCCAGTTTAATACAAGTTTCTTCTCCTCACACCTCATCAAGACCAACTTCAAGTGCTTGAGGCACTCATCAAACGTACAACCAAAAACAGAAAAGTCATCCATGAACACCTCAAGCAATTCACCCACCATGTCTGAGAAAATACTCAACATGCATCACTGGAATGTGGCGGGTGTATTACATAACCCGAATGGCATCCTTCGGTAGGCGAAGGTGCCAAACGGGCATGTAAATGTGGTTTTCTCTTGGTCCTCTGGAGATATCTCAATTTGGTTGTATCCGGAGTAGCCATCTAGGAAGCAATAATAGGAATGGCCCGCCAACCTCTCCAAAATTTGATCCATAAATGGGAGAGGGAAGTGGTCTTTCCTAGTAACCGTGTTGAGCTTCCTATAATCAATGCACATACGCCAATCGGTGGTCACTCTAGTCGGTATAAGCTCGTTGTTGGCGTTTTCAATGATGGTAATACTGGATTTCTTGGGGACAACTTGGGTAGGACTCACCCATTGGCTATCTGAGATGGGGTAGATAATACCCACATCCAATAGTTTTAACACCTCGGCTTTGACAACCTCCATCATGTTTGGATTTAACCGTCTTTGAGGTTGTCTAGTCGTTTTTGCGTTTTCTTCAAGGTGTATTCGGTGAGTGCAAACCGAAGGATCTATCCCTTTGAGATCCGCTATTGTCCAACCTATGGCTTCCCTATGTTCTTTGAGTAACTCAATCAACTTGAGCTCTTGGTCTTTCTCTAGGTGGGAGGCAATGACAACTGGGAACGTTTCCTCTTGACCAAAATATACGTATTTAAGCTCGGATGGCAATTGTTTAAGGTCAAGCTTCGGTGGTTTGATGTTAGACGGTAGAGGCCTTGATGTGGTTGGTGGCAAATTTTCAAAATGGGGCCTCCACCGGCTAGTATCAACTACCGGTCTTTCTATATTTAATGCCTGCACAATTTCACTAATGATGGGGTCTTCAGAATCTATGAAATGTGCTAAGCATGTCTCCAAGCTTTCTAGTGGTTCAAGTTGGAGGACTTCTTCTTCAAAAGTTTCAAGCATGTTTACTTCGAAGAACTCATCATCATCGACATCCCTATGTCTTTTGCCCAAGTGAAACACATTCAGCTCTAGTGTCATGTTTCCAAAAGATAGATGCATCACCCCATTCTGGCAATTGATGATTGCATTCGATGTGGCAAGGAATGGGCGGCCTAATATTACCGGTATTTGGGTGCTAGCATCCAAAACCGGTTGTGTGTCCAAGACGATAAAATCTACCGGGTAGTAGAATTTGTCAACTTGGACTAGAACATCCTCAACTATCCCCCTCGGTACATGGATAGATCTATCAGCGAGTTGCAACGTGGTTTTGATGGGTTTTAATTCACCAAGACCCAATTGCTCATATACCGAGTATGGGATCAAGTTCACACTCGCCCCCAAATCTAACAAGGCACGCTCAATCCGGTAGTCTCCAATGATACATGAGACGGTGGGACTACCGGGATCTTTGAATTTTGGGGGGGGGGGGGGGGGGGGGGGGGTCTTTTGAGTGAGGATGGCACTCACTTGCTCAGTTAAGAAGGCCCTTTGCTGCACATTATATTTGCATTTTGTTGTGCATAGGTCTTTTAGAAACTTGGCATAAGAGGGAATTTGTTTGATGGCATCAAGCAAATGGATATTAATCTTGACTTGTCTGAAATCTCTAGAATATCATAAGAATTTGGGAGAGATTTTGGGGCACCCAATCTTGAAGGGAATGGTGCTACGGGCTTGTAAATGTGTTCCAGTTGTTGTGGGGCTAAGTTAGATCCATCTTCATCCTCAGAATTTACCGGATCATTAGGCTCATCGGCCTTCACCGGAATAGTTTTGTCAATTTGTTTACCACTTCTAAGGGTGGTGATGGATTTGGCTTGCTCCATATTTTGGTTGGAAGGATTAGGGATGCTTACTTCATGTACTTGCTTTGGATTGGGCTGAGGTTGGGCCGGAAAGGTCCCTTCCCTAGCATTCAAGCGTCCCTTAATCTCATCAACCGAGACTTTAAGCTCTTAGAACATTTGCTGATTCGATTGATTGATTTGCGTTTGCCCTTGTATAAACGCTTTCAAAGTATCCTCCATTGAGAATTGAGGTGGGGCCATATTTTGCGTGGGTGGCCCTCTTTGGGAGTTGGTAGGATTGCCCATAGGGGCATTCTTCCAACTAAAATTTAGGTGATTCTTCCAACTCTCATTGTACGTATTACCTACTGGTCCATTGAAAGGCCGTTGATAACCATATGTGGCATTGGCATGTTCATGTAATACCTCTTGAAATGCAGGAATTGTAGGACAATCTTGTGTAGCATGTAAATCGGTGAGGCAAATCCCACATATGGTTTCAACAGCTTCATTGGACTTGGGAACTCCACTTTTACTAAGTTCCATGGCCTCAACCTTCCTTGTGAGGTTGGCTATCATTGCATTCACATCGTCTTCCTCCTTGAGGACATAGATTCCTCCTTTCTCTTGAGTGGGCTTGGAGTTATTGGGTTTATCCGATGTATCCCAGGATTGGGCATTTTCAGCCAACATGTCCAAGTAACTCCAAGCCTCATCTGGATTTTTACTCATAAACTCGCCATTGCACATCATCTCCACAAATTGGCGCATATTGGAACTTAATCTATCATTGAAAAAATTTATAATTCGCCAACTCTCATAGCCATGATGTGGGCAAGCAAGCAGGAGATCTTTAAATCTTTCCCAACATTGAAAAAAAGATTCACCTTCTTTAGCCGAGAAATTCATTATGGCCCTTCGAAGGGTGTTTGTTTTATGAGCCGGGAAGAACTTTTTTAAGAATTCCCGGTTCATCTCAACCCATGACCCAATCGAATGTGGTCTAAGAGAGTGAAGCCAATCTTTGGCTCTTTCTTTCAAAGTGAAGGGAAAAAGTTTAAGTCTGATAGTATCATCAGAAACATTGGTGTAATGCAAGGTGGCCAACACTTCTTCGAATTCTTGTAAGTATAAGTATGGGCGGTCAGAGTCTAGCCCATGAAACTTTGGTAAGAGTTGAATTACACCCGGTTTTATGTCAAAGTTTCCACCGTTTACTGGTAGAACCACGCAAGAGGGTGTAATTGCTCGGGCAGGTTGTAGGTAGTCCCGTAGTGATCTCATTGGAGGAACATTATGTACCTCATTCTCTCCTACTCCTTCCTGATTTGCGTTTGTAGTTGGAGTAGGGGGGGAGGATTCCTTAAAGGTGTTTGTTCCATACTCCCCAAACTTTCACAATGCTCTTGGTAATTTCGGACTCGTCTATGGACTGACAATGGTCCAACTAAACCACCTTCAGATTGGAGGCGATTCGAATGGTTACGTTCCCAACGGGACATAAACCACTCAACTAAAACTAATCTTAAATCCTAGAAAACTGTAATATGAAATTAATTTGAAAAAATTCTGCAAAAAGCTAAGTTAGAAAGGTATCACCTGATGCGCTTGAACTAGAGAAGAATTCCTACAAAACAGAAAGAATTTGTTTAGTTCTAAGAAAATCAGAAAAACCTACCTACTTCTACTTCTACAGCCACTGAACTATTTGAAAACCGTTATCTAATTCCCCGGCAACGGCGCCAAAAACTTGTTCGCTTACCTCAAGTGTAAGGCTGCAATGTAGTAATAAAACTCGGTAAGACCGAGGTCGATCCACAGGGAAATAGAAACAATCTCCAAACTACTCCAGCAACTCAGTTTTTGGAAGAAAATCAGATTAATTGGGTAATTAACTAAAACAGTAACTTAATAGAAAATCAGTGATATAAAGTACTAAGGCCTTCAAGGATCCACTTGTAGCAATCCCATGTCAATTCAGTCAATCCAAGTAGAAAACACAACTAGATTTGAAGTCCTATCTCTCATCTAGTTGGAAAATAAAGCATTCACACACATTCAATCCAAATCAAGTTGAACTTCCAAGTTTAAGTCCCATACAATCAATATAGAATTCAAAACCATAGCCTGCGGAGTAACAGCCATGCCTATGGACTATGGCCTGCTCAATGATTACTATAATTCGAATCTAGACACGCATCACATGATAATCTCAGAGAATTACAAGGAATTCATGTCCGGAGTACATGAACTCTCATAAAACATCTCAAACTACCACTTTTGGAACTGAAATATGCAAGAAAAATCCAAACTTGAATTGAAATTACTTGAATTAAACTGAATCCAACATGGAATTGGCTACAAGCTTCACCTCTCAGCGTTAGCTGAGAGGTTCTAGACGAGCATATTCATGCTACAACTAAAAACTCTTAATAAAAGCATAAAACTAGAAAAACAGGAAATAGGAGAGTTGCAGACGCTCCACAACAGCTTCCCCTCCTTAGAACCACGTCCCTTAGCTTCTTTGATGCCCTAGGAAGAGCCCCTAGGTGTCCCTTTATAGTAAGAAAGCTCCCTTGCGTCAGAAACATCCAGAATCTGCGAAAGGTTACGCAGTGCGCAGCAGTTTTCAGAGTCCCAATTTAGAAAGAACTCTATTTACGCAGGGCCGACCGGTCTAGACCGGTCGGACTGGTCTTTTAAACAGTCCAGGGAGTACAGCCGACCGGTCAAGACCGGTCGGACTGACCTGCCTAGCAATCCAGTGAGCACAGCCGACCGGTCAAGACCGGTCGGACTCTCTTTACTATGGCCAGTGTACTTGGCCAACCGGTCAAGACCGGTCGGTCTGGTCTTCTACTTGATCAGCATGCGTGGCCGCCGGTAAAGACCGGTCGGTCCTGGTTCCTTTTGTTCCAGAAATGTGACCGGCCGGTCGGGTGACCGGTCGGGCTTGCTTTCCTTTGACTTTTTCTTTTTTTTCTTCATTCTCTTTTCTCCCTCTTTCTTCTTCTTTCTTTGATCCATCTTAGACCTTCCTCCAATGTCTTCAAATAACCCTTTTTAAGCTCTAATTGGATGAAGTCCGCTCTTATCCCTACAATCACAAAACACACGTTAGATGGGCCTTTTAAACAAGAAAACCATGCATATAATGTGATGTAGCAGGCAATGCAATGTATAAATTGGAGGTTCAACATGAAGCAGAGCCGCAAACATTGGTTGTGAGGAAGTCTACTTGGGAGAGGAGATCCAAGATTCAATACTCACCCTTCTTACATTATTTACTACTGACAGATAAGAGTGAACCAGAGTGTTTTGAAGAGGCATTATAGTTAGATACACGGGTTAAGTGGGAGCAGGTCATGGATGGTGAGATGTACTCTCTTGAGTCCAATCGTACGTGAGAGCTTGTCACTCTACCTAAGGGTAAGAAACCTCTTCATAACAAATGGGTTTATAGACTGAAAGAGGAGCACGATGGTTCGAAACAGTATAAGGCCAGATTGGTTGTGAAAGGGCTCCAACAAAAGGAATGTATCGATTTCACTGAAATATTTTCACCAGTGGTGAAGATGTCTACGATTCATATGGTCTTGATATTGTGGCTACAGAGGATCTACATCTAGAGCAGGTAGATGTTAAGACAGCTTTTCTTCATGGAGACCTTAAATAAGAGATATATACGCATCAGTCGATAGGATACGTGGCACCAGGAAAGGAGAACAAGGTATGTAGATTGAAAAAAGTTTATATGGCCTGAAGCAAGCCCCGAGGCAGTGGTACAAGAAGTTCGACAGTTTTATGTTGGGAAATGGGTTTAGGAGATGTCATGCAGACCACTGCTGCTACTTGAAGAAGTTTGATACGTCGGACATCATCCTTCTTCTGTATGTTGACGATATGCTTGTAGCCGGATCAAGCATGAAGGATATCTCAGATCTCAAAAGACAATTGTCTATAGAATTTGCCATGAAGAATTTGGGAGCTGCAAAATAAATCCTAAGTATGAGGAGAAAGCGTGATAGGAAAGACAAGAAGCTAGTTTTGTCATAGGCAGAGTGCATAGCCAAGGTACTTGATCGATTTAGCATGAGAGGTGATAAGCCGGTTAATACTTCATTAGCCAATCACTTCAAGCTTTTGAAAGAGTAAAGTGCGAAGACACAAGAAGAACGGGACTACATGGTTAAAGTCCCTTACGCGTCAGCTATAGGGAGCCTCATGTATGCTATGTTTAGCACGAGGCCAGATATTGCTCAAGCAGTGGGAGTTCTTAGCAGGTTCATGAACAACCCTGGGAAGGAACATTGGGAAGTTGTGAAGTGGATCCTCAGATACCTGGTAGGTACTGTGGATGTAGGGCTATGTTATGGAGGATCGAAAATCGAGCTACAGGGCTATGTCGATTCAGATTTGGCAGGGGATATTAACAGTAGAAGGAGCACTACAGGGTATGTCTTCACTCTGGGTAGTGCTGCAGTTAGTTGGGTCTCTCAGTTACAGAAGATAGTGTTCATCAGTACAACGGAAGTAGAATGTGTTGTAGCTACAGAAGCATGCAAGGAGATGGTGTGGATGCAAGGTTTTATGAAAGAGTTGGCGAAGAAGCAAGCAGATTGCAAGTTGTACAGTGACAGTCAGAGTGCAATACACTTGGCCAAGAATTCAGCCTTTCATTCAAGGACTAAACATATTGACATTAGATATCACTTCATACGTTTGTTACTGGAAGATGGATTGATTGCTCTGGAGAAGATCTATACAAGTGAGAATCCTGCGGATATGTTGACCAAGGCGGTCACACGGGAGAAGCTGAAGCTCTGTTCAACTTTGATTGGTCTTCAGTCTTGAAGACGGGAGGTAGTGCACTCTGGATGTAGAAGACAAATGACTATAGTGAAGTGTCTTCAAGTGGGAGATTATTGAGGTGTGGAGCCACCACACTAGGAGGTGGTTGGGTGGCCGGACGATTTATGGACCAGGCCCTTGATATTCATGCTTTTAGAGACAACAGTCTCTGGACTGTTCTGTGAACAGTCGGGCTCCCGACGGTCAAGTGGACCGGGTGCCCGATATTTGACTGATTTCCCCTGTAACTCGCTGGACGTATTTGCTATTGGTCGGGCGCCTGACCAAGACTGACCGGGCACCCGACCGGACGTGGAGTTACTCGCGTG
Organism: Liriodendron chinense; assembly: GCA_003013855.2. Taxonomy (NCBI): domain Eukaryota; kingdom Viridiplantae; phylum Streptophyta; class Magnoliopsida; order Magnoliales; family Magnoliaceae; genus Liriodendron; species Liriodendron chinense. Next base: position 6,991,145 of record ML058332.1, read on the forward strand.
GTTTTCTATTTTGGGTTCTATTTTCAGTTTTTACTATATAAAGGGGTGTAATCCGGGATTAGGCTATGTGATTAGGGTTTTTATGTCCAAGGTGAGAAAGAGGCGAGTGGTTACTAAAAAGGTCCATCTCTGTGCATGAGAGCATCAGAGAAGGTAAGTGTGTTGCTTGTAACTTTGTCTTCTTCATAGTGGAAGTTTGCACCATAGTTTTTTACCCTTGTTTGGGGTTTTTCCACGTAAAATCTGTTTTGTGGTTTGTTGGTTTGGTTGGATTCTACTTCTAAATTATATTTCTTCTTGTTTATCATTTTGTGGGTGAGACCAGAGATTGGATCTTGGTTCACCGACGTTGTTGGCGTGCTGCGCAACAAATCTATACTTGGAAATGCTATTGGCGAAAAACACTGCCATGTCAGAGTATTTTGCAGCGGCAGCGGAGGATCCAGCACTTCAGTTTCCATTCCCTCCAGCTTTCCTTGAAACCGGTCTACCTAAGGAAGACGACATGGACTTTTGGGCATGGCTTGGGCAAAGGCTATGATACATTGTTTTCAACTCTACCTACTAGCAATTACTCTAGCTGGTCCCCAACTCAGATTGAGGGTTGATGTTATGTGAGTAGCTGGTCACCAGCCTTCTGCCAAGCAATCATAAGGCTCCTGTTTTAAATAGGATTCATAAATGTCACGACTTAAAATTTGGCACCTAAGTGTGCATCTTGAACCAGAGTTCTGCAACGTGACTCGTACACTAAGTATATTTAACTCAATCAAATGCATTTACTCAAAGTCAAACAGGTAGACTCTAAGTTCCATCTATCATCATTCACATACATTGGACGGTATCAAATACTAGTGGATGGCTCATATATCTCATTATTACTTGACCAGATATACTCAAGCAATTGTTTCTCTAGTCAGCCTGTTCATGCATAATTCATCCTCCATTTATATGAAGGCTATAAATAGAATCCTTTGGTATTTAAAGTGGTCTTATGGAAAAGAAGTTTTAGTGAAGTGTAATAGAAATGTAAAGATTGTAGGATATTAGATGTTGATTGGGCAATTTGTACACTTGACAAAAGGCTTACATGCTTGTATGTGTACCTTTGTTGGTGGTAAGTTAGTTATGTGAAAAAGTAAAAAATAAAGTATTGTTACTCTGTCCAGTGTAGAAGCAAAATATAAAGAAATTGCTTCGACCACATGCAAACTTAACTGGGTAGAAGCTCTACTTGAAGATATTGGTTTTCATGATGATAATCTTATTGATTTATTTTGTGACAATCATGCTTTTATTCATATTGCAACTAATCCTGTATAATGTAGTTGTAGTTGGGGGAGAGTGTTGAAGAATGTGTCTAATTAAGACTCTTTATGATTCTCTTTATCTATGACTCTCTCTCCCATGTTGTAAATAGTTGTATTGTATGCTACTCTTTACTAGTTGTATTTCTCTCTATTTCTTCTCCCAATATATACACGTCTCACCCAAGTAGGGAAAAATTTGTTGCTACACATCCACCATGGTACGCTGATATTGCAAACTACCTTTCCATAGGTGCGATGCCGACTCATTGGACTGTGTAGGATAAACGAAAATTTCTAAGGGAAGTGCGCAGATTTTTCTGGGATGAACCTTTAAATATCGTCCATATAAAATAATTAGGAGATGTGTCCCTGATGATGAATATAATTCTATCATCTCCTTTTGCCATGATCAAGCATGTGGGGATTATTTTTCCTCCAAGAAAACCATTGCTAAAATTCTACAGTGTGGTTTTTTATTGGCCCGCTCTATTTAAGGACACCCACGAGTTTTGCAAGGCATGCGAGCTGTCAAAAGCTCAGAGGATTGTCCCGTCAGAATATGATGCCTCTTACCCTAATTCAACATCTTGAAGTCTTTGACTGTTGGGGCATCGATTTCATGGGACCGTTCCCTTCATCTTTTGGACATTTCTACATATTGCTTGCCGTAGACTATGTGTCTAAATGGTTAGAGGCTATTCCATGTAGAACCAACGATCATCGTACGGTTTTAAAGGTCCTTAAAGAAAACATATTATGTAGATTTGGAATGCCTCGGGCCATCATTAGTGATGGCAGTTCTCACTTTTGCAATAGGCCTTTCAAAGCCTTGATGAAGAAATATGTCATTAAACATAAAGTGAGTACCCCATACCATCCACAGACAATTAGGCAAGCTAAAATTTTCAATCAGAAAATCAAACAAATTTTGGAAAAGACGGTGAGACTAGATCGCAAAGATTGGTCGTTTAGATTAGTCGATGCTTTTTGGGCTCACTGTACCGCTTACAAGACCCCCATTGGAATGTCTCCGGAAGGCTTGTCACTTGCCCGTGGAACTTGAACACAAAGCCTATTGGGCAATTCGGGCATTGAATTTTGACATTGACAAGGCTAGCCCGCTTCGTAAACTCCAACTGAATGAGCTTGATGAGATTAGAACGATGCTTATGAGAACTCGATGATTTATAAGAGTAGGGAAGGCCTTTCATGACAAGCACATCTTCAGGAAATTATTCCATGAAGGTCAGAAAGTGCTCTTATACAATTCCTGACTTCATCTTTTTTCGAGAAAATTGAGATCTTGATGGACCAGGCCATATATTGTTAAAGAAGTTTTTCCTCATGGGGCTGTCGAGGTAGAAAATGCAGCGAATGGTAATTGTTTTAAAGTAAACGGACAACGTTTTAAACTATTCATTGAGAAATTTGATTCAGAGGACATGTCCATCACTCTGGATGATCCTGTGTATCAGGATGATTGATCTCCTAGTCTGACGGAGGTATATAGTAGATTAGGTTTAATTTGTTTTTCTATTTAGACTTTCATGATTGACTCTCTCAGGTACTATCATTCTCACTCTCTTTTATTTTACCATTGCTCTCATGTTCATGCTCATTGCATATCTTTTTACATTGAGGACAATGCAAGATTTGGTTGGGTGGTGAGATGAGACTCCTCATCTAGCAGTTTATGGACATTTCGAGCATTATATTATGTTGAAATTTTTTTCAAAATTTTCTAAAAACTCAAAACTCCTTTGAAAAACCTTGTTTCTATGCATTCGAGATGATACAAGTAAAGAAAAGGAGATATGAAGTGATTAATGTTGCAAGTCTTGAACTACCTTTGATATAATGGTTTTATATGTAAATTCCCCTATTTATATGATCGATAGAAAATTTGAACACTTTTACACCTAGTTCACATTACACGATTTTCATGGGTTGAAAGGATTATGTAGATTTGTAGAATAACTAGACTTAAATTTGAGGTGTTGAGGAACCAAGCTGGGGTACTTTGTCCATCCTTGTCTATGGAAAAATAACGAAAGATATGGATTTCTACAAATCCTATCTAAATTGTATGAAAAGGAAAGAAGGAAAGAAAATATGGGTATGATTGAGAATATGGTGGAAAATTTCGAAAAGGGTTACCTATTACCAACCGGGGGATGGTCTACCCGTAACCAAAGCCAGAAATGGGACGTAGTGTGAAAGTCGTAGGAAGGACGGTAAGGCAAATTTCTATCATTGGCTTGTGGTTGATCTGTACACCGTCATATTTATAGTTTAGTTGATTTATGAGGAAGATAATCCCAAAAATTGGTGAGATGAACATTAGATTAAATTTGTTTAAGTTCTTCTATTTATCAATTAATTAGCAGAAATTTCATATGAACACTTATTATGTTTTGAGAGTTTAAGGTTTCAACTTCTATCACCTAATTTTTCTTATTTTTACATTCGTATGTCTTGGAATGGATAGAAGCATAGTTCTGAAAGAGAGTTGGATTTTTTAGAATTGTATCTTGTTTCACGCATGTTTTGCTCGGGACTAGTAAAATGCTAGTTGGGGGGTGTGTTGAGCCTCCAATTTATATATTTGCCAACCCATTATATCACATTATATGCATGATTTACATGATTAAAAGACCCATCTAATACATGATTTGTGATTGTAGGAATGAGAGGGTGATTTCACTGATTCAAGGCTAAAAAGAACACTTTATGTGCATTGAAGATTAAGGAACTAAGTGCTAAAAGAATGGAAGAAAGAAGCAAGGGAGGAAAGAACAAAAGAAAGACGAAGTGCAGAAATCAGCATATACGATCGGTCAGCTGACCGGTCGGCCAAGGCAAACGATTGGTCGTCCGACCGGTCGGCAATACAACAGAGACCCCCACATTTCTGCAGATCTCACTGGACTAAGACAACCGGTCGCTAGACAGGTCGATTGTCACTCAGACCGGTCGAGCACTTAACAGAAGGGGTGGAAATTACAGAAACTCCCTGGACTGTTTTTGACGATTTTAGACCGGTCGTCCATGAGCTCAGACCGGTCGTCCGACTGGTCGACTACGTAACAGAGCTGGTCCTACAAGTTCTGATTTTCTCTACGCAATTCCGTGATTCCTCACGCAATCTAGAATCTTCCACACCAATTTATAAAAGGGCACTTAGGGCCTCGTCTAAAAGCATCCTAGAAGAGATTAGAGGTCGTGGGAAGTGAAAGAGAGCATCGTGGAGCGTCCACAACTCCGTCGATTCCGATTTTTCTAGTTTTTTTTTATGCTTTTCCCTTTGAATTCCAATTGCATAATATGGCAATGCTCGGCTAGAACCTATTAGTTAGGACTGAGAGGTGAAGCTTGTAGCCAATTTCATGTTTAATTCAGTTTGATTCAAGTATTTTCACTTAAAGTTTGGATTTTTTAATGTTCTAGTTTGAATAAAGTTGATATTTTTATAAGTTTTATGAGAGTTCATGTGCTTCAGACATGGATTCCTTGCAATTCTCTGAGATTATCATGTTTGGCTTTATTAGATTCGAATTATGTTAACCCTTGACCATGTCATAGTCCATGGGCATGGCTGTTACTCCGAAGGCAATGATTTTGAATACTATATATGATTGAATAGAACTAGAACTTGAAGGTCTAACTTAAGTGGGATTGAATGTGCTTCAATGCTTTATCTTCCAAGTAGATGAGAGATAGAACTTCGAATCTAGTTGTGTTTTATGCTTAGATTGAATAGATTAACATGGGATTACTACAAGTGAATCCTCGAAAGCCTTAGTCCCTTTAAATATCAGATTTTACTGTTTAAGTTCATGCAATTGAAATTCCAAATCACCTACATTCAAGTTGCTGGAATAGTTTAGAATTGGTTTTCTAATTCCCTGTGGATCAACCTCGGTCTTACTAAGAATTATTATTACATCGCAACCTTGTACTTGAGACGAGCAAACAATTTTTTTTTTTTACCCTTGTTGAGGTTTTTCCACGTAAATTCTGCCTTGTGGATTGTTGGTTTGTTTGAATTCTGCTTCTAGTTATTATTTCTTCTTGTTTATCGTTTGTGGGTGAGACCGAGGATTGGAATCTTAGTTCACTAGCGTTGTTGGCGTGCTACGCAACAAAATGTTGTTCTATGTGCAAAATGTATCACTTGCATGAGAATGTGGTTCAATGTGCACAAAAAATAATGATAAATGTATCACTTGGTAAGAATGTGGTTTCATAGCAGCAAAAAATAATCTTTTGGTACATCATCCCATGAATGCATTGCATGTCGAGGAAGAATTCCCAAAATAGAAGTATTTTTAATTTTTATCTAAAAATTACTAAAATAATAAAAATGAGAAATACCCCATGACTCTCGGAGCACCAAAAGTTACAGTGCTCTTAGATGTATTTGTCACTTAGATAATTCAATCCATCGATTTAAAGTGTCCACTAAGTCCAGAATAGGATTTATGGGCTACAATGCAACTCTGATTATCTAATCAATATGCATCCGTGATTTGTTGTTTATTTTTGTAGCCATCATTTTTCCTGGACAGGTACAAGATGGCTAGAATTGCCTGACAAAAGTGACTCTTTAGAATCATAAATAATCTATGATGGGCCCAACAAATAACTGCACCTATTTTTTTTAAATGATATGGAATGTGTCCAAATTAAGAGCTAATGATCAGATATCCACTACGCCAAAATCACATTTTTGCGACGGACAAAGTCCGTCGCTATCCGTCGCAGTTTACTATGGTGCAAGTTTTAAACGACGAATTATGCCCATCGCTAAATTATGTGAAACGACGGATTTAGCCATGGATTTTGTTCGTGGTACTAAAATGATGACATGGATAGTCAGACCACATGAAGATTCCATTTATTTGGAATTTAGTGACGGTTTTGGTCCATCGCCAAAGTTTCTAGAACAAATTGTTTCGTATTTGTTGCACCTGATAGTCATCTAAATTATATATTTTAAAAAATAATAGTAAATAAACTAAAACCCTCATAAATCATCATTATATCATATATGAAACTTAAAAATCCTTACATTTCTAGTGAAAAATAACATTAATATTTGTTACAAATCTACACATGTAAGTGAACCATTCTACATGGAATGAGCAACTAGGCTTTATTTTGTCCTCATTGAAACCAAATCTCTTGATCATTCGTGACGCCTTCATTTCTACTCTTTTCCTTTATAGTTCCACCTCGTATGTTAGCAAATCCATCAACTGGCCCACCTGCAAAATCCAGAATATAAAACATAGGTATCAGTTTTATAATCTAAGAACAAAAAGAAAAAAACAAGCTTAACTATTATGCAAGAAGTTTCAGTGGGATGAAATCAGAAACTTGGGAGGAAATCAGTTTTATAAACTACAAACAGTACTGTTTTCCATTGTTTGAAGCACCTTGTTCTGAGTTCCAACTGCCTTGTCTGAAACCATTTTCACACAGTCGATGCATCAGTAAATGATATATATATATATATATATATATATATATATATATATATATATATATATATATATATATATATATATATATATATATATATATATATATATAAAGGTATACCTAATGAATCTTGAAGCAAATGCATCAGCTTGGAATTGCTTTGACGGGTAACAACAATCAGCGACGAATCTGTATGGGATATGGCTGCTTTTCATTGTCAGAGGTGATACATCCCCAAGAGGTGAAAGTGATTTGTTCATTATTCGAGCTTTTGAACTGCTCCCCTTGCATGTCTGTCTTAGCAAGCGTCTCACTACCCGCCAAATCCACGAGCCAAAGCTTGCTCTTTGTGCACTCCGCCTTCATCAAATTCATAGCTTTTACCATGACAGAGCATGCTAGAAACAAAAAAGAAGGAAAATAAAGCTATGAAATACATCATGTCGTGTTTGGATACTCGATGGAATCAAATTGCAATAATTCAACTGAATAAACTAAAAACAACTTGCGCAATACCAATTCAGATTGTTTCAAGTCGAAACAACCAATTAGGGGGTTGGTTGTCATTATGAATTAAATAGGCCACACGTACAAGAAAATGAACAGCTAAAAAAGAACTAACCATGGTTCACGTTTGACGTAGACTATCTACACCCACACCATTGGGACAATGGTAGACTGAGTAAAGATAACCTCGTTTCAACACTCTAGGTATCGATTCCCAATGTGGGGGTGGCTAACATTGCAGGGTGGCTAACAGTGTGGGTGTGTATACTAACATTGGGATGTTTGTACTAACTAAAAACAAAAAAGTTTGACATAGACTATCTGCCAACCTGATCTAACTGGCCTGATTTTTGCAATGGGTTATGGCGCATATGTGTTGGAACGTGCAACGAGAGTAGAACTCAATATCCTACCTTCATGAGTAACCTTAAGGGTGTGTTCGGTTGCATCAAATAACATGATAATTCATAGTTAATAGTCTAATTTGGTGGAAAATGTCATGAAATTTTGTGAAATTTGGTGCAGCCAAACATAAAAGAGGAATGCTCTAGGGCTCTCAAAACACTAAGTTATAGTGCACCTAGTTGCAAAAATCAGAGCCATATACTCATCAGGTTCGTCATGCCATAGAAAACAACGTCTAGCTATTGATAAACAACAAAATACAAGCATGGTCCACTTGATGAGTGGCTATGGATGGTTTTTTTTAAAGGTGATCCTCATTATAGGGCCAACCTATTAATGGGTTGGATGTTGCACACGTGGATTGTGACTATAACAGTAACTTATAGTCCAACCAGTTGGAATTACAATCAGAATCAAGAGAAAAAAAATCGTTTGTTGAAAACAACCTCCAGACAAAAACCAACATACACACCTGCAGGTGGCCTTTTACATGGTAGATGGTCAAGCCCTCAACTTTCATGAGCGCACACCTTTGGGAGTAGCTCCTGTAGGTGAAAAATTGCATACCAATGTTGGCATTATGGCAGAAAACCAATAACCAAAAGTAAGATATGGTCCCGAGAGTTACCCACTTTAACTACTGCCAAACTGGTTGACAGCTCGTATGAAGCACTCATTGAGTTCCGGTGTCTACCGCATGCGTGGCTTTGTCGGAGCACTGCAATTGTGATCACTTTTAGTGGGTCAATGATCCCAGCCTTAACCATGTCTACATATTCACCTGGTTTATTCAAACGTGTACGAAAGAAAATACAACTCAACACCTCACATGCAAACCTAAAGCAAATTTCATAACAGGAAAAGATAAGAATTATAAAAATGATGGCCAGGGAGAAATTAACCACCTTTGGCTGCATCATATCTAAGATCAGTAGTATCTTACTCCAATAGCTTGCCAACAACCACAACCCCTTAACTCTGGCATTGAAAGCAATAGTATGCACGGGTGTCTACAGTGAAATAATTAATCCATTAATTTCGAGAAAACAAAACAAAACCAAATAGTAGCTCTTCCTTATTCAAAACCTAAAGGCCCATTTAGATAAGCAGATAAACAAAAAATCAGGATTAGTTCTGCTCTTCATTTTTTTTTCTTTTTCATCTTATTGGTTTTGCTCTTTTGGTGGACCAATCCTCTATTTGCTGCGAACGGCTCGATTGCATTAGGCATGTTCCATTTTCCCACTTTTTGTGTCTCAAATTGCAAGATGAGAAGAGCTCTGAGCAATTCTGACAAGATAGGTAAATAAATTGAACAGCTCTAAGATGAAATTCAGACACAATGAAAATATATCTATGATGGATGCCCATGGTCTACATTCCACTACAATACCAAGAAAGAAATTCACTCAGAAGAAATCAATGCATTCTATAGGTTTAAGTTACTATTAACCCCACAGGAAATTGCTATCTTGGATGAAAGAAAGAAAAAGAAGAGAAAAAAAAGGAAAAACCAAGATTTAATTATGATAACTGGGGCCCAAGGTCTAGTAGTCCAAATGATTAGCCTGTTGCATTGCATCTCGTCATGGATGGATCATGTGAAAATTTCTCTTGGGTGGCCTTTCAATTTATGGACTAAAGAGAAATATAACAACCCATCCTCTTTAAGAATGTATAATTTCCCTAACCTTGTATTTGTAGTGATTTAGATATATATATCTAGAAAACCAAATAGAAAACATGATGCCAATAAGAAATTAGCTGCTACTAAAAGCAGTTTTGAGTTCCCAAAGGCAACCTGCAAAACAAACGGTTAGATTCACATTCTACCAGGAAAATTCATTACAACCTGATGGTTGGCCTTGTCCAATTGCTCTGATCTTGAAGTATAGCCCATTCATGTGGTGGCCTGTCAGATTACCATGCATCTACCATGAATACTGATGAGTTGCATTGAACTCCTATACTACGAGCTGAATTAATAGCACTACTCAAAAGTTGTATCTACCAAACTACATGCTCAATTAATGTTGGAAGAAATCATTTGAAATATTTCACTTGCCAATCGTGTTGTTAACATTAAAACCAAACCCCTTGTCAGATTGTCTAGCTTTATGCATTTCAGCCGGCTTCCTACCTAGGACAGACTGTTGATAAATAACAGTCAGAAAAACTACACAATTTTTCATTACAAGTTTTCACCAGGTCTAGCATAATTGAGTAACATCACCTGATTGCTTCTGAACCCACTTGATGGAAAGCTTTGGTCTCGCTCCTTTATGCTTTATTGGCACATATGGTTGTGTTATTGGGTGAGGCTCCACAACAAATAATGTTAACACCGTTATTATGTAATGGCCATTAGGTAATCATTTTGGAATACCTTGTTGTGGATGGAGCCTAAGCCTATCTATATATATATATATATATATATATATATATATATATATATATATATATATATATATATATAATAGCACAATCCAAACCATTTGTGCAGTAGCATTCAAATGGACAGTTAAAAAAGAGAATTAGCCAACAGTTCAAATCAACAAACAAAATGCCTATACAATCATAGAGTCAAGTGGGCTTAGAAAACTCTAATTAACTTAAAACAACTAATATAAATCAGCATGTGGAACAACTCTGCAAGCCAGCCAGGAATTCTGAAAGGGGCTCAAAGATATGTCCCACTACTGCTAGTTGGGTTTTCAAAAAATACTCGGGTTTGTCAGTTCTGGCTAGTAGGGCCCATGGTTTCATAATCCAGACCACTAGTATGCTGCATACCACCATGGATGAACCATGCAACAAAAATCTCCCAAATTGGTAGATCTCAGCCATCAAGTTTGTTAACATACACTAATAATTCAATCAGACAATAACCTTTAAAAAAAAAAACTCACATAGATAATATGTACTCCCCCCATGCATCAGTAGTAGAAATTCAGCACAAGATCAAGCCCATGAATGCATTCGAGCAGGTAATCAAGATCTAGCCAGTAACTATCAGGTTGACCATACGTACCTCAGTATTAGATTCAGGTGTAGACAAGGGTTTGGATCCTTTTAGGGCTGTTAACATGTACATGGATTCAACACAAGATCAAGAATAAGAGTACCTTCTTCCTCCCCAATTAGATTCACAATTGCAAAACCCTAATTAGAGCTTTAGCATTCAACATTGAGAGAGAGAGAGAGAGAGAGAGAGAGAGAGACCTGCTATAATGGCCACGTCCTTAGTCCGATTGGAGCAGAGATGGCGTTAGAGATGGGACGAGTGGATTTTTAGAGAGAGAGAGAGAGAGAGAGAGAGAGAGAGAGAGAGAGAGAGAGAGAAAGAGAGATGAAATGTACGGAGGAAGGGAGGGAGGTTGATGGTTTTGAGAACGAGAGGGAATGAAAGAGGGAATGGAATTTTTGAGGGAGGGAAGGGATTTCATTTCCCTCGCTCGATTTGGCGATGCGGGTTGGCTATTGACGCTGCCACTAGCAGGTGACTAGTGGTCAGTGCTATGTGGGCCCCACCATAATGTATGTGTTTTATCCACGCTGTCCATCCATTTCTCAAGATCATTTTAGGCCTTGATCCAAACAATGAGCTAGATCTAAATCTCAGGTGGACCACACCACAGGAAAGCAGTAGTTATTGAATGTCCACCATTAAAAGCCTCCTAGGTCAACTGTAATGTTTATTTGACATCCAATCTCTTGATTAGGTCATATAGACCTGGATGTAGGAAAAAAAAAACAAATATCAGCTTGTCCAAAACTTCCATGGCCCCCTAGAAGTTTTTAATGGTGAACGTTCAATTAACACGATTTCCTATTATGTGGTCCATTTGAGATTTGGATCTACCTCGATTTTACGCTCATACCATTAAATGATATGGAAAAATGTATGGACGGTGTGGATCAAAGACATATATCATGGTGGGGCCCACGGAGCACCAATCACTGGCATAGGCTAGTGATTGGTCACTAGCCAATCCAGGTCAGTTATCCTAACCTTGTGAACCCAAGTTAATGTATTTTATGTATATCAATCCCATGTATATCAATCCCATTAATCACTTCTTTAATATCATTTTAAGATGCAATAGCAAAATTTGAGAAGATCTAAATCTCAACAGCTAGATTAGAGTTTGGGGTCCAATGACCATGCATTTCTTGAATTTTCATGAGGTCAGCAAGTTGCTACGCAATTTTGACCTAAAAATTTGGCCCGCTTTTGAAATTTGATCTAGTCAATCTATTCTACTCATGATCAAGAGCTTTGATTTGACTGTTACTCACCCCGATCGGGTTTCGGATGAGGAAGATGTTGGATAAACAAAATTGATTAACAACATGATGGGCCACATCTTGTGATCCAATGGTTAGATTTTAGAGAAATTTAATCTAAACATCTGAAGTCATTTACTCTTCCATATGGACCGATCAAATTGTCCGAAATTTGTCTAGATCTGGACAAACTAATTATGCTTATTTAAAGAGTGTTTTCGACAAATTTAATTCGTTCCAGGTTAGATTGGGCTGAATTTTGTTCTCTATCCTAATTAACAAGGTTCCGAACACATCTGATTGTTCAGATCAACTTTAGGATGGCCTTATCATAGAATTTGACCTATCACATCATTATAAGTTACTCTTGCAATTACACTTCATTATACTCGGGCCATCATTTTTCGTACTAGTGAACTTGTGCGTATACATAAACCAATCTGATAGCTAGCTAATTGAGAAAGTGTAAATTTTCATTTTCAACTGTATAATAAATGCCCACCAATAAATTTGGTCCACTAATTTCAAATTGTTTTAAATCTCATTTTTTTAAAATGATAACATTATCAAAATAACAATTCTCTTCAGAATCTCATTTTTTTAATCAAACTTCTCATTCTTTTCAAAATACAAAATCTCAATTTCTTTATAAAAATATATATTTTTTCAAACTTCTTAATTTTTTTTTTTCAAAATGTCAAAAAATGTTAATTTTTTATTCAAAATCTCAGTCGTTTTTTAAATCTTAATTATTTTTCAAAATCACAATTTTTTAAAACTTCTCAATTTTATTTTTCAAAATGTCATTTTTTTTTTCAAAAACTCAATTTTTTTATCAATTTTTTTCCAACTTCTCCATCCTTTAAAATATAAAATTATTTTTGAATTTTCAAAATACAAAATCTCATTTTCTTTACAGAAATATAATTCTTTTCCAAAATCTTTTTTTTTTTTTTCAACTTATCAATTTATTCAAACTTCTCAATTTTTTTCAAAATGAATATATAACTTTTTTTTTTGCAAAAAATGTTCAGTTTTTAGACAACTCGATTCTTTTTTAAATCTCATATTTTTTTTTTCAAAATCCAGATTTTCTCAAACATTGTTAATTTTTTTTCCAACTTCTCAACTTTTTTTTTCAATAATCGCAATTATTTTAAGCTTCTCAATTTTCTTTTTCAAAATGTCAATTATTTTTCAAAAACTCGATTTTTTTAAATCACATTTTTTTCAAAATTTTAATTCTTTTTCAAACTTTTCCATATTTTTTAAAATGTCAATTAATTTCAATCTTTTTTCAGACTTATGTGTTTTTTTTTTATCAAACTTCTCAATTTTTTTTTTCAAAATATAAAATCTAAATTTCTTTACAAAAATCTTAATTTTTAAAATTTTTTTTTTTTTCAAACTCTTCAATTTTATCCAAACTTTTAATTTTTTGTAAAATGCCATTTTTTTTTTAAAATCTCGGTTTCGTTTATATCTCATTATTTTTCAAAATCTCAATTTTTCTCAAACATAATTGATTTTTTTTTCAAATCTTTAAACTATTTTTCTACAAAATCAATTTTTTTTTTCAAGTTTCTCAATTTTCTTTTTTAAAATAATAATTTTTGCCAAAATTATATTTTTTTTTCCAAATGTACTAATTTTGTTCAAACTTCTTAATTTTGTTTTTCAAACCTCAACTTTCATTAGGAATTGTATCTGTTTTTTTTTTTTTTTTTTTGAAATCTCAAAATTTTCGTTCTTTTTTTTTTGAAATGTTAGTTTTTCAAACTCCACTAATTTTTTTAAATCTCAAAAATTTCACTCTTCCATAGATGTTGTGAAAATATTTTATAAGTTTTAAAATATTTGCTCATTTTATATGGATTTACCGAAAACGTCTGTGGTATTTTGGGCGGGTGCGGTGGGATTTTGTGGCAAGATATAACGACGGACTTTGTCTGTCGTAATCCGTCGCTATACTAGAATTCCTATTCCGTCGCTTTCCGTTGGATATGGTCCATCTAAATTAGTGACGAATCAATGCCGTGGCAATGTAGTATGTTGCGACGGAGTTGATCCACTGCTAAATCCCGCCAGGAAAAAACACGGCGATGGGACTTATTTCGTAAGCGACAAACGAAGTCCGTCGTTAAAACAAGACTTTTTGCGACGAACTATGCCCGTCGCAAAATCCTTGGCAAAATCTCCATTTCTACGTAGAGAGCTTCAATGATGAAATTTTCGTGAGAAATTTACACAGCAGCCAATAAAATA